>JAEQBH010000828.1:0-600000 GCA_016808115.1 Tetrastigma voinierianum | reverse complement strand
TGCAAGCCGATTTGACTGACCAGCCGCCATCTAGGAACCGCCGTCTGCATTTCCGCGTGTAACTTATGGTTGAGCCGCAAGGGAGCGGGCGCCAGGTGAATAGCTGCTGTCGCTGGCCGCGACGCAACATACAAATATCCTGAGATTCTCGCTCTGTGGGGATCGTCTACTTTCTAGATTTTCTCAGTCTCTCGCTTTCTGTGGCTCCGTCCGTCGCTCTCGCTGCTTCCATTCTTGCGGCGGAAGAATTTCTTCAGACAAGAGGCCTCTCTCCACAGATTTCGACAGAAGAACTTGTTGTTACAACACTGAGGTTCTTTGAGATAGAGAACATCGCCTGATCAGATCCCAACCCCGCTATGAAGGCCGTGGATGCGAACTTTTCATTGCCACATCTATCTTCAAGGACTCCTAAGATTAAACCGTTGCACGTATGACTTCAAATTTTCCCCAGGTTTCCCGCTGATGGCTAACATGGTAACTCGCTCGTATGTCCTAGCCCGCTGGCAGCTGGACGAACGCAGATGATAACTCTCTCAACGAGAAATCGCTGAGGAGGGGGACTGCTGAACTGTGCCATAGCCGCCTTGCTGTGGAGGCGAATGTCGACCGAATTGTGGTCCGATAACGGCGCAACTCCATCTCGATTCTTATAGGTATTGAGATGGTCATCGATCTGCGCCATCGAACGTTTCTACTGAGGCATCCCCACTCGTCGGAGCTGTAGCTGAGGCACCCTCAGGTGAAAGGTGATTCGTTTGCCGCACGGCAGTATCCCATGGCGCCCGGGGGGTGCGCCTCTTTAACTACCTCCTTTACAGGCTATTTAGCCTCATAGAGGTCCTCAACTCGATCCCATATCAGCCTTCTAATTGGTGGGGATGTCAGGTCTGTCGCCTCGCCACGCCGTGGTGTCATCTCTTCCCTACAGGATTGTTGTGAGTCGTGCCCCCCGGCTCGACTAGGATTCCGCCTCCGTCTCGTATTTCGGGAATGCCATACTGGGCTCGCCCCTCGCAAAGGGAGGAACATCAGGACCTCCGAGTCCGTCGCCTCCTGTGGGTGTTGTATTTGTCCGTGAGTTGCTCCCATCTCCTCTACCAAGAGCCGGCTGACGGCGCTATGCCCACTTCGCTTTGCTCGGGATCGCTTCGCCGTCGCAGTGGCCCCATTGCCTCAAGAGATTCCCGCTGATCCGCATCTCAGAGATTGCGCCGCCCCGCCGTACTCCGAGAAGACTAATGCGAATCGAGAACCGCCATATGTATGTGCATCGCTCATCAGATGAAGACCCATTACAAATACAAGGCCGCCCAACACTAAAAGGCACTCCCTACTAAGCAACCGAAGGTCCTCTTTCTCCGAGAAAGAACCACTTAGGCATCTGAGCGGCCCGGCGAAGCCCCGCCCCGCCTTCTTCCTCTCGGTTCTGCAGGAGCTCACACCCGCAGCGCCCGCCAACACACGGCCCACCCCGGCCCGACAACGCACCGCGCCACCATCGAGCGACCACGCGGCCTCGACTTCCTTCTTCCTCGTTGGCTGAAGTGCCACGCCTAAGCCCTACCAACATCGCAGCCTACTATACCTCGCCTAGGCGACCAACATCCCCTCCGGGCCAATTCCTTCGTTATAGTTCATCCAATTAAACTGGTACCTCCACGCGCTCCGAAATTCCCGGGGCCCAGCTGAAAACGAGGCATCATCAATGGCGCTGCCCGCGAATGAGATCGTTTTTATACATATAACTCGATTTCTCGCCATCGACGGCATCAACTAGGAACACGAAAGCAGAGCAACGCTAACTTGCTATGGATGCCAGACCCAATTTTCAGGGATAGAGCGGTGCATGTACAGCCACCAGTGGCCGCCAGAAGCATCCAGCTAACACAAACTGGTTGAAGAGACTCACATTGCCACCATACCGGGCCAGAGGAGATAGAACAACTCACTGCACAAATACACACCCCGAGGAGAGCGATGCACTCGTGAAGGTCACAATGTTCCTCCACGCGAGGGCAACACGCGCCACATTCTCAACACACCGGCTGCAGGGCGAATCTAGTCAAGCCAGCACAATCAGATGAAGATATAACTGAGCAGACAAAGGACGTGGCGAGAACGTGGAACCACAACATCCCCCACCAATCCCAAGAGAGCAGACATGGGATCAAAGGTTCAGGGACCTCCAACGAGAGCTAAGCCATGTAAAGGAGGAAGGGGCGCACCCTGCACGCTATGGATACCTGTGCAAAGAACATAATCACCTTTCACCCGAGGTGCTAAACTACCGCTCCCGCCAAATTCTGTGAGGCGCTCTAAGTAGAACGTCACGGCAAGAAATATCCAAAGAGGACCATCTCAATACCTATAAGAAATTTCGATGGAGTCGCACGGGTATCTGTGACTTCGTCGGTGGCAGGCGGGAGATTCGCCTCCACCTGTGTCCTGCCAATAGTGGTTCAACAGAGTCCCCTCCTCAACGATTTCCTCGTTCAAAGAGTTATCAATCGCGTTCGTCTCCCACTTCATCGGGGCTAGGACATACAGGAAGCCGAGTTACCATATGTTAACCATCAAGCAGGAAGCACGGGAAAATTTGAAGTCATACGTGCAGCGGTTTAATGCCGAGTCCTTGAAGATAGATGTGCTTGACGAAAAAGTTCATTCGTCAATGGCCTTCATAGCTGGTCGAGTACAATGCAAACCTCGATATACCGGTCCAAGAACCGGTTAACATGGCCGAGGTTCTTGCCAGTTTAAAATACATAACTGAGTACCAAAGAAGGAGAGCCTTCCGAAGTACAAAAGACAACAGAGAAGCCGTGACGCGGATCTGATACGCCCCAATAAGGAGACCGTAGAAATCTTCTGGGAAGAGTAGAGCGACCCTCAAGAGACGAGGGAATCTAGGGACCGCTCAGCCCGTCACTACTCGAAGACCCATCGACGCTATTCACCAGCACTTCACTCCCTTACAAAAACTTCGCTATTTAGAAGTTCTACATGAAGCACGGAACAGCAGCGCCTCAAGGATGGCCAAATAAGCACATTTAAGTCAACTCATTCGAGATAACATCAGTGCACCGCGACCCACAGATCGTGGATTGACGCAATTATTATAACTCAGACACAGCGGAAGAGAGACAGAGTATCTGATAACATGATATCTGTCATGCACTGCCATGGGAACCAGTCGCGCACCCCTAACCCAGACTCAGCCCTGGCCTCCGCGCCACTACCTCGTCGACCACGATTCTTATCACTGAACCTCCGGGGAAATCCAAATGACTTGATGATCACTTGATATGAGAATCAGTTCCTGGTCAAGGCCACTAAAGGCGCAGCATAAGACCACGTGAGGGAGGCAATGTTGATTCAAAACGTCGCAGTCGACACCATCACTTCACATTCTCCATCTGCATTTAAAGGTGTCACGACCCATAGACGACTCACTCAAAATCCAGCATGAATTGTAAGTGGGTTGATGAATGTCCACTTCTGGGCCTTAGTGAGGACAATCTGGAAATGCCCTCGACATCATTTTTGCATCGCCTTCGAGCAAATGGGAATTAAAGTAGAAAAAGCTAGAACCTCGTCGCACCTTTACCCAGGCCTGAGGTGTTACCATTTGGGACGATCCTGTCTGTGCGGAACTCGATTTCTCGCTAGGCAACGCACGATAAGAAGGTTTCTCAGCGACGCCGGCCACCCTATACATGCAAAGGCGTGCCTCCGTCAACGCAAGATAAAGCCATCCCCTCAAAGATATCACCTGCAATCAAATTCCGACAAGAAACGCTGACTGCCTGAGTGGGAATCAGCCGAGTGGCACGAATGCTATAATCGCCTATGAAACAAAACTAATGGCTGTGTCGTGAGTACGTGGCTTGAAGGCGTGACGGTTGGCCACTTCCTGGCCCGAGCCCCTCGAGAGCTGATTGCTACCATTGATGACGACCGGAGCATCTTGCCTATATCTACCCAAATTAGCAAGAAGGCCTCAGCTGCCTCCCACACGCCCTAAGACGTAACGTGGACATCTTCGCATGGAAGTTAAAAGGAGTGGTGATCGACCTCGCAATCATCAATTACAAGCCAAATACCAACCCACCTTAGTTTCTGCTGGCTATGGTTTAAGCCTTCGCACTGCAGAGACAAAGGCCATCAACGAAGAAGTCGCTAAGCCCTCCGCCAGGCAATCAGGAGGAATACCCAAGAGTGGCTCACAACGCGCAGCTCAAGAAAGCAAATGGCAAATGGCGGCTCATTATCACCGGAGAAGTAAACAAAGCCCGCCCAAAGGACAACTTCCCACCCGTGGATCGACCGATCAGATTACAAAGAGTCACGAGCTTAAATTTCATGACGCCTTCTCCTAAGTTATAACCAGATAAGTAATGATCATACGGACTGTGAGAAGACGTCATTCACATCGCACAGCAGACTCCATCACATTCTGCACGCCGTTTGGCTAAAATGCAGGGCCACCTACCAAAGGCTGTTGAATCCAGCGTTTTAAACGAGGTGAGGTGCAACGATGAGGTATATAGACGATGATACAGAAGTCCGCATGTCATCCATACTTCACTCCTCCAGACGCTCCGATCCCGAGGACTATAAAGACATAGCTTTTAATCCCGGCGTGAAAAATATTTCTTCGGCGCGGTCGGGCCGGAAAATTTCGGCTTCATAGTCAACCAGCAGGAATCACAAACTGCAGATAAAATAAAAGCATTGTCGACATGCCATCACCATCTAGATAAAGCAAAGGCATAACGACAATTGCGTGGAGGATCAGCCTTCTAAAGTCGATTCGTGGTCCGTATAAGATATTGAATGCCAACCTTTCTCTCCAAGTTTTGAAGAAAGCCTTCATACTGAATGGCAAATGAATAAGCCGTTTTAACTTTTTGAAAATATTACTGAGCTCGTGCTAACGATTCGAGAAGGTGGTTCAAGATAAGAGGAGAACTCCTCATACACATCACAGGCGACGATTTTTTCAATTAGCTGCTCGCCAGACAAAGAATCGGTACGCGACCGGCCTATCATCAATGATGCTCCAGGGGGAGCCGAGAGGTATCCGAAACAGAGAAATTATTGTTTAGCTCGTGATCAAGAAATGAGACTTCAACACCCCATTTCCAGTGCTCACACCATAGAAGTCCCGACCGAATACCCCATGAAGCAGCGTATACACAAAACCAGGTCTCTGGAGGCTGATGAAATAGGCCAGAGTTGAGCGACCACATCTCTAAGACAAGCCAAAACCCATAAAGATGCATCCAGCCGATTTCGCAGAGAACGCCCAGAGCTCGAGCCCGCCCCAATCAAGGGACGACCTCCCATATGGAAGCCCCGGATGGAGCCTCAAATGCACAAGGAAGCGGAGCAGGTTTAATCCTAACCTCACCAGAGGATATAGACATTGAGTATGCGCTCAGGTTTGGATTCCACGCCTCCAACAACGAGGCCGAGTACGAGGCCGTAATAGCAGCCTAATCTCGCCATCTGTATGAGGTCGACATCAGAGGTCCATAGCGCCCATAACCGGTGGTCGCACAGACAAGACACATACACGAGGCCAAGCCGGTAAATGATTCTATATCTTCGAGTCCATTTATTAAAGAAGTTTACATCGCTTAAGATCAAGTACGCCCTCAGATCCAGAATTCTTTGAAACAGACGCTTGTATAAAGCCGCTACGCCAGGAAGACATCAGTATCAACATCGATACACTCAGAGTTCTCCGTCGACTTACTAAGATATTCGCCACAATCACATCCAGACTCAAATCGGATTGCGATCCGCGGTCGGGATTACATTAATGACGCGAATCCTTACCGCATCGGACCAAAGCGTTAAGATAAGAGGATCCTCCAGTTTACCAATACAAGGGAAGCCTCGCATAAACGAGGATTCTTAACACCTTTCTAAAATGCATCGCAGAGAGCATACACTCGAATACGTACAAGAGAAGTGCACGAAGGCATATGCTGAACTATATCTGAGTCTAACATCAATGAAAGCTGAGGGCAGGATGGCGACGTCAATGCTCAAAGATGCTACCAACCCGGGTCAAAAGACGCGACCGTGGAACACGCTAAAATATCACGCCTCCCGCAGCCTCCGATCAACTCACCACCTCTCGCCCATATATAAAGCCGATATATCAGCCTCGCCATTGGCAATGGCCAATGTAAATTTGTTATAATCGCCAGAAGACATTTCACCGCGGGCGCAGGCCGAGCCTCAGCCACAATCACGAGCGTAAGATACGCAACTGCATGGCGAACGATCATATGCAGATTTGGTGTCCCGAGAGCCTGGGTCCCCGAGATAACGTAAACAATACCTGATAACGCAAAATTCGGGACTTCAGGCCGAGTCGGATCAAAAATTACTATTCATCGCCAGCTCACCCCCAATCAAATGGATAAGCCGGCTCACCATCAGACCCGTACGCCAAAACCAAGCCGAAGACTGGAAGGGAGTCATCGACCTCCCGGCATCACGTCGATAGATCTACGGTCAAAGAACCCGAAACTCCATTTGGCCTCGAAGTGGCACAGGCTGCGTGAGCCCCCGTTGAAATTGAGCAAGTCTCCCGTAATCAGCTAGGCCTCTGAGGAACAAACGATGAGGCCTCGTCGAACTTAGAGCCTGACGAAAAGCGTATGTGTTCAACAACGTGATGAGGGAAGCTACCAAGGAAGACCGCAGCACTACAACAAGAGAAATGGGGGCCCGTGGTTGGCTACCGAGATTTTGTCTTGAAAATCATCTTCGCAAGGAAAATCCAAATACGGGAAGCTAGGCTCCCACCGGGCGCCTCATATTATATCTCTGGTCGTCAGATCGGCAATTATGAGCTCCAAACAGATAAGGTACCTGGCAAAGATACATGGAATGCGAACATCTTGCTGCTTACACTGATACCGCCGCGCACAAGGCCTTACGATTCTCGGGTGAGGCGAAGTAGCACTGCTGTCTATCATCCCAATTTCTACGTAAAAAAAAATATATATATATATATATATATATATATATATATATATATATATATATATATATATATATATATATATATATATATATATATATATATATATATATATTAATGGGAATTTCAGAAATAAAAGTACATCTTTATTTCAGTTTAGTTGGATACAATCACAGTCCTGATTACATCAAGGTGCATATGTATAAGTGTTTCATGCACTCCAAGAAGCAATAATTCCTCAAAAAAATAAAAACAAAACAAAAGGGAAGAGACAAAGGAGAAAGATATACAAAAAAAGATGTAAGAAGAGAGGAGAAGAGGAGAAAGAGATGGGACAGAGGAGAGAGAAAGAAGAAGCAGCGTATGAGAAAGTCAGGAGGTGATAGAAGAAGAAAAGAAAAGAAAAAGAGGAGAGGGCAGCGTAGAGAGAGGAAGAATAGTGTGAATGAGGGGTGAGGTGCAAGGATGCACCATCCCCCCAATTCTGGGACATTCCCAACCAAGAGCCAAGGAATAACATGATCCCATAAAGGGGAAACTAGGAAAACACAACCCCACACCTTAAAAATCTCAGAGCATGTCCAGAAAGGCCAAAGAACCCCAACTAGTAACCGAATATCAAGCATCCATCTTCTACAAACCATCCAAGATAGGTGCAAATTCAAAGAGCGTATGGATGCGTAGGCAATGTAACTCCTATTTATAGAGAAAGCTAATACCTTAGGCTTACACAACTGCTCCAAATTCTCATCACCAAAGATTAAAAGCTGTCGCACCTTTCAATAATCGAAGGATACACGAATCCGCCTCATAAAGCGCTCATACGGCGTCTTTCCTCTACAAGGTGGATCCTCACGAAACGGCCCTTCACATCAGGCGTCGTCCACAACGCCATAAACCCAATTGCTCACTCTGACGAGCTCTCCTTCACACACAAAGCACGAAAGCTCCCATTATTCATCGACGGTCCTTCACCGTACTTCCTTCCAAACACGCTCTTCTACAAATTCATCACTGTCACAGCTCTCCCTTCAACACAGCAGACGAGTTCTCATTATTCATCGTGATTATCTTTCACTCATCTAACAACAGAATACTCTCTCATAAATCTACTACGAGCCTTCCTCAGCCACAGCCGATTTAGTTTCTACCATCCTTTCAGACGAGCCCTTCATCAGATTTTCAAGGCGCATGTTCCTCCCTGCTAACTGATTGACACGAGCTCTTCTCCTTCAACATAGCCGACGAGCCTGCATTATCCATCGACAGCCCTCATCGATTTCCAAATACCGCACGGCTCTTCCCAAATCAGCATCAGCTCTCCTTCAACACGTGGAAGACGTAGTTCCTACCATCTCTCGTGACGCAGCCTCACCAGATTTCAAATGTGACGCAAGTTCCTCCTTACAAATCCTATCACTGAGTTTCCCTTCAACACAGTCGACGAGTTCTACCATCCTTTCAGGATAAGCCCTTCATCAGATTTCAAGCGCATTTGCTCCTCCCATAAGTTCCCATTTGACGAAATTTCTCCTTCAACACAGCACGAGTCTTCTATTATTCATCGTGATCGAGCCTTCACTCACATTTCAAACAAGATCTAGGCTCCTCCCTACAAGTCTCATCGACAGCCTCCCTTCAATTGATTAACAGACGAGTTCCTCATTATCATCAGACGAGCCCTCATCGTATTTCAAACAGCACGGCTCCTCCCTACAAATCTCTATCAGCAGCTTCAACATGTGCAGATTTAGCCTCATTTATTTATCAGACGAGCCTCTTCGATCGATTTCAAATGTATGCTCTTTCCTAATCTCTACTACAGCTTCCTTCAACAATGTGTGCATTTGTGCCTCCTAATATCCTTCAGACGAGCCTTTCACCGTATTTCAAATGACGGGTTCTCCCTACAATCACAGGCTCTTTCAACAACATGCGCACGAGCTCCTACCATCCTTCAGACGAGCCTTCACTCGTATTTCAAATACGGCTCCTCCCTACAAATCTCACTGGGCCGAGCCTTCAACACAGCCGACGAGCTCCTAATATCCTTTCGTGACAAGCCCTTCAATCGTGATTTCTTGCTGCCTTCTCCCTACTGGGTCTCATCACGAGCTCTCCTTCCAACACAAAGTGCACGAGCTCCACATCAGAGTCGTGATCCAGCCCTTCACCGACACTTCAAACGCACCCGGCTCCTCCCTACAAGTCTCATTGACGAGCTCTCCTTCAACACAGCACGAGCTCCATTATTCATCGTAGAACGGTTTCTACTATACTTCAAACAGACTGCTCCTCCCTACAAATCTCATCACGAGCTCTCCCTTCAACACGCAGACGAGTCTCTACATTCACTGTGATCTACCCTTCACCGTACTTCAAAACACTCCGGCTCCTCCCTACAATTCATTGCCGAGCCTCCTTCCAGGCAGACTGAGTCTGATTATTCCATCGTGACGAGCCTTCACATCAGACTTCAAACAAAGACGCCCTCCCCACAACCCATCGCCAGCCTCCTTCAACACAAGGCACGAAGCTCCCACATTATTCATCGTACGAGCCCTTCAATCAGATTTAAAATGCACCTGCCCCTCCCTACAAATCTCATTGCCGAGCCTCTCCCCTCAGCCACCACAGCTCCTAACATCCTTTCCAGATCAGCCTTCACCAGACTCAGCGCACTTGCCTCCCTACAAGTCTATCACGGCTTCCTTCAACACAGGCAGACGAGCTCCTACTATTCATCAGGACGAGCCCTTCACTGTACTTCAAACATCTGCCCTCCCTACAAGTTCCACTGACGAGCCTCCTTCAACACAGCAGACGAGCCCATTTGATTCATCGTGATCTAGCCCTTCACTCAGACTAGCTTCAAATCGCACCTGCCCTCCTACAAGTCCTTACTGACGAGCCTCCCTTCAACACACAAAAGTGCACGAGCCCTACTATTCATCAGATCTGTTCAACAGATTTCAAATGCATCGCCCTCCCTACAAGTTCATCGACGAGCTCTCCTTCAACAGCTATGCGCATCAGCCCTACTATTCATCGACGAGCCCTTCATCAGATTTCAAACATGGGCCTCCCAAATCTTATCGACAGAGCTCTTCAACATAGCCGACGAGCCCATTTTCAGATCAGATCGAGCCCTTCATCAGACTTCAAACAGACGGGCCTTCCCGGTTAAATCTCATTGCCGAGCTCTCCATTCAACACAGGCAGACGAGCTCCTACCATCCTTCGTGACTTTGTTCTTCATCAGATTTCAAACAAGACGGGCTCCTCCCTACATAAATTCATCAGCTGAGCTCTCCTTCAACAGGTGCATCGAGCCTTATTATTCATCAGAACGAGCTCTTCACCCGTATTTCAAAATCGCACGGCTCCTCCCTACAAATCTCATCGCGAGCTCTCCCGTCAACACAGGCCGACGAGCTTCTACCATCCTTTCAGGACGAGCCCTTCACCGTATTTCCTCTGCGCACGGCCCTCCCTACAAGTTCACTGACGAGCTCTCCCTTCAACACAAAGACGAGTCTTACTATTCACGTGACGTAATTTTCCACTGTATTTCAAATGCACTCTGCCCCTCCTACAAGCCCCATCGACGGCTCCTCCTTCAACACAGCCAGACGAGCTCCTACTATTCATCAGGACGAGCCCTTCACTCCGTATTCTCAAATGCATCGGCCCTCCCCTACAAGTCCTAATGACGAGCTCTCCCTTCAACACGTGCACGAGCTCCTACATCCATCGTGACGAGCCCCTCAATCGTACTCTGCACGGCCCTCCCTACAAGTCCCATCGACAGCTCTCCCTTCAACACGTGCGCATCGAGCTCCTACTATCCATCGTGACGAGCCCTTCACTGTATTTCGAACAGACTGGCCCTCCCATAAGTCTCATCACGAGCCTCCCTTCAACACAAAAGTGCACGAGCCCTACTATTCATCACGAGCCCCTCATCAGATTTTCAAACAGACTCTGCTCCTCCCTAGCTAAATCTTCATCACAGCTCTCCTTCAACACAAAGTGTGACGAGCTCCTACTATTCATCAGATCAGCCTTCACTCCGTATTTCAAATGTGACGGCTCCTCCTTTACAACCCTATCACGAGCTCTCCCTTCAAATACAGCAGACGAGCTCCTATTCATCGGACGAGCCCTTCACCTGTGACTTTCAAATCGCATCTGCCTCCTACAAATCCTACCGCGAGCTCTCCCTTCAACATGTAGACGAGCTCCTACTATCTGATCGACGAGCCCTTCACACTCAGATTAAGGACTGCTCCTCCCTACAAGTCTTCATGGATGAGCCTCCCTTCAACGACAGCGCATCGAGCTCCTACGACCATCGACGAGCCCTTCATCGTATTTTCAAATGTATCACTTTGGCCCTCCCTTAAGCATGTCTCATCGACTTCCAGCTCTCCTTCAACACAGCAGACGAAGCTCTACCATTTTTCGTGACGGAAATTTTCACGACTTCAAATGTACTTGCCCCTATTAAATCTCATCACGAGCTCTCCTTCAAAGCATAGTGCACGAGCTCCCCATTTATCGTGACGAGCCCTTCTTAATCAGACTTCAAAGTCGTGATCTGCTCCTCCTACAAATCTCATTACCGAGCCTCCTTCAACGCAAAGTGCACGAGCTCCTCTATTTATCAGACGAAATTTTCCACTGTGACTTCAAAACTGCACGGCCTTCTCTACAAACCCACTGACAGCTCTCCTTCAACACAGCTCGACGAGCTCCTACCATCCTTCAGACGAGCCCTTCACCGCATTGCACTGGGCTCCTCCCCTACTGTCTCACGACTTCAGCCTCCTTCCAACACAGCAGACTTAGCCCAACCATCTTTCTGGACGAGCCCCACCACCTGGCACGGTCCCCTACAAGTCCACTGACGAGCCTCCTTCAACACAAGCGCATCGAGCTCCTACTCATCTTCTTTTCGGACAAAGCCCTTCACGCACTTCACACGCACTCCGGCCCTCCTTACAAACTTTACCGCCGAGCCTCCTTCCAGCAATGTGCGCATCGAGCCCCCATTTGATCAGACGAGCCCTTCACTCGCACTTCAAACAACGTCTCCCCACAGTCCCATCGGGCGAGCCTCCTTCCACACAGCGTACCTGCCCTCCTATCATTCCTATCGACGAGCTCTTGAGACACTTCCGGGATATAATCAAGCTTTAATCAACCATACACACTAACAAACCCCAAATTTCGATACACTCCAATGTGGCACGTGAACTGCAGTGCTGACGGTCAATCTTCTCGTGTTTAAACTGCATTTTGAGGCCATTGCACTCCAAACCAACAAAGTTCCTGTCTCGCATCTACGTTGGTCGGAAAATGGTAATCTGGGCGCATAAAATTTAGAGACGAGGAAGACTAAATTTCCTTGATCCTCGATTCATACGACGCAATTCAGAAAGAAGAGCAAAGATAGATAAATAAATAAAATTAAAATTCCCATGGAGCAAAGTATCCACAAGAGGGTCAACACAGGTGTCTGGGATCGATAAAAAGAGAAGAAGAATATAATAAAACTAGCGGAGACGGCTTCGATCTCGGCATCACGTGGTTAAAGAAACCCAGGAAGGGGCCTCAAAGATGACAGGCATCAGGGCTCGAGATCATCAGACTCAAAGATCCCTCCGCCTCCCCACGTCGTGGAGGCTCAAAGTCAAAATCCAGATCGAGGCACACACGAGCTATCACGAAAAGCAGCCAATCTGTAGTTCCCCATCAGCACCAGCCTGGTCCCGCACCGTTCGATGACCCCGTCTCCGAACAACCAAATCGTCGCAGATGAAGTTCAGCATGTAATCCACTCACACTCGCTTAGGGCCGTCCCCGACAAGTCCACAAATTTCAGAGGACTCACGTCGCGCCCCTAAAGAATGTCTGCCTCCAAATCTCACACTGAGCACCTAAGAAAGCTCCATTCCGGTCTAAACTCCATCTGTGATCGCGAACTCCACTTCAGATCCCGCTGTCGTCCTTGAAACGACGAGTTCCTCCCCTAACCTCAATCAAGCTCATTCGGGTAGATCAGCCTCCTCCCAGTCTCAACCAACCATCATGTGAGCATGAAGCCCATCTCGAACCCTTCGGCCTCCCCGCCAGCCGCTGCACGTCTCGACCGCCTTCCTATTTCTACCCGACCACGAGCCATGAGGTCAGATCCGACGTAGTCTCTCTATTCTCCTGCATTACGTCGCAGACCCGCCCCAGCCTCAATCCTCCGCCTGGAGTCAAAGTAGTCATCACTTTATAAATCTCTAAGCATCCTTACATGCTTCTATTCATTACTTCTTTCTGCACCAAGCCCTTCAATGAGTGGCACCGCAAGACAAACACGTAATTAGAACTCCGCTGACGTGGTTTACAGAAAGTTAGCATAATTATGCTTCACTAAGTAAAGTCCCCGAAAGACAAGGCCAAGGCCTTATCAACCTAAGAACCCCTCTGATCTCACATCGAATCTGAGGATGGATGAAACTAAGACTGCAAAAGTTCTGGGCAGATTAGACAAGAAAGAATCCTTTTGATTTCATCAACCTTGGATTTGTTTTCTTCCCTCCTCGACTATGTCACCTTCCCAGAGATGGTCACTGGGTCCGTATGAGCATTCCATATGGCTACGGCAAAGCCACAGATCCTACCGGTCGCGACCGTCGAGGACCCACTCACAATGGCCTCAAGAGGGAGAGTTTCAACAAGGAACTGTGGGAACCTCACTAACTGGGATGAGGACCGAACAGCCTGACTCAGGGACTCCTGGCTGCGGCTTCAACTCCTCGAACTCTCTTTGTCACGCCGACCGGCCGATCTCTCCGAGGAGAATCAAGTTTCCCTCCTCTTCGCACCGAGGTTTCGAGATCCTCCCGCATGAGCTAATATCTCCCCTGCAGAGACAAACACAAACGGCCCGAAAGAGAAAATTGCAGTGCAGGAGTGAAGGCCCCAAAACTTAAGATTTTACGTGACTTCAGACCGGATGAGTCGGGACATCCGACCTTAATAGTTCAAGGTGAGGAACGAAAGCGCAGCATTCACTGGCGGGCAAGAGCAACAGCGGTATCTTCGTCACTAAGCCCAAGACGAGCATCTGAAAAATATAAGGGAAACTTAAGGTCAGGGGTATCCAATCGACTTTAGATGAATTAAAACCAAAGTGGTGATTGATACTCACGAAGGTTATCGTGGCACTTAATGCCTGGTACACCTAGGGTGTCTTCCCCTGCCTAAAGAATTGCGATTCCCACTGAGCCACTCGGTTGAAAGAAATATCGAACTTTCCATGTCCTATATAGCTAAGGAAGGTCCGAAATCACCAAAGGGCCCAGGACGCCTGTGGAAGTAATAAACCTGGCTGTAGAGTCAGTTTGATTAAAAAGATGCAGGAGCAAAGCCAGTCCAAAGGGAACATTACAAATACAAGGCCGCTCCAACACTAGCAAAAAACAACGCAACCAGTGGCCTCTCTTTCTCTGAGAAAGAATCGACTTAGATTTGAGCGGCTCCCTGGCTAAGCCTCGCGGCCTCTTCTCCCTCTGGTTCTTCTCAGCAGAGAGCCACACCCAGAGCGGCCCGATCATCGCCGGTCCCACTCCCGGCCCGAGCCAACGCACCTGGCCAGACTATCGGAGCACCACTGGCGAAGCCCCGCCGACCCCTTCCTCGCTTTGCCGAGAAGTGCCACGATCTTAAGCCCGCCAACAACATCGCAGCCTACCATACCCGGTTTCATGACCCAACATCCCTCCAGCCCACCCCGCCCATAGTCTCGCCCGTTCCTAACGACCTCCACGCGCCTCCAGCCCCCGGGCCCAGCTTGAAACAGGCATCACTGGGCCACGCCAGAGGGCAACAAGTCATGTGATGAGTATGCGCCTAAGAGTGCGTGACCTTTCACCAGCTGGGGTGGCAAATGTATTTATACGGATGATCATGACAACTTTCCTAATCGGATTATGATAATCAATAGTGATGTTTCCTAATCAAAGGATGATATAATATTTCCTAATAGTAGAGATTTTATTTTCTTATCAGAAACCAATTAATAAGAGATAATCGAGGGGTGGTAATATCTACTTTCCTTATTGATAAGATTTGACTGACTTTACGTGATAGCAGCCATCAGAATTCATCCTACTTTCCTTATTGGCTAGATTTAGTCCACTCAAGTAGATATGGGTCTTCCCAATTATCCACACTACTCCGCCTCAAGAAGACTCGGGCTTTCTAATAATGAATTTACGCTGGCTTGGGTGTTTTATGTGGCCTGCCTCCCCTTTTTGGCCTAGTGAGCGGCCTACGCGCCTCTATTTTTCAAACCCCGTCACACTTCGTACTCTCAGGCACTGCAGCGTGCGTTATCGATCAAGTCAGACGGTGATTTCCACATGTCATTTGGGGGCTAGATTAGTTGGTGGCTTCATTGGCCGCCATACGCTCAGGATAATGATGACTCCCAGTTTTCGGTGCTCTGCTTCTCCCACTCCTTCCTAGCTTTCCTTCTCGTTTCTTTTGTGGATATCTTCTGCCTTGCTCGCTTCCTCGTCCCGGACCCTTTCTTTCTTAGCCTTCTCGTCCGTTCAGGCGGCCTTTCTTCGTTGTATCTCCGGGCCCATTGTGGTCCGTTTCGCTGGCCTCTTTTCGACCGTATGACGAGCCATTAGGGCTTAACCGTCGCTTTTATTTCTTGTCGCTTGTCTCCGTCATGGGTCCGGCCGCCTTCTCTTCTCATGGATCGCGATGATCTCGCCTGTTGCCTGCGACTGCAGGTCGGAGATGCCTCCGCCGTCTCTGGCTTATAACCAACCCTCAAACGTCGCCGGCTCCTCTTCCCTTTGATGAGGGTAAAGAGAAGATAAACCTAATTACATATCCCGGGGTCGGACATCTAAATCGCGCTTGGCATGTCGTGGAACGTGGGGACCCAGTAAGATCGACCCTCGATAGAGTACCTTGCTGAACGCACTCCGCCTCCCTGCATCCGAGTACGGGTCCCGAAGGTTCCTAACCCTTTATGCATCCTCCGCGGCCCTGGATGGCTTTTCGAGGTCGCCTCGACAATGGCCTCGTTTTCTCTCGTAATCTTCATGAAGTGGTCTTCAGAACATTTCAACACGTTCTCCTAACTCGCCCCAACTACTGGGCATTGTGGGCTGTTGGCTTTTTTTTTTTTTTTTTAGGGGATAAAGGGCCTCGTGATCCTAATTCGCCTTTGTTTCTTCATCTTTTTCGCCCAAATGAGACCACCGAGGGCTTTCTTTACTTTTCTAGACGTTCCGGAGCTCCCGCGGTAATCTCTGACCTTCCATCTTCGCATAGGTCGTGGAAGGGGACGTTTATTTCTCATTCGCCGCCAACTGGAATACAACTCTTCCCCACAGGATGACACCTCGGGTGTTCCCACCGGGCTCGGGGCGCCCGATAATATTCATGAGTATTTCAGATCAAGCTGCACACTTGTCTCGAGGGTGGTCAATCGCTTTTGATTTTATACTATCGGGCTCGTTTCCCAAAAGCCTGCCTTGAAACTTAGCGTCAAGATAAACGGGGCCATAGCTCTAGCTGGGCGGATATCCCGCTTCGTCCTTGCGTGCACTGATAAGGCCGGCATTCCCGGTCCATCCACTCCAGGTCCGCACGCCCGGTTCGAGGTCTCACCGTCGCTACCCCGGGATCCCCTCCCGAATGGCTATCACGGGCGCCCTACCGTGGGAGATTTTTGCTCATCGGAGGCGCGTCCCTAAGCCCCGAGTGTGAAAAGGAAAACCGAGCTCCACTAGAGACCGGCCGCTTTACTAGGTTCGAATCATGCCTCTCCGATCGCTCGAGAACCGAGCGGCTGCCTCCTTTAGGCTAGGCCCCGCGGATTTCAGCCCCACCCTCCTAAGCCCGAAGTGAGGCTAAAAACCCTTTTCGAGCGCGGCCGCCGGTAGTCGCTGCGGTTATGCCTATAACCGTCCTGAATCCGCCTGAAAGCCAAATCGCCGGCCGAAAGAACTCAAGAGAAAGAACCGAAAGCAAAAAGTCGACGGAAATCGATTTCGTTTAACATCGAACTCGCAGCAGTGCGCTTTCCATCCTCGCACTCGACCTGGAGGTCGAAGGCGATGCTCATGATCGAGGCTTTGCTCTTATCCCTTCCGTGGAGTTGCCCCTGGTGAAGTCTATAATTGTGCGTGCTTCCATGTCGCTCCGGTGGTCGAGCTAACTTCATGTTTGATCTGCAGGTAGCCACTCATTTGAAAGGCCTGGCCGAGAAGGCCAAACCAAACGAGAAGCACGTAAAAATTGCCCGAATTTATAAAGCGAAGGTGGCCTCTCTCACTTCCGAACGAACCGAGCTGCAGAGCGAACACAGCACATGACTGAAGAAGTGGAGCGACTTAAGTCTGATTTAAAACATACTTTGTCACGCGCCTCGTAAAGTGTGGAAGACGAGGTTCATGTAGCTCGACTGGCAACCGAAGGCGAGCCGAGGTTCGAGAAGTGCTCCAGCTCACAAAATGATCCGAGCGAGGCCCGAGAGGGGTCAAGTCCTGGCCGAATGTGAGCTCACGGCCAGGGAGGAGCTCATCTCCTCCCGGTGAGCCTCATGGATCTTCAGCGTTTACCTGGTGCGCCACGGTGATCTCAATGATAAGAAAGACACCTGAAGCGCCGTCATGGCTTCCGAGTGCAAAGCTACCGCTAGAGACCGCCACGTGGAATCTTCAAGCCGCAATTTGGCGTGAATCGCCAACGAGGAATGTCGCGGATTGGCAGGTGCATCATCGCTAGTTAGTTTAACCGGACGTAGGGATGAGGTCGTTAGGCAAACAGGGACCCGCTGCCCGGGTTTCGTGGCCTGGCCTTTCAATCCAGTCGCTGACGATACTCGATCTGACTTTAATTTCGACCTCCCCAGCGACGAAGAAGCAGAGGAATCTTTTTCTACGAACTATTCTCAAGAGCCTGCACTCACTGTGGCCACTCCCTTCTTCGTCAGTCCGTCTCTCCCGGGCCGACACCAGCTCCGGCGCTTAGTGTTCGCTCGAAGGCCGCTTTCTTGCTTATCTATATATATGTTTTCTTTTGGTCAAGCCCAGGGCCCGAGACGCGTGTAGCCCTTCCGAAACATACGTATATATATATATACCTTTTTTTTTTTTCGTCTGGCCCACATACCTGTAGCCCTCCTTTCGATAAACATTTATTTTTTTGGAAATTAGTGTTCTAGCCGATATCTTTATTATTTTCTCGAATCGTATAACCCGAATCGAGGGTCCTAGCAATTTAGATCAGACGTTGAAATTTCGTGATACTCATCTCTTGCTCGAATCGTCTTGCTCCCAAACCTGGAGTAGGTGGAGCTCATTTGGGGTCGGGCCTATGGCCTCGCATCATCCGTCTCATGTGTTGACCTGGTTTTTAGTCAGGCGACCGCTTCAGGCCGAGGTCGTTAATGGCCGGGAGGCGAGTGTGAGCCTGCTATCGGGGACCGCAGAAGGCTCATCACGCAGTAGGAGCTCGCCCATGTTGACCGATGGGAAGAGCTCACAATGAAAATAGGCGTGGAGCCCTCCACTGGGCGGCGCGAAGGCCTGCCAGATGAACAGCCAAACTCGGGCCCATATCGAGGGAAGAGCTTCACAATATGAATTGTACTGGAGCCCGCTCGTCTCGATATGCGCAATGGAAGGCTCGCCAATGTGGAATAGTGAGGAAGGAGCCCGTCCCGTTTTCGCGTGGAAGGGCTCAGCTAAAGTGAATAGTGTGAATGAGCCCGCCTGTCATGCGTGAAAGGGCCTGGCTAAAGCGAATAAAGAGGGGAGCTTCGGCATCCGCCTTAGCCGAGGGAGAGCTCGCCATCAGGATTCGTAGGAAGGAGCCTGGGCCTGCTTCGCAGCGGGGCGGCCTGCCAAAGCGACAGTAGGAGCTCATCCGCCTCAGCCGAGGGGAGAACTCGGCCAATAGGATTTATAGAAGGAGCCCGCCCGTCCGACGTGCGTGAAGGGCCTGCCAATGTGAATTGTCAGGGAAGGAGCCCGCCTGGCTTCGCGTAGGCATGGGCTCGCTGCAGAGCTGCTTCGAGGAGCTCGCTGTGCAGAGCTTACCGGGAAAGAGCTCGTTAGTGCATCAAGAGCTTGTCCATGGGGGCATTGGGGCTCGCGAATGAAATAGTCGAAAAGAGCTCAGCCCATGCCGAGTGACGGGAAGAGCCTGTCGAATGAATATAGAGTGGAGCTCATCCGAGGAATCGTTGAAAGGTGAGCCTGGCCCATGCTGAGCGATGGGAAGAGCTCACAACGTGAGTTGTCGGGCAGGAGCTCATCCACGTTGATCACTCGGAAGAGCTCGCCAATGTAAATTGTCGAGTAGGAGCTCGTCGTGAGCTATCGGGAAGAGCTCGTCAGTGTATCACATGAGCTCGCCCATGTAAATAATAGGGCTCAAGTAGGGTGAGTCGTTTGAAAGAGTCACGTAGAGCTAATGGGGAAGAGCTCGCCCATAAATAATAGGGCTCGCCAGTAGAAATGCTTCGAAGGGCTCGCCGTGCAGCTATCGGGAAGAGTTTCCGTCATAGATCGTCATGGTGAGCTCATTCCATAAATACCAGCCTGCCAGTAGAAATATTGTGCGGCTCGCCAAAGTGGAGTTACCCAGCCGCGCTCAGGCCCTCGTGGCGTCGTCGAATGGCGATGTAGTCCGAAATTCCGGGTCTCGACTTCGAGGTAAAGTGTGGCCCGCAGAGTAGGAGCTCGCCAAAGTGAGCAATCGCCTCGCGCCTGGCCTTGTGGCGTCTGCCGAATGGCGATGTGTACTGAAATGTCTAACTCGAGGCGGCCAGTGGGCTCGTGCAGAGTGTAGGAGCTCTGGCCAAAGTGGAGCAACCGGGGCTTTTGCCGAGGCCTCGTGGCGCCCAAGCCGGGCCGGCGGCGTGGCCTCGAGCCGGTCTCGACTCTCGAGGCGCCGCGGGCTCGTGCAGAGGTGCAGGAGCCTCATCAAAGTGAGCAACTGGCTCCCCGCTACTGGGCCTCGTGGCGCTCAAGCCGACGGCGATAGCCCGAAATGGTCTCGACTCGAGGCGCCTGCAGTAGGAGCTCGCCAAAGAGCTCGTGAGAGTGAGCAAGTGGGCTCCTGGCCCAGGGCCTTGGTGGATTGGCCGAGATGGCGTGTAACTGGTGGTCGACTCTTGGGGCGGTAGCTGTCTTGAGTAGAGGAGCTCGTCAAAGTGAGCAACTGGGCTTCTGGCGCTGAGGCCTTTTTTGAGCGGTTATGCTCTAAAAACTAAGCTATTGGGCTCCTGGACTGTTCTGCCTCCCGAGTTGTTTATGCTCTTCAGTAGGTTTTTTGCTCTGGTGTTGTGCCTTCGGGCCCGAGCTACTTAGCTCCATGTTGCATGCTTTGTTTGGCCAATTTCTTGGGCTCTGAGCTATTATACGGCCCGGAGTTGTTGGGCTCCCCAGGGTGCATAGTGCGAGTTGGCGGTTGGGCTTTTTGCCCCGGCTCGGCCCGAGGCTTCACGGGCGCTACATCTGTTTGAAATCCTTCACAGGCTTCTGGGCTAACTGCGCCTTGGAAGTCGGAGCTTGTCAAAACTAAGTTCTTTGAGGCTCGGTGAGCTATCTTTGGTAGGCCCGACTCGTTGTCTTGTGTGGCAGGCGAGTAGTTGGAGCCCTTGGTTGTGCCGATGAGGCTCATTGGCTGAATGCAGGCTAAGGCCGACTCTTTGGGGCTGCGTGGCTGGTGAGTGGTTGAAGTCGTCGAGCGAAGTGTGTTGATGAGAGGAGCCCTTGATGGCAGGTTGTCGGGTGGGCTCGTTCATCTGAAGCTGGTAGAACTCATCAGGCGGGCGAGGGAGAGCTCGTCAAAGTGAGCGTAGGAAGAGCTCGTCAAAGTGAACTGTTGAGTAGAGCTCGTCCATGTGAGTTGTTAGCAGGAGCAGGTCCATGTGAACTGTGGGGGAGAGCTCGTTCGAGTGAATTGTTGAGTAGAGCTCGTCAGTATGAACTGTTGGGAAAAGCTCGTCAGTATGAACTGTTGAGTAGAGCTCGTCAAAGTGGACTGTTGGGAAGAGCTCGTCAGTATGAGCTGTTGAGTAGAGCTCGTGATATGGTTGTTGGGAAGAGCCGTCGATTATGAATTTGTTGTAAGAGCTCGTCAGGTGTAGATAATAGGAGCTCGTCAGTAGAGTGTCGGGAGGGAAGAGCTCGTCGGTGAAATTTGTTGTAGGCTAGATCCATGTACATAATAAGAGCTCGTCAGTGAAATTTGTTGGGAAGAGCTCGTCGGAGTGGTTGTTGTAAGGCTCATCCATGTAAATAATAGGGCTGATGAGTAGGCCATTGTAGAGGCTGGATCAGGTGTGATGTAGGAGCTCGTAAAGTAAGAACATTTGGGAAGGCTTTCGTCGGGTAATTTGTTGTAAAGAGCTCGTTCGTGTAGATAATGGGCTCGTCAAGTAGATTTGTTTGGGAAGAGCTTCGTTAGGTAATTTGTTGTAGAGCTTCGTCGTGAATATTAGGGCTTGTCAGTAGAATTTGTTGGGAAGAGCTCGTCGATGTGAAAATAATGGGAGCTCGATCCGTGAATGGTTGGCGGGCTCGTCGAGTGGCGGGGAAGAGCTCGCTAATGTTGATAGAAGCGGGGGCTGGAGTCCATGTGAATGGTTGGCGGGGGCTCGTCAGGTGTGAGGCTGAAGGGAAGGCTTCGTCGATGTTGATGGGAGGCGGGGGGCTCGTCCATGTGAATAAGTTGGCGGGCTTCGTCAAGTGAGCGCGGGGGAAGAGGCTCGTCGATGTGAATGGTAGGGCTCGTCAGGTGTGGCCAGAGGAAGAGCTCGTCAATGTTGATGGGAGGCGGGGAGGGGCTCGTCATTACGGAGTTGAGAGGCAGGCCTCGTCGATATGGATGAGTAGAAGAGCCCGTGCTGTCACGGAGTCTGAAGACGAAGGGCTGATCCTTGTGAATCGTAGGGCGTATTCGGGTTGAGGGACCGAGCCTCGTCAATATGAGCGCAGGAGGAGCCCGTGCATGGAGCGCGGCCCGAAGGGCTCATCATTATGAAGAATAGTAGGGGCTCGTCCATCCCGGATGAGGAGGAGCCTTGTCGTATAGATTGTAAAAAGGGCCGATGCATTTTGGAGTGCGTGAGGCTCGTCATTGTGAATGGTAGGGGCTCGTCATTCGAGGGTTGGGGGCGGGGCCTGCAAGTCGATATGAGGCTGCCAAGGAAGGAGCCGGGTGCGAAATGCGGAGCGCGTGAAGGGCTAGATCATTGTGAATAGTAGGGGCTCACGTCATTACAGGTTGAAGGCGAGCCTCGTCGATATGAGACATGAAGGAACCCAGGCCATGCGGGCGCGGCGAAGGACTGCAAATCTTGTGAATGATAGGGGCTCGTCCGTACGAGGTTGAGGAGGAGCCTTTGTCGATATGGTGTAGAGAAGGGCGATGCGTAGGGTCGACGAAGGGCCGTCCTTTGTGAATGAAGTAGGGGCTCGTCATTACGGGGTTGAAGTGGGCCTGGCCGATCTCGAGATGGTAGAAGGGCCCCGTCTGTGCAGGTGCAACGGGCTCCGTCACTTTGTGGTAGTAAGGAGCCGTCGTTCGGGTTGAGGGCCGAGGCCCGCCGTCGATATGAGCTGTGGGAGGGCCGTGCATGCGGAGAGGCGCGGCGGGCTTCGTCTCGTGTGAATGGTAGGGGCTCGATCCGTGAGTTGAGGAGGGCGCCGATATGAATTGTAGAAAGGGCGATACGTTTGGAGTGCGGCGAAGGGTTCGTCATTGTGAATATTAGGAGGGCCGTGCATTTGAAGTCCGATTGAAGGGCTTCGTCCAGTGTAAATAGTAAGGGGCTCGTCCATCTGAGGTTGAGGATGAGCCGGAGTCGATATAATTGTAAGAAGGAGCCCGTCTGTTTGGAGTGCAGCGAAGGGCTCGTCAATGTAAATAGTAGGAGGGAGCCCGTCTGTTTGAAGTCCAGTGAAGGGCTCGTCAATGTAAATAGTAGGGGCTCGTCATTCTGAGTTGAGGGACGAGCCTCGTCAATATGAATGGTAAGAAGGAGCCCGTCTGTTTGGAGTGCAGCGAAGGCTCTTCACTGTGAATAGTAGGGGCTCAAAATCATTACCAGGTTGAGGACAGAATTGCTTGTCATCTCGAATTATGGCTCCTGGCCTTTGTGTACCAGGTGGCGTTCCCGGCCCAGTGGCGATGTGGCCGAGTGGCGATTGAGCCGAGGTAGGCGTTGTGCCAGAGTGGCGATGGCCAGAGTGGCGATTGTGGGTGGCGTTGTATGGCCAGTGGCGATTGGCGAGTGGGCGTTAGTAAGTGGCGATTGAGCGAGTGGCGTTGTGGCCTGGTGAGCGATGTGGCCAGAATTGGCGATTAAGGCAGTGGCGATTGAGCCGAGGAGTGGGCGTTAACGGCCGAGTGGGGTTGGCTGCCCAGTGGCGAGTGGCCCAGGAGTGGCGTGTGGCTGAAGTGGCGGTTGGCCCAGGAGTGGCGATTCTGTGGCCAGAGTGGCGGTGAGGCGGGGTGGTGTGGCCGGGTGGCGTGTGGGCCCCGGTGGCGATTGGGCCGGTGGCGATTGGCTGGGGTGGGTCGTGGCCGGGTGGCGATGTAGCGAGTGGCGTTGTGGCCAGTGGCGATTGAGCCGAGTGCGGTGAGCCGGGTGGCGTTGTGTAGTGGCGGTATGTAACTGGTAGTCCCGACTCTTGAGCGACGTGGCTGTCTTGAGTAGAGAACTCGTCAAGTGTTTCTTGCATGCGAGCCATTGAACCGAGCTTTTGGAAAGGTGAGACGTCTTTAATCTTGATTGGAAAGGAATTTGAAGCGTTCTTGTGAATTCAGTGCTTTTGGCCTTCTTATAGATGGCGGCTTCATTCAACATGGGTTTATGCTTTGGATGTTACGCCTCTTACTGGTGTAGCGAAATCTACATTGAGGATGAAGCATCGAAGTTTGATCGTCGCGGGGATCCACACAGGTCTGATTGGTTTTATTGGGCTTCTACATTGCCCAGGAGTTGTGTTGTCCTTCATGAGGAGGAAGTTGTGACCTTCTGAACTCGTCGGTGTCCACAATGGGCGTTGCATCTGCACAGTGAAGGTTGCTGCAACTCTTCACATCGGTCGATTCGGTGAGGAGGAGCGCCTCCACCTCATTCGTGTTAGCTTGCATCGTTTCTAATGTCTTAGGGTGGTAGAACATGCTGCGTTGCTTGGTTGGTCTGCATCCTTGGCGGATTAGCTTTAACTCTGTGTGGTGTTCTTGTTGATACATCGATGCTTGAAATGATTATCTTGTCTGAATGTCGTTCCCAGTGGCGCCAATGATGATCTCGTTTCAGCTGGAGGCCCAGGAATTTGGAGCGCGTGGAAATCGTTAAATTTGGACGAGACTATGGGCGAGGTGAGCCCGAAGGATGTTGGAGTGCTGGGCCGAGTATGGTAGCTACAATGTTGGTGGCGGACTTAGATCGTGGCACTTCATTGCTTGAGGAAGGGGGGTCGGCGAGGGCCGCCAGTGAGTGCTCTTGATGGTCTGCGGGCCGTGCGTTGTCGGGCCGGGGTAGGGCTAATGATGTTCGGCAAGGCTCTGGGTGTGGCTCTCCTCTGAGAGACGGAAGGAAGAAGGGCCGGCGAGGGCTTCACCCGGGGCCGCTCCGATGCCGAAGTCAGATTCTTTCTCAGAGAAAAGAGAGAAGGCCTTGATTGCTTAGTATTGGCGTACCTTTTAGTGTTGGAGCGGCCTTGTATTTGTAATGGGTCTTCATCCACAGTTTGGGCTGATGATTAGGGTTCTTCCCTTTGGAGGATCGGTTTCCCCTCCGTAGTCATCCATGATTTGTGATGGTTAGTCAATGGAGTTTATCACGGAGTAATCCTCCTTCCTTATTGGGAGATATTCATTAGCAGGTTTTTGATGCTTTTCCTTTCTTTTTATAATAGAACGTGGGGCGCCTCTTTAGAATATTCTATAATCAGTTCTTTGTGAAATATAGTTTATTTGGCCGTGTATGGGCTCTCCTGTTCTTTCAATTCCATGTTCTGGACCTAACGGGCTGAGCTTTGGTTTGGGCTGTTATGGAAGGATATGGGCATGGCACGACCCACACCGCTCTTTTGGACCGGCGAGTGAAACGCTTGACCCATTTCTATATCCTTATCAAATACCATCTGCAACCTGCATGATTTTGTGCTGAGATTTGCCTTTTTTCTTTTTCTTTTTTTTTTTTGTGCTGAGATATTTCCATATTGCTAAGTGGTGTCCCAAATCCATCATAACAGCGAAGGATAACATTTGTATATTTCTGACAAATAGATACTAAAATTTCTTACTCTTAGATCATTACAGAGCAGCTCAATTATATGATTCAGGCTGGTGAAACAAAATTTTGAATAATAAAAAGAAGCTCCAACCTTACAGGGCTCCTAAAAAAACTCACAACCAAAGTAGCAATAACAGTGACTACACTAGGGCATGATGGTCTCAACAGACTATGGAATAGGGATCCTTACTTAACATAGGGAGAAAAACAGTTCCATGTATGAAACATAAAATTGGACACTGTCTTCTGTTCTGATTGTACAAGAGATGTGCGCATCCTAAAAATTGGTTCAGAGACATTCCCAATAATCCATGGCCACGACAGTTTCTTGATCTCATATTGCTAGAGATCCTTCCTCCACTGCAAAAAGCAAGAAGTTCGTTTTGGTCATGCAGCATTTTCTCACTATCCAGAAGCTCTAATTTTTACTTGCCTGTTGGCAGGAAATCACGATATCATTTAAGGAAGTAGAAATGGGTTTCTCAATACAACCTAAAATTCCCATCCATCTGAATTCTTTAAATGTACCTCCCTTCTCTCAGCAAAAATCTTCCCAGTTATTCGAGACTGGTCTGGAAACAAGGCTAATGAACATGTGGCCGACACCCCTTGCTCGAGCGGTAACATTGCCCGCCCAACCAGTCATAGCGGTTTTAACTAACCTGGGCAGTAGCAGTTGATAAAAATCTTCTCACCCTCTGGCCGCTCTGAGAGGACCTTTGCCATTACCCTGGTGAAACAATTGACAGCAAGTTTGGAGATTGAATAGTCAGTAAATGTTTGAGGCCACCCAGCTGAGGCCCAACTTCCATCTTTTGCTTGTTCTAGAAAAGTCTGAACCATCTGATCAATCATTTCCTCTGTGAGGGAGTCCACATCTTCTAGCTGCCCTCTCAAAGCATCGTCTGCAATTCTCTGTCCAGATCAAATGAAATATGAATATTTTGACATGAAGGACAGACCCATATGTGCAATTCCAAGCAATACATACTATTTGTAACTGTTAACTCTTACAGCTCCATCATTTTGTGCTTAAAAGTGAAGTATTCTAACACAAATTTCAAGCATGATAAACATATGACACCCAATTTCCACCCTAGCAGATTGCTTCAGAAATAATTTTTACACAAAAATAAAAAAGAACAATCGGGCAAAGAATCATCATAATCAAATGTAGATGAAGGCCAAATCCTTCAATTAATTTTGTTTATCAATTGGGTTGTCACTTTGGGAGGGGATGGTGTGAGTAGAGCCTGTTTGGTGATTGTCATATGGATCCGCTCTTTTAGATGCCTTTAATATATATACACACCATTATTTGCCTATCAAGTGAAGATGAAAAACATGTCCATCTTCCGCACATCACTTCCTACAAACTAATCAAGTGCTAGAGACCACTCTCCCTTCTTGCAACTGCAGTTGAATTCCAGAATACATACATTCTAGGAAGATAAAGTAGAGATTTATGATCCTTTTTTGGCCCTATAATTGAGTAATCCCCAAAGAAATCACAGAAGCAATAATTTAATAATCTCAAGGAAAGCTCACTAGAGTCTAGAACAAACAACAATTTCTCATAGGTTACGTGCAACAGAAAAGCCAAATTCAAAATGAGAGATTCCTTACATTGCGTCTGCCATTAAGTCTACCGAGTCGTGAGCTGACATTAACGATACAGGCTCCAGAAGCAGAATGTTTCATCAATGGGATCCATAGCTTTGATGACATTTTGATTCGCCAAAATAGTTGGTGGCAATAACGTTTCTCCGCATTTCCGACAGAATTCTCCGATCCGTATTGAAGTTAACACCGGCATTGTTGATCTGCAGAAGAATGTAGCTTCTTGCGTATGATATTCATTCTTTCGGTTAGATTCGATCCATTTCCAACCTACAGCCTGGGCCTTGGATCCGTACTAGAGCGAAGCCCCAGCCCAATAAATAATAGGGTGGAATAATGAAGATTAGAATGAGAATCTTACGAGAACCATCGGCAAACCATAGTTGTTCTGCACCCATTCAGCAAATTGTTGGATAGATGAAGAATCATTAACATCCAACTGATGGGAGACAGCATTGAAGCCTCCTTGCAGAACACTGCCAGCTTCATGGTAATGTGCTGTCTCTGGATGTGAAATTATGGCAGGTGATCATGGCCACAGAGCTGGCGGGCAATCTCAAATCCTATGCCTCTGTTAGCGCCGGTGACCACAGCAATAGTCTCAGAGTTCCACCACCTGCAAGAGCATCACTCTTTTAACCCTCCTTTTTTTATTTTATTTTTCCTCAATGATGATGGGAACAGGGAACGGTGAGAATAATAATAATACCTCTGGTGATCGGAATAAGGAATGGTGCGGAAAAGGGAAATCTCTTGTTGTCTCTGCTTTCTGCGCTCCTCAGCTCGTTCTTTTCTCCCCATCTAAACTTGGAACTCTACCCACCGGGATCTCTCCCTCCAGTTCCAGACAAAAAAAGAAAGAGGAGTGATAAAAGAAGAAGAAGAAGAAGAAGATAATGAATGATATGTGATTTCTGCGTCTATACAGTTTCCCTTATGAGAGAAGAAGAAGGAGGTGGTGGGTCATCAAACATCAATCATCAATCAACTAAGGCTGAAGCGAGAACCGCGGTCATAACGCTTCATTTTTAGGATCCGCGCCTTCATCTCCCCTCCCCTCTCTCCCATCCATTTTAGCCCCTTCTCCTCATTTCTCTGCCATCTAGGGTTTCTCTCTCTTTTTTTAGGCTTTAAGTTTTTAACTTCTCTACTGGCCCCAAAATTTACTTATATAAAGGGCCTTTGAAAACTGTTCCTTTTGTTATAAACACAAGAAAAATATGGATATCATGGTTCCAATTTTTTTTTTTTGTTACGAAAAACAGAGAAAATGTAAAAAAAAAAACCCTAATTTTAAAGAACATCAAAAGGATATTTTTTGTGTTTTCAAAAAATTTTCTTAAGAATAATTTCAAAAACAAGAATCTAATAGACCCTTTATTATTGTTTTTAAAAACTGTTTTCTATTCTAAAAAATATGAAGAACAAGAAAAACATATTTGATTTTTTTTTTTTTTTTGTTCTTAAAAACATAAAATTTAGAGAACAATAACAGTTTTCAGATGACATAAAAATGATGTTTTCTATGTTTTCAAAAAATATTCTCAATAATAGTTTTAAAAAATGGGAACATGCTCATATATTCCCCAATCCTTCTATTTCTACATGATTTAAATTGCTTATATTTATTTGTTTGTTGAATTAGTTCTTGGCTTCAACTTTAAATGTTTTGAACATATACAAGGATTGTGATTTCTCATTAATTAGATATACATAGTCATATCTTAAGTAATATTTTAAAAAAGTTATGAAATATTGTTGACCATTCCGAGAAGCCGTATAAAATAACCCACATGTATTTAAATGTGTTAATATCAAAACTTTCATAGACCTATGTACACACAATCACTTAGTTTTAGTTTTGTCTTCCCTTTACACATTCAACACAAACCAATGTAAAATAAAGGGAATCACGGATCCCATCAGACACAAGACATTGGACTCTATTTCTAGAATGTGGCCTAATCACTAATGTCATAATATGGCTGTATTTTCTTTATTTAAATTATATTTAGTACTTTTGGAATTATAATTTTTTTAAATGGCAAAAAGGGAATTTTATATATATATATATATATATATATATATATATATATATATATAAGCAAAAATTAGTTGACACTTAGATAACTATACATAGATCCATATATATCAGGTACCTAGGGCCGATAAAATTTGATACAACGTACAAAATACGATATATGAATTAAAATGGCGAGTTGCTACGGGTTTGAGTTGAGTATAATCGTGTTGAGGTCATATTCGTGTTGATCCGTTTAACACGTTTAATAAATTAGTCATATTCGTGTTGAGAACTGCCTGCATAAAATTTGACTCAAATTGATCGTTTAAGTATTATAGTAATTGATGCTTTGTTAATAAGTTATTTGTGTTAAATATGAATTATTAATTATTATTCCTATTAATTTAAATAATAAAATTAATAAACATGTTAAATTTAATAGGTTATTTATGTTAAACATGCATTGATGATTAATTATAATTCTTATTATTTTAAATAATCAAATTAAATATGTCATATATGTGTTGACTTACCTAACACGAATAATAAATAGATTGAGTTTGAGTTAACGAATATTAACACGTTTATTATTCATATCGGGTTTGGGTTGACGAATGTTAACAAGATTCATACATTGATACAACTCGAATACGATCCATCGACACGAATTACCAACCCTATCCATACCACACTATTTGGTATGGAAGCGTTCATAAAATTTCATTTGGTGTTGCTGATTATTCTAGGAGCACGCCATTTGATTCAATTTAAATTTCCTCCTAAATTTTGAGATATTTCTATTACACTTTCATGCAGAAATGGCAACAAGGGGCGGATCCACCCCTATGCCATTCCTATCTAGGAGAAGCTATATTGGACTGGGCCAAATTGGGCTGGGAAACAAGACAATTAGAGAGCTAAATTTCATCAAATTTATGTAATATGCAATTCTAAATCAATGAAAAACTCCCTCATTATGTCTAACTCAAATGACAGAGGAATCAACGTTTAAATAAGCAAGAGCATAGAAAAGGGAGGGTTCTTGGGTTTGAGTTTCAGTAGAACAGTTTACTGCAATTTAATTAAAAGTATTTAACTGTAAAAAAAAAAAAAATTCAATGATAAACTCAACAAAGCTACAACTTCATGAATTGTCTCCATTGTTGAACATTTATGATTACCTAACTAGACTACCTTCAAGGAGCTGCACTTGATCTATACCAATCAAAATCAAATCAGAATCAGAAAATGAAAACCCACCCAAGTGTTGCAGCAAAATACAAGGAAACCATAATAAAATTACAAGTCCATACAACTCTGCGTAATTTTAAGTCCAATGCAGGAAACCACCAATGGGTACTACCATATTCAAGAAGTTGTACAACCTTTATACGGTATATTCATGTCTGCAAGAGTGGGAGAATATACTAACTCATTAGACAAAATCAAAATAAGCACAAATTATCAAACACAGATTTGAAACAAAAAAAAAAATAACGGTGAATTTAGGAGCTTCTTACCACGTACAGCTACTTTCATTCTCCAATGCAATCCTCATATACGTCCTACCAGAATCACAACAATACTTAATAGAGAGAGAAGAAAAAACTAGATCTATTAGTTTTAAGAAATAATAAATTATTTATTTGAAAAACTAGAATTCACCTTAATGGTATAGGGAGGGAAATTTTACTCTAAAACAAGTATGCAAAAATCAGACTTGAGTTTCAAATCTACCTCAGGATAAGTTTTAATCACAAGTTGTCTAGACTCAAGTTCCTCATTCACTTCATCATGAGGACTCGATTGCTCCTCAATAATTGGCATTTACTTGCAGGACCCAAGAAAAGTTACAAAGTGATTCAAGAGCCATTGATTTGAAACAAGAAAATATTTTACAAATGAATATAGCAGAAATGGAAAATTAGAACTTACCAAGTATAGACTCCCAACAAGGAATACCGTCTAGTTTTTACTTCAGTTCCTGAAAATATCATCCAAAGAAAATTTCCTGGAAACTTGGGAAATGGAGGAAAATAAGTCAACCAAACGTGAGGGGGACGCTCAAACATAATTTGTAGAAAGAAAAATCAAAATTTATGTCTCTACCAAGCAAGAAATAAAATCACCAACAAGCAACATATCCTAAAATACAATGTCACTATAAAAGAAATAATAAAATGTCAAGAACCACAACATCCAACTTGAGGCAGAAGCCCTTTGATTGTTAGACTATGAATGGTAACCATAATAAAGTGGCATATAGAGGTTGAGGTCGACGGTCATTGATATCAAGAATGAAAAAAGAAAGCCTGAATCCCAACTACTTGGAGATGGCTAAATGGATACTTAATTAGCTGAGTAGTCAGTAAGTGGCAGCATACTACTATAATTGAAACAGTAAGCACACATATGCATGAGACAAATAGAATTAAGTAGTACCGAGGAAGTATCAATAATAGGTTGCAGTTGGCAACCTCAGTTCTAATGAACAAAAATCTGAGAAATAAATGAAAAAAAAATGAGAATCAACAATCATGAGGTCTTGCAGATAGAAACATACAGGCACCCAAATCCACTTTACATTTCAAAAATCCTGGTGGAATCTATCATCATTCTGTTAAAATTTAATACGGAAATCAACACACAATATTCCAAATCATTGAATTCAAATTCATCTCTGATAATAAAATAATAATAATAAAAAATATATATAGATTACATACCGTTTGAAGAACACGCAGCCATGAAAAATTTCCCTTCAGTTTATAGATCTTAAATCCTTGATATCTTCTTCTCCTTGTCAAACTTCGATACACAAAATTGTTTTCTGTAATTGATGGAAGAGTGCCTTAACCGCACATGAAAGAGTTTCTATATATAACTTATTGATAGAAGAAGAGGGCCAAGAATACACGTTCAAAAACCGTTCTAAACGTGTAATTCGAATAATTGTTCTTATAATAAATTATATTTATTATAAATAACTGTTCTTATAATAAATTATATTTATTATAATTTACCCACTCCATCAATGGTAAATATCTTCATAACAGTTTAAAGATATTAGGTATTATTTTAGTGGCTAAATACTAGGTTAGTGGGCCACCCACTTAATTTTAATAATGAAATAACATTCTCCACCCACATTCACTAAACCGATTATAGAAAACTATACGTGATCTGAATTTCAATAAACTTGCTTGATATGTCCAATCATATACCATAATCTTGAATGTCGATTTAAATCATAAATCACAGTCCATGGCGGTCACATGACCATAATGTCATGTTTCCCTTCCATGCACCACACATCAATAACCCTTACTAACCCGAGTCCATAATGTCAAATAGCCTTGTGATTTGTCTTGTCGGGACCAGATTCTTGTTTATCAAACAATAAAACATGCGCTGCATGGTAAGCGAGAATATGAACAATTTTAATGCACTTAAATTGTCCAATTACATAACCACCATTCATTATCATACATATTATGGATTACTCGAAAAGGCCCGTCTCGCAACATGTTCTATATATGCCTTTGGAGGTAATCCTTTAGTTATCGGCTTAACCATAAGTGTGGTCCTAATATTTTCAATTGACACTTGTTGTTTTAGGACTCTTTCTTCTTTCTTCATCACTTTAAATCCATGTGTTTGATCCACTAGCAAATTTTCCGTTCTTAGAGAAAAGCAGTCTGCGGTGTTATCACAATATATTCTCAAAGGTTTAGCAATAAATTAAATGACACAAGCCTGAGACAAAATTCCCGCAACCGTAAAGCATGACTTGAAGCTTCAAAATAAGCAACAAACTCGGCCTCCTAAACTAGGCCTCCGCCGTGGATGAAGCGTTAATTGATTGTTTCACTCTTCCGCATTGCCCCATTTGCTAGCATAAAGACAAATCCTGAAGTTGACTTTAAGCTATCGAGACAATCACCATAATTAGAATCCGAGTAACTAACAACCTCTAATTGTTCATATCTTTTATATGTGAGCATATAATCCTTTGTCCCTTGTAAGTACCTCATAACCTTCTTTGCAGCTTTCCAGTGTTCGAATCCTGGATCACTTTGGTATCTTCCTAACATACCTACATTGGCGATGTCAGGTCTTGTACATGTTTAGTGCCATCAAACTCCCCACGGCTGATGCATAAGAATTTTCTTCATTTGCTCCCTTTCCATGTTATTCCTTGGAGCGCGCATTTTACTTCATTTGTCACCTTTTCAATATAGGTGCAATACAGTGAACATGACTATATATTAAATCTCTCTAAAACCGATCAATATATCCTTTACGAGATAAACCTAGCACTCCTCGAGATCGATCCCTAAAGATCTCGATGCAAATAACATAGTTTGCCTCCACCCATATCAACCCATATGAAAGTTTTTAGAGATATTCCTTGGTTTCACCTAATAAACCAAGATCCTTTGTTAACAAGCAAATATCATCCACATACGGTATTGGAAATATAACTGCTCCCACTAACTTTTAGATATATACAACGATCAACAATGTTCTCTTTAAATCCGAAAGATGTAATGGTATTGTGAACAATATACCATTGTGCAGAGCTTGTTTAAGACCGTAAATGGATTTCTTTTAATTTGCAGACTAGGTGTTCATTTCCTTTCTTTGTGAACCCTTGAGGTTGTTCCATGTAGATATCTTCATCAAATTCCATTTAAAGTCACGATTTCACATCCATTTGAACAACTCCAAATAAAATGAGCTACAAGTGCCATGATGATTCTAAAGCGAATCTTTCTTAGGCGGAGAGAAGGTATCTTTATAATCGATACCTTCCTTTTGAGTGAAACCTTTGGCCACAAGTCTGGCCTTAAATCGTTCGATATTGCCTTTAATGTCGCGCTTTGTCTTAAAGACCCATTTACAGCCGACGGGTTTACAACTATTAGGCAATTATTGGATCGAGACCTTTGTTATAGGCCATAGATTTCAACTCTTCATTCATAGCTTCCATCCCTTTACTAGAATCATCACTTTCCATGGCTTGTGAAAACGAAACCGGATCCTTCCTTATCCCAATATCAAAACCAGATTCCTGTAAATACACCACATAATCATCTGTAATGGTAGGTCTCCTTTCTCTTTGAGATCTCCTCAAAGGTGTTGGTTGTGGTGGCTCTACAGCATTTTCAATGGCAATATTTTCTGGTGGTAATGAACCATCTCTATTATGTTGCTCATTTTCCTCGACTTATTTAGAACGAGGGTTGAGGGGCCGATAATTTCTTGAGGTAAAAAGGGTTGGGATATCCACTCTTATCTCTTCAACATCTACCTTTCTTGGTTCATTACTCCCATAATTTAGCCATTCTCGAATGCAGCATTCTAGGTTTCAACTATTCTCACCTTGTGGTTAGAGATGATAAAATCTGTACCCTTCGATTTATCAGGATAGGCAATGAGGAGCCTCAGATATCGTTTCTTGAATCAAGCTTTTTCTCATGGGTTATAGATTCTTGCCTCCTTGGACAACCCCATATATGTATGTCTCAAGCTGGGTTCCTACCGGTCCATAACTCGAAGAGGAGTTTGGAGGCGCCTTACTAGGAACTCTGTTCAAGATATACATTGCAGTTTTTAAGGCTTCACCCCACAATGAAATAGGCATAGAAGAGTAACTCATCATACTCCTAACCATTTCCATTAATGTGCGATTACGCCTTTCAGCAACACCATTCTACTATGGCGTACCAGGCATTGTGCTGACGATATACTGCTTTCAAGAAATTTGGCAAAGGACCGGGATTTTGTCTGATTCATCATATCTACCATAATATTCACCGCCTCGATCTGATCCTCACAATTTAATCTTTTATCTAATTGTCTCGACCTACGTATGAACATCTGAAGATGTCAATGGCTGAGACTTTTCATACATTAGATAAACATAATCCAAGCGAGATAGATCATCTATAAAGGTGATAAAATATTTCTCTCCTGTAAAACATGGAACAGAGAGTGGTCCACAAATATCTGTATGAATTATCTCAAGGAGCTCATTACTTCTTGTGGCACCTTTCTTTGTATGTTTAGTTTGCTTTCCCTTTATGCAATCCATGCATACATGAAAATTAGTGAAGTCAAGATTTTGTAAAATTCCTTCCTTCACTAATTTCTCAATTCTTTCCCTAGAGATGTGCCTAGTCTTACATTGCCACAAGATTGAAGAATTTTCATTAATTAAATGCACGTTTTGAACCAACATTTGAATGCGGGGTTATTATTAAAGCTTGTGCAAATTCATGATTCAAGGAAATTTATATAAACCATCACATAAAATACGAGAACCAAATTTATAACGAGAATTTAACATCAAACTTAATTGTAGGAAGCTGGAATAACGAATATCAAGTAGCATCTAATTTGGGCAAGGAAACTAAATTCCTAGAGATAGAAGGTACATAAAAGTGTTAAAAAAAGATTCATCCATTGACCGTCTCTAATAGTAGCGATAGGTACCAGCGTATATCACTCCAACGAGCGGTTTCCCTATATAGATGAGTTTTTCTTTCCTTTGGTTTCTTTGGTTATAAGGAATCCTGCATTAAATTAGTCACAAGAGTTGTGGCTCCAGAATCAATCCACCAAGTATTTGAAGGAACTTTAGCAAGATTGAATTCATAACATATAAAAGAAAGATTTATACCTCTCTTTTCGAACCAAGCCTTGCGCTTGATACGGTCCTTCTTCACATGCCCTTTCTTGCCACAAAGTAGCAACTTCTAGTAGATTTTCCATGTGACTCTGGCTACCTTCCCCGGGTCCACTTTTCTTAGGTGGAAAGTTCTTTCCCTTTTAATTTTCCTTTCTTCTTCGTGACCTCCCTTGAGTTCACGGCAAAACAAGATATGTCATACTTGTCTTATCTCACTTCCTCTTGTATACATTTCTTGGTAGGCTCAATTCAAGTTTCCAGCAGTCACATTAGTATTATAGTGGATTTTGAATGGAGCAAGCGCATGATAGATGAGTTAAGGATAGCCCCAGTACCAAGAATGACTCATCCATACCCACATACCTAGTGCCTTGGCTTTGCAGCCTTTTGAGTCATGTTTAAAATATGTTGTTCTGAATACCTTTAGACATCATATTTCATGGTGGTGGTCGACCATCAATGTGCTGTAAGGGACTTATCAGCCCATTTGAAGCGCTCCTCAACATATTTCAAAAATTCTGAGGCAAACTCGGTTTGAGGGAGAGAGGTCTTGATATTATTAGCAATAGTCATTCTCATAAACATCAGACTGAGTATGTTGGATCTTGCCCAGGCTTTTGATTGTTCCACTTGCTCGAGATGCTTGTCATCAGTAGCTTGAGGTTTATCCAGTTATTAAAGTGATCAAGATCCAATACGCGGTGAAATTGAACCCTTTCATACCATTGGAAAAGTTTGGCCCATCAAAAATAGTCGACTCCCGGATGCAAAGAGTGTAACGAAGTAGGAGCCCATATAAAATAGAACAATGCTCACAATAAGGCCTCAAGTATAAAATAAATAGCAATGAACTATTGATATCATTAAAATTCTCCTTTGGGTAAATTTTAACATATCCCGTGTTCACTTGGAGGGAGCTTAAAACACTTTACCATTTTGTGTCATTTATATGTTACCTTTGGGTATCCATTTTACCTTTCTAGGCAACACAAAATAAAACCATTAATTAATAATTAGCAAAAATTGACTCTCCTTTGGGTTAGTCTCATTCTCCTAATTATAAAGAGGGTATTAAGAATTTTATAAGTCTCCTTTATTCCTTTATACATTCAATAAATACAAGGCTCACTAATTTAGGTTACTTTGGCAACTATCCTAGAATTAGTTAACCTTACATTATAAATTGTCATTTTGGATAAAATTCCATGAAGATGAAATTAATTCTTTTATTTGAGTTAAAAATCAAGGAAATAGTATCTTTAATAATCAAGGAAATAGTATATTTAATAATCATCTGATTCAATAATGAATCATAATAAAATCAAAGAAATTGACATTCATTAGATAATTTAACAAAGGTTCAAATCACAGGATACATGGACATCTTAAAAGAGAATTTCATTTTCATATTCAAATAAGTGATAATCACTACAACAAAAATTAATGTTTATGACACTTCATTTAATGACCCTTTCAAAACAATGTCATCATTCAATTATGTATTAATGTTCGATGACATTGAATTTAGAATGTCATTGTCTTGTGTAATTTTTACATTACTATGGCAGCAGTAAAAATCTCAGACAAATATTTTCACTTTTAGAATGTCATTGAAATGATACAAAACCCATGACATTTTTTTTAAAGTGTCATCATCTATAATCTATATAAATAGGATTATTTTATAACTAATATCTTTGGAGCCTTTTCTCTAGTCCCGTTTTCGGGCCGATACCCTCGCCCATTTGGGTTATCTCACACATACTGACATGGAATTCCAGGTTCTCTGGTAGACCCTCCATTGCATATGAAGGTAGCGGGCTTTGAGCTGAGTCAGGCTACTTGAGTTATTGGGCCTTTCAATCATACATTTAAGCCTAGGTTATGGGGGGTTAGGTCTGTGGCTTGAGTTGGTGGAGTTGCTGAGTGAAACTCGGACCCAAAATGACTTCAGTTTAGACCCGATTAACGCAATTACTACATACATGAACCACGAATTTAGAGCTGATACCGCTGGAATGGGTCGCCGTATTAGTGTAGATGATAGATGGAGTCCTGTATTAGTGCGGATAGTAGAGTGAGGTTGTTAGAGAACGAATAATCGGATTGTTTGGGTTGTTAGAGAATAGAATGTCTGAAGCCTTAGATGGAGCAAGGGTTAGGATAACTAGTGTATATTTTAGAGGTTGATAAAGCAAGTTGAAGAAACTTGAAACTTTTCTTAAATTGTGTTACGATCGTGAGCAATAGAGGTGATTTAGAGGATCTCTGCTTGATAAAGCCCGTTTCTTGATTTCATCTATTCCCGACATTTTATCAGCAGTCTCGGAGCACTTTGTGACCATAATCGCATTATTAGGGCTTAAGATTATTTTTCGATTGATCATTTTCTTTGATTTCAGTATACCTCTGTTGTTTTCATTCATGATTCTGTTGTGCTTAGTCTTGGGTTTCTTTTTCTTTATTTTTCCCTTGATTTTTTGTATGAGGAATGTGATGTATTAAAGTGAATGATCCACAGTTGCTTTTCTGGTATGCCCTACCGCTCACGTAAAGGAGTCCTTTGAGAAGCCGAGTTTGTTAAGAGGTTGTTTGGAAGGTTAAAATTAGGTCCTAATAACCTAATTAGTTATTGATTCGACTCTAATGGTTCTAGATGTATTCAAGCTAGGAAAAGATCTTGAGAAATAAAGGGGGTTAGTGGCCTGATTATGGTGATGGCTTAGTAAGACATAATGTAATAGAGGCAGGGTTGTCCTCGATTATGTTTTTCATGTAGTATAATGTCGGGAATAGGTTGAAGACATTACGGTAACATGCCATAGATGAGGCGTGTGTTGTGTAAGAAGGTGTTTGTCAAAAGACTGAATAAGAATTGCTTTCAATAAATTCTTCTCTTACATGTTTTGTTTTATCTTTCTGCATTAAATCAACAATTGAATGAAAGTTAGAAACTACTTTTCTTGATTTACATAGTGATTGAAATAGGCGAGGAATATTTCCAAGATTGAAAGCAAAATTAATTAATTTCCTAGTTTTTAAAATGAGGGTATGCATAGTGATTAATTTCCTAATCAACGTTTGTAGCTTAGGCAGAGAAGCATCCATGCCCCCATGTTAAGACAAAAAACCTAAACAGGGCCATGTTGAATGGAAGTTGTGGCTTTCTTGTTTTCTCAATAATTGTATAGACCGGTCTAATGAAGAATAGAAGATCAAATTGATGAGTGATAGCTACAGAAAAAGAAAATACCAAATGCATTTGTACAAGTAGATGCTACTTGGATAGACCAGTCAAAGGTAATAAAGGTTATTTAGGTGAACAATTCTGCAGCCATAACAATTATGTTTTCTCTAAGTATGTAAGCACATAACATATTTACAACAAAGGGGAGAGAAACCCTTCCCCCATCCTGGTCTCAGTGTAGAGTAAACACGAAGATGATGATGGCGATGGAACCCGAAGCGAAAAGCAGGCTAAACCCGAGCACTTGGAAAGAATTGAGCGAATCCGATGTTAAAATGGGGCATAAGCCGTTTAAGAATTCTTGAATTGAATTGATAACCGCAGTATCGGCTGGTTCGGTTTATCTGAATTATTGTATCATTAATAATTGACGAGTGCTCTTAATTTATTTTGTTTTGGGGGCTCGCCCGATCCCATAGCGGCTGCATGACCCTATACGTGATCGGCCAGTGGAGCCGCCTTGACCTTTGCCTGGCCGCCGTGACACGCGGTAGCCACTTACTTCGGGGGCATGCTTGCCCCCTTGACCCCCACGGCCGTGACGGCGGGACCTCACTTGGGCGCTGTCACTGGGCCGCCAGGGCGTTGCCCCACTGAACCCGTAGGCGTTGCTCTGGACCCCTCCCAGTGGCCGCCTGGACCACACTTGAGCCGCTCATGGACCCTGCTGGGGTGATGCCTTGTGGTCGTGCACGGTGGGGTGATCCGGAATCAGTGAGATTTGTTTCCTATTTTCCTCTTCAGTAGTCGACCTCTTGCCCCGGTATAGCGATCTGGTCTCGAACACGGGGATGGGTTTTCATCCCACAAATGATTCGTATCATGATTCAAAATGGTGGGGCTTTCATTTGAACTTTTGGATTTGCATTGAAAAGTGGGAGTTATTTGTCACTAGGTTAACTGAAACAGTTTGAACTAAAGTGTTGAATGGAGACCTTGAAGGCTTGGGTCACTAGCTTAGTAAAATGAGGTTATAAAGGTGTCCTCGGGTTATTTCCTCGCATTAGGGCAAATGACATATAGTCATTGCCAAAACCAGATCTTTGTTTAGTTTTAAAACCCCGGCCCATAAAAACACTCTATTTGAGCGAAACACTACTTAGACATTTAATGTTCAGTTTGAAAAACGAGCATTTAACTACTTTCGGTAGCCACGTCAAATGACATCTAATGGATATCGGTGTATCTAAGTAAGAATACGTGAACCACGAAGCATGGCAAGTATTGACGGAAATACATTAAATAGCATTAAACCCTAGTTTGGAAAGTTTGGAACACATAAATCACCGATGCCTGCTTCATTTAAAGCGAGGAACACCTGCCAACCACCATTAACCCGACCTAGCAACCCTCACTCTTCCAGGCTTTTACAGAGGCTTAGCGAAACATCCTTTGAGTTGTCATCCTCAAAGGTGTGTTTGTGACAAAAATGAGAGAAAGAAGAGAAGAAAGAGAAAGAAAGCGTAAACTGGAAATGAAAGGCTGCATTAAGTTGAACGATTAGCCAAAGTTAGGAATTACAAAATATTATCAAGTGGCTTATATAGCCTTACAAAGTATGAAATACCAAAATAACCAAAATAATATAGTTACATTGAGGAAAAATGGGAATTACACAAAAGCGGGGTCGTTTGGATCAAAACGGAGGGTAGCATTTTCGTATGCCTGATGAATTTGTATCATAGCGAAGTATAGTGAAGTCTGCGAGGATTGCGGGAATTTTATCACCATTGCGAGAATTTTCGCAATCCTTGCAAAGAAACCACCGCTATGCCATAGCGAGAAATTCACACTCTGCGTGCGCCACGCGCAGAGATTTCTTGTATTTGGTTTCCTTTCCGAAACGACATTTCTTCATCCCGGCTTGATGAAATTGAGAATTCCTCCTGAACCGGCATAAAACATTTAATTCGATGCGAAGCTTGATATGATGGCGGAGGTTCTGAAAACCTGCCATGCAAGCGACCTCGAAACAAATCAGTAGTACTAATGGATTCCGCACATATCAATCGCTTAATTAATATGATTAGTACGCAAAAAGCACTTTCAAAACCTATCTTAAATAGGACTCGAAAATACTTTTGGGTACTAATCATACCCCAGGCACGTTGCTAGTCCCGCCCAGCAATCTTCAAAAGCAAATCAAGGGTATGCATGCTGTGCTTTTACCAAAAAGTGTATCTTTGCATCGAAAAAAGTGTGTGTGTACAAGTGAAATTTACCTTTAGTATGAAAAACTTAGACTGCATTACAAATACTATCATGAGAACAAATCTCTATATAGGGCGAGTTTGAGACTGACATCAATTCGGGGAAGTCGACTTAAGCTTCCACAAATCAAGTGTTTTTAAAAGGTAGCTTGATTTGAACTTGATAAGTTGAAGCTATTCCCACCTCCCTGACGAGCTCTTGCGGGGGCCTTAAAGCCCGATGATCCAGCCTAAATAGATTCGGTTACACTCTTATTTCATGCCAGATATCTTGTAGGATGCAATCTTTGAAAACTCGACTTCACTAAAGTCAGGTGTAGCGGGTCCATAGATGACTCCTGACGATTAAGGTTTAGGGCATCAAGCCCAGAAAGGATCTACCACGCGAGCTCTACGGGCTTCACAGGACTTCGCGACAGGAGTCTGGCACTCTGACTCGCTAAACTCTGCACATCGCGGGTGCGAACCTGAAATCGATGACTCTAACCCGGTGAAGGTTTAGGGCCTTAGGGACTAAAAGGCTTTCACCATATACCCCTCCGGACCGTGTTCGGGTTTCAGAGCAAGCGTCACGGCTTTCAATTCTCTTTTCTTCTTTCTTTTTCTTTTGCTTTTTCTTTTCTCTTTCATTTGGAAGACTTCATTTGGGTCTTCTTTTGTGGTAGCTCTAGACTATTATGGAGTCGTCGAGATCTCTAAAAGCCGGTTTGCAAAGTGAAAGGGTATATAGCTTCCACGACCTATTGATAAAAGCGGTGTGCAACGTGTGTGATTAGCTAAAGGAGTTTCTGAAGTGAAAAGAATTATATGGCTTCACGACTAGTGATAAAGGCGGGTGTGCCTTGTGTGATTAAATTTAAGGTGGATATCTGAGGTTGATGAATACGCTGGAACTTCAATCGACCAAAAACTTAATCATGCATGGAACTGTTCTAACATTATGGTGGCATACAGGGCTTCAATTCCTCACTAAAGGCAAGAGTAAAAACACAAAAATATATGCACAAACATGATTTGCAAAAGTATAGAAGGTAAGTAAATAATTCTATAAAGCTTTTGATATAACCAAAGTGGCTAATACAAGCTTAACATAGCTAAACACAACTAAAGTATCACTGCCTACTATCGGCTAATACATGCATCCTATACACTCCTATACAAAATAAGAAGGCAGTTGATAAAGCTAAAAACAAGACAAAATATGATAGAAGACACTCTCAATCTCCTTAACTTTTCCCAACCAAAGTATGAACATGTCTCCACCGGGTGGACTGAAGCTAAAGAAGGAGTGCGACCACCACTCGTGGCAGGTGTAGATGCCAGGATCTCAAGTCGCTATCATACGCAAGATATCCAAGGAGGTCGCCATCGTGGATCGATCTCGAGTGAGTTGTAGCACAGCCTGTCTTCACTAATCGCTGAGACCGAGGCGGCTCTATGATCCGAAGAAGCACGGGGTGTGATTATGCGCTATAGTGACTCTCGGCCCGGCCATCCACCATCCAACGATGCCCGTGTAGCAGCGCGTACGCACAACATCCATACAAAGAGGCCAGCTCCCCGTAACCGATAGCGGATATGCTCGAGATTGCCGCACTGCATGTAGCGGCCAGCAAGGCGCAGGGTCAGGCGGTAGGAGGAGATAGAGAGATGAATCGAACCGAGGTCCTCTCCACTCACCTTCACCTCCGGAACATTAGGTCTCTCTGTGTCCTTAAATACATCATCCGGCCGCTCCCTCCCGCTGGAGAATAATGAAGATCGCATGTATGTAGATCGCTCCGTGGATAAGACTCGAGTACAACCGATCCAGCCGCCTAAATGTGGCTCTCAGTGGAACTCCCAGATGCCGACCTGCTCAAGAACCCCGGCATCAATAAAGGCAAACTCTCACCGAGCCGTGCCTCGGCGGGGTGGACCTTCTCCCTCAGCAAAGAAAGAAGTCATGACAAGCTCTGAGGGACTAAACCAAAATCCCTCTGAGATCCTATATAGAGCCTCGAGTATAGCTCCCCTGCGCTGTACATAGTGTTGTAATGGGAATAAGCTGGTACGGAGCACGTGGTCCACTAGGAGCATTTGAGGGAAAGTCGTCATGAAGAGTATAGGCCCTACTGCAGGGTGTCTCGAGCGAGAGATGCGCAACCATCTTCACAGATGGCTGAAAGCTGCATCATGTAATTCGCCGTAATTATCGCAAGCCTAATGCACCTGTAATATCCGCGTTCGAAAGTACCCCAGACGGGCCAATGCTGAACTCGATCTCCTGACCAGGTACTCCTCGATGTCATAGTATGGTAGAATCGGGCACAATCCCCGGATATAAGACTGCCCGCTCGACATCACGGCGGCGCCAGTGAATACCGCTTGATCAACTTCGCATGGAATCTCTCGGAACGCTGGTCCGCGGGTCAACACCGGTGAGAGATGTCATAGTATGGTTCCCATGGAAGTCTCTCGCACGTGCATCCACATTCCCTGAATCGAATCGTTGTGTGAACATAGGGCGCCCGATCTCGGCCGGCGGGTAGTCACGACGAACCCAATCACCGGGAGGAGGTGACGGCCTGGGCCGAGACCTCGAAGACTCACCCGGCCTGATGTCCGGCTCGCTTGAGGGCGTGGCCCTCACGTGGTCCTGATGCACCGGGAGAGAAGGCTCGAGGTCCCACCCCGGGTCCGACATCGTCTGACGTGGGGCCCGTGTCTGGAGGCCCTCCCAGATAGCAACCGGGCCACCGAGTGGTGACTCGCAACCCGGTCCGGAGAGTGAGAGTCTCGGTGCCCCGAGGTGCCAGCAATCGCCCCTCTCTGGGGGTACTAAATCGGACTCCCGGGCTCATAGCGTGGCTCCACTCGACGAACCATGGCTGTGGTCTAATCGTGCCGCAGGCAGAGCGGGTGGCCTAAGAATGCAGTATCGATGCAAGGCGACAATGTGGCCGGTAGCGCCAAGCAGGCGCAGCAGACTGCAGGCTCCTGCTGATGAGGTGGCGGCACGTGCAGGGGCGTGGCAAAGAAAATTGGCTCGTAGCTTTTATCAGCAGAGCTCGTGGCACCGTCACACAGCGCGCAAGAAGATGTGTGGACTGTGGAGCTCAGTGGCACGCAAGACGACATCAGACGTGGCTCACGCAGGCGCCACACTGCAGTGGCCGCAGCATAGTGGATCGAGGAGCCTGTGGCACGTGCAAGATCACTGTAGGGGCGGCTCTGGAGGGAATGTGAATGGAAATGAGGTGTGTAACACCTATTTTAAAACACATTTCATTCAAACCATTTCAAATATGCGGAAGCGTTTTCGTTCACAAAATGGCATACCATGCCTTTCAAAATATTATACAACATTGTTTCGTAATTCACTATTTTAAAATACAAGATAAAGTCATGCTCAAAATGATATTAATGCATATGACGGCGCATACCTCAATTCTTTCCTTCTGACTCGCTTCCTGACTTGCCCCTTTCCGTTCGCTATATCTATCCTTCTAAGATTACAAGATCGGGTAACACGCTAAGCATTTTCATGTTTGTTGGTTCTATACAAATCCATCCTTCGCCATTTAAAATAAATCATGCAATTTAACAATTCAAAACTTTTTAATTTTTATGGATGATCACTGTAAATACAATACATATACTTGTTATATATATATACAATCAGGTACAGTTCATTGATCATCCAAAAAAATACACTTTCATATTCAATATTTCACAATCTCAAATCAATTCAAATATGATCACAAATTCAATTCAGCTTCGCACCACCCGCTTATGTAAATCGATCTGGGCGATGCCTGCTCTTAACGAATTTAACCTATGTCTTCCATATACAAGATATTAGAGTCGCCAAGACGGCCCCATTGGCCGGGCAGCTCTGTGAGTAAACGGTTTTATAATACTGCATTTATCCCGCCTGGCTACCGATCAAGCTATAACAATCAAATAGTGAACACTACCGATACGGTCCCGCTGGGCTGTTGATCGGAGTGACACATCAAAACAATCATTCGTGATTATCGTTAATTTGACCTCTTTATTGGTATACTCAATCTATCCTTAATACGAATCCAAACTGGGCTAACCTTCTATTAAGGGCGTTCAAATCTTTTATAGCAAAGTACAGTACAATATGTACATTTGTATAAATAGTTTACTTTCAATGGTCAAGCAATTTTCATATGCAAACATTTTTCAATCAAATTCTTCAAATCATTTAAACCAATTCAATATACATTTCTTATGTATTTAGAACAAGCATTTCAAATATTGGAACAAGAATAGGAAATATAGAACAAATATGCAAAATTTTGAAACGAGGAATAAAAGTTGGTAGAACAAACCCAAAAAACTTTGTCGGCCCTTAATTTTGTCCTCGAATCTTGACCCTCAACTCGGCTTTTTCTCCTCGTTAACCCCTAATCATCACATACACTACAATCAAAGAATAACCAAAGAAAAATCATTTGTGCATTCTGTGATTTTTTGTTTAGGTTGATGTTCACCCAATACACCTTCACTTGCCAACCAGGGGATAATTGATATATTTTGCTCATACATCCTTCACGAAAATTATATATCTATGAGTCTATTTTTATTAGGAATTTGAATCATCTCATTTGGATCACCCAAACACAAGTTATGACATCTTTATGCCAAACTGGTCGGTATGCCCAACTCACTCGGTTACCTACTGTTTTTCTCAATTTCAGGGGTCTTAACTCCATAAATTGATAATAGTCCCTTATAATAATTTGAAGCTATGGTTCTAAGGTTTATTCTCCAATTTTAATCATCCAATTTGGATCAATATAACTCAAGTTATGGAATTTTACATTCAGACTACTCTACTTTGCAAAACAGAAGCAGATTTTTCTTGCACATAGTTTCTTCTTTGAAGGATTTCTAACTAAGCAATTTGTATGGCCCTTCCTTCAAGTAAATTATTCTCCTAGAAGTCTAGTTTTACTCAGAAATTTGAATTACTCACTAGCGAGTGAAACTCAACTTATGGTCTAAGTACTCAAAACTACTCCAAAACACATAATCAAGCTTCTGCACTGAACTAGAAATTTATCCAACAAAGCATCACTTCCAACGAATTCTCTGGGGTCCACCGGGGTCCCAATTCGGGTACTTTACTCAGGTCTTCTCCTAAAAGCCCCTAGTTTTCCCCTCTCTCCCAAGCTTCCTAATACTGGTTTGCACAAATGTGCTCTTCTATGCTCGTGACTTAAGTCACTAATCCCATAAGGCCTTGCTCGCTCCAATCCATTTCTTGGTCTTTAATCCATTTTTTTTGACTTAGTCCCTTTATTTGCACTATCACTTCCTACTATTCACACTTAAACATTTATTCTTTATTACTATGACTTTAGGTCCCGATTTTGTAAATTCATTTTGGGTCTTTTCACTAAAGACTTCCTGTTCTATCATTTAACATTTAATTCCTTTGACATTTAAAACTCATTATATTTTGACCCTTAGGTCCTCATTTTACAAATTTTCAGATTTGGGTTCCTTGACACTTGGGAAAATTCCTGTGTCTATTCTTTTAAATCACTTATCAAACAATCAATATCTATTTACTAATTCCTAAATACCAAGTTTGACTCAATTTATAAATTCGAATATAAAATCAAATAATTATAAAAATATTTAGGTATTTTTGGGCGTTATATATGGAGCCCCCTTTTATAAAAAAAGGCACCGAAGGGTCGTAGAAGCCGAAGAGTTGAGCTGTGAATGAATTTCTCGCTATTATCACAAATTCATGCCTCGCACTAATTTCCAACCTCGTTAAAACACAAAGCTTAATTCAGATGAATTAAAATAAAATAAAATAAATAAAATATATATATATATATATATATATATATATATATATATATATATATATATATATATATATATATATAGTATATATATATATATATATATATATAAAGATAAAAATAGAAATAGAATTACTTAAAATTAAAATTTTATATTTAATAAAATTAAGGTAAAGAAAATTACTAAAATAAAATAAATCGAAAATTAAACAAATTAACTAAAGTTTAAATTGTTGAGTTTAGTTTGGTCTCGTATGGGAGACAAACCAGCCAATTACACTGTTCGATTCATGGAGGATCCAGAGAAGGAGCTCCTTCACCTTGCAAAGGATGTGTGCCGCATATGCCCCATGCTCTGGGCCCTTTGTGTTGAGCTTTTCACTGTGATGCCGGGTCGATCATCGCTCTGCAAGAGGATCGTGCAATCCATTCTCCATCAATTGCTTCATTTTTCTGCACCAATTCTCGTCGCAAAGAAGTGAGCTTTGGTTTCCCCGCACTTGACCACTTGAATGCACTTTATCGTGTCTCGCATGTCATCTTCCGGTTAGCTCAGGCTTCGTTGCTCAGTGAAAATATTGAGCTCCAATGTCATGTGTCATTTAATAAGCTGCATGACTCCATTCCGCACTGATTATCGATTCGACGCGGCCAAAAATGGTCTTCCCGGTGGATAATTGGCACATGATTAGCCCACTGATCGGTTCGGCATCAAGCACTACAAAATCCACTGGTAAGAATTTTGTCTACCTTTACCAAAACATCCTCCTCCACTATTCCCTTAGGAACTTTGCAATGAATGGATCACTAATGATAGAGGTGAGATGTTGGTAGGCTGCTTCCCTAAACCTAACCTGGCTATATACTCGAATAATAAAGAAGTTTACACTGCCTCAAGTCTAATAAAGGTTTTGTCTATGTAAGTCCCTCCAATGTTGGATCGATATTGTGGGGGACTGATCCTTATATTTCACTCGGGGTCTTCGCTCGAATGATGGCACCGACTTGTTCTGTTAGAAGACTTTTCAATGCCCAACCCTCTCTTGACTGTGCATAGGTCTTTCAGGAATTTTGCATATGTTGGGACCTGCTTAATCATGTCAAGTAGTGGGATATTTACCTTCACTTGCCTTAGCACCTCCCAAATCTCCCGCCTTGGTTTATGATTTTTCGCTTCTATGCTCGGGAGGAAATGGATAGGCATGCCCTCTTCATTGAATCTTCTCCGATTATTATTCCTCTCAGGCACAACTTCCTTCTTCTCGTTTCTTCTCAAGCAAATATGGGCACCGGGTTGCTCAATTTCTTTTCCACTCCTCAAAGTGATGATAGCTCATTTAACGGTTCCCCGAAGTTATCGGAAGAACCTATTTCATGGACTCCCTTTGGATTTGGCAGTGTTTGGGAAGGGAATCTTCCTTTCTCCTGTACCTCTAGTAAATTATTAATCCTGGTGATGGAGTACTGTAGGTTATCAATCTTCTGATTAAGGTTGCTTTCAAGCCCATCTATTCTCTTTTTCAGGGTTCTTTCCATCAGATTCATTCTTTCGAGCCAATCAGATATCGATTCCCTTTGTTTTGATGGACCTCAGACCAAAACACATATACAAATTTAGTTACACAATTACCAAAGGGTTATTATCTAATCCTCGGAAACTGCACCATAAAACCTGTTTGAGACTAAAAATCTCCTAGAGTTAATCATTTTCAATTTGGTTTTCAGCTCGATATACCGCAAGCGTGACAGGCCCATGGTAATAAAACGGATATGTCCAGGACGATCCTACGTAGATCTCAAGAATTTTAAATCAACTACCCCGACTACTCAAGCTCGTACTATTTGGATCATAAAGATATTGGGAATCCAAAATTTTTAAGAAGCCGAAATTATACACACGAGTAAAGTAAATGAGCACCAAATAAACTGAATATAAAGAATAAAGAATAAAAATAGTTAAGAAAACAAATGACAATCAGCCACTTATCTTCAGAGAACACATCAAGTATACGCTTATAGTAGCTACCTAATTTCAGACACATCATAAAACTTCTTGAATATTTCGTGTTTTAAAATCAGTCTGGGCGCTTAGCAAGAAAGTCGATCTCTCCACACTCCACATTTCATTATCTAATTTTTCCGATTCTTTCAACACAGATCGAGATAACTACTTTTAAAGTATTCCTTTAACCCGGGTATTTTCTTGCAATACTAAACCCATTTTATGGACTCAGAAACCTAGCTCCTGTAAGTTATTTGGCCAAGCAAGGATATACAACTTCCGTGATGCTCTCTCAAAAATTTTAATAGATCACCTCTGATTAGATCTCGCCTAACACGAGATTGAAGCCCACTATTCTAATTTTGAGGTGAACTCTCTTTGTTTAAATCTGATAACTCATTCAACTCTTCTTGATTTCTTGCTAGAAGAGACTATTTAAGTAAAATTCTCAGAAGTTCATTAGATCTCAAATAGCAAAGTTAATATACCTTTCTGCAATTGTTCATAACTCTTAGGACTCCGCCTCTCTCGTGTCACCTGTGAGGGCCTCCTTGAAATCGTAGCAATGATACAAATCTTATAATGTATAAGAAATCGATATTCAGATCAAAATAAGAACCCAACACTTAAGTAAATTCATATAAATTGAAATTCAAGAGTCATGGAAACGACCATGTGAAAGATAATTTCGACTATAGCATTCACTTAATGGGAAGTCGGATTCCTCAATTACCGAATTACACGCCATGCATTCCTCCGATCATAAGAATAATCGTAATTAAATCAAGAAGATTTGAATTCCGTAATTTGTCTCGAACTTCAAACATTCGTAGTGCAATTTGAAAAGAATAGAATTCTGCATTCAGCTTCTGCTCAAAATCGACAACACACAGATCCAGAAAATAAAACGAAAAATAAAACGATAAATCTAATCTAATCTCTAACTATCAACATTGAAGAAAAGAAAAGAAAAGAAAAGAAAACTAAAAAGAAAATAAAGAAGATTTAGCTCACTTCCCGCACTCCGTCCGTCACCGCCTGCCGTCTCTTCCGGGTAATGCTGTGATTATGGGGAGCCGCTTGGGCCCTAATCCCAACAGATCGGCCAGGATTTCCGCTGATCGCCCGCCACTGGCTCGTCGCGACCTCAAATCCTCACGCTGACATCATCCATGTCGCGACTCGATCTCACGTCGCGACATCAACTTTAAGTCTATGCAGCCTTGAACTCCGGTCGCTCATGATGTCGCACCTTCAATCTCTTGTCGTGACATCAACCCACGCCTTCCGCAGAAGCTTCAAATGAGCCAGCGTTCCGATGTCGCGACATCAATCTCTTGTCGCATACTGTTCATATCACGGATCCACGCCTTAACTGATATAACGTCTTCATGTCGCGGACTCCTCGGTCCCTTGTCGCGATATCACCGATGCCTTTGCGTGCTTCAAGAGGGTTCTCCGATGTCGCGACATCGATGTCTTGTCTCGACATCGCCTCAAGTCTTCGTAGCTTTTAATCAACGCTCATGATGTCCTAATTTCAATCTCTTTGTCGCGGATGTTTAGCCCATTTCTTTCGCAGTTTTCATCTCGATGGTTCCCGGCGTCGCGCATATCAATCTCTTGTCGCGACATCACTTTATGGTTTCATTAATCGGGTCGTTCCTAGTGTCGCGACTCGATCTCATGTCGCGACATCGACTTAGTTCTCTCGAGTTTCCAATCGGTTGCTTTTGGTGCTTTACGCCATTCATTCGTCGTGACATTAGCTTTTAAGGAACTTACAAGCCTGATTGTTTTGGTGTCGCGATAACAATCTCTTGTCGCGACATCGCCTTATGGCTCAAGTAGCCTTCACTTGATGGTCTTATTGTCGCTGAAGATCAATCCCTTGTCGCGACATCAATCATGCCTTTAGTGTGTTTCAACCGTCAGCATCGATGTCGCGACTTCACTGGTCAGCGACAACAACTCGAAAGTTACCTCAAATCTTCATCTCACCAAGACTCCATTAGCTTCGCATCTTTGTCGCGACTTCCATCCAGAGTCGCTATATATCAACCCTTGTCACGACATCGATAAGCCGCCGCGACATCATTCCCTTAGCTTCTAAAGTAATCCCACGCTAATATCCGTGACCTCCGACCGCCTGGGTTATTTTTTCACTTTTTCCTCGATGTCACGACCTTCTCTCTTTAGCCGATCTTGTCGCGGACTTTTCTTTGCATCGCCGATGTCGCGATCACGCTTAATTCATAGTCGATGTCACGACAAAGATCCGTGATGTCGCGACATGAAGTCTTCTTCTTCCTCATTTCGGTTGCTTCACTGAATTTCTTAACTCCTCAAATTCGCTCGCTCTTCATAAGCTTCAGCTCACTCGAGTTTTACCGCAACCTCGATATGCATTGATTTACGCTTAAGTTTTCACGACATCGTGTGTTCCTCATCTTTGCGCTCCTTTCTCGCAACTTGCTTCACCCAATTATCTCATTAACGCCATCCACCTTCGCTCTTCTTCTTTTTTTTTGCAAAAATTCTTCTTTTTCGACTTCGCCATTTACCGCTTAAGTTAGTTATTCCATAATTTCGATCTTAATTATTCCTTTACATTAAATCAAACAAGTAAAAATGGACTAAAATAGATGACTTTTAAGCTCATCAAACTCCCTTAACTTAAAGTTTTGGTTTGTCCTCAAGCAAAAAGAAAAGAAAGAATTGTTTGTCCAAACAAAATAAAAGAAAATTTTGCTGACATTTTTTCTCATTTGTATCGGGCAGTAGCATTCAATTTAATTGGAAATACAAGGTATGGTGATTATTTTCGTACATCTAGCTTCAAGTCCAGCCTAAGGTTGGTTTCTACTCTTTATAGTATACAAAACTAAACTGTTGAAATTGTTTTACAAACAACATAATCATTGGATCCTGTTGAAAAATAAAAATAAAAATAAAAAAAATAAATAAATTGTTTTCCTTTCTCATCTTCATAATTATTCACTTAACTCCCTAGGTCCTTCACGCTTTTACTGGTTTATTGCTTTCCCCAAATTCCATAAGCTTGTTGTTCATATTGATCTCCTACTCAATGTAGGTAATTCCATCCTTCAAGATCAATCAAGTCTTTCGGGGCTTGTAGTGTTAGGCTAGGTAAGGTAGTGATAGAAAGGAACTTTTTGGCCTAGATTCACCCGAACTTTTCTCTTCTTTCACTACGCCTTTTCCCTTGTAATTTCTTTAATAAATCCCAAACTTCATTTTGGGATATCTCCGGATTTCTTCTATTCAAATCGTATGCTCCCACTTCTCATTTGTAATTCAATCAAATAGGAATTTTCTGTTTTCACTCATTCAGTGGATAGTGCAACGTTTTACCTTCTTAGGCTTTCTAACACCCTTTTAGCAAACTTAAGTTAGTAACTCCCATACCAGATGGCATTAGGTACTAGGTGTTGAAACACCCTAAGAACTAATAGTTCGCAGAATTGAAATGGCCAAGGTAAAACTTATCCCCTTTTTTTTTTTTTATTGTATTGCTTTTTTACCCTTTTTCTTTCATTCCTTTTTCTCAATTCTTCCTTGAAGTTCTTCAAACAACTCTCCCCAAATCTGATTTCCTTTCTTCCTTCTTCGGCCTGCAATCACAGGTTCTTTATCGATTGATTCTTTTAAAGGTTTGGGGTTTAAATTGGCTGATTTTTAGAAATATGGCTTGATAATTTCGAACTAAGGTATGCTTTAAAGATATAGATGTGGATGGCTTGAATGTATTTAAACTTTCCAAGAATGGCCTCGCATCATTTCTCGTCATCAGATCACCTAGGATTTCGTTTCAATCAATAATCTAACAAGTTCTAGAATCCGGGTTAGCTACTGCTTTTTTGACCATTAGAGTTCCTTGATTAATTTTGTTGATGAGTAATTAAATTCAGATCCAACAGGTTCCGACTCATTGTTCATACCACCATCTCAAAAATATGCTTGCTTCTTCAATTTCATTACTTCCCCATTCCGACATTCCAATAATAGACAAGTCACTTTTGCACTTTGTGTTTCAATCAAACTGTATTCATTTGGCCCTTATTCTACATTTCAGCTTATTTCTAATCTAATTGCTTCATTCAACGTAGCTCATGACATCTCAGCAGTTTTGATTCTGGAACTAATTTCTACTTTTATTTTCCCAACTATGCATCACAAATACAACATTGAACAACAAATTCAAAATAGCACACAACAATTCAAGTCAAATTTCATTTTATTTCGATTCACTGCAACAATTGGATACACCAAATGGGATAAAGAGGGTAAAGAAGGTTAGGCAGAGAAGGTCTATTTTTTTCTTTCAGTCAGCCAGAGCAAAGATGTTGGTGGATCTAGTCTAGTGTACCTAAATGAGTCGGGAATCTCGTGAATTTTCAATTCTCTTCTTTCCTTTCTCTTCTTGGTTTCTCCATTTGTTCTTCAATGAAAATCTCATTAGAGAGATCAACCTTTGTTCAACTCATCCCCGCTCTTCCCTAAACCATTCATTGTATTCTCCATTTCAAATATGACTCTAAAAATTTGAGAGATTATTGTTAATCGGGATCCAAATTTTCTGAAGCCATTCTCCTTGCTTCATAGGATTCAGTATCCTTGCTTTTGCCTTCTATCATCCACTTATTTTCAAAATCCTTCAGAGACTTCAGAGCAGGAACTTCAGCCCTTGATTTGTCTCTCTAAATTTAGCTTCGCTTCGTATCTCTTCTTTATCAATGTGAGTATTGAGAATCACGCCTGGGAAATCATTGTTATAAAAGCTTCATGACTTAGTTTGGAGTTTCGTAATAGAGATTGTGATCTCTTTCCTTCATTTCTTTCTAAATTTTCCCTTGTTGTTTCAAAATTTTTTCTCTGATCCGTTCCTCTCTCTTCTCGTTCGTACCTCTTCTCCCCACTCGTCGTTTCTCTCAGAGCCTACAATCTCATGCTCCTTTCCTTCCCTTGCTTAGGGCTCCTTCCTCCCACTCGTTGGTCTCTTCTTTCTAATTCTTTTTCATAAATGCCTTCGACCCCGCTTAGGTTCCACTCTTCAAGCTTTTCATCCATTCTCTTTGCATGGCATCAGAGCTTCAAGATTAACCTGTTTCCTCTTGTGCTCCCCTTGAGCTTTCTCTCCATGTTGGAAATTCCCCTCGTTCGTGACAGAGGAGAACTGCCAAGGGAATGGAGAAGTCTATTGGGCTGCCTTCATCCCGCCTCTTCATTGTCTCGCAAAAAATGAAATCATTGTTGTCGTGAGTTTTCGGGGTTGCTCGCTCCGATCAAGAACCCTCCGGCCTCTTTTTCTCCGTCTTTCCGCGCCATCTTCTTTTCTTCTACCAAAGACCCTTTTCTTCTGGTTTTTGGTCCTTGCTAACTCACAAGGAGTGGTGAAGCTTTGGGTACTTCTTCTTCTGATTCCCATACTCCTTTCACCCCAACCTTCAAACATAGAACAGTGATTGTTGCTGGGTGAGGAATAAACCCTCTTGTTAGCATAATACTTTTTCCACTGGGAATACGCTTCGTCTGACACGAAATCTTCTACTTCTTCTTCTTCTCTCACCTTTCCCTTTCCCTTTTTGCTCTTTCTCGGGAGCTCTGCCAAGCTTCGGCAAGCCTCTCGATGGCACCTCTCTCCCGATTGTTCCTTCCCGACCTAACTTCGTCCCAACCGTCTTCGGCTTGGCTCTCCTCCGGTCGTTCATGTCCCTCATAACTTCGCCTTCCAGGCTAGGACTAGGTGAACTGTGCAATTGGAAACGGAAGAAAAGCTTTTTGTATTGCCTGAAAGCTAGGTTTTCAGGGGTTGAGATTCGGAAGGAGGAAGAAGGTGAATAGCTATGTGGTTTGGAGTGAATGATAAAGTTTCCAACAGTTGTAATTCAATCAATGTTTGTGGGCTAATTATTGTTTCATTAAAAACTTGTCGCGACTTCAATTCCATTCTTTATTTGAGATCATTGAATTTAGGGCTTTTTTAGTAAGCAGTTAATAGCATAAAATCCTTATGTCGCGACATGCTAAGTTTCATATGGAGCATTAGTGGATTTTAGGAATTGTTTGATTATCATGTTATGTATATCCTTTTTTTTTTTCGTTTTGAAATTGTTCTTCGTCGCGATTTCACAAAGGGTGTCGCGAGCATGTACCTCTTTCTTCAATACTACTAATTGCCTTTCAACACAGTCACGACATCAATGTCGCGACACGCCTTTGTCGCGACATAAATCTTCCTGTCAGACTCGTTTCCTTAACTCTAATGATCTTAAAAAAAAAAAACTTGAATTCTTATTGTTCCTAACCCTTTAGACATCTCTTCGTGCATCTTTCAAGCAAAGATTTTAACAATCAATTCAAGTATATCTACATAATTGCCAGGAGAAGGTTACTCCCTTTTTCTCATGTTGTGACTTCTCCAAGTTGGGCCGGAATTGTTCCCGTAGTCGCTTTGCCATTCATGTCTTAAACCTTGCGTAAGCTCACGCAATATTCAAGAAAATCTAATTAACCATTTGATTAATTCTAAAAAATTAAATCTATCTTTATAAAAACAAATCTAACCTAATTTTCTGTACATTCAAAAGAAAATATTTCAAAACTTAAAATCGAACCAACTCTTGCTAGTCGCCTCCCATTAGTCACAAGGTTTCGCTGAGTCCTGAATGACTTGTCATGGTGGTATTTCTTCTTCTTCCTTAAGAACCGCTTGGAGTTTTTCATTTCCTCTTCCCCCCGTTTAGATAATGCTTTAACCTCGCTCCATTGACCTTGAATTCTTCCCATTATCGGGCCTCAAATACTGTCCAAATGTAGTACTTGACACCACTCGTGTATGGCCCACTCCATTTGGATTTTAATTTCCCCGGGAAACAATTTTCATTTAGAATTAAACACAGAACTCGTTCTCAAGCCTCGAACTCTTTCCCAAAATTCTCCGATCATGCCATTTTTGTCTTGTCTTTGTATATTCTAGCATTATCATGTTTACTCAATTCTTCCAAATGCATAAATAGAGCACCTTTCTTCCTCATGTACTTTAAAATCGAAGTTTAACTTCTTGATGGCCCACATTGCCTCATGCCTCCCACCTCAAGGTAGATGACATGGTTTGGCCAAAAACAACTTTCAGAGGACATTCCAATGGGGGTTTGTAGGCGTACCTGTAGCTTCTCCAAAGTGCATCATCAAGTTTAGAAGACCAACTTTCCTGCTTCGAGTTTCACCGTCTTTCAAGTATTCTTTTGATCTCCCCGTTGAAATTTCTCGCTTGTCCATCGGGTCCGGGGATGATAAGCTAAACTCATTACATGCTGGGACCTCATGCTCACATAAGTTTTTGTAAATATTTTTGTTTGCAAGGGTTCCCCATCACTAATGATAGTTCCTCGGGTGTTCCAAATCTGCTCAAAATATTCTTTGCAAGAAACTCACAATCGTATTAGCATCATTCCGATGCTTACCGTTTCCACCTCCATTTAAACGACCATCAAGAAGATAGTATAGATTTCCAAATGATGGTTGGAAAGGTCCCATAAAATCAATTCCCCATACATCAAAATTTGTATCACTAAAATACTCCGAGGGGCATTTCATTCCCGTCGATATTTTCCAATCTTTTGGCATCTATCACACAATTAACCCACTCAAGACAATCCCTCGAAGATAGTGTGGGCCAATAACCGGATTATATCTTGTGAGCCGTTCTTCTCCAGAAAATGTCCCCATATGGTGATGCATGACATTCATTTTAAATGTTGCCTTGTTCACTTTCTCATTACATCTTCTTATTATTATCATGTCGCGACTCTTCTTGAATAATAATGGGTCATCCTAAATATACCGTCGCCCCTGAAGCTCCTTCATGGTAATCGAATTCAAGGCATTACTCCACAAGCCGATAATTCACAATATCGCATACCATGGAAGTCGGGAAGGAACCTTAAACAATTGCTCATCCGGGGTTCTCTGCTAACATCACATCTTCTTCTTCACGCTTCTACTCTTAACAAGGATCAGCCTATCACATTGTCACATCCTTTTTATCCTTGATTTCCAAATCAAACTCCTGCAACAGCAGTACCCACCTTATCAATCTGGGCTTAGCTTCTTCGACATCACATTTGATCACGCATGATCGCGTGAATTACCACTGATCCTAAAATGTATTGCCTAAATTTTTCACAGCAAAATGCGGCTAGCATTCTCCTTCGGGGCTTGTTGAGCAGTTCCCTGTGCTTCATCAAGGTCTTACTAGCATAGCATATGGCCCCGAATACTTCTCTTTCTTTTGCCCTAACATTGTTCCCATGGCAAAATCACGCATCACACATTATTTCAAATCCCCCGATCCCATTCCGTGCCACTATGTGTGCTTGTACCAATCGATTTTGATTTCTTCAAAAGCATCCTTGCGTGAGTCATCAAAATTGAACCTTATATCTTTTTCCGCACCGCATAGTGGTCCGCTATTTTGGAAAAAGTCTTTGATGAATCTCCTGTGAAACTGGAAGATGCCCCCAAGAAGCTTCTTACTCCTTTTACCGGTCAGGTGCAAGAGTTTTGATAATCGATACCTTGGACTGGTCCACTTCTAGTCCAGTAGCAGAAATTTTATTCCTAAGAACAATACCTTCTGTCACCATAAATGGTAGTTTTCCACCGCTAGCTGCTTGTCTCGCATCTTTGAAGCACTGCTTCCGCATTGTTTAAACATTGATCAAAACTCGGATCCATAATACGTGAAGTCATCCATGAAAATTTCCATAACTTCTCTTCAACCAAATCCGAGAATATCGACATCATACACCTTGAATAGCAGAGCATTACATGTACCCCAAATGGCATCCTTCCTAAGGCAAAGGTACCATAGGGCATGTGAAGGTGGTCTTCGATCCTCGTGTGCAATAGCACCGATTGTATCCTCGAATACTCATCCAAAAATAAAAGTGAGGGTGGTGTCCCGTTAACTCCGTCCAACATCCGATCAATGAAAGGCGTAGGGAAATGATTCTTTCCGGTTGTCGAATTCAACTTTAATCAATATGTATTACCTCCATCTCACATCGTCTTGTTGGAATCAATTCATTTTTTCATTTCGATCACAAAGAAATCCCCTTTCTTTGGAACTACATGGATCGCTCACCCTAAGTACTGGGTCTCGAAATAGCATATATAAAACCAAGATTCGAAGAATTTGAGTACTCCTTCACTTACTTCCTTCATCAATCGATTCAAATTTCCTTGGTGTTCTACGATGGTTTTGAAGTCTCTTCTATGTAATCTTATGCATGCAAATTGATGATTCCGACAATTCTTCAAATTCTCTTCAATGGACCAAGCTAGCGATTCTTTATGCTTCCTCAATATTTTAGCAATCTTTGTTCCTCAAAGATCACCTAGTCCGTCGAAATGATCACTCGGTTTTTCTTTTGGTAATTCTAAGTACATACTTTAAATGACATGGCAACTTCTTCAAATTAGTCCTTCAGATCGTTTCTGATGAATTTTTCAATATTTTCCGATCATCATTCTCGCTTTGTTTAAGTCATCATCATAGTTTCTAAAGAATGAAAACTGTTGTATGGAAATTCAGAATAGACATCTTCAGTATACTGGGAATTCATCTCTGTTTCATTGATAAAAACTGGAGTATTACAATCATTGTTAACATCGTATCGAAGTATAGACAAAATCGCTACATTGCAACTTTCCCTTTCTTTGTCTATATTTTATATCTGCTAGCGCCAGCCTTCTTCTCCAACCCTCAAGGTAAGAACTCCTTTGCATGTCAATCGTAGCAAATCAAAGAGCTGGGGAATGGTCTTCCCAGCGTGTAAGGTACTTGTGAATCTTCTTCCATGTCCGTATCGACGGCTCACTGAAAAAACAAATTCTAACAAAGGGATCAAAGACATCTTCTAAGACTCCTTCAGTTTCTCACCATCAACTGCTCCGCATTTGAAGAGTAATACAGGGAATAACCTCCCCAAACTTAGTTTCGGCAACAGTAAAGAGGCATCAATTGATACTAAATTTCCCGAGTCACGTAGAGCTTCCCGAATTCAATTCCTCCAACAATACAAGGAATCGTGGAAGCCCCCTGGTCTTTCATCTTTACTGCAGTTCTTTCGACACGCACTCGCAAGTGGCAAAGGGAGATCTTCACTATTCCCTCTCTTACTATTTTTCTTTTCTTGCTCTGGCATGTCCTCTTGAATTTTGCAGACAGAGTGCATCTCGAAAGTTACTACTTCAAGAAAGGCATACTGATCTCCCAAATTTCGAAAGTCTTCAAAACCTTGCAAACTCAAGCCTCTTATCTTGATTTCTCAAGTAGCCTCTGCGGGAAATGGGACTGCAAGTCTAGATCCTTGGATGTTCTTCCCTGCTACTCCTTCTTTTTCTTTCTCCAGTACCTCTTCCCTTTTTGGTCTTGCTCCTTCTTGTTGTCGCCATATCTTTCTACTTCCTTCCCACTCTCACCCATGTGCCCATGCACCCTTTGATTTTTCTTTGTGTCACTTAAATGTATCTTCCTCCTGCTTGCAGGTTAGGCCACCGCCTCTACTTGTGTCTCCGTGTTCTTCAGTGGATGCATCGTGGTGTTCTCAAAAATTTGAGAATTGGCAGCGCTGTTTCCAACTCGGCAAACTTTTGTTCATGAGGTTCAATGAAATTTTATTATCCCCATGAAATGCAAAAGATTCGTTTTTTCAAAATATTGGGCTCTCCTCTCGACTTCGTATTCATTTCTATGCTCATTTTTGCCGCCGAACCTTGGTGGCCGTTGATACCTTGTCGAGGGTTCCGTCTCGCCTCGGGCCTTCGGTAGCCCCTCCACCATATGAGAAATTCCTATGGTTCCCCGAGGCCGGGTGATAACGTACGGGCAAAGCTGATCATTTGAAATGGTAAGCTCTGCTCACCCGCATACTCTAACCTCTAAAGATCATAGAATTGTTCCTTCTGGAAGCAGCCTCTCTCAAGACTTTCAATAACTCTCTTTCAACTCCGCTCCTACTTCAAGCTGACAAGGTGCGTTTCCTCTCTGTCATTCATCTGATGCATAATAGCATCCAACTTGCTTCCATAGCATCTATCTTGCTCAGCTCCATGATCCCTTCTCCTGCTGTCTACTTTTGAAAACCTCGTAAGGAGTTTCATACTGTGCTCTTCCGTGTCCTCTATCGCCTCTCTTGCCTCTTCAAAGATTTTTCGCTTGAATGCTCCACAACATGAAGCATCATCGATCCTCTTTGATATATCATTCAAGGCATGATATACAATGTCCATCCAAGGCCTTCGCATCTATCCCACATAGGCATCTTCTCAAGAACTGCTTGAATCTTTCCTGTGCCACATAGGCTTCCTATCTTCCTCAAATAAAACAATGATTTCCTCCTTTCTCCGAGGTGAGTGACGGGGGAAGAATCTACCCAAATATGCTCTACTAAATTTCTCCCCAAGTATCAGAATCCATATGGTAAAGATTCATACTTATGTGGTCGCTGTATTCTTAGAGAGAATGGGAATAGATGTAACTTGATAACTTCCTCGGTCTCACCCAATTCAATTAATCAGGTTCGCCATCCCGAGAAATCTTCCTGTGTGTTCATTAGGATCTTCGCTGGGATGACTAGTAACCGTGTCACGCACCATGGTAATTAGTGTCGGTTTTAGTTCAAAGTTGCTGCATCGAGCAAGGTAGCTGTCCGACATCGAAAGTATTCGCCCTCACGATCGTTGCTTCCAAATTCCTCCATGGTATCGTTGATCGGAGGTCTTCTCGTCAGCGCCCCGTGTCCCTCATTGATCCCCCCGCTTCTTCATCTCTATGCGGTGGTGTTTTCTGCTTTCCTTGTTGATGAGCTTAAAAGTCATCTATTTTTAGTCCATTTTTCTGCTTAATTTTATCAAAAGAGACAATTACTTTGCGTAAAATATGAAGAAATCACCCATCCGTTATTAGCAGTAAATGGAAGAAAGAAGAAATGCAAATAGAAAATACAGCAATAAGTGGAGGAAAAGTGCACAATGGCAGAGCGTAAAACGAAACAATTAGCCGATTCATCGATGCATGGTGTCATACTACCAATTCTGAGGTCGCGACACCAAGAGAATTGAAGGAATTTGATGCGTCGCGACAAAGAAGTACGATAAGCAAATTGAAGCGGTAACCAGAGCTAAGAGACCCACGCGACAAGATTCTCGAGGTCGCACAAGAGTTGATGTCGTGACTAGATAAGAGGTCACAATGTAAAACACCTTTGCTTATGAGAGGCTCGACCGCTTGCCGCCGGACCAGTCGATGTCGCGACGTGAGATCGGTCACACACAAGACCTCGCTCAACCAAGGTCAAGCTCCTTAAGGTGAGGTCTACAAGATATCGATGTCGTGACATCAGACCACTGCATCAATGATGCAGAAAGAGCAAAGAGATGTCGCGACAAGATATTGATGTCGCGACAACATGAGCAACCATTTGAAGTTTCCACGGTTCTACGACAGATGTCGCGACAAGAGATTGATGTCGGGACATCCGAAGACACGCTTGAAGACTCGCAGATTTACTCGAGCCGAGGTCGCGATAGATATCTACGTCACACATCGAGAGAACAATTGAAACCCGCCAAGACGCGGGAGAAGATCGCTGACAAGATATTGATGTCGACATCAAGAATGACCAACCAAGGTTATATTTAGAGTAAGCCGAGGTCGCGAATGGTTTTGATGTCATGACATCGATGATGTCACGACAAGGAAACTCAAGTCGCGACTTGAACAAAGGATCTGGGCCTGATACTCAAAAATCCACAGTTACATTGGGATTAGGCCACCAAGAACCTTATAAATATACATTTATTCAACTCATTAAAGCGCCAGCGGCCATGCATTTGTGAGGTCTGGATAAATAAGGCTCATTTTCTTTATTTTCTTTCTTTTCTTTTCTTTTTCTTATTTTTTTATTTCCGCTATTTTGAGCAAGATTCTCGACCAATTTTTTATTTTCGCCAGATTCGGATCCGGATGTTATCGCTTGAGTCAATGGATGCGTAATTCAATTTATTTTCAAATTACACCTGGAATGTTCAAGTCTTGCATAAATTTCGAATTCGACATTGTTCTGGCTTCAAATTGCGCTTATTCTTAAGGATCAGAGGAATGTCGACGTGGTAATTCAAGAATTGAGGCCATTAAGTGAATGTTATAGTTAGAATTTATCTTTCCGTAGTCGTTTCAAGAAATGTTAATTTCAATGCACGAATTTACTCGTTTTGGGTTTATTGTCTGGGATTCGAATATCGCTTTCTTATACCCGTTAAGAATTGCGTCATTGCTATGATTTCAAGGAGGTCCTCGAGTGACATGTGGAAGACATTCCGAGAGTAATGTACATTTCTTTGAAGCGTATACTAACTCGCTATTAGGATCTGAAGCTTTGTAAGTTCACTTAGATAAATCCTCTTCTTCTCACTTGGAAATCAAGAACGAGTTGAATGAGTTATCTATTTAAATGTACAAAGAGTTCAATTTGACCGATAGTGAGGCCAATCCTGCTGGGGCCGAGATCTAATCATAGCATGGCTTATTTTAATTTCGAGGAGTATAACTGAAGTCAGATATCTCGTCACCGATAACTGGGAGCTTAAGGTTTAAGGCCCATAAATGGTATGAAGTATTGCAAAAGAAAAATACCTGCATTAAGGAAGTCCTTTAAAAGTAGTTATCTAATTCCCTGAATTTAGAGAATCAGTCGAAATTAGCACGAAATGTGAGGCGAGAGATCCAAATAAGACTATAACGCTCGATGATTTTTTGAAACTTGAGATAATCAAGAAATTTTATCGACCACCCGTGAATCGATAGTTCACTATAACTGCTTTATTGATGTGTGTCTTCCGAGGATAACTATTCGCATTCATTTCTTTAAGGAAATTAACTATTCTCTCGCTCTTACCTTCCGCTTTGTCGATAGTTCAGCTTATTTTCTTTGTTCGCTTAATTTTCCGGAAGACCTTAATGCCGGATCCTACTATCATTTTGTGGTCCAAATAGTATGGAAAATTGGAGTAGTCGTAGTTGGATTTAAAATTCTCGAGATCGTGGATCGAGACCGACTTAAATCCATTTTATTACTTGTCTAATTGCACTCGGTAAGATTATCACCAAAACTAAACTTTGAAAATGATTTTACTCTAAGAGATTGGTGGTTTATATAGTATAAGGATAACAGAGTTTTGGCGCCGTTGCCGGATTGTATAATAGTCCTTTGCAATAGTGTCATAAATTTGTATATGTCTTTCGTCCGCTAACAAGTTTTACGCCGTCGCCGGATTAGACAATACCCGGTAATAGTGTCATAAATTTGTATGTGTTCTTTGGTCTATTAACAAGTTTTTGGCGCCGTTGCCGGGGATTAGACAATAGTCCTTTGGTAATAGTGTCATAAATTTGTATATGTCTTTTGGTCCAGTTAACAAGTTTTTGGCGCCGTTGCCGGGGATTAGACAATAGTCCTTTGGTAATAGTGTCATAAATTTGTATGTGTTCTTTGGTCTATTAACAAGTTTTTGGCGCCGTTGCCGGGGATTAGACAATAGTCCTTTGCACAGTGTTTAAATTTGTATATGTCTTTCGTCCAAGTAACACTTGTCTTTCACGCGGCGTTTTCTAATTAATCACCGAATCGTATCACTTTCTTCGCTCTATGCATCAAAGTTTTTCTCGAAGCAAACACACCCCATTAATAGGATTATCAAACAACAAATATATTCAATATGGTTTGTTAGTTGCTAGTGGTTAAGAATAATCCACCGTTCAAAACTATTTTGTTCTTTTTCTTTAAAATGTCCAAATTAAGATTTCCTTCTTTCATCCGAATATTGATCTATCAAATTCTTTCTCGATTCACTGCAAGAACGGCGCCATAAACTTGATGGACCTCTTAATTGTAAAACATATACAAATTTAGTTGTACAATTTCCAGCGGTTATTATCTAATCCCCGGAAACTGCACCATAAAACCTGTTTGAGACAAAAAATCTCCTAGAGTTAATCATTTTCAATTTTGGTTTTGGCCTGATATACTGCAAGTGCACAGGTCGATAAGTAATAAAATGGATATAAGTCTAGATATCGATCCCACAGAGATCTCAAGAATTTTAAATCAACTACCCTGACTACTCAAGCTTTTTACTATTTGGACCATAAAGTGATATTGGAATCCACTTACAGTCGGAAATTATACTAACACGAGTAAAGTAAATGAGCAATCAAATAAACCGAATATAAAGAATAAATAAAAATAGTTAAGAAAACAAATGACACTAATAATTATCTTTCAGAGAACACATCAAGTATACTCGCATGTATACTAATTCCTCGTAGTTAATACCGATAAAACTTCTGAATATTTCAGTTTAAATCCTTCATCATATTAGCAAGAAGTCGACCTCTCCATACACTCCACATTTCATTATCTAATTTTTCCCGATTCTTCGAAGACAGGGAATGAGATAACTACTTTTAAAAGGGATTTCCTTAATCTGGGTATTTTTCTATTGCAATACTTCATACCCATTTTATGGACTGTAAACCTTAGCTCCCAAGTTATCGGTCAAGCAAGGATATACAACTTCCAGGATGCTCTTCCTCAAAATTAGAATGATCACCCTCTCCTCGATTGGGGACCTCAAATTTAACACGGATCGTCTCAATTATCTCGAATTGAGGTGAACTCTCCTCGGGCTTATTTAAATTGGATAACTCATTCAACTCTTTCTTGATTTCAAGTGAGAAGAGATTTATCTAAGTAAATCCCAGTAAGCTCATTGGGATCTCAAATACAGTTAATATACCTTCAATTGTTCATAACTCTTAGGGCCGCCTCTCCGTACACTCAGAGGGCCTCCTTGAAATCGTGTGAGCAATGATAAATCTTATAATGTATAAGAAACTGATATCTCATCAAAATGCAAACCTAACACCATAAGTAAATTCATAAATCGAAATTCAAGAGTCACTGAAACGATCACAGAAAGATAATTTCTCTCTCGACTATAAAGATTCACTTAATGGAAGCCGGATTCCCCACCATCAATTTGTACGCCACACATTCTCCGATCATAAGAATAATCGTAATTTGAAACCAAGATTTGAATTTAAATTTGTCCTAACTTCAAACATTCCGTAGTACCTGTGCAAGAATAGAATTTCGCATCTCACCTTCAAGCCAAAAATCGACAACAATACGCATCCGTAAAATAAATCAAAAACAAACGTATAAATCTAATATAATCTCTAACTATCAACATTGAAGAAAAAGAAAAGAAAAAGAAAGAAACTAAAAAGAAAATAAAGAAGATGAGCCTTCGTACCCTGCACCTCTCGCCTGTCACCGCAAGCCGCGCTCTTCGTACCAGATTTATGTGGTTTCACTGGGGCCCTAATCCCAACGCATTCGTTGTGGATTTCCAAGTGGATCCGCCTGCCATCGCCCGCCGCGAATTGGGGGTCCTCGTCGCGACATCATCCATGTCGCGACCTCGACCACGCCGCGACATCAACTTAAGTCTATGCAAATTTTGAATCGGTCGCTCATGATGTCACCTCAATCTCTCATCGTGACATCAACCCACGCCTTCGCAGGCTTCAATGGTTGTCTGATGTCGCGAAGATCAATCTCGCCGCGACATCAACTACATGGACCGCAGCCTTCCAATCGATGTTCTTCTTTCTCGATGTCGCGACTTCTGGCCCCTTTGTCGACATCACTTTGGCGCCTTTGGCAGTCGCACAGGGCCCTCCGATGTCGCAACATCGATGTCTTGTCTCGACACGCTCAAGTCTTCGTAGCCAATCGAACGCTCATGATGTCCCGACCTCAATTTCTGCCGTGATGCTAGCCATTTCGCAGCCTCATCCAGTCCCTGATGTCGCGACATCACCCTTGTCGCGACATCACTTTATGGCTCTTCGCAGCCTGAACTCGGGCCGCTCAGTGCTCACCTCGATCTCATGTCGCGACATCGACTTAGCGTTCTCTGAAGAGGCTTCAACGCTGCTTTTTGGTGTCGCGACGCCATTCCTTTGTCGTGACATTAGCTTAAGGAACTTGTATAAGCTTCCATTGATTGCTCTCGTGTCAAAGCGATAATCTCTCGTCGACATCGCCTTATGGCTCGCAGCTTCTCACTTGATGGTTCCCGCTTGTCGCGACATCAATCCTCTGTCACGATATCATCCATGCCCTGCAGTTTCCAATCGTCAAGCATCGATGTCGCGATTTCACCGTCGCTACAACAACTTGAGTTACCTCACCTTCATCTCACCAAGACTGCCGCGTTTCGCGCATTCTCTTGTCGCGACTTCATCCGCAGTCGTCGACATCAACTCCCTTTGTCACTTACATCACAATGCTGTCGCGACATCATTCCCTTAGCTTCTGGTTAATCCTCACCGCGCTTATCCGTGACTCATTTCGCACTCGGGCTTGCTTATTTTTCACTTTTCCCGAATGTCACGACCTTCTCTCTTTGAATGATCTTGTCGTGTGACTTCTTTTCTTGCACTGGCTGTCGCGACGGTCGCTTAATTCATTGTCGATGTCACGACAAAGATCCGATGTCGCGACATGAAGTCTTCTTCTTCCTCATTCGCTGTTTCACTGAATTTCTTTAACTCTCGTACCGCCTTGTTCTTCAAGTAAGCTTCGCTCCTACCGGAGTTTTACTATCAACCCGATATGCATTTTGATTGCCGCTAAAGCTTCACGACATCAAAGTTCCTCTATCTTGTGCGCTCTTTTCTCACGCAACTCAGCTTCACCCAATTATCTCATTAACGCCATCCCCACCTTCTCTCGCTTTTTTTTGCAAAATTCTTCTTTTCGAATTCCTCGCCATTTAACACGGATATTCTGCATAATTCTGCATCTTAATTATTCCTTTTTACATTAAAATCAAACAGAAAAATGGACTAAAAATAGATGACTTTTAAGCTCATCACTCTTCCACAAAATTGCCTACCACCTTGCTCAAATTTAAAATAGCTTGTTCAACAGGGGATGAGGATTGCTGTGGTTGAGGTGAGGAACCAAACTGTTGTTTGGCACCAGGAGGCACATATGCAGGGGGGTTAGGTTTCCAAGAGAGATTAGGGTGGTTCCTCCAATTGGGGTTATATGTATTACCATACGTAAGTATCACTGCGGGCTTGTATCGCCCACACACATTGGCATGCTATGACATCAAATCTCTCACCGAGGGAGCAATTAGATAGTGCCTTTCCGGGTACGCTGATTGGTAATTGATGCATGGGTTGGCTCAGGCATTTTCAACACGTCGCACCTCATGTAGCCTTTTTTCCTTTTCTAGTTCTTCCACCTTCCTAGCTAAGGTTGATATCTTCGTTTTCATCTCCATATCTTCTGAAAGTGCATAAATGCCTCTTTGGGTGGGTCAATATTTATTTTTTGAGCCCCTGATTTGTCTATCCCATGCCTTGGAAGTTTCAGCCACATAATTCATGAAGTCCATGGCTTCATCCGGTTTTTGCTCTAAAGTCACCTCCACATGGTTTCTAGCAATCAAGCTTCACACAGAGACATACCATCATAAAAAATGATTCACTAGCATCCATGTATCAAACCATGGTGTGGCATGCATTGATGGTCTCCATGAACCTCTCCTAACACTGATAAAACTTCTCATTATCATAGGCCGTGCAAGTGCAGATCTCGCTCTTCAAATTGCTATCTTATTGTAATCGAAGAATTTCTTCAAAATTCACCAAGATCGCTCAATTTCTAATTGTTCTCGGCCTCAATGAATTGAGCCATATTTTGGCTTTGTCCTTGAGGGTTAATGGGAATGCCTTCAACTTCAACAAATCCATATCGGTTATACCCTCCTTAAAAGTTATGCATACTTCCTCAAAATCTCGAATGTGTGAGTATGGATTTTCATTTTCCATACCATGAAAAGTTGGGAGTAGGGGCACCAGATAGGGTCTTACTGCCACATCCTCAGCAGGTGGTATGATATAGGAAGGTGCACTCACCCTAGGGGGGTGTATGTGGTCCCTCATTGACCGTGATGTCAGTTGATTCATTGAGCCAGTTGTCGATTTTGGCTGCTCTCGTAAAGGGATCCATTTGCTCACTGTGCACACCGACTTCACATCTTGCTCCAATTGGTGCACTAACTCTTTGCGCTTCAATTATATCCCTCTATCCCAGTGATGCATAAACACCTGTAACACAAAATGGGACAAAACAAAGAACACAAACAAGGCTTGCTAAAAAGGATCAGTGTTAGCCAAAATATCAAATGATTGTAATGATAAAAACAGCCCAGCAGTGACTGCTGAGTAAATAAAAACTAAAATTCTAACAAACGAAATTCAAAAAGGGTTAAAAGATCACCAACACTTGTAATGTGGATTACAAGTTCATATCAACTCATCATCTGTAGTTTGGCACCATCCCCGGCAACGACGCCATTTGATTCGTGCTTACCAGAGGGGTGATCCTAATCAACAAAATTTGTTTCCTATTTTCTTCATCGTCGTAGCTAAGCTAATGCAAAGAGATAATGGGTCTAGGGCCTAACACGGATGGGTTTTCATCCCACAAATGATTTGTATCATGATTCAAAAACAGGGGCTTTCATTTGGACTTTGGATTTGCATTGAAAAGTGTGAGCTAAGTTGTCACTAGTTAACTCAAACAATTTGAACTAAGGTGTGGAACGGAGACTCAAGGCTCAGTCACTAGCTCGTAAAATGAGGTTATAAAGTCCTCTGTTATTTCAAGATTAGCAAATGACATATAGTCATTGCCAAAACCAGATCTTTTTGTTTAGCTTTAAACCAACCCTTAAAAAACACTTATTTGAGCCAAAACACCTACTCGAGCATTTAATGTCTCAAATGTTTCTGAAAACCAAGCATTTAACTCGTTTTCGGGCTCAGAATGACATCTAATGGATGTCGTTGTATCTACCATTAAGAATATTAATCAACTCCTTAGCATGATGCTATCGAACAAAGGAAATACATTAAATAGCATTAAACCCTAGTTTGGAAAGTTTGAACACATAAATGCGCACTCGCCCATTTAAAATCGAGAAACACCCGCCAACCACCATTAACTAACCTAGCAACCTACTCTTCAAGGCTTTGAGGCTTAGCCAAACATCCCTTGAGTTGTCATCCTCAAATGGGGTGTTTGGCAGCCAAGAAAATGAGAGAAAGAAGAGAGAGAGAGAGAAAACTGTAAACCTAAATGAAAAGTTGCGTGGATTGAACAGTTAGCCAAAGTTAGGGTTACAAAATGTTATCAAGTGGCTTATATAGCCTTACAAGAGATGTGAAATACCAAAATAACCAAAATAATATGATTACATTGAGGGCAAAATGGGAATTACAGAAAATGGGGTCGTTTGGATAAAAAACAGAGGGGCAGCATTTTCTCTATGCACAGTGAATTTCGCTATCATAGCGAAAATCTGAGGCATATTAAAGAATTTTTTCGCTTATGCGCACGCACTCATATAGCCAAAATTCGCTATCATAGCGAAAAATCGCGCATAGCAATTCAAGTAGGATTGCGAAATTTTGAGAACCATTGCGAATTTTCGCTTATGCCATAAATAAATTTCATTTCTCGCACGCTTCCCGTATTTCCCGACGCTTCTCTCGCACCAAATTTCTTGTATTTGGTTCCTTTCCAGCTTGACATTTCTTCATCCCGGCTTGATGAAATCGCTGAGAATTCATACGAACTCAGCATAAAACATTGCAATTACGATGCCAAGCTTGATATGATGGCGGAGGTTCCCCGAAACCTCGCAAACTACCAAAAACAACCTCGAAACAAAATCAGTAGTACTAATCGGACCGCACATGTCAATCGGCTTAATTAATATGATTAGTACGCAAAAAGCACTCAAAACCTATCTTAAATAGGACTCAAAATAGCACGTTTTGGGTACTAATCACCCGTAGGACCCCAAATTTAAAAGCCCCATAAATGATTAATTTGATTAATTATAATCATGATAAAGTGATGTTAGATGTATGTTTTGCATGGTGCATGGTTATGGCCCTTTTACCCCATATGAATGGATATCAAATTAACCTAGACATCCCCTAAAGTAAAGATAATGTTCTAAAGAAAACTTTTAGAATTTTATATACAAAGGGGATTTTGTAGGGTAAAACAATTCTTTTCATAAATGTGGAGGCTTACATCATGAGGATGATTTATGCTTTGTCATTTCTTTATGCACATTTTCTTAGCAACCAAACATAAATTGCTTCATTCTCGATTCTAGATTTGAAATATCGCATGGAGTTATACTTCATCTCTCCCATGAAGGTTGTTATCTTAACTATGTTTTTTCTTAGTTTTTGCTTACAAGTGATGTTATATTAACAGATGTTCTCAAGTGTGGTTCGAAAGGAGTAAAGGAGGCTTTAAAGAAGACAAACTGCTCAATCTTTACCTCGTCTGGTAAGCCAAATGAATATTTTCGAGTGAAATTTCGGCCTTATGATCAGTGTTAGTTAATATTGTCTCGCCATGCTTCGCATAGAGACTAAATATTTTAATTACGCACTCAACTAACCCAACCTTAACTATCGTTCGTATCATACCATGGACGAATTCAATGTAGTACCTTAAAATAGAAAGTAGCCGACTTACTAGATTTTGTTTAGAAAGTGATTCGAGAAGGGTTTTAGAAAAAACAATGTTTCAAAATTATTCCAAGATTCAATCGTACATGGGCTTATAGGCTACAAAGAAGTAAGAATAGAATATTACAAATTAAAAAATAAATAAATAAATAAATCTTAGGAATCTAGGTTTTACACTGCACTCAATCCATAAGGATCCACTTCATGTAGGTTACTTTAGAACTGATTTTGAAAATTTTATAAAAAAAATAATTGATCAAAGTTGAAAATTGATCTTTACTTAATTTTTTTTTGGATCAGCACTGAATAAAAGTTATGGAATTAGGGAAATCTTACTATTTGTGGGTTCTTTCTATAGAATTAAATCTACCTAAAATAGGGTTACAAGTTTTGACTATGTCATAAGTTTATGTGTTAAATGGAAGCCTAAAATATCAAAAAAGACATTGATAATTAACATCGCTTTTACGTACTTTGTTCAACCCATTAACATATGCTTTGTTATCTATGTGTTTAATATAGAAATTTATTTCAAGTGTATTAGAGATATGGATCAGTTGTTTGATTTCAAAGGACCAAGGTCTTAAGGAATATGAGAGGATGGGGTTGAATACGTTATCTCATTTGCAATACAAAATTCAACAAGCAATATATAAATTAGATGCACTTGCATACAATGTAAATTTGATATTCCACACTCCTCAAATCATTTGAGAATTGTATCTGTTTTCATGGATTTGATCAAAGTTACCTTACATGGTATTGGCATGGGGAAGCAGTGTTCGTTAGGACTAACAACTACTACAAGTGCATCGTCAGACCAAAAAAATCAGCTTTGATGATGTGGATTGCACACTGAGATGGAAAAGTCGCTTCATGATGATTTCTATGCCGATGAAGAAAATATTCAATAATTATCAGTAAGATGCCGAGAAATTTTTATATCTGTGTTGTAGAAAATTTTACCAAGCTTATCTATTATTAAATTATACAACCTGGAAAGCACGATATGGATGGTTTGATAAAGGTTTTCGGAACTATTAGGATTGCTCTGAAATGTTGCCTCTAACAATGAGTTACTACTTTATCCATGTATAATAAAGAAGACTTTGGAATGCATTGGGAATGGAGGAAGAAAAGATACATGGCTGTCCAAATGATTTAATATTATATAGGAATGAACTAAAAATGCATCTTGTTGTCCAACCTCGTGGAGCCTGAAGGTTAATTCATCAGGAGCTAAAAAGAGAAAAGGAGTTCCAGCTAAAGTCATGTGGTATTTTCCACCCATCCCACGATTTAAGAGAATACTCACCTCTCAAAAACTCGCAAAGATCTCACTCTGGTACGCACAAGAAAGAGAGTTTGACGGGAAGATGTGTCATCCATCGATTCCCATCATGGAAGTTAATTGATCGGCGTATGGGCAAAGATTTTGGTGGAGAGCCTAGAAATCTAGATCATTTATTTCAGTTGATGGTATAAACTCTATACCTCGGTAGTAGGTATAGTTGTTAGCCTGTTATAATGATCATTTATAACCTTCCTCCATGGTTATGCATGAAAGAAAATTATGTTGTTGTCCTTTGTTGATATCGTCCAATGGCTGAACTGCAGCAATGATATGATGTTTATTTGGCACCTTTGATAGAAGATCCCAAACTTTCGAGGTGGGATCGCTTTCATGCAAATAAATAATAACTTTACATTGAAGGTTGTTTTATTATGGACAATCAGTGATTTCCCAGCATATGGCAACTTATCAGGTTGCACAGTTAAAGGGTACTTTGCTTGCCTTATATGTGGTGAAGAAACAGATTCCCAGAGATTGAAACATGGGAAAAATAACTCATACACTGGCCATAGGAAATTTCTTCCATGCAACCATCCTGCATAGAGACAAAAAGCATTAATGCGAGCAAGACATCACCCCCACAACCATTAAGTAGAGAGGCTATATTGCACAAAATGGATATTATCAATCCATAGGGAAAAAGAAGGTTAGTCAAGATAAGTCTAAAGGCACAAGTTGCATGTTGTTGGAAAAGAAGTCCATATTCTTTTGATTCGAGTATCGAGATATATCTTACATGTTCACATAACTTGATGTGATGCACATTGAGAAAATGTATGTGAAAGCATCATTGGTACATTTACTTAATATCCAAGGGAAGACAAAGGATGGACTAACTAATGCTTAAATCTTATGGAGATGTTTGAGGTCCGACCATACCCAAGGTTTGAACATGCAACCAACTTATCTTTCCCAAATCTTGCTACACACTCCCAGAATGTAGAATACATTTTTGTCAAACATTAGCAAACTTGAAAGTTCCCGAGATATTGTTCAAACTTTAGAAACCTTTGTATATGTGGAGGAATTCAAGCTTGTTGGCTCTTAAAAATCATACAGATTATCACACTAATGCAACAACAATTGTTACCAATTGCATTGCGATCAATTCTGCCAAAGCATGTTCGACTTGCTATTTGTAGGTTGAACTTCTTTTTCAATGCTCTTGTAGCAAAGTGGTTGATGTGTCTACACTGGATGAATTGCAAAATCGCTTGGTTGTGACATTGTGCTTGCTTGAAAGTACTTTCCACCTTCTTTCTTTGACATCATGATCCATTTGATGGTGCATCTGTAAAGAGAGAGGTAAGACTTTGTGGACCAATTTATCTTAGACGGATGCCCATTTGAAAGGTTCAAGCAAAGTACTAAAGAGTTATAAAAAGGTGAATCAATCACTGAAGGATGCATTGTTGAATGTTACATTGCAGAGGAAGCTATTGAGTTTTGCACGGAATACTTGTCAAATGTGGATACAATTGGGATTCCTATTGATCCAAGAATTGACCACACAAAATTGGACACCTCTACTCAGGAAGTTTACAAGCGAAAGTTGATCCCATTGTTTTGTTGCAATCACATCATTATGTGTTGAGAATACAACTATTGTGCAACCATTCTTGAGTAAGTAATTTCACCATTTGTGTTTTATTCTATTATTTTTTTATAAATTTCAAGGTTATTAAATAAAATTTATTATTTGATTTGTAGAGTACATGACATGGTTGAAAATGCAAAACTTTCGTCATTAAGAGGCAAAGTGGCAAGATGAGCATAGATTTACTTTACTTATTGGTTAAGGGAAAAGGTATTAGAATATTTGTCATATTAATCATATTTTTTAACATTACAAATTTAAATAATTAATAAATAATCGTGAATTTGCAGGTTGATGTTGCCATTGTTAACCAAGAACCTGTAGTTGAAACCCTTAAGTGGATAGCACATGGCCCTAGCCACTATGTGTCTATGGGCATAATGGATATACCATTAATGGGTGCCTACTATACAAAGGAACGAGATGATTTACGCACAAAACACAAAATAAAGGAGTTAGTGTTGTGTTATCAACAATGCAAATAGCAAGTGTACGATAAGAATCCAATATTTGGTGAGCTTATGTTTTGGCTGGATTATTATTTGAGATTTGGGATCTTGATTACACCGTTTAGGATTCCGCCATGTGACTGGGTTGGATAATAACGGCATCAAAGTTGATGAACTTGGTTTTACATTGGTTGATTTGATTTAAGGTGGCATATAACCTCAGATTAATTCATTTTAAAGATCTCAAGCAAAGTGCTTTCTATGCAAGACCAATCCCGAGCCAAGATGGTCAATCAGCCCTATCACGTAAAGACTTCTTACATAAGGAGGGTGTTGATGACCTTATAGAAGTTCCAAATTAACATCATCCTTTTATTAGTGCAATTCCAAAATATATTCATTCATGATATGGATGACTCTCAAGCCATATGCATACGGAAAATAAAGGAAGGGACGGATTTGAAAACAATTCTTCCATGTGATTCAATTGCAAGTTTTGCTAATGATGTATTAGAATATATTTATGAATGATAATGCATCCAAACTCCTTTTTGTCAATTTATTGTAAGCAATATGTATGTTTGTATGGATGAGTAATATTATATATGTATTGTTTACTTTCAATATATATATATTGCATATAGATGGGAGATTTTATGTTTTATATTTACTTTGAATTGTTTTAAAGTAAGTCTCCTTTCATCTATTGACTATAATTGTTCTCCAAATGTTTTAGAGCTTAACGCTCTTTTATTGAGATATCGCACGTTCGAGGACAAAGAAAAGGTATTTCAACTCTTTCTCCTTTTGAATTCCTCTATTCTTCTTCACGTTAATTTTAACATATCTTAATCTTTCACGTTTATAGGCATGGATGCGCATGATGGCAAAAACTCATAAAGAGGAAGTCTCTTGAGGAATGAGCTCGAAAAGTAATGGTCACAAGAATAGAGCAAAGGAATAAAGCTTCTTATTAAGTACAACCAAGATGGATTTTTTGACAGGATATTTCTCAGGTATTTCATGTTACTGGGTGTATTGGCAAGGACAATGGTGCCATTGATATAAATATCAAGGTAGATGTTCTATTCAATTAAAGGAAAAATTATGGGATCTACTTGAGGTAATCCTATTTATACTCTAAAAGTATCTATTGCTAATATATTATTATTCCTTAAAAGATAAAGATACTAATAATTTTGTAATAATTTGTGTACTTTTTACATTGGATAAAAGAAATTGTGAGAACACATATGGACAATAGGAAGAAGTTTTCGAATATTTAAGAACTACTTGACTATGAATCACATAATCCTTTCAAAGATCACTTTAAATGTTGAAGAAACCCCTGCTGAATAGTAGTTTCATTGAGGATGAAGATAAGAATATCCTTGTCAAAGATAGCTATCTAATGTATTTCCTAAGTAAAACCCATAAACCATGCTACTTATTAACATGTAATGAATTAAATTCATTAATTCGCCTTTAGTGAAATGTACTTATTAAATCTTATTTATAAATTGCGAATTTAGGAAGTTCGTAAAGAGAGAAGGAAGAACATGCATACAATCACCGTTTAAGTAGAAAAGGATATGCAAGACTCGAGTGAAGATTTGCAAGCATTAGATACACTTTACGCTTTCAAGAATTCATATAAGTGAAAATAATGGTTTTTTTATATTTATATATGTTTTCATTATACTAAACATTTTATCAAAACTGTCTATATATGCATGATGTCAATTGTATAATTTCATAGGTGGTAACATCTAGGTGTACTGGAAGTATTGATAGAAGCATTTTGTGGAAAAAGCAAGGAAAGGAAAGATGGAAACTATGATGAGGTTGTCACACTGACTGTGTAAGATTGTAGGTTCTGTAACCTAAACTTAGTGCGTTGTAGTTCAAAACTATTTGTTTACCTATTTGGAACATAACTTTATAACTTTTGTATTTTGTTGTAGGATGAGCTCTTGAAGGATTCTCTCAAGAGACTGGCCGGTTACTATAGATGATGATATACTTACACAAGCATTAGGTACTCAATATAATGTTGAGTACGAGGTAAAGGGAAACATTACACTATCGATGCATCATTGTAACACTTCAAAATATACCTCAGTACTTTTTCTGACATGTTTAGGTATTTTGTAAGACACTTGAATGCTTTCATGAAGCAATGCGAACAAGTAAACGAGACCCGAAATTTACATGAAGATTTAAGGATAAAATTGTAATTTATCCAAAGAGGAACTTAAAAGTCATAAGTTAACAAGATTTGAGGCCAAAATGAAATAAAGGAAAGTTTAATTATAAATAGAAGGAGTTGGTGGGCTTAAAAGCAAATAAAGAAACTTAATCCAAAATGGGTTTTGAGAAATAAACAAGGCCTAAGGAGAGATTGGGGATTTAAGACTGTAACTGGTCTCCATTTTGGTGAGAGCTCAAAACGGATGGGGAGAAGGGGAGAGTGCTAAGAGGAAGAGGAAGAGAATAAGAAGAGAAGAGGCAGGGTTAAGGCCAAAAGGTATGAAACCGAACTTAGGTATGGAACTATGACCTTTAATATGCATCTATGGAATTTAAGGCTTTGTATGGTTAATAAATTTTGTCCCAAAAGCTGTGGTTTTATAGAATTGCATCATAACCTTGACTTTTGAAATAGGCTGGTAAAACCCCACATGGTACAAGATAGTTATAGAGTCCCCTTTAAAATTGGATTCATGGATTAATTGAGAGGTAATCGAAAGTCAGAGTTTCTGTGAATAAACCCTAACTAATCATCATATTTGGGTTGTATGGGTCTTAACCCATATTAGAATGGTTTTGGGATAAATTCATGGATAAGTTTTGAGGAAAGATATGTAATGAAAGAGGAGTTGAGTAGAAAAGAGATTTCAAGATGAATATGAAATGGTTTTGAAGTGTATAGAGAGTATAGAGTTGATTGGGTGGAAAAATATGGAAAAATGGGTGAAAAACACACACTCCGGGTAGCTTTCTATGACATGTACCGGCATGTTAGGTCTCCGGGTCATTTTAGCTGACATGCAATCTTAAGATACGTTAGTGTGTACCGTACATGTGATGCCTGCTTCCTATTTCGACCAATCTTTCATTTAGCCATAATCTCAGCTCATTTCTTATCCGATTTGAGTGATTCAAGTGGCTAATTAAAATAGACTTTATGTAAAACCAAATATATAGAAATAGCTATCATCAAATTCTGACTTTAAGAGGCCCAAAAATTCACTCAAATTGGGGCCATGTTCAAGTTTTCTAAATTCTGCACGCTTGAACATAGAGTACCTGTGTCTAGGTCATATTTCAGTTCCGTGTCTAATTGGGTGACCTGTTGAATAGAACCTATACCTTTAGTTTTTAAAAGTGCACAAAGAGAGTAGTGTCAAATATGGAAGCAATAATCTCTGTTTGAGCAATACAAACTATCCCTAGTGTAATCGGTGAAAATTCACTAGTTTAATGAAAATGCCATAACTTTAGCTTCCTGATGATCCATTGGATTGATTCCACCTAAGTAAAGTAGATTCAGAGAGGAATAAGAATAGATGAATGAGTAAGGATTTCATAGACATCACATTTACAAGTATATGAAGTGTCATATAGTAAAGGAAACAAGGAAAACATGTAAAATGCAATACGTATATTTGCTCATGAAAAGAAGGAATAATGGCATGAACATATGATTACATGATGTACATACCTAAACGAATAGATAGAACATGCTGTGAACCTTATATGATAGAAATCTACAAATGCTAAGAATTCATACATAAGTAAAGATGACAATGCACACCTCCAAATGCAGATTCAGATTGATTGATTGAGGAGGATATATATATATATATATATATATATATATATATATATATTATATATATATATATATATATATATATATATATATATAAGTACAGAATATGAATATAATGAACGAAAGTAAAAGCATACATTATAGAAATATAGAAAGCACATGAATAATCAAATCAAGATAGAAACGCATAAAGAGATAGGAATATAGAAAGCTATATATGAATATATAAATACAAGAGGTATAGATGTATCTACATATATGATAGATTACATATGATACTTAAGACAAAACTAAAATGATATAAAAAGATATGAATATAAGGTCTGAGTAGAGAAATACGAAAACCAGAATACGAATTCCACATGAGAACTAATACGTAAAGAAGTAACGATAGTATATATTGCATAAGCAATCATGATAATAATATTATCTCTATGCTTATGAAATATGTACACAGTAAAAATGAAATGAACCGATCATCGCGGTCCCACTGCTAGAGATAGATCAAGTATGCCATTGTATAGAATAAGTCCAAGAAGATTTTCGATATCGGTGGCCCCGAAAGGGTCACTCGCGTCACTCGGCCCTTCACATGCATGGTCATTGTCTTTAACAACGATAATAAATACTTCGATGGTCATTGTCTTGAACACGATAACAGTGCCGGGCCTTTTAGATGGCTTCATTGTCTCTGCATAATGATAAATAGTCACTGGCCCTTCATAGACCATCAAGCTTGTGACAAGGAGTATGCCACGCCTTCGCTCCTTCATAGTTTCCAAAGATTCACTTCTTTGCAGCCATGGTAAGGAAAGTGAAAGTAATATGAAACGTATAACATGAAAACAATTTATGAAATTAGTACAAGTATGAATATGGTAAAGATCCCCAGCACTCTACTGGCACTGTACATGTTCAGAGTACCTACTTCGTACCTCCTCAGATTCGTTTCGGAGTACCCCACGGTACTTTTGTACAAATAAAGTCTCAGAGTACCTACTGCACTTCCTTTATCCGAAATACAAGTACATGTTTTGTAATACAAGTATAAGATCTGAAATACAAGTACATGCTCCGTAAAACAAGTATAAGATCCGTAAGACAAGAATAAGTTTTGTAACACAAGTATAAGATCCGTAAGACAAGTATATGCTCAAGATGTATGAGTAAGATTCAAACAAAGAATGTTCAGATGTGCATAAGTTCCTGAGATCAAGATAGAGTTTCACAAAGTATGATACGGTTCCAAGATAAGTTTTGTAGTACTTACGGTACTTCAGATAGGAATAAGTTCCGTAATACCAAGAGGTTCCGTAATATCTTCCGTAGCATTTACGTTCCTCCAAACAAGGGTAATCTCCGTAGTATAAGCATAAGCCCTATGGTATTAGTATAAGTTTTGTAGTACCTAAGGGTATCTTTGTATAAGCATAAGTCCTGTGAACTCCTATGGGAGATTTGAGATAGATATAAGTACGAGTATGTGGATAAGTATCAGTCTGACAGAAGTTCAAGTATATGTCATTTGGGAGACCTGAATAAGTATACGTCTAATACAAGCATAAGTATGTGTCCTACGGGAGATTGGAATAAGAATAAGACTGTCATCAGTGTAAGAACTGAGTAAGTATAAGTTGTTGTAAGTATAAGTTCAGTATCGTATCAGGATAACTCACGAAAAAAAGAAGCATAAGTTTGTTACAAGGATAATTATGTATGTAAATGTGTTATATGAATTCATGAAGAGTATGATATTTGTTACTGTTATATGTTTATTATGATTCAGTATAAAGGCATGTGTATCAGTATAAGTTATAAGATATGTTTCCCAACCCAAAAGCAAGAACTTAGCACGGGTTCCAATCGCCTTAGGTACAAGAAGGCGTCAGAAAGCTTAAGCGTCTGGTGAGCGGCCTGCTTAGTAGGGTTCACTACATGTAGGTTCCGTGCTCTGATTTGTAAATGTAAAAGTACAGTTTTGTATTTGTAAATGGGACTTGGTAAACATGTATAGATTTTGATGGACACCACTCCGGTGGTAGTTCTTTTGCATATGTATAAGATATTTTGATTTTGTTATAAAGATGTGGGCCATACCCACGGTACAAATCTGAGGCTTAAAAAAAAAAATCGAATTAAAGAGTCGGGTTTGGTCTCGAGCCTCGAAACCGGTTCGGATCCACCAATCGAGATTCGGATCGGGAAGTCGGGTTAATGACAACTCATCTTGTGAACGATGCGTCTGATGCAAGATTTTGTAGAAGCATGAAGAACGACAAGCTCAGTTTGAGGTTGGCATTTTAGCAAAGCTTTTAGAAATTGTACCAACTACACCTCAATCGATGTAAGGTAGTTGTAACACGAGAAAAACAAACCACCTTGTAATACTGAATTTGTTGAGGTGCCCATATCGGCATATTGAAGATCAACCCCAGCCAACGCAGAGAACCTCGAAAAAGGTATTTATTTTTTCATTAACTAGTTTTTTAGTTAATTAAAAATGCATGTAAACCTAAAACTCTTAGAGGTGGTCAAAGTTTGAAAAATGCAACTCTTTATACTACACATGCAAACTTTCTTCAACATGACTACTAATTTATTTTGGTTGTTTAATTTTATAGGTGAGAAAATGTCAATTGGCTATATCAAGGAAGGAAAATATAGTGGCGGGTGGGACAAAAATGTGGTCCTAACTACCTTGTAGTAGTGGATGCTCCTTACGAACCAAATACATCACTTCCAATTCCCATTCCTGATGACATTACTACTATTGGAGAAGCTGTTGGGTATGAAGTTTTGTGGCCCGCTCATTTGATCATTCTCAGTTCTCATCCTAACCAGGTGCAATATTTTTATATATTTACATATAATTAATGAGCATAATTTGTGTTTCAATTCTACATAAGAGACACTGACCTTATGTTTTTTATAGGAAGTCAAGAAATTGAAAATAGAAAGGAATTCGAAAATAGAATTAAAAGGCAAATGTGAAAATCCTCAAGATATCAAGAACTTTGACACCATGGTTAGTCTAATGTTCAATGATCAAAAAGTAAAACCAGTAGACATTCCAAGTGATGTTTTTGGAGAGGGTTTTAGAAACTTTCTCATGAAAGAAGATATGGATATGATAATCTCATCAAATGAAGTGTCAAACAATTGTATCATATTCTACATATGGTGAGAGAACTTACCTTTTTTTTATCTACTTGAATTTACATTATAGTTTTCCATTTACTAATATATTTGGTATGTAAATATTCATAATTTTTAATGATTTTGAATTTCAATTAGGCATTTGTATAAGAAGATGGTTGATGCAAAAGATGAAAAAAGCGGTTTGCTGTTAACCCTACATTGGTTTCTAAAGCTGGAATGGGAGAAGTAACGAAGGAAAATAGGTCAAGGGTTATTGCAAAACAATTAATGAATGCAGCCATGCTGACTATATTTTTATTCCATACAACCTAGAGTAAGTTTATCATAGTTATAAGTTTGCTCTATATTTTTTACTAGATTCTCATTTAATATAAAATATGTTAGTTTTCATTAGGTGTTGATAGCACTAGAGACAAAGACAATGACAGTATACTACCTTGACTCGATGCTACATCAACCATGTGATGACTTGAAGGATATTGTTAACATGTAAGTTTATAAATTGCAATACTTGAATGATTGATGATATATACTTTATATTATTGTCTTTGTATAGGGCATTAAGAATCATCCACCAACCAAGCGAAAACATCTAAAGAGAACCTACATGGGTAAGGTCATGGTTACTATAAATTATTTCACTTTGATTGTGATTTATAAATTCGGTTCATAGTAAAATCTTAAAAATCATACACTTTAATTTAAAATCCGCAAATATAATAGGTTACATTTTCATTTTATGATGTCTCGATGACCAAGTAGTGTAAAATGTTGAATATTATGTAATGAGATATGAAGGGCGTTATAATTGATTCAAGGCATCTCACAACAAAGGTTAATCTATACTTTTTAATAAATTTTCAGAATATTCCTATTATTTACTATATCAACAACTAATCAATGGTGTATGTTGCACCGTTATTAGTTTAATGGGAAAAAGTCTTATAATGATGGAGATAAATGGTCTGATCGAGAATGGGTTCTACTAGTGGCCAGATTATTAATAACTTTTCTTGAAGGTACAATGTAATGAATTGTCTTATATTTGTATCAATTTTTTTGCTTTGTTGGTAAATAACTTATCAAAGTTAATGTGAAGTTGACAAATAATATTTTGATGATGCTCACCTTGATGATTTGAATCTATGCAATTTTTATGATGTAGTTATTTGGAAGCATAATGCATTACTATGATTTTCCTAGTAAGTTATATCTAGAACAAGTAGTCACCTCCATAAATTTATGAACATTTTTTCTCGTAACTTTTTTTAATTACATTTTGAAAGAGAGTTTCTTATTTTCATTCACAAAAAAAACATGTTATGAATTTTTCATCATTTTACTTATAGTTGATGAGTTTAACTTCATATAAAACAATATAACTTTCCGGGTTAATGAGGTTGTGATTACGATTTTCTTTGTTAGTTTTTGTGTGGCCTGTGCCCGGGTTGTGGGCTGTTGGCTCTTGTTTGTGTTGGGTTATTTGGTGGTTGCTCCCGTTTCTTTGGTTGTTTAAGTGGCCTGTGCCCGGGATGTGGGCTTGTGCTTCTAGTTGTGTTGTTTTATCTGGTGTTTTTGTATCGGGCTGATGCCCTTTTCCTATGTTTTTTGGGGAGGTGCTGTCCGTTTTTCATTTTTTCTGGGGGCATTAGGCTTCATGTATTGTTCTTGGTTGTTTTTTTTTTGGGCTTTATCTTTTGGAAATAAATTCTTACTTATCCAAAAAAAAAAAAAAAAACGATATAACTTATTGCTAAATTTTTTTTTTTGTATTTGTGGAGGTTAAGAGATTTTATAAATTTGATTTATATATCAATTTGACATTCTGATTGTTTATTACTACTACTCCTTTTATGAAGATTTTGAATCTCCTTTCCCTCATGACAAAAATAGAGATATTTAAATAGTGATTGGAGTTAACTTATTTATGGTACTATCCTTGCCTCTTTTAGATCTATTCCTTGCCTCTTTTTAGTTTATTATCTTATTATAAGCGCTTTGAAATCTGGGAATTTTTATTTTGGGAAGCTAAAAATCACGTTATGGTAGATGTCGACCGCTTTTTGGATTGATGCGAGGTATATGCAAGGTTATCTCATTTTCATTGAGCATTGGAAACTTTATGTCTTTTGATTGGTTGTTGGTTCTTAAGATTGTTGTTTACATTCGTAATATTTTATGATATTATTTTATAAGTATATAAGCTTAGGATTTCCTTTGTGCTAGTAATATTAATCCATTTTTGTATATTTTTTTATTTGAAATTTCAATTCTATTAGAGAGCCTTCTAAAATAAATTGAATTTCATTTGTTTAGGCTTTAATGCTTATTTCCTAGTTTAGAAATTTATATATACCCAGTATATGGTTATATATCCAATAATTCTTGTTATTGTGAAGCACTTTGTTATTTTTCAGATATTAAGAATGTACATAATGTTGTGTCAACCTTTTTGTTTTATGTCATTCTTTTTTTTTCTACAGGTCAGTTTCCATCAGGTTAGTTTGTATCTTACAAGTTATCATTGGTGAAGTTCTTTTTTGACGAGGTATTATTCTAATTTGAGTTCAATGTTCATTTAATACCTTGAAAATTACCACACTAGCACTCATCAAAATAATAAATCGATGTCTTAGTCTAGTTGGTACTCTCTGAGAAGTTTTGCTTGGTTTTCTATATCTAAAAACTTAATTTTTACATTTGAGCGAGGAGCAGAGGATGGACTCATGTGGTGATTTTGATGGGCTTAACACTCTTTTTCATGAAAGGTCCTCCAGCTAACAACAAATTAAAGACATTTTTTGTACTCCTACTCATTGAATCTATGAAACTTGTTGGGAATATTTGTTGTATTTTGGATCAATGTATATATCGATAGCTTTTGTAGCTTTATCAATATGACTTTGAATATTTTTTTCTCCTACATATTAGTTTCATATTATGTGTACATTTTAAATAATTATATTGTTATATCGAGGTTATAACAAATGAAATTAATGAAAATAAGATTTTTAATGTGATAAAATGATGACACTTATGTGGAATACATGATTCTAAAACAAACATATAAAATCAATAGCACTCAAATAAGTGTCATAGTCAGAGTTATTAGATTCAAATATGAGTAGAGAATAGCGCTTTAAATGAATGTCATATTTTGATTCACAAAGATGACGCCCGTGCCAAGTGTCATTGTGTGTAAACTTATACAATGACAGTCGAGACCATGACACTTTAGGGGAGTGTCGTTGTAACTCTTCAATGACGCATTAAACATGTCATTGATTAACTTTTTCCTTGTAGTGAATGATAATCGGCTAACCAGTGCTGTGATTCTATATTTCTCCTTTATTGGAAACCACAATACATTGTCGAGCTTGAAGCGGCCCGACAATGGAGCTTGAAAATGGCCATCGGACGGACGCCAAACCAGCGCCCCTCACCAACATTGATCCAATCAGCGTTGTAAGGAAAAAAAAAAAAACTTCCTTCTACGCTTTAAGGCATTTCTTTATTTTGTTTAATAAATTTTTTTTTTTTTAGTGAGACGAATTAATCGAAGATAAATCTCAAACTTTATAAAACAATAATTCTGAATATTTAAATTCAATCTGGCTCTGATACCATTTGTTAAAATTTAATACATAAATCAACACACAATATTCTAGATCATTGAATTCAAACTCATCTCTAATAATAAAATAATAATAATAAAAAATATATATATATATAGATTACATACCGTTTGAAGAACACGTAGCCATGAGAGATTTCCCTTCAGTTTATAGATCTTAAATCCTTGATCTCTTCTCCTCCTTATCAAACTTTGATACACATAATTGTTTTACGTAATTGATGGAAGGTGCCTTAGCGCACATGAAGGGGTTTCTATATATAACTTATTGATAGGAGAAGAGGGCCAAAAATACACGTTCAAAAACCGTTCTAAACGTGTAATTCGAATAATTGTTCTTATAATAAATTATATTTATTATAAATAACTATTCTTATAATAAATTATATTTATTATAAATAACTGTTCTTATAATAAATTATATTTATTATAATTTACCTACTCCATCAAGGGTAAATATCTTCATAACAGTTTAAAGATATTGGATATTCTTTTAATTGGCTAAATACTAGGTTAGTGGGCCACCCACTTAATTTTAATATGGAAATAACGCATTCTTCCCTTCGTTTATGTAATCAATTTCTAATTGACACGAAATCCAGAGGAAAACAAAGTGAACCGACTCAAACTATTTGAGGAAAACAAATTGGAATAGATGGAATTTGAATCAACTATCCATGTCCATATGAAACAAAACTATACTAACAAATTTATCCTGAGCTTCCAATACAATTAAAAAAAAAAAAGAGACTAGTAGTATAGTTCATTATCACAAACAGAACAACCACAAGATAACAATGGGAAAGTGATAAAAGTGTGCACCACTTACGTAGGTCAATGTCAAAAAGTTTCTTGAGATCAGGCCCTGTGAACTTTCACAACTTTCTCTCCATCATGTAGGACAGCCTAAGGCACCTAAAAGGACTCTTCAAAATTCAAATTGTAAAGGGACAAAAATTTGGGAGGCAGAAATAGTAATATCCAAAAATATTAGTGGTTCAAATTATAAAATCCCAGCGCAAAGTGTAGCCGACTTGTAGATGTTCTCCTTCATAGATCTACCCATGGAGTTTACAACTTCATTTATTTCTTTTCTACCCTCTATTTGTGTTATTTTCTTCTTTTTCATTTATTCAATTTATGGTATGAAAAGATTCTTTAAAGGAGTTCGGAACCTTATGGACCATTCTCTATCCACATTGGTATGATATCCACTTTAGCTTGCATCCTCATGGTTTTGTTTTTGGCTTTTCCCCGAGAGACCTCATTACCAAAATTGGATGTTTTATCCATGCTTATATACTCATAAGCCTTCACATTCCTAACCGATGTGAGACATTGTGAAACTTTGAGTACACACCAACAATCCTCCCCTTGAATAAAGTTTCACCAAGCCTTCCTCAAACCAAGAGATTTCTTCATTATGTTCAGGCATACACCTTACGTGAAACACCATCTATTACGAGGGCCCACCACGTCATTTTGTTCGACTTCCACCCACACGGTTAAGCTTGAACTTGACTTTGATACCAGTTGTTGGGAAATCTCATGGACCTTTCCCTATCCATATTGGTATGATATTGTCCACTTCTTTGCTTCTCAATGCTCACATACGGATTAGTAAGAATCGGCTAACAAATCGATTACATGAGCGATGTATTTGAAATGCGAGATCATAGCATACATCAAACTACCAACAACAGGTGCATAAGGAACGTTGCTCATCTCTTTCATATCTTTCTCACTTGTAGGACATTGCTTAGAGCTAAGCTTTAAGTGGCTTGCAAGTAGAGAACAAATTGCCTTAGCCTTGCTCATGTTGAACCTTTCAAGAACCTTCTCAATGTAGCTTTCTTGAGAAAACCAAAACTTCTTATTCTTCGTATCACGAGAGATCTTCATACCAAGTATCTGTTTCGCCGATCCCAAGTCTTTCATGGCAAAAGACTTGCTTAGCTCTCTCTTCAACATGTCAATCTTGCTAGAATCATGACCAATTATCAACATGTCATCACTTTACGGGAGTAGGATAATAAAATCATCATCAAAGAACTTTCTAGTGAACACACAATGATAAGATGTTGTTATGTTGTTTTTATTGACTCATCATGAAAGATTCAAACTTCTTGTACCACTACCTTGGTACTTGCTTGAGTCCATACAAGCTATTTTTTAACTTGCACATAAGATTTTCTTTTCCTTTGACTTCAATCCCTTTAGGTTTCTGCATGTATATTTCTTCTTCCAAATCACTATGAAGAAATGCAGTTTTCACATCAAGTTGCTCAACTTCTAAATTTTAGCGAGCGGCAAGACCAAGAGCAACACGAATAGAGGACATCTTTACCACTGGAGAGAAGATTTCTTCAAAGTCAATACCTTTCTTATGATTGAACCCCTTCACAACCAATCATGCCTTATACCTGAGTTGTGAGCCATTGTTTTCGGTTTGATTTACGGCTGTTTTGTTTTTAGAGCTTTCTTTCCTTGTGGTAACTTCACGATCATAAAAGTGTGGTTCTCAAAGTAGGATCTCACTTCTTCTTGCATAATTTAACCTACTCTTTCTTATTACTATCATGTAAGTAGCTCTTGGTAGGAAGTTTACGGCTCTCCCCAGTCATGAGCATCACATATTCATTAGGAGGATATCTTGTAGAAGGTTGATGCTCTCTGGTAGATCTTCTTAATGGTGGTAGTGGAAATTCTCCATCAACTTGTTTGATTGTCAACATCAATCATTGTAGGGTCATGCTGTTTCAGTGACACCGTCACCTTCACGTAGCTCCCTTGATTAGCATGCATTGTAAGTGGAACAACTAGATCAATTCTAATTGGAATTTTGAGAGCTTAAAGCTTTCTCGATCTTGTCACCATCGTAACAAGTTGGCCTTTAGGCACAACATCTACATACGAAAATCTTCTTGCTCATTGGATCCCCTGCTTGTGTACCCAAATTCTTCATGACCATACCCCAAGAAAATACATGGTTTGGCCTTAACATCAAGTTTTGACCTCTCATCTTTGGGGATATGAACAAATGTTTTACAACTAAACACTCTCAAATTGTCATATGAAACATCTTTTCTTGTTCACACTATTTCAGGTACATCACCTTTTAAAGGCGATGGAAAAGTTTATCAAGTCGGTGTTCTCATAACCTCTTCCCAGGACTTGGGTAGGCAGAATAAGCATACACTAATCAACCACCAGTGGTTTTTGTTCATCATCTGCTTCCGCCATTTCTTTGAGTCTTTTCAAGTCAAATGCCATGAAGTTTGCAATAACTTTCAAATGGACCCCTATATTCACCACTATTGTTTGCTTTGACAGCCTTTAATTTTCCTCATTTTTCTCTTCCTAATTTGACATGGAGTTCTTTGAAGGCATCACTTTGATGCTTTGGTTTGCTAAAGCCGAACCTAAAACTTTTCTAGAGTGGTCATCAATGAAAGTCACAAAATGAAGTGCACCACTAACAGTTCCAGTTTGCATAATACAAACATTAGTATGAATTAAATCAATTATAATTTGGCCTTCTAGATGGTAGATTTATGTGAAATGCATTTCTATGTGCTTTTCCAACTAAACAATGATCACAAGTTTTAAGAGACATACCTTGCAAAATTGGCAAGAATTGCTTTCTAGCAAGAGTTTGAAGTCCTTGCTCACTTATGTGATTAAGCCTTCTATGCCAAAGTTCAATGCTTTCATCTCACTGAACTATATTGATATCTCCTTTATGTAGCTTAGTTTTCATGACATAGAGGGTGTTTCGCTTCTTTCCTCTTGCTACTATTAAAGAGCCTTTGGTGAGCTTCCGTTTACTTTCACCAAAAGAATTTGTGAATCCCTCATCATCAAGTTTGCATGTGGATATCAAGTTGAGACGAATATCTTGAACATGTCTTCCATCATTGAGTACCAGTTTATTTCCAATACTAGTCTCTAAGAAAATATCTCCAATACTAAGAATCTTCGATACGCCACTGTTTCCCATTCTAACATTACCAAAATCAGAAGTTCTGTAGGAAGTGAAAAAGTCACTAAGAGAAGTAATATGGAATTAAGCACTAGAATCAATTACCCAGTTATTATCTTGGGTTGCAAGACTGACATAACCATCATCAGTCACAATCATAATATTACCTTTAGCAGCAATTATATTAGTCTCTTTATTTTCTTTCTTCACTTCATTATGTTCCTTTTCAAAATCCTACACTCTTTCTTCATGTGGTCAACCTTGTTGTAATGATAACATTTGATATATTTTCTGGATTTGGATCTTTCTCTAAAACTATGGGGATTTCTACTTTGACTTCTCTCATGCCTTTATGGTTTTTCTTGCCCTTTTGTTTTTTATGAACAAATACTCCAGGAGAAGATTCACCTTTTTCTTTCCATCTAGCTTCTTTGTTTAATAAGCATCTTTAACACTCTCCATAGTTAGAATCCCATTTGGAGTGTAATTACTAACTGTTACCACTAATATCTCCCAACTATCAGGTAGGGAGTTAAGAAGTAATAATGCCCAGATCTTGATGATCTTGTTTTTCAATCGGGCCCAGAATTTGGAGCGTGTTGGGGTCGTTGGGTGAAACAGACTCTTTGTCGTTAATTAAGAAGGCTCTGGATCGTCGGGCCGGAATGGGGCCCCATCTTGGGCTGATCTGCGAGCGCGGCGTTGCTGCCATACGCAAAACAAGAAGAAGAAAAGATGGAGGGCCGCGAGTGGCGGCTCGATGCCTAAGTGGGTTTTTGAAAGAAAGAGGCGCAGAGGGGCGAATGTGTTGCGTACCTTTCACCGATGGGGTAGCCTGATATTTATAGAATATGTTTTCCCAGTTGGATGGTGATTAGGATTCTTTCCCATTGGATGAGATATTTCGTACTTTTATCGGTATCGGATTTGATTGACAGAGCATTTTATTTAGAATTATCCTTCTTCCTCATTGATGGGATCCGGCTTGATCCGCAGGGTGAGCTGTTATATCGTGAATTATCTTATTTTCCTTGTTGGTGAGATCTAGTTGGATTTGCAGGATAATATGTTATTGGGGATTATTCTATTTCCCTTATTGATGGGATTTAGTTTGATCTGCAGAATGTGGGCTTTCTCGATTACCCATAATCGGCCTTTAGGCCTTGCGGATCGGGCCTTCATTCTGGGCTGGCGCCAAAGGCCTAAGTGCTTCAATGGGGGCGCCTGTAAATCCCTAGTTTCGATCTATAACCTCTTAGTGTTAAAAGATGGATTAGAGAGGTAAAACAAATCTCTACATTAGATTAATTGAATTTCATGGCGTTAGAGAATTATCAATTTAAGGTTGGCGATAAATTAGTCAACTATAAAATTTTTAAGTGTATTACAATAGAATCCAAGTTAGTGTTAAGCTAAATGATTCATCGATTTAAATGAAACGCCATTCTAGGATTTCACAACAACTAAATTAGCAAGAAAATATCAATGAAGAGTAAAATAGATTCATCCATAGATAAGAGACAAGTTAAAGAAAATAAAAGTTTGAGTGCAGTCAGAAAAATTTTACATTGGTTGTTAAGTGAGTAATGGACAATATTAAGCGATTTAAATAGAGATTGATGACAGTAAAATAAGTCAAGTGGACAAGTGAAGAGTGCAAAGCTACATAAAATAAAAAAATAAAAGATTCCCGTATAGAATAAGGAGAGGAAAATGATGGTCAAACAAGTTAAACATGAGACTTAAGTGCCATTTTCATGAAAGGCTAATCATATATATTGAACATTTAGCAAGATTTCAACAGAAAGATGAAAATAGGTGAGAAATAAACAAAGAAAACAGCTGCCAGAGAATAAACAAAACTGGGCAGCAGTGAAAGAAAAGAGAAATAGAGAGGAAGTTGTGTGAAATTTAAAAAAGGTGGGGCAAGAATGCAAATTAGAGAAGTGCAACTAGTATATAAGTAACACTTGGCTGAAAATTTTGAGCAAACCAAAGGCAATTTCGTGCATCCCCTCAGCTGAAACAATGAAGCACCAGAAGAAGACAGCAAACATGCACACTGCAGGGCAGAAATGGCAGCAAGGAAAAGTGGATGAAGACAGCCCCTTTCAGCCATCCAAGCCTCAAATCTTCTCTTTAAACCCTCTCCCAAGTCCCTCTCAACTCTCTAAGTCAAGAACCAAGTAAGAAATTGGCTTACTCTCCCTTTTCTTTGCTGGAATTTCCAGCAGTGTTGCTGAATTTCTTTTGCAGAATTTTATTGTATGTTGTTGGGGGTTTTGCACTAGAAATGGTGTCAAAACCTAAGTGATTGTTATATAACCTTAGAGGATGTGTTTGTGAGTGTAAATGGTAGATTAGGGTTTGATTTATGGGCTGTTATAGGCTTGAGAATCATAGAAATGAAAATTTGTTTTTCACACACACAAACTAGTTGATGAAAGTTTTGAATGAATTGTTAGTGTTCAAATGAACAAGTAATGTTTATGTGTGTGTTATGACCATATTAGACAGTAAATAAGCTCTGAAATTTAGAGGTTTTGAACCCAAGTTTGAGCATAAAAAAAATGATTAGAAAAGGATAGGAAAGCATGTGGGAATAAGAGAAGCTCAAGAGAGCTAGTTTTGACAATTAGTGATTCCCGTACTCAAATTTGAGCTAGAGGAGACCTGACCGTACTTGGTTTATTTGGGGATGTTCTACACCTTAAATGATGCCTAGGAACCATAGAAAACCATAGGTTTTGGAACAGATGTGCAAGTTATGCACAAAATAGTGCCGTTAAGGCTTTGAGAAGTGAAACGATTATCCTAATGCAATTTTTATTGCATGGTTTGAGTGTGGTTCATCATTATTAGTTAAATGAAGTTTAGTTATGGAATAAAATCTAAGCGTCGCTAATCCACAATCAAGAATTTTCAGCGGGCACTTAATTGCGCGAAAATTCATCCAAAATACCGCGTTTTCCTTAGATTTGACCTAGCAAACGATAATATTTTTCAATGAAATTTTACGTGTGCCTAGAAGGTGATATAAGTGAACCGTAGGAAGAAGAACAAAGGAAAATAGAGCCCCGAGCAGCGTGCTATCACCTGCTCTGTTATGGGCTGTCCGTTTTGAGTAAAAATGTAATTTTTCGTTCCAAGCCTTCAACAATTAAACGGACCGCGTAGGGTGATCCCTAAGGGTCAAAAACTAAAAATTTTACACAAAAATCGGGATTAGAGAGTCTCGGTTGAGTAGAAACAAGTTAGGAGGATATATAGAGAAAAATGGTCTTAGTTGATTCTTGGCCTTATAGTTGAGGAATTGAAATTTTTTGTCACTAGTAATGATGAGGAATATTGTGTGGGAGTGGGCGAGCACGGGAGCGGCGTCCGAGCCTCGTGGGGCGGCAGCGGGGAGTGACGGCCGAGGTAGAGTCGTTAAGCCACTTGGATCTTTTCCAATTTCATGTAAATGGTTGATGTTTGGTAATGAATATGGTAGTTAAGTAATCTAAAAAGAAAATAGTTGAAAAGAGAGTTTTAGAAGTTTCAAAACGAGTTAGATTTGTGCTTTTGACACTAAGTAAATGTAGTTTTAAAACCCATGTATATAATGAGATTTAGCGTTATGTGGCCAGTAGCATTAAATTCGGTCGTGATAAATGCGTAGAAAAGTTAGCATAGCAGCGACGATGCAAGAAAATTCGATAAAGTAGTTGCTCGGTTTTCATAGAAAGTATAAAGGCGCTTCGTTGCGTCACGAGACAATTCCATACGTAGTTGGCTATTTGTATAGTTTGGCACTACGTGGCGTCTGGTAAATTCCGCTCGTAGTTGCCCGGAGTTTTAGCACTAGTGCGTCGCCGGTAAATTCCGTATTGTAGTTGCTCAGTGATAAGCTTTAGCACCCTACATGCGATGCAGTAAATTCCGTAACGTAGTGGTTGAGATGACTTAGTAAGCTTCACGTTGGCGTTAGTTTTAATCGCCCGTGATGGTTAAAATATTTAAAGGATATACATAGGGGTTTTTGAAAGAAATCATAAAACAAATGATAAATTGTCATGTTAGTGTATGTGATATTATATCTTCGTTGCACTAACTTGTTTATTTAATTTTGTAGCTATTTATATTCCATTGTTGATGATCGCAACTTTGTGTATGAGGATGGATATATATGATTGTTAGCGCCGCGCATCTTGAGTTTTGAAATTGTATATTTAGCAAATATTCTATTTCCATATAATTTGCATCCCAGATATATTCTGCCCGAGTTTGCAGTTTGTAACCTTTCCATTAAAGAAAATTGAAGTGTGTTGTGATGTGGCCCGGCATGTTAGAGAAAATGATCATGATTGACGCAAGTTGCAGGGAATAAGAAGTTAGGAGGAATTTGGGGTTTAGTCGAAGTGTAATTTCTTGTGGGTAATTGGTTTACATCATCAAAATCGGCCGTTATCTTCTTGAAAATTTATAAAAATCATTTGAAATAAAAGTTGCGAAGATTTATCACTCCCGACAGTTCAGCGAATTACGAGTTTAACGAGTGGCAGGTTCCTATAGTTGGGGTTCACTTCAGGATTTTACCGCCGTCGTGAGTACCGAGGAGTCCATTACCATCACGCGAGATCGGAAACAAGGTTTAGATGTGAATATGGGAAGGGTCTTGTCGCCTCACGGGTTTGAGGAACCGGCTGAAGCCATTTTCGACCCCTATCGATTACCCCCGTGACCCACCTTGCGTATGTGTGATAATGAGCGAGGCATATGCGTTCATGCTCCGGATCTGTTCGATATACCTTTGATGGTTGGAGTTAAGGCTGATAAGGCGCCGTCGTCTTACGTCGTAGTGACTGCTGGTTTGCACCACTTTCTATCTCTCTCTCTTATTTTTGTTTCTGTTTCTCGAGACCTCCCCTCTCTTGTGTGCCCCAGTCGAAATACTTCTTTGCTCTCGGCGAGTTCATACTTCTTTCCCTTAGTTTTCCATTATGCACGTGTAGAGTCTTGGCGTTTTTTCTGAGATAGTTTGGGTTTTATTAGGACCGCTCGTCTTTATCTCTTTGGTCTTTCGGCGATCTGGCGCTAGTTGGGTTGTGTTGTTCTCGTACTTGCTTTCATCATGGGTCCAGTGATTCACCTCTGCCCCATATTGGGGAGGTGACTCTCGGTGTTGCCGGTTGGGTGGATTGGCGGTGCCTCGGCGTGAGCAGGGTTGGTGAGAGATGCCCCAGGCGCCTCCCTTTTCCCTTGGACAAGAAAGGGATGCGGGAGAAATGCAGACCTTCGCCTGATTAAGCTTGAATACGAAATCGTCGACGGCATGCTGCAATTATTCGGGGCAGCCATGGTCCTCATATCAGGCCACCGCAAGCGTTACCGACACCTCTTTTGGCGTTAGTGTGGTCCACGGCACATCCTCCTATGGTTTTACGTGCTAAACCGTTGTGCTTCTTTGAAGTGGCCTTAGATAATGAACGCCGTTTTCCCTCTTGCATCCACTACAAAGGGTTTTGTACCAAATGTCTCTGTCCTTCTATGAGCTCTAGCCCCGATGGTTGGGGTGATTATCTTGGTTACAGCTTATTGGTTTCTTACTAGGGACAAAAGGACAGAGATTTCTGGTAACGGCTTTCTTTTGACTTGAAGAACCGTTGTAGAGGCTGTGCTTTGGGGACCGACTCTACAGTGATTTTAGATCTTCCATTTCTTCCCTGCGAGCTTTGGAAGGGACACTATGATGACCGCGGTGGAATCTGAACCTCTTAACAAGGACGACACCTTGGCGTTCGAACGGACCACCAGGAATCTGATGTCCTTTGTTTTTGTATAATCTTTAGTAGGTCGTTGGGTTCTAATTACGCATTTTTCTACATGCCTCTCGGGCGCAGATGATGCGCCGAAGATAACGTCCTGGCTGGTGGTTGAGCTCTCGCCTCTGGAGCTGATTAAATCAGATATTCTGACCCGCCCAGCAGGGGTGTGCTCTACTACTGCTTTGAGGCGCCGCCACCTTCCACCACGAGAATCTGCGAAACTCTGTTGCCAAACCGAGGAAGCACGCCGGATTTGAGCATCTGAAGCGAAGAAGCGAAAACGGACTCGACTGAGAAAGTCGGCTGACTTTGGTCAAGGGTTCGATTGATTGTCTACCTCTTCTCGCGTCCCTACTTCGTTGAAACGAACATAACAAGTTGAGGCTCCCCAAATCTTGAATTGCGGCAGTTAAATTCTGCGGCGGCGAAAGCTAAGGTCTCGGTAGGGCGGTAAGTTAGCGGTGTACCGCTCTTGTCTCTACGGAATCGCTGCGAAGAGTGTTGAGCCCTTCTTCGAGGCGGGCGAAGAGGGGATTCCGAAAACAGGAATGGTGTGCGGCACCTCAGCTGCAGAACTCGCGTGATGCGGTCTCGTCCATTCTTGGGATTACTTGATCTCGAGGGTCGAGGCGCGTTGCCCGGTGAGGTTTTGGCTCTATGCCTCGAGTCGCCTGCAAACAGTTCAGCGTACTCTTGTAATAGGTAATAAGTTTCCATTGTGCCAGATTCGGTGTTGATCTTGTGTTGGAGGAGATATTAGTTCTACGTTGGATGGCGGCAAGTGGCTACCCTCTCATTTTGAAGAGAGAAAGAGAAAGGGTTTAAAGGCCAAACTAAGCGAAGATCGAAGCCCAGGGTTCTAAGGCGGTTGACTTCCACCCATTGGCAGGCTGAGGCTGTTCTTTGGGGTGGGTCTGTGGCGGAGCGGTGAAGCTTAAATCGATTTGAAGCGCATCTACCACTCGGCCGTGCTTTCGGGCGGGAGTGAAGATGGCAGGCCCGAGGAAACAATGAAGGCCGGTCAGAGGCGAGCTTCGGAGGATTCAGGGTGGTGAAGAGTGCATGACCCAGGCTTGCTAGAGGGATTAGGGACGACTGGGTGCCAGTGGTAGCAGAATCGTTGGGGATGAGAAAACTCTCTCCTGAGAGGCGGCTGGGGAGTGGGAAAGGCTTCGATGCGGTGGAAGCTTTTGATAGGCGGCGCCTGCCCGGATGGGGCTCATGTTGTTGTTGAGGCCTCGGGGCTGAAACTGGTGGTATTGAGTGTCGGCTGCGTGCGGACCTTCATCGACAAAATAACTCCTGGATCAGTTATAGGAAGATTGAGGTTGAAGGGCTGTACTCAATGGAGCCTGGGTGGCTTGCCCGGGAGGAAAGTGCACTGTCTCTACCTCGGCGGACTGGCCCCCGACATCCACAGCGGCAGGAGGTGAGGAATCCCTCTCTCTTGACTGTGCGGAGGAAGCCTGGACACCCATTTGACCGCTCCCTTCTTCGTACCCTCTTGCTCCTCCTTTTACCCGATGCTGATTGCAGTTTTCTCGATGTCGATTTTGTCTTATTTATTTTGGGCTGGGACTGCAGGGCGCATCTCAGCATTTTCCTTAATAAATGTTCTTTTTATCACTTCTCTCTGTGCATTTCGCATTATGCATGGTGAATTAATTTCTTGGCTACATTGCCCCTCTTTGTCTGAGGCGGATCGCGGTGTATGGCTAGAGTTGACGGTTAGGCTCTCAGGAGTAGGATATCGGGGCTCTCTGGTCTTTGTGGGCCTTATAGAGGGTTTGAATAGGCGCAGGCGATCATTTCAGAGTATGGAGTGTTCGGAGTAGTCGAACTCGTCGAGCTAAGGCCGGTGGTCTCGGTATTTGAGGCGCGTGGTGATGGCTTGATGGGACGGCACAGGCTGCGTGGCCTATGTGGAGTGGTCAGTTTCGTCAAGAGGCCCAGGCTCTTGCCCAGGCTCTAGCCTTTGAGGCCTTGTGGGGTACAAAGCTTTGGTGATCGGGTGTGCATTTGCATGGCTGTGCGGGAAGTGGTCGAAGGCTGATGGCCAGGGACTGCTGGGCTCGGGCGCTAAGGCCTTGTGGGGGCTCGAAAGCTGGTGGGCGACTCTTAGGTAGCGTGGCTGTCTGGAGTGGTCGAACTCGTCGAGGCGGAGCTCTGGGCTCACGGGCGAAGGGCCTTATGGAAATTCGCTGGCAGGTTGATCGACTCTTAGTTTGTGGCACATGCAGTGGTCGAGCTCGTCAGGCCCGGAGCCTCTTTGGGCTCAGGCCCGAGATCCTTGTGGTGAAAGCTGAGGTGATCAACTCTTGGGGTGTATGAAGCGTACGGGAGTAGTTTGGGCTTGTCGGCGGGCTATTAGGCTCCGTGGTGTGTGGGATTTGGCTGAGGTGTCGACTCTTAAGTGCACGTCTGGGCGTGCGGAGTGGTCGAGACTCGTCGGCCAATTTCTTGAGCTCTGCAGGCGGCCCGAGGCCTTGTGGGGTGCAGGCTTTGGTGATGCGACTCTTAATTTGCATGGCTGTACGAGGTGGTCGAACTTCGTCAGACTTAGCTCTTGAGCTCCGTGGCCCAGGGCCTTGTGGGTTTGGCTTTGGTGATGACTCTTAAGCATGGCTGTGCGGAATGGTCGAGCTCGTCAGCGAGCTATTAGGCTCCGGGCGGGAGCCTTGTGGGCTGAAGAGCTGGTGATCGATCTTAGGCTCTTGGCTGTGCGGAGTGGTCGGACTCGTCCAATGGGCCCCCCTCTTGGGCTGCAGGCGGCGAGGCCTTGTGGGATTTGAAAGCTGGTTGATCGACTCTTAGAGGCTGCATGGCACAGTCTTGAGTGGTCAGACTCGTGGCCCCAGTCTTGGGCTCATTTGAGGCCTTGTGGGGTGGCACGAGTTGATCGACTCTTAGGGCTGCGTGGCTTGTGCGAGTAGTCGAAGACTCGTCAGTAATTCTTGGGCTCCGGCGGCCCCGAGGCCTTGTGGGTTGAAAGCTTAGACTTATCGACTCTTAATTTGCACTGCTTTGTCTGGTGATCAGGCTTATCAGAGCCCAGGCTGCGGGCTCCGGTAGCTGGGCCTTGGCCAGGGTTTGAAAAACTGAGGCGTCCCCAGCTCTTAATTTGCATGGCTTGTGAAATGGTCGAACTCGTTAAATGGCTACTAGGCTCAGGCCCGAGACCTTGTGGAATTTGAAAACTGGTGATCTGACTATAGAACACGTGGCTGTCTACGAGTGTCGAGCTCATCGAGGCGAGCTAGGCTCCATGCCTTAAACTATCATGCAAAACTTTCTTTATATGTGGAGGCTCCTTTTGCCATGCTTGGATGAGGGCTTGCCGGCGTTAATGTACTTCTGCGCTTTTGCAGGCCTCTGACCATGCTTTCTTGGGGATTTTAGAGATGGAAAGCATGTGATCTTTCATTTGTGTCCTAATCTGCCTTGATGAATGCGGTGATCGCGAGACTTTTCGTCGGAACATATCTACCTTGAGGACTAGCGTTGAGCCTTGCAGGCAGCGGATCTCGGAGCTGCCGCACGAGGCTACCGACTTTCAATAGATGGTAGCTTGGCATATACGTCTGTGATGATGAGAGGTGACTATGATGGATGGCTCTTTGAATGGGGAGATTGATGAGCGGAATCACATTCGCAGGGCCAAAGGGTGGGGCTTTTTAATGTGATAGCGAGAAGGCTCTGTCGCGAGGGTCTTGATCATTTCTGAAATTTCAGTTGGTTTTGTAAGTGTTGAGATGATCGTGGATCACGACACCATCGAATGCTTCCACGGCATTACGAACTTGTTAGAAAGGGGGGAAGTGGGCGCCTCGGCTGTGAGCGGTGACTCGATCTGTTGCACGAGGTGTCCATAGTGTCGGGGCGCGTCCTCTATACCTCAGCCATGCAATTTGTGACTCTTCTTTTGGAGGCTCTTGAACCTCTGCTCCCATGATTGCTCTCTACTCCTTGCGAGGTGGCATAGTTCTTCGTTCATTCTTCCCGAGAGTGTTGCTTCGTTTGCCTCCTCTCCGGGGCCAGTGTGGTCATACCCTGGCTTAATTTGGACTCTGCTTCTATTTCGGCACCTCGGGACGTGTCAGAGATTGTGTTGCCCTTCATGAGGAGGAAGTTGTGACCTTCTGAGCTTGCGGGTGCACTCGTGGGCGTTGCGTTCTTTGGTGAGTTCTTTCTAGCTCTTGTCGGGCGTTGGTTGGTGAGGCGGGCGCCTCGCTCGTTAAGTATTGGCTTATGTTGACTGCTTCCTTGGCGCGGGGAGGTCTGTATCTCTGCGTCACCTGGCGGATCCACGCATCATGTGGATTGGCATTACCGCCCAGCGTATTAGGGTTGATACCATGATGGCGAGAAATCAGTCTTTATTTATCAAGGGAACTGTCTTTCCCTGACGGCGCTAAGCGATGATCTTTGTTTTCAGCCGGTGGCGGGCGTGTTGAAGTCGTTGGAAGACAGGGCATTGTGGTTAATTAAGAAGGCTACTGGATGGTAGGAGATGGGGCTATGCGGCGGTTACGGGGCACTAGCATTGCTCTCCTACGTGAAACAAGAAAGAAAAAAGTGACGGGGGGCTTAGCGAGTGGTAAAGCTCAGATCACTATGATCGATTTCTTTTACGAAAGAAGAGGGGGCTAGCAGAGGAGCTAGATGTGTTGCGTACGCTACCTGATGGGGGCTGGAATTTATAGTATATGTTTTCTCGGTTGGATGGTGAGATTAGGATTCTTTCCATTGGATGAGATATTTCTTGCTTTTTATCGGTATCAGTTTGATTGGCGAGGAGCACTTTATTTAGAATTATCCTTCTTCCTCGGTGGTGGGATCGGCGGTCAGCGGGAGTGGTATTATATCGTGGAATTAATATCTTATTTTCTGCTGTTGGTGGGGATCTAGTTAGGATTTGCGGAGATAATATGTTGTGGGATTCTGTTCCCTTATCGTGGGATTTGGTTGATACAACGGAGATGTGAGACTTCTGCCGATTACCCTGCGTAGGCCTTTGGTAGTGCGGATCGGGCCTTCATTCGGGAAATTTGGCCTTGAGGCTTGAGTGTGATGCAGGCACGGCGCCTCTCCGCTGGGTTTGGCGAGTGGGCTGTGGGCCCATTTTCAAACCCTATCAAATCATCGTTAATGGTCGTTTCATTGTGACAATGAGCTTGTTCACAATACCCTGCCAGAAAAGAACTGATATGCTCCAACCATATTTGTTCCCATCCTTGTACTTCAAATTGACAGTCTTCTAATGTGAGTAGTTTATTTCTAATGTTTCGACAAGAACGTTTCAGCTTTTTCCAAACAACATCTGCTTTCGTTTCATCATAAATGTGTTCATTTAAAGTTGGATCCATTCATCTTCTAACATAAGCAATGTCTTTTCTATGTTCCACATCCCAATCCTCATCAAACATGTAAGATGGTTTATCTTTCAATTTAATGAATTTGTATAAATCTTTACAATAGAGCAAATCTTCCATCATACGCTTTAAAGTGTAATAATTCAACAAATTTACAATTTTATGTACCATCATCCATGCTTTATAAGTAAAAAAACTCTAATCAATAGAAACTCTGATATACCATTTTGTTAGGAACCTTATGAGCAGATTTCTATCACGTTGGTATGATGTTATTGTCCTTTAGGCCTAAGCACTCCGATTTTGTTTTGAAACTTCCACGAAGAACCGTACCAATTGACTATTATCCATGCTTATATACTCATAAGCCTTCCTATTCCTAATCAAAATGAGACATTGTGAAACTTTGAGTGCACACCCAACAAAAGGTTATTCTTGATATCATACTACATTAAAAAATAATATATTTTCAAACTTCATAACGTCAAGATAAAATGAACAAACATTTAACCATTCTCCAAGGTTGGACAAAAAAAAAAAAATATATATATATATATATATATATATATATATATATATATATATATATATATATATAAATCAATGTTTTAAAAATAGGATCGAATCATTTGGTTGTCCAGTCGGATTGTCGATCGACTAGCTTTTTGGTCCGATTCACCTCTTTGAACTGAGATTCAATCAAATCATCGAGAACCCAGTACGGACAAATGAAAGGTTAGGCAAGTAGACCAAACAAACGGTAGATTTGGGCTAAACCGAAATATCCAACTTCTTTTGAATTTCAAACCCAAAAACATTTTTTTCTAATCCCACCCACTAAATATTTAATGACTCACCACAACTCAAGACACACTAATTACTTCACAACCATTGTCCCACTGCAGTATTTAGTATTTTCTAACCCTAGACACATTAACGACCCAATTCAACTGTTCTCATTTCTGACTCAAATAATTTAAAAGTTATAAATAATTTCTGCTCAAATTTAAGACTTAAAAAATACAAATTACAGACATTTGACCTGGCGACTTTTAATAAATATATGCAATTTTTTATAATCTATAATAGTATTCTTTCTTTCACTTTTAATATAATTTAATATTTAAATTTTATTTAATAAAATTCAAAATTTTAATAAATTTATATAAATAGTGAAATATATTTATTGATTTTTAATCTTAATTTTAAAATTTATTTTATATTTTAATAAAATATAAAATATATTTATGACGTCATTGGTTCGACCACTGATTCAATCATTTCACCACCGTGAATCGATAACTTTTTCGATTTAATGATCGGTCCAGATTTTAGAACATTTATATAGACACAGAGGATACAACAAGCTAAGACTAGCAGCAGCACTTGGCTTTTCTTAAAACGCCTTGAACAATATTTTAATTGAAGCTCCTACATCTTTCTTCGTAAAGTCTTTGCTTTTTTCGACAAGAAGATAGGTACCATATCCTGAGATATACATAAAATTATAAGCCACCATTGATACTTCCGATATAATCCCATAGCATCATAAGGAAGTTACTTTCCAACGACAACATTGGTTGGAGGAATCGCCACCTGATGTATTCCCACAACATCAGGAGGAATTCGCTCTCCAATGGCAACATTGGTTGGAGGAATCGCCACTTTATGTCATCCCATAGCATTAGGAAGAAGTTGCTTTCCGACGACAACATTGGTTGGAGGAATCATCGGTGGCTTGTGATGGGACAGAAAAACGACATACGGAACTGGTTGTGTTTAGATCAATGTTTTAAAAATCGGATCGGATCGATCGATTGAATCGATTCAACTGTAGACCGATCCTTTCTCTAGTTCAATCCATGTTCTCCAACAGTAACATTGGTTGGAGGAATCGCTGATGGCTTATGATGGGACAAATAAACGACGGAGGGAACTGGTTGTGTTTAGATCAATGTTTTGAAAACTGGATTGGCCTAATCGATCAAACTAGTTCAACAGCCGATCGATCCTTTCTTTGATTCAGTTCATGTCTTCAAACCGGCATTGAACCACCTAAACCGACGATTAACTAATTAATGCTTGTAAACACACAATTTAAGGAGAATTTATAAAGGCTCATTGGTTAATGGTTTTGAGAGTCAACTAAGAGTCTAGGGTTTAAATGATTTTTTCCTTCCATTTCCAATGTGGACGAGGAAATATATGGATTTTTCAAATAAAAATATTAGAATTATAAGTTGTAACCACAAAATAGATCAAGCTTGAAGTACTTAGGTTGAGTAAAGAAGGGCAAACCACTATTCCAAACAAGCCTTTATTTAAAATTAATATTATTATATCTATATGATATACTATTTACTATCTTTCTGCCATTTTAAATATATTTTCAAATTTAAATACTATACATATTTTATTTGACATAATTTAAAACATTAATATATTTATATAAAATATAAATAAATAAATTTATAAATATTACTATTTTTGGCTTACCTATTTAAAAAATTTTAAATTATTTATAATTTTAATACAATATAAAATATATATTTATGACATTATCTGTTCAATCACGGTCAGATTGGCTGAACCCACTGACCTAGGTAACATTTTAGGTTAAACATCGGTGGTTTAAATAATTGATTAAGATTGACTAACCCATCATTAGGAGAGGAAGAGGAAGTTAGTGATGAATTTGTGTCCAGGTTGTAAAGTTAGTTCGCATATCTGAATGATGACATTAACATTTGTTAGATTGATTTTATTTTTGAGATGCACTTTGCCGTTGGGTGTCGATTGTGTATAGAGGCTCGGATGCCGAGGAAATAAAATTGAATCCCAAAATATGCTCGTTAAGCATATCTGAAATGAGCTTTACTCCCGAACCCATTTAATAAAATGATAGCGTCCGTGTATTATTTATAGCTAATTAATTGGCTAAAACCAATTTCTTTGTTATTAAGTCAAGAACATATATATAGAGTCTCCACAGTAACCCAATTTAATTGGTCGGCGTCAATATTAAAATGAGCTGAGGCATGGAGGAGGGAGGAGGGGAGGAGGGGTTTAGGTGGGATAGTTTATTTATTGTATTAAAGTGATTTAGCTTTAAAAAAGTCAATTTTTGGAAAGTTAACCTTTTCATTTTGACAAAAATACCCTTATAAAATTAACCCTTTCTTTTCAAAAATCGTATACCATTCATAATCAAGTATTTTTATGGAAACAATGAATCATTTTCAAAAGAAGAAAAAAAATCTGATTAGATTTAACGAATTATTTTGGTATATAAAAATGAATTGAGAATTTAATAAAATGATAACTATTTATGTATTATTTATAGCTAATGTTATTATTTTAAACCATTTTCTTTGTTGTGAGTGAAGAACATAGGACATTCTTGTCGATTCTTTGAAGAGATTAACCTTTTCATTTTGACAAAAATACCCTCATAAAATTAACCATTATTCAAAATTACATACTCAATGCATGAATGATAAAGAAAGGGTATTTTATCAACAATGAATCATTTTTCAAGAAAAAAATATAAGAATGATTTAGATTTATGATTATTTTATTAAATAAAAATGAGTTGATGAATTTGTAAGATGATAAGCGTGGGTTAGAAAATGAGAGAACATGAGAAGCACACTGGGGAGGCCCCGAGAAGAGGCCAGGCTGACAGACATGAGGCCAAAATCGCAGGCCCCAAGGGAGACATGCCTATTGAAGCGTTTACAGGCATTTGCGCTGACATGTGGCACAAGGTACCGGCCCGAGATAGGGCCCAGGTGTGAAAGAATTAATTGTAGAATCTATGGAGTGCGAGAAAATAGAATGAATTAAAACAATATATATTATTCAGAATTCCATTAAGTCTCACTTTAATAAGGGAAAGAAGACAATAATAGATCATAATCAAATCGAATCCTATTGACAAGGAAGTTATCGAATAAGCTACTCACTCTGTAATCATCTGCAAATGCGATCTCGATGTGTGAGAAATGCCTCATCCAGTAGAATAGATCCTAATCATCATCCATTTGGTTGAACATACTTATAAATCTGAAGTGACTTCCCCATGGTGAAGATACATATTCATATAAACATGCGCTGATACTAAGCGGTCTAGCGTATTTTCTCTTTTTCCGAAGCGCTTGGGCATCGGGCTGGCGTACGGGCGAAGCCAGGCCTTCATTCTTGTTTTGTAGGGGTGATACAGCGAATCATCATGAAAGCTGACGTTGCGGCGTCTACGCAGCACAGATCGGCGTCCATTGCCCGACCCACGATGCTTTAGGTCCGATGCGGCGAAGCCCGCACACTCGGCCCGATTCCGGTTGAAAAGGCATCATCGGTTGGCGCGCGGAATGCAGTAGGAGCGGCGGTTCCTTTATAGCGATTTCTCGGTTGCGTGCGCGGTATCAACATGGAACGCACGGCGCGGCGGCACACTAATCCTCCAAGGATGCAAGATCCATCAGGCGGCCACAGACGGTGGCCTCCGTGTTAGAGGCAATCTGAGCCCGACCGGGCTGAGTGGAAGCGCTCAACCTCACGATGTCGGCGAAGAGTTGAACAACTCACGGGCGGTCAAGAGGGAAATGCAAATGAACTTCGGGAAGGTGCCAACGTTCCCCAAAACAGACGGCACAATATGGTACTCCTCGAAAGGCTACGCGGCGAATCCAGTAGAAACGCGAGGGGCACGGACCACATCCAGCCCCTTGAGGGAAGCGGCGAAGCTGACCTTGGAGGCATGTGAGGGGCAGTGCGCTGCTCGGCAGGCGAAACGATCATGGGAACGGGGTTCGGGAACCTCAGTAAAGGCTGTTAGTGTGAAGAGGTGGTGAAAGGACGTACTCGACCACTATGGACACCTTGAGTGTGTTGATTACCCATGCAGCAGAGTACTCCGCCCACCTTCCATTGAAGTTCGGAATGCCGGGGTGGAAGCGTTCGATGATGCTTGAGATCCGTCAGATCATCTCGACACCACAAAAATCAAATGGGCTGAATTATCGAAAAAGGATCGGTCGTCACGAGCTTTATTTATCACCTGAAGGAGCCCAGGCTTAGCATGGTTGATAGGCTCCCACCGTCATCGATCTCCTCATTGTTGAGGTTATCCATGCATTCGTCTCTCACTTCATTGTGGAGCCCAGGAGCCGTCTGAAGCGAGTATCATCTGGTAGCCATGCGGGCTGCAAAGAAAGCACGAAAGTCTTGTCAACGATTCATCACCAGGAGTCTACAAAGGTAGATACTGGCGAGAAGTGCGATCCAACTGCTTCATGGGTGGCTTAGGGATTCGGTCGAAAGACTTAATGTTTCCATCTCAATCCCAAGCAAAGCATGGCGGAGGTGCTCATGACGGAGAAATATGTGCCGAAGGCCCTCCATATCCGATAAGTAGAGCTCTTCCATTCCACGAAAGAAAAGCGGGACGAATGAAGCAGCGAGGGCGAAGCCCGAGACAAGCGACGGAAGATCTCTAAGAAAATGGGAATGATCTCACAAGGCATAGAAACCTGAAGATCGTCCCAGGTCTGCCTTGTCCAGAAAGGCGGCAGCGTTACTCGCACCATTTCACCTTAACGGCCTCGGTGTCACGAGTTACGCACGAAATGCGAAGCGGCGGTTCACGGTGGCCAACTGAATGAAATTGAAGCCTGACAATGGCTGAAATTGCGAGTTGCGGGGCCACGGACACCGCAGACGGCGCATATAAGCTTAAGAAAGTGCCAATGCGGCCTTGGTTTTCAAGCCTTTATATCCACAATGAGATCCAAAATCAAGCTGAAACCCGGAGTTCACTTCGCCAGCCACCACCTCGCGGACGATGACTCGGCTTTTGACAATCCCCAGGTGAAATCCGGGTAATCTCAGGGAGGAGTTCGCGGGAGGAGGGAATCCATTTCATTTCGGAAGGCCCGTCGAAGCGTCGGTCGGCAGAGATAGCGGAAATTCAAATTAACTATTTAACAGTTTGCATCCATCAGTTCTCACAGAAACTCAGGTCTGGAGGGATACCATGCCCTCATAGTGACCACTGATGATTGGCGCGGGTGTAGCCAAACAAGCAGTTCATGGGATGCTAATGAGTAGCAGTTAGGCAGATATATCTTGTGTGAGCCTTTGGTAAAATCTTTTGGAGGAAGAAATTTGTTTGAAGTGTACCTGGGGTTCTTCGGGGAAAGGAGTGTTACCTCTTTGGGCTGATACAATTGGTACTCGCGTGGGAGATCCCCATTGCAATGACGACGACTACGGCAAGATTCCTCGTCGTGAGTACTCTGTCTACCTTATAACATGTTCTTTGGCGGACCCAGCCTCTCAATGCAATAAAAGCCATCCTTCACGCATATCACATGATGATCAAATTCCCTACTAGTAAGCGGGGTAGGAATTAGTTCGAGAGACCGGCGAAGTGTTGGGAAGTACTACTGATCCATGAAACAAAAAGCGATCGACAACGCCTCGTGGATGAGCTCGACATAGATGAGGGTACTCACTGGGCACAATTTCGGAAGAGCTGGGTGTGGCTGATTTGGATGACGTGCAGGCATCTCTTACCTGTCGACTCACAAACTGGAAGATCTCAAGCCACATATCCATTTTTAAGACAAAAGCAGAGGCGTCTTATGGAGCCGAGGTAGACATGGAGGAATTGATCCCTCACGGTAATCACCCGTGAGTTAAATGTCGGCCCGAATCCTTTAAGCGATCAAACAAAAGCGGGAAGCCGCGCGGAAGCGAAAAGCCATCAGCGAAGAGGGGAAGTCAGCCAGACCTGCGGGCGGGGAGGCGATCAAGGAAGTAGAATGCCGAATGGCTAGCCAATGTCGTTCTCGTCGAAAAGGCAAGCGGCTTGGAAGTAAAGACTCTGCATCGACTCAGCGACATCAAGCAACGAAAGGACATTTTCCCTCTAGCGAATGGACCTCGTTGTAGATGCCGCTGGCCATGAACTCCCTCGTTTTATGGGCCTTCTCATTTTACAACCAGATCGGTATGGACTGGGTGACGAGAAAGTCGTTCGTCATAAGCGGGGAACTATTCTTTGCTCGTGTGATGCCATTCCGGACTCAGCGGGAGCTACACTTCGGAGGTTGGTGTGAATGGATGTTTGAGAACCAGTTAGGCCTGTTATGGAGTGTACATAGATGATATCTTTGGTAAATCCCTCAGTGGGGCTCCATAGCCCGCCATAATAGAAACGTTCAGATCTTGAAACTACAGCATGAAGCTGAATCATTTAAATTGTGCCTTGAATTATCAGCTAGGAAGTTCACGGGTTTCATAGTCAACCCAGGGTGAAGCAAGCCCGGACAAGATAAAGGCGCTCTTCGACATGCCTTCGCCATCAAGCATAAAGGAAGTTCGGCGCTGACGAGAAGGATTCTTTGCGCTTAAGATAGATTAAATATCTGACCCAGTGAAATGCCTGACCTTTTCTTCAGTCACGAAGAAGGCCTTTCGATGGGATCTGAAGAAGATCTGAAGCATTTTCAGCCTTGAAGAACATATTTAAGCTCCCTATTCTAGTAAGTCTATTGAAGGCGAGCTCCTCACCATACCGCATTTGTATCGGACTTCTGGTAGTCTTTGTCTCGTCGAGACAAAATGAGTCTGACACCGAGTTCTTATTACGTGGAGGCATACGAGAGGACGGAGGAAGATGCAAGGATGGAGTGAATTTTGGCCTTAAGTGGCAGCGGCCGGAAACTCACGCCCCTACTTCCGGGCTCACACCACAGAAGTTACGTGAATGCAGATGAAGCAAGTGTTAATAAACCGGAAGTCTCTGGGAAGGTTGAGTGAGTGAGCCATAAAATTTGAGTGAGTGGGATTCGACATCAGATACAAACCAAAAATCGCGATAAAAGGGCAGGTCTTAAGCCGGAGAAGCTTCATTATGGAGTTCACCTGTAATGGTTTTTATCTGCTCCGAGCTCGGCTTGACAGATGACCTTCCATCTGGAAACTCTGCGTAGATGGAGCCCCGGAGGCGCCTGAAGAGGGGACGGACGGGTCTAATCTTGAGCTCTCGGAAGGAATAGACATAGGTATGCACTCAGATTCGGATTCAAGCCTCTCCCAACAACGAGTAGAATATGAGAGAAGCCGTCATAGCGAGGCCTCCCTGCGCTCGATCCTTTGGAAGTTGACCCATTTAGAGTGCGACTCCGGTTGTTAGTAAGACAAATAGAGAGACACCTAAGAAGCTAAAAGTGGAAAGATGATCTATATCTCTGAAAGGTAAATTTATTAAAAAAATTAAATGCGGGTTCGAGGTCGGACATGTCCCCCGGACGGAGGAACTCATGAGTAGAGCGCCTTGGAAAAACTAACGGCAGCCTTACAGGGAAGACCTCGGCCCGGTCGACACTGTCGAATGGCGAATTTTCTATCGATCTCTGCGATGGAGGTTGTCAGAATTAGTGGCGTAATTGGATGGACCCCGTTTAAGGACTATATAATGACGGACGTCTACTGGCTTGACTTGAAGGAAAGCGACTAAAATAAGGGCGAGTGCGCGGTTCATTAATCATGAGAAGCTTTATCTGGCGGGTTTCTTCCACGCGATCCTCAGTGTATCGCGGGAAAAAACATTGAATACATGCTAAGGGAAGTTCACGAGGAGTACATACGAAAATCACGCCAGACTCGAGCCTTGGCGAAGGTCTTGAGGCTGAGGATCTTCGCTGTAATACTCAAAGATACAATTGGTTGGTCGAAATCTGAGTCTGCCGGGAACACGCGCCCGAATCTCACGCCTCCATTAGAACCCCACGGCGTCGATCCACGAGCCCTTTGGCCGCTTTGCAGTGGGGTTTTGGACATGCTGGGACCTCACGCTGGGAAGGGCTGATATGAGATTCATCATCGTCGCGGTAGATTGCTTCACCCAAGATGGTGGAGGCAGGAGCCTCTGGCCACGATCACGAGCAAGAATATGTCTCTGATTTTGTGTGGCTAGCTATCATATGCGGGTTTGGTATCCCAGGCCACATTATCGGACAAGCGAACCGACCAGCGGGTGGGTGGATTTCCACGTGCGAGGCTGGGATTAAAAAGATTACTACTCGTCCCCGGCACATCCAGCGATCCCATGACCATTTTGAGTCACCATGGGACATAGGCGCTTTGGGACGGGTGGAAGACCTGAAAGGAGAGTGATTAGAATCTGCCTCCACAGGGTGCTGGGCTATGGGATAGCACGAGTCGGCCAGAAGCCAGTTCGCCCCTAGCCTTGGCGGCCACGGACCCGGTAGCCCCTGTTGAGATCGGGTTTAAAATCCCGAGGATCGGATTAGCATCGGTGGGTCTGATAATGAACTCCGTCTAGGGTGGATCTCTTGGATGGCTTGAGCAAGTTCTAAAGCGTACGGAGAAGGGCTCAAAGAATGACCCAGTACCTCTGACCAAAAGTCAAACCGGAAGAGAAATTTATATCTTAGGGTATTTGGTCTTAAAGCTCTTGCCGACGAGGAAGAATCGACCATGGAAAGAATTGGTACTAGTGGGAAGGCCTCATCATATCTACGGTCGTCGGACCCGAGCAATTACGAGCTCCGAACGGAGGAGGGGGAAAATTTTATAGCATGCACAGAATCCCAGACATCTTAAGCGTTTTATCGGTAGACCTCGGTTTGTAATCTTAAATAGAATTTATCGATTTTCAATTAAGATTCGATGGCATTTCTTTTGGTTATTCTATTACATCACGAAACCGGACATATAATGCCTGCTCGGAAAAATTCGTCACGATAGATGAAAGCTGCCGTAGACATAAAGGAAAAGTCTCTTCAGTCATGCATATTACATTTGCTTCTGATCAGTAGTGTCATCGATTACATCTTGGAAGCACTCGGTCTGGCTTGAGTTCCCTCGAAAATGTATATATATACCATATATATATATATATATATATATATATATATATATATATATATATATATATATATATATATATATATATATAGTAAAAAAAGGCAGAAAGGTGGAAAAGGAAGAGGAGAGAAGAAAAAGGGATGGAAGGAGTTTGTGCGGAAGAGCAAAGGGAAGGAATGAGAGGTGGAAGAAAGATAAAAGAAGGAAAGAAGAAGAAGAGACGGAAAATGGAGAAGGCGGCGCTGAGAAGTAAACGCCTCTCAGAACATTCACCGGGCTAAGGGAATAACATGACTCCCATAAAGGGAGACTAGGGAAAAACACAACTCCCGGCATAAGTCAAGCGGGAAGCTGGGCCGATCTTGAGTGGATCCCAGTGAAAATGACCGGACTTAGCTTCATCTCGCCCGGATTTCGATTACGCACTAGAAAAAGCAAAATATACAAAGTATAAACTCCATAGCAATGAAGCCACCATTTATAAGAACACAGCTTTTTCAAAAGTCACTGAGCGTTTCGAATTCTCCATAAATCGACATTACAAGGCGTTCGCTTCGAGAAAATTAGAAATTCAGATGCGCACAGCGGATCATTTGAGTTCGTCACATGACTGAGGAATCGGTCGGCTCGGACTATCGCCCTTTCGGCCTGGCGCCGGAGCCAGCGGCTCACTTTGTAAAGTTCGATACGCCTGCGCACGCAGTCGCGGCTACTGCGAGAGTCGAATCGGCTCATTTGCTCCATGCTCGACCCGCAGCGCCGGCCAGACGGCTCACTTTGGCGAGTTCGTTCGCCGCGCAGTCCATGCTTAGAGTCTCGGTCGGCTCGGGCTACGCCGCCGTCAGCCCGGCGCTGAGCCAGTAGCGTCCACTTTGGCGAGTTCGTCTACTGCGCCTGGTCACTACTTGAGGAGTCGAGATCATTTCATTTACATCGCCACTGGCCACGGCGCCGGGCCCGACTCACTTTGGCTGAGTTCGTCTGCGCGAGTCCTTGTGCTGAGGAGTTAGGTCCCGGCTGTTCACGTCGCCACTTTCGGCCAGCGCCGGGTAGAGCGACACTTTGCGAGTTCGTACACTCGGTCACCGTCGGCTATGAGTCATTTCAACTCGGGCCAAATCCATAAATGGTACATCGATTCACATTGACAGGCTCATTTATTCTACACATGCCCATCTGACCTATGAGTCATTCCAACTCGGGAAAATGTTAAACGAATTAAAGCGACTCGCATTGGCCAGGCTCAGCCTTGATTCTACGGTATGCGGCTAGGAGTCATTTAACTCGGGCCGTCAGCCGCCAGACACGCGAGTTCACATTGGCGAGTTGACTATTCTACGAGGCGTACATTTGAGTCATTCAACTTTCGAGCCGTCGGTAGGTCGATGCAACGACTCTCATTGGCGAGCTGGCCCAGTTCTAGGCCATGCGGCCTAGAGGTCATTCTAACTTTCGAGCAGATCAGCAAATGAGTCTGACATTTCACGTGGCGAGGCTCTGATTCTGAGCCCGTGCTGACCTGGAATCATTCGGCTCGAGCGAATCGGTAGACGAATACGGCGGCTCGTGGCCGTCGGCTGATTCTACGAGGCCATGCGGCTTAGGTCATTTCCAGCTCGGGCTTCAAATCAGTAGAGCAGACACACTGACTTCACATTGATGGGCTCAGCTGTTCTACGGGCCGTGCGACTGGGGTCATTCGGCTCGACCTCAGTAGGCGGAGTATAGCGGCTCACATTGACGAGCTACCGATGATTCACACGGCCATGCGGCTGAGTCCCTCTCTGGCTGGCTTCCGGCCGAATCAATGGAAGGCGAATTCTGGCGGCTCGCATTGATGAGGCTCTACGATTCTACAGGCCATGCGGCCTATGAGTCATTTCCCAGCTTTCGGGCAAATCCGTGAAGCGGAGCAGCAGTTCACATTGAGCTCAGCGATTCTACGGGCCGTACGGCTAGGAATCATTTCAACTCGAGCCGTCCGACCAGACACGGCAATGGCGCTCGCGTGGCCAGGCCCGGCTATTCTACGAGGCCATCACGGCTAGGGGCGGTTCAACTCGATGAATCAGCCGTAGCGACCAGTGACTCGACATCTGTTTCGGTACGATTCGGACGGAGGCGACGAGAGTCGATTGAGTGGAAGAGCGCGTAAAGAGCACCGTAGAGGTGACATAAATGATTATTCATCAAGGACAAAATTTTTTTATATGTTGCAGGGCCCAGGCTGACGGCAAATATATATAATAAAAAAAAAAAGTATAAAGCGGCCTTCGGGCGGCCGAAGGCGTCTCTTGCCGGGGAGATTAGGCATCGGAAGGAGAAGCGGGCGGTGAAGAAGGAGTGGGCCTCAGCAGGGTGCAGGCTCTCTAGGATAATCGGCGAAGGACCCTCATCCTCCTGCCGTCCTTTGGGAAGGTAGTAAAGTCGGGCCGGAATAGGTTGCTGACTGGCCTTCTTGAAGGCGGAAGGCCACGGAAACCCATTGATTAGAAGCCTCGGCTCTCGGTCTCGATAGCCGTCCTCATTGAATACTTCCAAGTTACATTTGGCGTGAAGATCCCCACGTAACCGCGACACTCCTCATTCGAGGTGTTCCTGGTGTGCCTCTCGTTAACTTCATGACCTCGCCCAGCCGGCGTCGTCTTATCACGAAGATGCGTCTTTGATCGCTCTTCCTTGGACTCCGTTTCTTGGGACGTGAAGCGCTCGTCGCAACCATCGAGTTCATCTTGGGGCGGGCTGCGAAGGCGTCCACAGCATCCATCAAATCGTTCTCTGCGACCCTCAGGTCATCCCGAGACCTCAGCTGCACTTGATGACTCTCGAAGCTATTTCGGGCCTCGTCTTCTCTACCCTCTGCCCGGGCACGAGTCGAAGTGGTATGTTTCAGATCAGACTTGAGCTTCACAGCTGATGAGTGCCCAAAACACTCATATTATACTCGCGTCGGTCTTTCATTTTTACATTTATTCTATAGTAATTTCATAGTTTTTTGTGGCCAGGCTCCTGATTTGGTGTCTTGTTTAGTTCACGAATGCAATCCAACAAAAGAAGCGCGGCTCTTGGAAGCATTTTTTGGAAAGCGATAGGACGCTAAGGCAAGAGAAAGTGGATATCCCGTTGCGGCGTCCCCATGTATGGCGCCCAACGTCATGACGTCTCAACGTCGTGGCGTCTGCTTGTCATGACGTCAACGCAAATACGCCCTCATCATTAAAAAAGCGAATGGGATTTTTCGAATCGGGGAATCGGGAGTCACGAACAAAGGCCGCGAATTCGGAAGCGAGTGACACGAACCGCCGAGGAAGTGCGAGTTTATGCTGTTTCTTATTTTTCGGATATTAAATTATGTTTAACCGCGAACATTTTTGATCTTTTCACTTAGTATGTTTCTAGATTTATTTCTAGATTTATATTGAACCTGTGTCATATATTGATCGTTAAAGTTTGATCTTTTATATTGGTTGTTTATCAATTTGTTACATGCGCTTACATTTACATTGATTCGATTATATGATATTAATAAGCAACATTAGCATAAATCACCAAGTCAAGATTCGAGATGAGGTTTCGGGGGGATGCAGGTAGACGTATCGATTGAATCGAAATGAGATATTAGATCTGAGAGGTGGCACTTGGGGTTAGAGCGTTTAAGCATCTCGGAATCTTGGATTGAGATAGAATATACTCAAATCTATTCACGAGATAAATGGATATATAAAGAGCGGATATCGTATTAAGATCCACCTAAGCCATTAATTGTAAATATATTGAATAATAATATTTTTAAGAAATAATCCATTAAAAATGACGGAGATATAACCTGGCCTTCAATACCAATAGTGCATTAGAATCTAAGCTCAGTCGACTTTCCTTACATTCACCTTCTTTCACAAATCATCTTTTGGATATTATCTAAAGCCGAACCTTTGTAGTCGATACACACATCCTGTAGATCGATATTGTTACCGCAGTACTGCTTTATATTACTTGGGGGCGACAGCGTGCATAGCATAGAGGCGTACATTTTATACTGCCATGATTTATTTGTCAAATTTTTTAGGCGCCGATTCTTGGGGATAGGTTTAGATTGATATGAGGAGTCAGCAAATAGATATTACTGCGAAATTTTCTTTACTTTTGTTTATTTTTACAAGTGCAGGTAATTTGGTTTTGTTGGCTCGTGTGTTATTGTAGTATAGGTTTCAGTAAGTACATGCGACATCGAGATCAAAATAACCAACACCTGTTTGATCCAGGAGGCGAAAGACACGCAGTTGGGCGAGACGAGAGAGCGGAGCAGTTAAATCGATAGTCATGGAAAACCTTGAAGCAGATCTTGGCATTAGACAGGATTGAACCACGGAGGGTAGGAAATGGGAATCCGCGGAAGAATGTCAAGCACCCGGGCCATTTGCTCTGACCCAGGATGATCGCACCATGCTATTAGATGAGTTCGTATTACCACCCATTTGTTGTTCGGGCAATTTATCAGACGACCTATTCTTGAGCAATTTCGAATTGGAAGTCGGTCAGCGTCCTGAGTACTTGAATATCTTATTCCATGGAATTTACCCATGAGAACACAGACCATGTTTTGACCTTCGAATTTTGCGATACTATCAAATACAAGCAGATTCTTGAAGAAGCTAAGGTTACGGTTGTTCCCACTTTCACTCGGGATGAGAATAGAATAACGGCTATGAGTCGACCACGATTCATTCTTGCATGGAATGATTTAGTGCAAAAATTTACGGTAAGTTCTTCCCGCCGAAAATTGCCTGACTTGTGCGGAAGTCAATACCTTTGGACAAGCTGGAGGGGAGGGGCTGGCGGAGGCATGGGACGATTTCACGGGTGTGCGGAAGTGCCCACACCACTTGCTTGACGGATGGATCACAGTCCACACCTTACATAATGGGGCGAGAAATGCGACTAGAGCGATGATTGATGCTTGGTGGAGGAGTGCGATGAAAGAACCACGAGACCAAGCTTATGAAATCTTAGAAGATCTTTGCGACTGACACTATTGGTGGCCTAGAGAGAAGGCTACGATAAGCACGGTGGGTAGCACGCGGTCTTGAGGTCCTCAATGATAAGAACATGAATCATGTAGCACGGTGACTAAGCAGTTAAATGAGCTGACGAGGCCTTAAGCGCCAATCCAGGCGACCATGGGAGTTATGTGGTCTTGTGGTGGACACTTTGCGCCCGGCACGGAATGTCGATCCCGAGAAACCTACGGTAGAGAAGAAAAGCCCGATCGTGTCGGGTTTAATCGGAATCAATCCTGGCGAGGGTAGTATAGGGGAAACGGTTATCGGAATCGGAATCGGGACGAGGGTGTAATAGTAGAACCGGAATAGTCGAACAATCAAGGATATGGGTGGCGGAATAATCGAACAATATCTGTGAATCGAAATAGTAGACAACCTCACGAGAAAAGTTGGATTTAGAACAAGCTCTTACACAGGATGTGCTTCCCACTGCGCGCTATGAATGGGAGCAAAGGCCCGGCGTGCGTGAGCAGCAGGTTGAGCGATCGGCGGCCTGATGCGAGAGTTTGGGCCTGTGAATGGAGCGAATGGCAAATTTCTTGGCGAAGACATGGCAGGGTTCTTTACGAGAGCAATTCGGAGGTAAACCCGAGAGATGGGAATGAGCATGTTAAAGCGGTCATCTTTGAGGGAAATTACGATGGGAAAATTTGGAAATCTTGGGTACAACTGGGTGTTCATTAGAGCATTCTATGAAATGAGAAGGTCGATCAGCGGGCAAAAGATGGTACGGATGAGAGCATTTTCGGGAGAAGCAGTCATGAGAACTCTGCGAAGCGAGAGACCGGCCCATAACGGTTCCTTGCAGCGTCGAAGCATAAAATGGAGGAGATGAAAAGTTCCACAGAAATTCATGGATTGTGTTGGTACATATCGATATCCCGTTTGTTGATGCCACAGTGCGGTTATGTAAAATTCGCGAAGAAGACATCATCATGAGGCGATTAGTGTTTGAAGCGGTAGACTTAAGCGAGGAATCACGGTGCCGTCAGCCGAAGGAAAGGTACCCCACACGAAGAAGCTGGACGAGTTCGCATATCCGCACCTGATTAAATGCTATTTTGAAACCTTTATGTGATTTAGGTGCCGGCCATTAATCTTATGCCCTTATCCATTTCCAAGCGTTTGGGATTAGGAGCGCGAAATGATCACTCTTGACTTGGAGCAGATCTTTAGAAGCATCAGGAGGGATAATAGAAGATGTCTTAGTAAGGTCGACAAATTTATCTTTCAGTTCATTGCTTTTTTGGATATGGAGGGAAGATAAGAAATACCAATAATCAATCTTGGGAAGACCATTTCTTACAGCGCGAGACGATGATTGATGATGATGTCTGAAAGGAAACGGCTGGCGAAATCAGAGAAGAGGAAGTAAAGTTCAACGTGTTTGGCCTTGATGAGACACTTGTGAAGTGATACTTGCTTCATGGCGAAATGGTTGAAATTTATAGTGTCACAACCAAAGTGGTCTCCTTGACCCTTTGGAGGCCGCTAGTGGAGAATGAACAGAGCACAGGCGAGAGGCGGAAGAATATGCCGAATGGATGGACTCTTTACGGGACCTGATGAAGGCGGAAATACTTCGAATCTGGGTGGGAGGGTTAAAGCCTTGGTCCCATCGGTTAAGGCAACCACCCCAATGGAATGAAAACCTCTGCACCCAGCCATTTGAAGTATGCATACCTTGGGAGTAGAGATCTACACTACACAGTGATCATTTCGGCATCTTTGGTGACAGAGGAAGAGGGGGTTATTGGGTCTCGAGATCCTGAGCATGCATCGGATGGTTCTCTGGGCGATCTCGGAGGGATTCGTCCTTCTATGTGCATGCATCGTATTTTACTAGAAAGAGGGGACATAGACCCAGCCCGGTGGAAGCGCGAGAGAAGGTTAAATCGAAATGATGAAGGGTCGTCAGTAAAGAAGTCTTTAAAATGTCGTTGAACAGGGTGATTTATCCCATTCGAATGATGCATACGTTAAGCTGCGTTCGAATTAGTCTGCAGAAAGAAGGGAGGAACAAGCTGACCATCGGGAGGGTGAAACAACATTTCTTGCCATCGCGAGCAGTTCTGGGTGGAGGATTTGTATTGATTATCGAAGAATTTGAGAAGGCCACTCGAGATCACTTTCCTTTGCGTTTAAGATCGGTCTTTCGATCATTCGCGGAGTTATGAATATTATTGCTTTTTAGATGGATATTAGGTTACAGCGAATTGCCATAGATCTGAAGATCGGGGAGAGAGAGCTGACATTCACTTGTGTATGGTACATTACCGCGTCAGGCGGATGCCCTTTGGGCTGTCTGATACCGGGTACTTCGGCGATGTATGATGGCATATTCAGGCATGGTGGAAAGACAATTGAAATCTTCATGGACGATTTCGATATTAGAAGTGTTTGACAATTGTTTAGAAACTTGAGAGCATCTTGTGTGAGATGTAGAGACTGACTTAGTACTGGCGGAAAAGTGCCATTTCATGATACAGAGATTGTCCTTGGACATCGGATCTCGACAGAGGGATGGGGTAGATAGAGGCGGGTGGAAGCAATCGAAAGTTGCCTCCACCCTCGTCGGTAAAAGGGATTCGAGTTTTTCTAGGCCATCTTTGGATTCTCACGATGGTTCATCAAGATTTTCTGGAAGTGTAAAGCCATTTGTCTAACCTGCAGTCGAGGATCCCATTTGAATTTGATTCGCGTGTTTGCACGTGCATTCTCGGTGTTGAAGGATAGGATTTGGTTTCGGCTCCTATTGTTGTGGCACGGATTGGTCTTTAGTTTGAACTCATGTGTGACGCCCAGTGACTTCGCGGTGGGGCGGTTAAAGTGGACTTGAAGAGAAAATCTTCGGGTAATCTATTATGCTAGTAGAACCTTGAATGATGCTCGGCTGAATTATGCCACTCTGAGAGAAAATTTGTGGCCATTGTGTTTGCTTTTGATAAGTTCGGGCCGCTATTTGATTGAAAAGCAAAGTCGTGGTGCACAGCGATCATTCTGTATTAAGTACTTGATGACGAGAAGATGCAAAACCCAGATTAATTCGGTGGAGTCCTCTTGTTGTAAGAATTGATGTGGAAATTAAAAGGCAGAAAGACAACGGAACCTAGTAGCAAACCATCTTTCCACATTGGGAAGGGGCCGGAGATGATATCCCATTGAATGGCCAATTTCCAGGGCCAGAGAAACTCCTAGGCCCATTATTGGGAAAGAGGCGAGTTCCATGGTTTGCGATTATGTGAGGATTATTTGGTAGCTAAAGTAGTCCTCGAATTTACTATCGTGAGAAGAGGTTTTTCTTTTATAAGCACTACTATTGGGAGGGCCAATTCTTTCTGACAACTATATTGATCGTATCATAAGGAGATGTGTACTTGAAGATGAAATGCGGAGACATTCTAAACCATTGTCACCTCTGTGTGGTGGACACTTTGGTGGCGGAGAGCGGCGACTAAGGTGCCCGATACGGTTTTTGCGCTTCCTTGTTTAAAGATGCTCCATGATTAGTTTCCCGCGCTGACAAATGTCAGCGAATGGGGAACATCTAGAAAGGGCTGAGCCACCCATGCATCCCCATTTGGAGGTAGAATTGTTTTGATTTATGGGGGATAGATTTCATGGGACCATTTCCTGCATCATATAGCAATTTGTACATCTTGTTGGCAGTAGACTATGTCTCAGTAGGTGAAGCGATTCTACCTTGCCGTGCGAGGTTGTGAAACCGATTCCTGCTTGTGACAATATATTCTCCGCGTTTTGGAACTCCTCGAGGCCTTGATCACGGATAATGGTGCCCATTTACGCAATAAGATGATGATAAGGTTTTGCAAAAGTGTAAATTCGTCGTATTACACATCGCACATACCACCCACGGTCAAGCGAATGACGAAGTATCAGATCAAGAAATCGAATACATTCCTAGAAGGCAGTTAACGCTCAGGGAAGAAGGATTGGTAAAAAGATGGGCGATGCACTGCATGGGCATCTGTCTGACATTTAAAACTCCTTTAGGTATGTCATGTTAGTCGTTTATGGTAAAGCGTGTCATCTTCCAATGGAATTGGAGCACGCCAGACCTAATGGGCCACTGTTGATTAAACATGGATAGTACATTGGGTTTGGCGGCTTATGGCCCCTCAAACTCGATGTGAAGCTATTGGATGGTCGAGAAGCGAAGCTTAAGCGCATTTATAAGGAAAAGACTAAAGCCCCCGACACGTGAGACATCACGAAGGAGTTCTGGTAGGACAACAAGTTCTTCTATTCCAATTCACTTTAAAGCTTTCGGGGAAATTGAAGTCTCGATGGTCCGGGCCTTTCACAGTGACCAAGGTCTTTTCGCACTTTTGTAGAATGAAGTTGCATCCTGAGAAAGGCACATTTACAGTCACCACCCAACGATTGAAGCCGTATTATGGAGGCGAGTTTCCTGCAGACAAGCAAAACACTCTTTTGACAGCAGCAGACACGATGTAGCCAGATATCATATGAGTTCGGGTTCCCGAGCATATTGCGACTCCGGGTCGTCGAGCTAACGACATTAAACATAGCGCTTCTTGGGGCTTGGCCCAGTGTTTCTTAAACTTTTTCCACTGTAGTTCCAATTTCTATTGTTTATTTTCCTTGATATAGGGTTTCTAGCCTTCTTCGTAATCGGTGTTTTCTCTTGTTTGTTTAATTTGAGACCGCGAATGTAGTGGCGAAGATTCGTTCAGAAGGTGCATTCTGAGTCGTAAAGTCGCAATGCAGTGAGGAAGGTTTTCCTGATCAAGAGATCATCAATGTGCATAAAGCTATTATTGATCCATAGCTTCTCTGTCACGTCGCGACATGGACCTCCCACGTCGCGGCGATCAGATCTATATCCTCTGTCGCATTAAAGCAGATTGTGGACTTCAACGTCCGCGACGTCGAATTGGCCTCTCTGTCAAGTCAGCGGCGTGGACCTCCCAGTCAGCGGCGTCAAAATACTATCCTCTCTGTCGCGTCGCGGCGTGAGGTGCATCATCTCACATCACGTCGCGGCGTGGTTCCTCACGTCGGCGTGGATTTTCCTTGACTCATCGCGTCAGCGGCGTTAAATACAGAGCGTCGTGGCGTTGTTAATTTCTCACATCGCGTCGCGGTTGCCTCATACGCGTCGTGGCGTTGCCACTGTTTTAAGCCCGAAGAACGGTTTCATTTTTACTATTCATCTCACCTCCCTTGCAAGAGCCACACACTGCCTTCCTGCTTGCTCTCACGGGCTGCAAGACCCTATTCCTGGTCGGAGTCCTCTATCTGGTTCTCAGGCCACCGTTGTACTCTGAGTCATCATCTCCATCTGGTTAGGAGTCATTGTGGCATTTTCACCACCACAATGCCGGTTCTAAACATGGAGTATTTGCTTTCCTGCAGTGGTCTGGGGGTTTAGTAAGGTGCCCATTCAGTTCACCTTTAGGTTTATTAGGGTGTTTTTTGACCATTAGGGAGGCAGTTAGTTTAGATTTCTTGTAGTGACCACTAGGTGTTTGTGTTTTGTCCCCAGGTGGTGGTACTATCACCCGCCCATTCTAAACCACTATGACTAATGTACGCGAGAGGTAGAAATTGCACCTTGTGGTCGGCAGAGGACCCAGACTCCCACTCATGATGTATCCACTGTGATTTGTGGTCGGAGTCTGCAGCTGTTCGGTTTGGCATGTTTGCAGCAGATCCTTAGTCGAAGGAAGGGGTTTCACCACCGGGATGACTTCTTCAGCGAGGCGATTGCGGCCCCAAGGGATGGCGTGCCTGTGCGACCACCTCATCCGGCGATGAGTGTGGTGCGCGAGTTCTCGCCAATCTCGCATCCCATGTCTTGAAGAAGTTAGGGTGCGGGCGTATTGGTGCGGCTTCAGTGCGGTCGATCAATGAGTTAATACGATCTAGAGCATGTCCCTTCGGGTGTTCATTCGGCTCGCGAGCTTTCCCAGCTACCTGAGATTATACGCGTGACCAATGGTGAAGGGTGAGTGGAATCAATAGATGCGGGTCATGCGGTCAATTTGAGTGACATTTGGCCTTCATTCCCAGTCGCGCGCTTCATCACGTCGCGTCTCGTTGAAACGACTGAGCATTAATGGCCGTGGCGCCGATGATGATCTTTCGACTATGCCATCTTACGGGGTATACCCTTGATGTTAGAGCGGGTTATCGAGGAGTGCCATCCTCCATAGCAGGGATGCAAAGATGAACACAGGACACCCCTTCTGATCTTTGGCTTGTCTGGAAACAAATGGGTGCCCACTGGACGACAACGATGCTTGGCCGTGATCGAAGCCATATCATGGCGGAAGGACACACACAGGTGTCATGACTGAGAGAACTACGATTGGTCATGAGCCCTCGGACGGGGCAGGCTTTATGATGTCGGGCTCGTTTTTTGGATCCACAGGCGATCCAGGGAGACATTAGCTTGATCGTCGGCCGCTCGCGCGCCCAATGGCCACGAGCGGCTCTGATCTTCCCGGACCTTGAGGACCCGGTGCTCTCCCTCCTTTGGCGCTTTGGCGCGTGCAGGATGAGACCCGAGGAGCCGTCCTCGTCGCCTGGGACATGGAGGCCCTCCCGTGCGGATATGCGTGCGGTCGCAGCGACCAGGCTGTTTGCAGTAGTAGCGGTCCTTGCGGGCCCGGATCGCCCCGGCTCCTTGCCTTTCATCGACCTCCACCACCTGCAGCGGTGATCACGGGGAGTCCCCTTCACCTCTATTTATTTCCTGCTTGCGGGTGGGGGACAACGGCTATTTTATTTATGAGGGGTTGTGGTGATCGTGTTTATTTTGTTTAGTTATGTTTTTTGTTTTTAGTGTTTTTTATAGTGCTTTTTTTTTTATAGTGCTTTTATTTTGTTCGGTATAGTTGTGTTTCTATTTAGTTCCATGTTTAGTCCGACATGCGAGTGTGTAGTTCGTTTGCGTTTGTGTTAGTCGATCTTATAATAGCAATAGTGCGTGTTTTATTATTGCCATGTTAAAAATTGAGGATCACTTTGGGTGAATTCACGGTCTTTATAGATATTTAAATGCACAGCCACAATGTTTTGATGCTCGATGTGATTAGGTTGAATAGATGGGAAAGGGTTAGTGAACCAATCCTGAGTAGTCAGCACCGAGTTCGGGAGACCTATCCACTCACTCTCTTGACCTTGAGCATGCATAGAAACATGAGACTGACCAGCGTAGTTCGAACCTTAGGAGACTCAGACCATTTAAGTGATAGGACACCCAGATAAAAGAGATTGCCATCGAGCCCCCGACAAAGAGAAAATCTGAAACATTAGAAAAGTGAAAAAGAAAAGACAAATGGCAAAAAATAGGTATCTGCATAAGAATAAAGCGAGATCATCAGTCGAATCCGGGCCTGTTGATCGGAAGAGGGCACATCAGGCTTGTACGAGCCGTGGCCCAGGGAATCAGTGACTTCTTACATGGGACGAGAAGATGGATCATTCATGACCTAGGGCCCCTGAGTTTGGTTGAGTGTTGAGGTCAGTTTGAAGGAGATTAATGCACAGTGCCCTTAATAGCAGTGGTGGGGAGTCGCGATGGATCCATTCTGAGACACTCGGCTAAAACTTCTTAACTAGGTTTCTTACATTTATTTTTTAAGTGCGTAGGAAGTTTCTAGGTATTTTACAATTCGTGAATAAATTGGGTCGTTCTGTATCCTTTTCTAGTTGCTTCTTCGAATAGGTGAGTTGAGCTTAAGTTTGGGGGTGTCGGAACCTAGACATATCTTGGAGGTCATTCATTATAAACCGCGTAGGGCTTTGGGAAGATTTCATTGAGTACGTAGGTTTGATGCACTGATCACTTACACCTATTTTCAATGGAGTTTCAGAAATTCAGACACTTGTAGTAAATCACGTGAACTCGGCGAAAGCAATGGTAGTGTAGGTCGGTCCGATTGATCCTACTTTGACATGTACAACCTGGTCTTAGTGTTAGTTGTTATTCTGGTCGGATATGCAGTGCAGAGTTCATTCTTGCTTGGGGACAAGCGAGAAACCGTTAGAAGTGTGATGAGTGCCCAAAAACCTTTCGTATTATACTCGCATCGGTCTTTCATTTTTACATTTATTATAGTAATTTCATATGGTTTTTTGTGGCGGGCTCACGGTTTGGTGTCTTGTTTGGTTACAGTCTGATCGAGCAAAAGGCATCTCTTGAAGCATTTTTTTTTTGGAGGCGATGGGGTTGAACGAGAAAGTGAACTGTCCAGTGCGCAGCGACTCCCCGTCGCGACGATCCCCACGTCGTGGCGCTTGACTCGCGGTCTCAGCGTCGAAGCGTCGGCTGCAGTTTTCGTCATTAAAAGCCAGAATAGTTTTCGAGAAATCGAGGAGATCGGGAGGTGCGAACAAGGCACGATTCAGGCTGAGTGACCAGGACTTGAGGAAGTGCGAGTTTATGCTGTTTCTTATTTTCGGATGTTAAATTATGTTTTTAACAACGAACATTTTGATCTTTTCACTCATTATGTTCTAGATTTATTTCTAAGGGTTATATTGAACCTGTCATATGTTAATGGATTAAAGTTTGATCTTTTATATTATTAGGTTGTTTATCAATTTATTTAAATACGCTTTCTATTTACGTAGTTCAATTATATGATAATGTACGCTTGGCATTAGCATAATCACAGAATCAGGATTCGAGATGAGGTTTCGAGGGGATGCGGGTAGAGCAGCCTTCGGTTAGATCGGTAAATGGGAATGTCAGATCTGAAGGTGGCACTTGGGGTTAGAGCGTTTTAAGCATCTCGAATCTTTGAATTGAGATAGAGATATACCAGATCTATTCACGAGATAGGGGCGGATATACCTCGAGAGAAAGTTATCTTTCGTAAGTAAGATCACCCCTCGCCATTGACAAATTGTAAATATATGAATAATAATATTTTAAGAAATAATCCATTAAAATGACGGAGATATAATACTAGTATCGATACCAATAATTCATTAGAATACAAACTTCAGTCGACTTTCATACATTCACACTTCTTTCTAAAATCATCTTTTAGGATATTATCTAAAAGTAGGAACCTTTGTAGTGATACACACATCCTGTTGTGGATCGATATCAGTACCACGAGTGCATGTCTTGGGGCGGCCCAGCGTGCGGCTGCGCGCGCCGTGCGTTTATCTGGCGCGTTTTCGGCTGTCAGCGGCTTCCTCCGGTCATACGTTGCACGCTCGGCCTCGTGGCTCGGCTCACTTTCGGATCTTGAGAGAAGCCACGCGCCGCGCCTGGCGGGCTAGCGCTGACCTTGGTTATTTTGGCCTTTACGGCGACCTTGCCTTCCAAATGAGTAGCCACGCATCCGACGCCGAATCAACATCCAGCCCATGAAGCGAAACTCATCCGAAATGGAGTGAATATGCGAGTGACGAGGAACTTACGGAGCGGCCTGGAGATAGGGCGAAACCTCATCAGCGGGGGAGTCTGGCCCGACCTCTTAAGATCAGAATCCTTAAGAATGAAAGCAGGAGCTGTAGCCAGCGAGCTCGGCATTGTGAGTAAAGAGATCCGTCTTCACCCGGCACGGGTTCTGGGATCTTTCCTCCTCGCCTCTTACATCCGCCCGAGCGATTTGGCCTTCTTCGTTGGCGGGTTCCAGGATGGTAATGGCGTGATCGCCAGCATTTGCTCAACGGCTTGCAGGGGACCCTGCGCCTCTGCGACCAGGACCCGGAATGGGTGCGGGCCTCCTCCGTTTGAAACTATGGGAGCCATGGCCGGGTCCTTGTTATGGATATGAGAGGACGGAGAAGATGACGATATTTGACTTTGGAACTTTGACCAAGCTGGCTGTCAGCCTTCTCAGCGAGTGCGGGTTTTTCGTTTCCTACTCAGGGACCCAGGACACCATCTCGAGCTGGGCAGCGGGTCCTAGTGGGTTGCGGAAGGGCCCGGGGGAGAACTTTTATGGTGGAAGGGGTGGGGCTCGGAGCGGTCAGTGGACGAACTCGATCGTGCAGGAGCGTCAGAGCTTGATCGGCTCTCCGCGTCACGAGCGAAGGACACTTTCGATGGCCTTAGCGCTATATAGGCGTTATCTTATTGTGAGATCAATTAGAAGACACACGAGAAGTAGCCAAACTGATCTGAAGTCAGGAGATACCCGATGACCACACCTGATTATAACCAAGAAAAGAAGCCTGAACACTCCGAAGATTCTCGGGGGCGTTAGTCAGTGCCGGGCAGCCAGAGTGATGTCGTCCTTGTCGAGAGGATCATACTCCGTTCACGGTGCTGAGTAGCGTCCCACTTCCCGCACGGCTATGGGAGGGAGGTCGGAAATCACCGGAGGAGCGTCGGGCCTTTAGAAAAATAAAGAAAGCCCTCGGATGTCTCCTTGGGCTAAAAGGTAAAGAAGCGAGGCTATCTTTGAGTTAAAGCCCCTGTTTCTAAAGAAAACCAGCATACTAACAAAAATACCCCTGACCATTGGGTGAGCAGGCGGACACCATTAAGTCTGAAGCCCCTTTTATGAAGGATCACGCGGAGAGAAAGGCAGGTGCTTCAGATGCCACTTGAAGAAACACACCATCTTAGGCACGAGACCCGCCAGAATTGCAAATCTCCAAGGCCACGAACGCGAAGGGAGGGTGATAGCGTGCAGCGAAGATGGCCCCATATGAAGGGCCAGGCCTTGCTTAGGTCCACGGTTAAAGCATCTTGAGCGAGCGAGGATCTCTCGGATATTCAGGCCCCCGGAGGCTATTTAATTGGGTTCATTTCCCCTTGCCCTTGTCGAGGGAAGAGAGGCTCTCGGGGGCATCTCGAAGTTCCAGCACCAGATAAGCGGTCGGAGACACCACCGGTCGTCGGGCGACCTTCTTAGAAAGAGATGCTACGCTCGATACGCGGAAAGAGCGACTGGGCCATGGCGAAAGTGGATGAGTAGAGCAAAACTCAGCTGACTGAGCAACTGCGTCTTATCGCACGGAAGAAATGAAAACCAGGCCTGGTGGACCCGGAAATGCGATAGAAAAGATTGTCCCGAGAAAGACAACGAGAGAAAGACTGCACCGCAAAGGCTCGAGACGAGAGGCTAAGAGAGAAGGAGGAAGTGAACTCGCTGAAAAGGCAAAGAAAAGGTCCCGGGCGCGATGGCACACACAAAAACGGAGGATGTCAGCGAAAAACAAAGGAGCCCAGAGAAAGGAGATAGGAGAAATGAGCGAGGAAGCCAGAAGGAGTCATCATTATCACTGTAGACAAATGACGGCGACAATACACAACTAATAATCCGACCCAGGAGCAGACACGTGGAGGTTGCACTCGAAGCGAGACACGTTACACCCCTTGCCCACGCACACCGTACACAAGGGCTGGGGGCAACTGATAGGGTTCGAAAAATAAGAATTTCCCTTGGATGCTCTGGGAGGCCCGAGAAAGAGACCGACCTAACGAAACATTGAGGCCGTCCGTAAACCCCAAGGGAGACATGCCCATTGGAGCATTGGGCCAGCTCTGCATGACACTTAGCGCTTTGGGTGCCGGCCGGAATAAAGGCCCTGACTTGGAGTTAGCCCGAAGACCCGATTATGGGAAGTCTCCAGTCTGAGGAAAATAGAATGGTCCATAGTAATATATTATTCGCAAGTCCGACCGTCACCAATAAGGAAGAAGACCGTAATAATAGATCGGCTGCCAATCGGATCCCAGTAAGGAAGGAAGATTATCCCGAATAAGCGCAACTTTATATCACTTAATCGAATATGATAATATGAAATACCTAAATCGATGGGAGCCGATCTAATCACCATCCAGTTGGTTGAACATCTCATAAATACAAGGCCACCCCATGTGGTGAAGATGCATATTCATACAGCGAAAGCATCGCCAATGCTAAGCGATCCACAACTGACCCCTCTTTTCTCTACGTAAAGCGGCTTAGGCATCGGAGCGCCACGGGCAGAAATACCAGCCCAGGCCCAGCCCGTTCTTACTGCGGAGGGTGATACCTTGAATCATCGCGAAGCAGCATTGCAGTGATCCTCGCCGACTTGGATGATCCGATCCATTACTTGATACCGTGTATGGTCCCGGTAATGACCCACACGCTCAGCGATTAGGTTGAAAAAGGCATCCATCAGCTCTTCTCTATGTATTATTTTAACTAATTAAGCGGTAAAGCCATTTCTTTGTATTATTAAGTCAAGAACATAGGGACATTCTTGTCCAATTAACAAGAATATTAGTTTGGAGAGTAGTGAGATCGCGCGTCACAATTTTGGAAAGTTAACCTTTTTATTTTGATAAAAATACCCTCATAAAATTAACAATTTATTTTAAAAAATACGTATAAATACATGTAAGATAAAAGGTAATTTTATCAATAATGAATCATTTTTCAAGAAAAACATATAAGGACGGTTAGATTTACAAATTATCTTTATTAAATCAAAATGAGTTGATGAATTTGTAAGATGATAAGTATCTATGTATTATTTATAGCTAAGTAACTAGCTGAATCCATTTTATTTGTTATTAAGTTATTAGGGACATTTTTGTCCAATTAACAAGAAAATTAGTTTGGAGAGTGGTGAGACCGTTACACTTTCAGAAGGTTAACCTTTTTCATTTTGACAAAAATACCCTTATAAATTAACTATTTCTTTTCAAAAATACGTGTAAATGCATGAATGACAAAATGTATTTTTATTAATAATGTCACACCACCCCACCCACTAGCGGCGGGTAATATAGCAATTACTTGTCGTTACTTCCAACATTGCAGAGAATCCACGTAAACGGCCAGGTGTTTGTAGCGAAAACCATAGAAAATTTTTTTTCTAAACTTGTAGTTTATACTTCCGTGACATAGCAGTTTTATACAGGACATATTCAAAACTGTATATCACGGTTTACACTTTTCAAAATATGGCAGCAACACACTCTTTCAAAGAGCCTCGGGCTCATCCCATTTTCCATGATACAAGCGCTCTGCATACATAAGCTCAAGCGTACAAATTCAAAGTATTTCCTTACACATAAGTTATTTAATACATTGCTAATATAAAATTCGGAGAATCCCCAATAATATATTCGTCAGGCATTACTGTTACCTAGAAAATAGTTTTAAAACGAGAAAATATTAGGCTAAGCATATTACTTGAAAATACCTAAAATTTTTATAATAAAATTCTTTATATATTAGAGATTTATAAAGGAGCGATTTGGGTATTTTTTGGAAATTTTAGATGAATATTGATTAAATGATTATTGAATTGAAATAAACCCAGTGAAAAGAAAATGGAAATTATAAAATGGGACCTAAAAAATTCAGTGTAAATAAGTTTATATATCTAAGTGATAGAAAATAGAGACTTAAATGAAAATAATAGAAATTGAGGGACCTAAATATAAAAGAAATAAAGAAAAAAGAAAGAAAAAATCAAAGAAATGGCATGCTGGCATGCTTAGGAAAGTGGAGAAATTGATCGACTTTGGAAATACGATTTAGAGTGATCCATGTAAGAAAGGAAAACGAGAGAAAAATGGAATATTTGGGGGTGAGAAGCTCCTGCATCTCTCTGCAGATTTTCCCAACTGATCGGGCCATAGGTCCAGGAGGCGAAGCAAGAGAATCCTTTCTCGTGACAAGGCTGCAGTAGAGACCCGAGAATCGGGGTTTAAAATGACTCAGAGGTAGGTCTTCCTATGTTTCTACCTAGCTGCCACATTGTGATAGTGCGTGCTTGGGATTAGGCAGAATTTTGGGTAAGAAATAGGGATCGGTAGTGGTCATACGGTAAGTTAGCCACATCGATGAAATTGATGTTAGGCTTTGAATCTCTCAATTTGGACCTCTGTAGACTAAGTTATAATCCTTTACTAAGGTCAGCCCATTCTAAATCTAGTCGAATTACGATTCTGCTAATTAAAGATTCAACTAGCTGGGACGACTAGAACAGGTTTGAGTAAGAAATAAAAGAGAGATTTACAGTGATAAAGTCCTTCTGAGTGCCACATCAATGAGAGTGATGTTAGGCTGAATTTCTGGTCGGATCATGTGACTGAGATTATAGTCTTTTTACTCACGAAGCAGTCAAATGGGTGAGATTCGGTAGGAGTCATGCGGCTGAGAGGTTGCGCGGGCCTCATGCGGCGAGGTCAGCCAGACCCCTCATGAAGGTCGCTCGAGTCGACGGACCTCATACGTAGGGTCGGCCGGACCTCATGCGGCGAGAGTCGGCCGAGACCTCGTGCGTGAAGGTGAGGCCTCATGCAGCGGAGTCGACAGACCTCATCACATGGTCGGGCCTTCGTCTGAGAGGCTCTCTGAAGAGCTCGACTTGTCACATGGAGCTCGAACTCGTCGATTCGATTCATTGTGAGTTTGTGATACGTATGATCTCCGAAGCTTGAAGGTCGTAACTCCTCTAGTGAGACTCGTTTAGGTGTTTGTTCTTGGACTCTACATGGAAAGCCCGTTGAGTCGAGAATCCATCAATGCCTGAGAAGTAGAAGGTGTTAGACGGTGTTAGGCAGAGGTGTCGAGACCGAGCTGCGTCATGTAGAGGGGTCAACTCGTCGATTGATCCGGCTCGTCTAGGATGACCTATGTGACCTCCGACTTGAGGAAGGGTCATAACTCCCTCCGTCAGAACTCAGGTTGGGTGTTCTTGGACTCTGGAAAGCCCATTGGTCAAAATCATCCATATCTGAGGAATATAGAGTGTCAGAGGCTAGGGTGTCGGACCGAGCTCGTCGTGAGGTCAGCTCATCGGAGTTTAAGGTCGGTACCGTGCAGGTTTATTCGCGTGACCTCCAACCGGAGGTCATATCTCATACCGTTTGAACCTTTCCGTTTGGGTGTTCTTGGACTCTATGGAAAGCCATTGAGTCAGAAATACATTCATATGCCTGAGAGGATATTAGATGTCAGACCAGGTGTTAGACTGAGCTCGTCACTTCAGGTCCATTTCGTCGGTTCAGACCGACTCGTGCGGTTATTAGCGCGACCTCCAACCGGAAGGTCGTATCCTTACGTCAGGAACTCCGATTTGGGTGTTCTTGGACTCATAAACCATTGAGTCAGAATACGTTCGTGTGAGGAGGATGAAGATGTTTGACCAGGTGATAGATCGAGGCTACGTCCGGTCAGTCGATTCGTCAGTTAGTTTATTTGCGTATGGCTGTCCCGGCTGGAAGGTGTAAGCTCGCCGTCGAGCTAGTTTGGTGTTCTTGGACTCTATGGAAATCCCATTGAGTCAAAAATTCATTCATATGCCTGAGATGGATAGAATATGTTTGACCAGGTGACAGATCAGAACCGTCAAGATCGGTCGGCTCGTCGGTTCGAGATTTATTTGCGTATGACCTCCAACTTCGGAAGGTCATAACTCCTTCGTCCGAACTCCGATTCGGGTATTCTTGGACTCTATGGAAAGCCCATTGAGTCAAGAATCCATCTATATATAGCTTGTTGAATTTGGAAATCATATTAATCTCTGAAAATCAATCTGCTCCAAAAGCTAAATGCAGCATGAATAATATTGTTAACTAATGGTTTTGGAATAAGGCTACGTGAGAAGGAAGCCAAGTGAGATGAGATTCCAGTTGGAATCAAAGTGGAATTTTGGGGTTTTATTCTATAGACTCACATTCCTCGTTTGAGATTTTTGCATTTTGTTCTAAAAGCATATTGAATTGATTTAGTGATTTGAAAGTGATTGTGAAATGTTTGCATATAAAAGTACATGATTATTGAAAATAAACTATTTATACAACGTACATATTGTACTATATTTTGCTATAAAGTTTTGACGCCCTTAATAGAATGCTGAGCAAATTAACGGACGTTCGCGTGGGATGGGTGGTATACAATAGGGTGTCGCGTCTGCGAACTATTGTGATGATGTCACTCCGGTCGGCTGACCCGAGGTAGTAGCCGGTAAGTGTTCACTTATTTGATTGTTTATAACCGGTCGTGATACGGCGAAGTTCGTATGTGTTATAAAACCATTGATCTGAGCTGCCCGGCCAGTGGGGCAGTCTTGACTCACGATATCTGTATACTCCGAAGACATAGGTTAAATTTGTTAGGGCATAGCGGGTGATTGTGAGAACCGAATTGATTAGCATAGCGGGTGATTGGCATAAGCGGAATTGATTTTGAACTGAATTGATTTCAAAATTGAATTGAATTGAAGCGAAGCTGAATTTGTGAGCATAATTAGATTGATTGAATTGCGAAATATTGAATATGAAAGTGTATTTTTGGGATGATCAATGAACCATAACTGATTATATATAAAACAAGTATATGTATTGTATTTATATTGATCATCCATAGTGGTTTGAAAGTTTTGAACTGTTAAATTGCACAATTTGATTTTACTTAGAAGCGAGGAATGAATTTGTATAGAACCACTAAGCATGAAAATGCTTAGCGTATTGTTTACGATCTTGCGGTAAGTGATAGATAGTGATGACGGGACCTGAGATCGAGGAGCGTCAGTCATGAAGGAAGTGGTGTATGCCAGGCATGTGCGTCATTCCATGTTTTCTTTGGATATTGATATTTTGTAAAACAATTTGAACTCGAACATCTATTTTTGTAAATCATTTTGAAACTTTGAATGCCTTCGTTGTAAATATATTTTATTAAAGATTAAATGTTTTTTTTTGTTAAATGTTTGCTGGGCACTTGAAATTTTACATGTCAGCTTTCCCAAAGATATGATTTTTGAGTGATTGGTGATTTTAATGGCATCTAGACTGGTTGGATCAGCTGCAGGTCGGGTCGGGTGAGAGGCGCCATCAAGCGAACTCAGTGAGTGTATGCTTTATAAAATACTTACTTTTTCTGAAAATATCTCAAAACTGTAAAACTATATTTTACAAGACATTTTCCAGAAACCTTACTTGCTTTGTTATAAAAGTTTATAAAACTTTTCAAGCGCTTCACTTGCTTTGCTTTAAAAGTTTATAAAACTTTTCATAGCGGGAACACAGGCTTAATAGCTTTCTTTAAGTTTATAAAACTTTTCACAAATCGCAGGGAGCTTGGGTTTCTTAGCTACTTTAAGTTTATAAAACTTTTTATAAATATGAGATGCAGGCTAAACAACACTTTAAAAGTTTATAAAACTTTTTATAAACTTGCGAACTTTGGGCTCAGCGGGTGCGGTGTTGCTTGTTTACTAGTGGTTGATTTTCAAAGCGTGAAGAATTTTTATAAATCAAGATCAACCAACTGGAGCCTTTCTTACCTTGTTGTACTAGTAAAACACGGGAGCTGGGCTTAATGGCCAGGAACTGTGGAAGGACCTGGGTCAGCATCACCTAGGTGGAAGAGCCTTGGCTCAATTCCCTTTTTCCGGTAAATATGGTGGAATGACCTTGGTCTACATCATCATAATCCCCAGCTAGCCCAGCTAACCTGTCTCGATGCGTGTCGGTGATCTCATTTAAATGCCATGATGCATGAACTATTCGTTTCTGCGTCGGGAGAAAATCTAAATCGTAAATGATATCTGCCTTGCCGCGCGCGTCTGAATGCCTCTTAAATTTATGCTTGCTTAAAGCTAGGGATTTCGTTGAACTTTGTTTATAAAATATACTTTTGTTTGCTTGCTTGTTTGCTCTTTGAAGATGGTTTCTATTCCAAGCAATTCTTTTGCTTAACTTTTAAAAGTATGATTTGAATACATCAGAAACCATTACTTGTTGCTTTTCATATGGTTTAAATCAAAACCATTGTTTGCTTTACAAAATATGATTTTCAATCAAAACCATTAAATATCGTAAAAGCAGTTTATAATAATACATTGTTGAAAAATAGGTTTAGAAACGCTCCTTTGTTTACAGCTTGAGCATGACTCTTAGCTTTAAAATGCTTTCTTTTGGCTCTGTGCTCAACGAATACGTGAAACGTGTCGCTGCGTATGGCGTAAAACTTAGCATTACTTAGCGCATGAGTCACTTTAGGGTCATGTAATTAATATCAATCAAAATGAACAAATTACCTTGGCCATTTAAAAAGTATAACAAAAAAAACCACTCATATTGGCAAAACCTTTTTCCAGCAATGCTTTACGGACTTTGTGCGAAATTATTGGCTTGTCTTGAAATTATGAAACTCTCAGCTATCAGTCATTTATATATCACGATGTCTAACAAATTTTCGTTTTAAAATTCGCCTGCAAGGCATAAACCACATAACACAATTTACAACATTTTTTGATCTTAAATTGGTTGCTTCATTATCCTTTTCTTGTTATCCCATGATTTACAGGTCTTGGCACTCATGGGGTGGAAATTGTTCTTATTTAATTTGGTATGGTTTAGGTTTCTTCTCGATTGGATCACCCAGAAACTTGAGTTATTGTATTTCACGACTAGATTACTCAAATTGGTAGAGCAGAATGCGCACATGGCTCCTTTGAAAAATTTACGGGCTTTGGGATTCCTGATTTTGCTTTATGACTTATTGATAACATTTGCTGAAGTCTATTTTACCCAGAATTTTGAATCGCTCAATTTGGATAAATTGAAACTCCAGCGGCCAAACAACTGCAGTAATCACGAAAACGAGGCGTATGGTGTTTGACTCTGCTAGTCGTATTTGGGATGTAGGCTTCTGATTTCTTTCTTGGTGCCTCCCGTTGTAGCACATCTCTTGTAGTCCTTTACGATTAGAATAAATTCATTTGGATAGATTATAACAATCATAGTCAAAGCAAAATGGGGTTTTAAAATTTTGACGTTCATTTAACCGACGATTCTCTTTTCTGACCAATTCATCAAAGCCAGTATGGAATTTTAACACACCACAGCGCTTGTATTAGTGGTTTTGAACTCTTATACCAAACCTGAGGTAAAAATCCCAAGAATTAGAGGTCACTTTGATTACTCTAATATGTAAATGGGAGAATTGTGTTTATGTTTCCAGCCCAGGTTTCAGCAGCTTCGGAAATTACAGTTCAGGGTGATGCTGCTCAAAACCTTAAAAGACATAATCTCATAGAAAAACCTAGCAATCATACGATAACCTAGACATCAAAGTACACTTGATCCATTACAAGAAAACATACCTTTGTTCTTCTCCTTCTTCTTTCCTCTCTTCCTCTCTTCTTCACCCTTTATCTCCAGCCGTGAAGCCTAATTAAAATGGGGCAAAATAAGGAATTGTTTGTCTCATCTGTTTATATACTCTCAAGTTTCCTTTAATTACAAATAGGTCCTGTCAGCCCAAATATTTGCCAATCAACTTTTAATTCTAAATGGCATACACTCTTCTCATTTGCTGACTTTCATCTCCTTTTGTGAAATTACAATTTTACACTTGTTCTTCTTACAAAATTCGGGTTGTCGATTTATCGTTTAGCGATTTCGTCACTTAAAAACTAACAAAAAAAATATTACAATGACACTTAAATAATTAAGAAAATCTTTTGGTACACATATGCGTCCCTACGATTACACGTATCGTACATCTTCTCGGGACGGGGCGTTACAAATAATGAATCATTTTTCAAGAAAAACATATAAAGACGGTTTGATTTATAAATTATTTTTATTAAATCAAAATGAGTTAGATGAATTTGTAAAATGATAACTATCTATATATTATTTATAGCTAATTAACTAATTGAAGCTATTTTCTTTGTTACTAAGTCAAGAACATAAGGACATTCTTATCCAATTAACAAGAAAATTAGTTTGAAGTAGTGAGACGTGTTATTTGGGAAAGTGCCCTTTTCATTTGTAAAATACCTCATAAAATTAACCATTTCTTTTCAAAAATACATGTAAATACATGAATGATAAAGGATATTTTTATCAATAATGAATCAATTTCAAGAAAAACATATAAGGACTGTTAGATTTACAAATTATTTTTATTAAATCAAAATGAGTTGATGAATTTGTAAGATGATATGATGATAAACTTGGCCAGGCCGGGTGTGGCGTGTGGAGTGTTGAGGGTGGATTTATGGCGGATAGCGGAGGAGGATCTTAGGATCGTGCGGGCTCTTGATGGACCTGATCGTAGCACTTCTCAAAATAAGGAAGGGGTCGGAGAGGGCTTCGCCAGGTGGTACATTTCAGATGGTCTGCATGATGTGCGTGGTATTGAACTGGGGAGTAGGCTAACTGATCGGCAGGCTACGGATGTGAAACGCTCGCAGAAGTAGGAAGAAGAAGGCGGCGAGGGCTTGGCAGGTGGCCTTCAGATACTAAGTCGGATTCTTTCGAGAAAAGAGAGTGCTTGGGTTGCTTGGTATTAGGCGTGAATCGGCGTACCTTTCTGTGAGGTGTACAGTGTCTTATAGTGTATATTCCCCATTTGGGGTAGTAAGGATTAACTTTAAGATTTGGATGGGAATGTTTATTGCGCTTATCGGGATTTTGAAGAGATATTGAAGGAATAATTTGTGAAATTCATCTCCTTCCTTTTTAGTGAGATTTACAGAGTTAGTTTGCGAGTTAACCTGTTATTGGGAGTATCTGTTTTTCGTAATGAGATTTAATTAAGATTTAGTTAATTCACATGATAATAGAGTTATAGGGGATTATTACACTCTTTATTGTGAAGTGTCGATTCTTGAGATATGAACTTTCTAAATTATCATGCTTAGGCCTTTAGTGTAAGTGAATCTGAGCCTTATTTTAGGTAAATGAGAAGGCAGGTGTTTTATGGGCTGCCTCTCCTTTGAGCTTTATTAATTGAAACTGTGGCGCTATTTTAAACCTCATCAATATTATCTATGTATTATTTACCTTCATTAGTGTCTGACTACTGCTGGTATTAAGTCAAGACCATAGGGACATTCTTGTCTAATTAACAAGAAAAATAGTTTGGAGAGTAGTGAGACCGTTACAATTTAACCTTTTTATTTTGACAAAAATACTCTCATAAAATTAACCATTTCTTTTAAAAATTACGTGAAAACAAATATAAGGACGGATATATTTACAAATTAATTTTCTATTAAATCAAAATGAGTTGATGAATTTTTAAAATGATAACTATCTATGTATTATTTATTGCTAATTAATTAGATGAAGCCATTTTCTTTGTTATTAAGTCGAGAACATATGGACACCCTTGTCAAATTAACAAGAAAAATAGTTTGGAGAGTAATGAGACCGTTACAATTTCAGAAAGTTAACCTTTTCAATTTGACAATACCCTTATAAAATTCAATCATTTCTTTTCAAAATACATTGTAAAATACATTAATAATAAATAATCATTTTTCAAGAAAAAATATAAAGAGTTAGATTACAAATTATTTTTATTAATCAAAATGGGTCAATGAATTTGGAAAATGATAATCATATGTATTGTTATATTCATTAATAACTAACTGCAGTCTGTTTCTTTGTTATTAGGCCAAGAACATAGGGATATTATTGTCCAATTAACAAGAAAATTAGTTTGGATAGTAGTGAGACTCTTACAATTTTGGAAAGCTAATCTTTTTATTTTGACAATAATACCCTCATAAAATTAACAATTTATTTCCAAAAATACATTTATTAGCTTGAATGATAAAATGTGTTTTATCAACAGAATTATTTTCAAAGAAAAAAAAATTATAAAACACAGTTAGATTTACAAATTTTGACTTATTTGAATTATTTTAACCAAATATTTCTTGATTTAAAACACCATTTTCTTTGTTATTAAGTCAAGAACATAAAAACATTCTTGTCCAATTAAAAGGAAAATTAGTTTGGACAATATTAGAACATGATTACAATTTTGAAACTCATCTTTTCATTTTAACAAAAATACCCTCGTAAGTACTTTTCTTTCAAAAAATACGTGTAAATACATCAATGATAAAGGGTATCTTTATCAACAATGAATTATTTTCCAAGAAAAAATATATAAGAATGGTTAGATCTACAAATATTGATTTAATTGACTTTTTTTAACCAAATATTTCTTGATTAAAAGAACCTTTGAAACATGAATTTCAAAAATCTAACCTTTAATCAATTTTTGATTGACAAAAATATCCTCATTCTTGTTTTTGTAAAAATAACAAATTTTCTTTTATAAGACATATAAATATAAGGGTACTTTTGTATATAATGAGTTATTTGTCAAGAAAAATGATGGGAAGTGCTAAGATTATCATTTGATGGCTTTTAACAATAAATTTCTATAAAAACAATTGTAAGATATATGGAGGAAGTCAATCATTCTTCCTACAAGTTCAGTAAATATAGTGAGTGCTATTGTATTTTTATTAAAATAGAATTGGAAGATAAGTATTAAGGATTTTATATAAGCATAATGCGATACTGCATGAAATTACTGTTTTATGGTTTTTTTTATATCTATTTTATTTTTATTTTTGGCGATTAAATGAGAAAATTATTTTTTCTTAGGCTCCGTTTGAATTAGGAAAATAAAAAAGTACTAAAAAAATTATTTTCTCAAGTTTGGTTTTATTCGGTGAAAAATATAAAATAAAGTCTTAGTCTTTATATAATAAAGAGAAATAAATTTAATGAGTTTGAATAAAAATATAGAATTAATTTATTAAATTTAAAACTGTTTTTTATTTTCCTTTAAATTTTATTTTCTTCCATTTTCCTCTCTAATTTGTTTCCTTAGAACTTTCTCAATTCCAAAAAGAGCTTAAGCAATTATTTTTTCATGTTAGGTTTCATCTTGAAAAATATAAAAGAATATCAAATGTAACCAAAATTCTTCAAAATTTTACATAGTTTTAAATTTCTTAGTCATATAATAAAGAAAAATAAATAAAATGAATTTGAATAAACATATAGAATTGATTTATTAAATTTAAATTTTTTTTTTTCATCCATATTTTATTTCCTTCAACTTTTTCTCCCTATTGTCTCAATACTCTCCGGGTTCCAAACGCTATTACTAGCATGAGCACTGCCAGTTAATTTTGTTGGAAAAAATAGATGAATACAATAAAAAAAAGAAACACACTCAAATCTCACTCTATACAATAAACTCTTGATATTACAAAAGCACTTACAATTTCTAGAAAATAGAAATAATTATAAGAATAAGAAGAATACAAGAAGGCTCAAACAAGTCAAAGACTCTATTTCCTTCCCATCTCAAGAAATCTTTAAGGAAGTAAGATGAAAATAATTTTGGGATTAATAAAACTTTTTCACTTTTTTGTATAAGATTTCAAAAGAAGAAAAATCACTGTCGAACATTCTTGGATAAAAAATAAATTACAAGAAAGACTTATGTGGTGTTTATTTTATTTAATGATAAGCTGAATATTTAATTAAGCTATTTAATTTTAAAATTTTATAAGCTTATTCTTTAAGCTTTTTAAAAGTTAAAATAGAAAAATGAAAATATTTAGGCTTTTCTATTAAGAAAAGTCATTTTCATGAAATAACCGTCGTTGTAGAAATGAGAAGAAATTATAGCTTCTTAGTAGGAAGACAATGGGAGAGTTTGGGCTGAGGTGATCTGATTAATTTACATTTCGTTTAACTTTTGATTCGGCATATCTCATTTAAAAAAATTAATAGGAATGGGTGAGGATAGGAAAATTCTCAAACTCGTCATGTTTACATTTGATTTTTGTTTTTATTTTTTATTTTTAATTTGTTTATATTTGCCTTTTTATTTTTATTATATTAAAATTAATATATATTTTATAAAAAATAAAAAATATGAGTAATTTTATAAATTATTTATTAAAAAACATTAGTATTATTATTGTGTATTATTTATATTAAAGTATAAAATAAAAATAATAAAAAATATTTTAAACCTATAATCGAAGCGGAGCTAAATAACAATACCTTAACTCATCGCTAAATGTAGATTTGAAAATGTTCAATACATTAAATCGTTCTGATTCATGACATTAATAAGTTAAGTGGAGGTGGGACGAGATAGGAATAATTCATCCCATTGTCAAATTTTTACTCATTACGTGTTAAAAACAACATTAATCTTGTCTTATTAAGTACTATTTAGTATTAAACTAAAAAAAAAGTTCTATTTAACATTAAGTAAAAAAAACAAACGCCACCTTATTGTATTCCTTAATATCTTGAGATTGTAACATATTAAATATATATTTAACCTCAAATGTTAAAAATTTATGATCTTTATCAACCTCATAAGTCTTGTAAGAATCCAATACTTTATATGTTTAATACACACATTAATCATGATTTACTCTCATATGTTACAAACTTATGGTCTTCCTCAACCTATAAGTTTTGTAACATTTCATAGGTTTAATCAACTCATTAAACATGATTTATTCTCAAATATTACAATCTTAATTCACCATTGAATGTATGACTCATTTTACCCATTAGATGCCTAAAAGTGTAACTCTTCTTACACTTAAAATATTATCACTAGTGTAACTCTTCTTACATTTATAATATTATAAAAAGTACAACTTTTTTTATACTTATTTTTAAACAACAATAAATGAAAATATATATAAGATTTTAGGGGTCCCTCTTTTCTAGTTTAATTTTGGAGTTTGAGTTCAAAATAACCCTTTTATACAAAAAAAAAAAAAAAAAAATCATTCTGTAACTTTTGAACACATTCAATTACAGCCCCTGCCACTAGAAACTGTGGCTTTAATTAAAAAATAAAACCACAGTTTCTTATTACGGTTTTAGTTAAAAAATGAAACAGTAATTCTAACAGCTTTTAAATTAAATTTAAAAAAAAAAAAAATCTAAACATCCCTCTTACATACCATAAATGATTCATTTTGAACAAAAGTTTTAGAAATTGTCTAGAATTAATTTTTTTTTTTTTTAATAAAAAGGTCACTTTGACCCAAAACTCTTAATTTTGTCTGCTAGGGTTTTTGGATGTGGTCTTTATCATCATCGTTAAAATCTGACATTTTCAAAGATAAAAAATAATTCTTTTTCATGAACAAATATACAAAAAAATTCACTTTTCCCATAATCATCATTTATCATAATATTATATTTAACCGATAAAATTGGTTTCAAACTTTCAAGTAAGAACCCTACTGAAAAACTCAACAAGATAGGATCTCTCTCACTCTCTCTCCCCTTTTTGTTTATAAAGTTAAACAACGTGTAGAGGCGAAACGGTATTTTTTAGTATTGTTGTAAAACATTAGATATACCAATTAATTATTGAACTTTTTTTCTTATATTTTTATTTAAAAATAAATATTTATCCGTACACTTATTTCTAAAATACTAAACGCAAAAAGCATAATTTGAAATAATAAAATAAATAAACACGAAAAAGCTAGGTGGTGTTTGTTTTTGACTTATCTTGAGATTGAATATTTCGGCGTTAAATGTTTAATTTTTAAATTTTCACGACTTATTCTTGAATTTTAAAAAGTTACGAATAGAAAAATTGAAAATGTTTATTTTATTCGAAAAAGTCATTTCCGTAAAAATAAAGAAAAGCTTAATCGTTAGCTGACAAAGAGTAGTATGATATCTGTCTTAGGGATGACAACGGAGAGTTTGGGACGAGGACGATCAAATCGAGGCAAGCTTGTTTATTTTTGGTCTGGCTGTCGTTTAAAAAATTAAACGAGACCCGAGGAAACGATCAGGAAAACCTGGCTTCATACCTTATTATTTTGTTTTTATTTTTAATTTAAATTTTTTAATTTTTTATTTTTATTTTATTATATTAAAAGTGTATTTTCATAAAAATAAAATATTATGAATTTTTATATATTATTTATTAAAAAACATTATAATAATAATTATTATTTATATTAAAGTATAAAAATAAAATAATAAAAGTATTTTTAAAGTATAATCAGTAGAGCTTATTATTATTATTTTAAATAATATAGTTCGTATTGCTTTATTAGGTTACGTTTATGTAGCAATTTATTCTTTTCAGTTCACTTTATTTTAAATTAATTTAGTGAGTCATTTCTGTATTTTTCAGTTACTAGTAAAAATCTCGTCTAGAATCATTCATGACTTATCTTAAATCGAAAAAATTCATAACTGTCACCGAATTAAACGAAACTTTTCTGGAGTCATTTGAATTTGAGCCAATTTGGTGATTTTGTCGTACGAAATGCAGAAAATTTTCTAGGATTACTTTGAACCCATATGACAATTTATTATTTTATTATTGTTGTCATTTTTGAATATTTTCTAATTTTCTCGGGTTTCTGGAGAGTAACAATACCTAAGCAGGTCTCGGTTGAAAATAAATACAAACCGTTAAAAACCAGATTAAATTAAATTAAACATTATTAGATTAAGAGCGAGGCGAGGATGTGAATCAAAATAATCCGTCTAGTTATCGTCACTCTTCATTCACAATGTTAAAAACAAGCAAACATCTTGTCTTTATTAAGTCTTCATTAAACGATGGTACATTTCAAAAAAGTTACATTCGGTTAAGTAAAAAAACGGCTTATTGCTAAATCTGCATACGTACGATCCTATGCATGTTATTTGATAAGAATTAAAAAATCTTAATTCATTTATATTACTAATCTTTTTACAATATGACAATATCAAATATAAAATGCTACTCAATTTTTTAGTTTTCTATAATCTACAAGCAGTTAAATCACTTGCTCGATATGAATTGAAGATTTTTTTTTTGAGAATTATATGAATTGATGTTTATGATCTTATTGAGTTTTTTTTTTTTTTCTTTTATAATAAACATTTGTGGCTGGGTCGTCGTCCCATTGGCTCATTGACTGCCAAGCTTCTCTAATGTAAAGGATTGGATTTTCCCTCTTGGAAAAATGTTGGAGAATGGAAGGTTTTGTTTGGTTTTTGTTTTAAGCGTGGTGAAAATGGTTTTAAAACATATATCGATCATTTGTGTATTTTTTTAAAATTCTTCATGTTATCTGAATTTAATATTTTCTTTATTCTTTGTGTTTTTCCAAAAAAAAAAAGAACCAAATCTGTTTGCCACTTTTCTTTTGTTTTCGTTATTCTTCTTTTTTTTTACAAAAAGGAAAAAAAATATAGTTTTCAGAAAATTGTAACCAAAGGACACTTATTTGGATTCGCATTTTGAAAATTATTTGTCTAAAAACAAACTTTCACTTTTGATTCACAGTTCTTTTTAGAAAAAAAACACAAAGAACATAGAAAACACAAATTTAGATAACAAGAACAGTTTTCTTTGAAAACTGATTTCTTTTTGCTTTTAAAAACAATTTTTAAAAATAGAAACCAAAGGTATCTAAATCTCGGTTATTAAGGCCCTGTTTAGTAGGTAGAAAATTTTCTGTTTTCTCTATTCAAACTTTTCGAAAACAAGGAAAACACGTTTAGTTACGAGAATTGAAATGAGTAAAATTTGAAAATAAAGAAAATGAATTATTATTTTCGGCGTTTTATGTAGTCAGAGAAAGCTGGCTTTTTCTTCATTTCATTGTTTTCAATTAATCGAAAATAAAAGGATTTTATTTTCAGCGTTTTATAAGCTTCCATTTAGAAAATATGGTTTTCTGAACAGTTTTAACTTTATTCTTTATTTCCAATCAAATTCAAGTGCAAGCGTATTTTCTAAATGGCCAAAGATTGAGAATCGTTGAAAATTTTCATATTCTGAATTTTGGATAGAATTGAAAATTTTCGTGAACTAAAAAGTGTCTAACTTTACAAACCTCAATCCTCCCACTCCTTGTCAAGCTTCATCCACACTTATTACCCAAGCCATTTTTGCAACTTTTCACCAACCATTAAGGGTAGCTAAGTTGGTTTACAAAACGAGAGAAAACTATATCTAACTTGTCATCTCTTTTAAGATAATTAGTATTTACTTTATAAAGTTAACCATAACATTATTTTGTAAATTTGATATATTTACACACATTTCCTTATTATGATAAATAATTTATTATTATTATTATTTTAAAAATTATGATATTTATTTATTTATTTTATATCATTAAAATATAATATATAAAATTTTAAAATTTTAAAATAATATATTGATATTGCGTTCAACGTTTAATGGTGATTGTGAGAAATGATTCAGTACCAATAAAACTGATTCTTAATTCATAAAATAGTGCTTTCAAAAAAAATAATATAATGAAGTAGAAACCAGAATTTAAATTAAAGACAAAAAATAACAAGTTAATACATATTTTCAAATATCCAAAGAAAAAAATATATAACAACGTACATATATTCAAATATCTACAAATTTTAAAATAAAATATTCCGCATGGATTTTAAAAGATTTTAAAATATTTTGTACGGATTCTCAAATGACTTTTTAAAATAGAAAAATCTAAATATTTTGATTTTTTATTTAAAATATATATTTAATATCTTTTAACCAAATATTTATAAAAAATATCATAGTATATTCTTATTCTTTCAATCATGCAGGAATATAATAAAGCAGCCTGGGAAGAGCTTATTTACCGAGTTGATCAAACTGGAGTTGTGACTTGTGAGCCATCACTTCTTTTGCTACCTATTCTTCTATTTGGTGAACATCATTCTATTATTTGACGATTAAAAAGATGCATTTTGAATGGTTGGAGTCTCTCATAATTTAATCAATAGTTTCAAGTTCGAACTCGAGAATATCATTATGTTATGTGGTATAGTTTTACCTTCTTTGTGATCTTTTTCGGCTTGCAAGGAGATTAGTATAATATGGTATGACTTAAAAACGTTTTGCATATGTATACAAGCCTTCTCAGGACGCCTCGTAGTTTGACAAAAAATAGATGCATTTTGAAGAGACTCCTGCCTACTATTTTATCTATTTTTTATATCTTTTATCTCATTGTTAATTCTTGTTGAATCAATGAACATCCTTCATTTAAAACCATACAACTAATATTAAGTTTATTTAGGTTATATGGAATAAATTCTAATTCCTTCACGATGATAAATCTTAATGGTTATAGATAATAATAATTAAGAACTTTAGAACTGATTTTCACAATTATATTAATATAAACAATAAAAACATACCTTTAATCTATAGAAATGTAAAGGCTAAAAGATGGTGATAGAAATTATATATATTTTCTTTAACCCTTCGTCTGTCTGATTTCTCATAATGAATGAGAAATAAAACACTCATTTACAGGATGAAGGGAGAGCAAGTTTGACTGAAAGACATTTTCATTAATATCAATAAATACTTTTCAAATTGAACAATAAGATTTTAAGCTAATTAATATTTTTATAAGATTTTAAACTATTTGTTAACTTGTAACATAATATTTTTATAAATTTGTAAGTAACAAATTATTGAACTAGAATTGGTTATGTTTTAAGTTTATACATTGGATGAGTGGATAGTCAGGTCAGGTAAGATTAACAATTTAAATTACGGTCTGTTGAGTAGCCGTGTTCACCTAGAATTGGAAGTCGGATTAGGTTATTAATTGATTAATGAGGAAAAATCAGTCAATTGATCCGTCCATTCGTAAAAAATATATATATATATATTTTATAAGATAATTTGACTTGACCCATTCAAAATTAGGACCAGACTGAGTTGTTATTTTTTGACCTGAAAAATCGAATCAAATTTGATTAAAAAAATTTGATCAAATTGGGCTTCAGTCGGATCCATCTCCTCCGCTCGGATTGCCACCTCTACGGCACCCATCTTCTCAAATTTTCTCTTGTACTCATCATTTCATTACCATCATTATGTTGAATGGTCAACAAATTGGCCCGACCCATATATTTCCTCTAAAGTAACGAGTAATTACTAGTGTATCTTTTGACGCGTACGGGCAAGGGACACACCTTATATACGAATGCGTTGTAATGATTCGATCTTGTCGTATAAATATTATTGTTTTAGGTCGAAGTGGGTCGAGAACACCAGCGTTCATAATCCCCCCATTAGATTGAAAAATGTCTTATATGATGCCAAAAGGCTTTATCGCTTGTTGATGTGGGATGTGAAATGCGATAACCTTACTTATAGGATCAAGCGAAACCAGGCCTCAGCGTGGTCGAAGATTATTTCTGATAATATTTATGCTTGATCACCAATCATGTATATATTGTTCGCTGATGCAAGGAGCTCCGCGATTTTAAGCAAGATAAGTTGTTCATCTTAGTATCAGTTTATCTCTTTCAGGTATGGAATATGACAATGTTTTTGGCCATGTTTTATAAAATCTGGAATAACGTCTCTGATAGTAATATAGTATTTATTTATGTTAATATAATAAACTTTTTAATCTAATATAATGTAGCGTCATGATTAGGACTCATAGATTCGGAAAAGCAAATGGAAAAGACAATAATATCAACCTGGAGTTTTTCAAAATATTTGGGCGTTCGTATTTAAAATTAAGTGATGGTATTTATGATTTAATTTCTTACAATAAAAATAATTAGGATTATAATGTATTATAATAAGCCCAACGGATATATTATCGTAACCCGGTCCTAACGTGTTAGTATATTGATTGAATTATGATAGTAAATTCTTAGTTATAGTAATATATTAAGTTATATATGATGATACGTTGACAAATTATAATGATTTTTATGAGGGTATGCGAATCGTGAATATCGAATTCACGTGGTAGTATGATATAGATTGGTATATGATATCCCATTGTAGTTATAGTAATATATTTGTTATATATGATAGTATATTAACAAAATTATAGTTATAGTAATATATTCGTTATATATGATAGTATATTGATAGAATTATAATTATTTTTATGAGAGTAGTCCAATTATTTTCAAATTGATGGTTACATCGGTGGATATGGGGTCAACAAGTCGCGCCTGCCAGTGGTTGCTTGCTGCATCCCCACTCAAATTCTCTCACTTCTCCGCCTGTCCCCCCAGCTGTAAAGTTGCTGCTACATGACATGAGCCTACATGCAATGGATTCTCCCTGCTCACTCCTCAGTCCTCTCCTCACTCTGATTTACTCACAAACTTCCAAAACCTCAAACAATCTATTCCCAACCCAACCCTTCTACCTCTTTCCTTCCTTCCTCCACTTCCTGTTCCTGCCTCTACCAAAACAGTACTTTGATGCCCTGCCGCCCCAGCACTTAAGGTATTGAATGTCTGTATATACATGTATATATAGACAGGGTATGCCACAGTTTTTATTAATTCTTGCTTTGTGTTAATCTAAACTCTTATGCTTCAACTTTTCTGAGTGATGGTATGTTGTCATACTCATATATAGCAGTTTGTTGATTTCTCTTCCTTCTCTTGTTTACTACATGCTCTATACATTGGAAATATTGCCCATCTTTATATAATCGCTGTTTGGCTATTGTGCAGTAGGTGTGTGAATAGCTCAAGAGATTATCTTTTATTCATTCCCATCCGGTGTGGGACGTGGCATTGGCCGCAACAACTAACAAATGGAATGTATTGTATGTTTGGGTTATCTTCTTCTTATATTCTTGGTAACAAAGAGCATTCATTATATAGACAATGCAGCACAGCCAATGACGTACGTACCAATGCCATTATTTGTGGGAGAAAGCATTAATTTATTGGATAAGGATGGTTTTGCTTTTCCATGCATGATTTTTATTGCCGGTCCAATGACGTCCCCCAAATTAAAGAAACTTTATTAAGTGGTCTACGATTTTTGCCATATATTAAATTTTTGTTTTAATTAAACTTTAAACAAGGAAAATACGTTTAGTTATAAGAATCGAAAAAATAAAATTGAAAGCGTAGAAAATAGATTATTATTTTTAATATTTTATATATGAATTATAAAGCGTTTTGTCTTATTTCGCTATTTTGGTCATCAGCAAGGTTGGTCGATTAGGATACAGCAGCGAGTTATTATTTATTTTTACTTGCTACTCATTTCGCGCCAGACGATTTCTTACCGTGTTCTTAGCAACGAGATTGTAAATAGTAACAATTTCATATATTTTGTTGTTTTTCATTAAGCTTCGTTTGAAAATGGTTTCTAAGCAGTTCTTATTAACATTTAATCGAATTGATCACGAAGCGTATTTTCGAAAATGGCCAAAGATTAGAATAAGTTGAAAATTTTCGTATTGAATTTTGAATGAGTTAAAAAATTTTAGTGACTAGCGGAGACTAAATTATATACATTTTTATATTAATTATATTAAACATTAAACAAAGTACTATGTTAACGTTTTTATTTATTTATTATTATTTGACTTTCTTTATTTAATAAAATGATAATAAGCCATGACAAAGTAAAAGCCAACCACTGCCTTATTAACCTGTGCGTTGGCTCATTATTTTGTTTTATTTGTCCTATTTTTATCCCTTTCGGGTGGCCAATCGGGTTTGATTAATAGAAATTATTTGATATCGCCACACTTCACTTTTCATACATTTCCACATGATATGTACTTTCAGTTTATGTGACTTATAATATTAAAATTTATTATATTTAATAAAAGTTTGAACAATTCAAATCCCAAATTTCATATGACACGTCCCATTACATTTTTGTTGATATAAATAAATTCATGTTTCTTAATTTTCCCAAATTAATGGATGCAATGATTTGTTTTCTTATGGTTTTTAAGTGGATAATTTAGATGGTAAACTTCGATATTATAGAATTATTATATCAAATTTTATTTATTAGTATTCTCCAAATATGAAATTTTAAAAATTTTAAATATTATTGAATTATTAAATATGTAGATGTTGAACTAATACATTTTGTTATTAGCATGGATGATATATCATATTTTAAAGTTTTTAGCATCTTTAATTATATGTTTTTTTTTTTTTTTATTTAATCATATTATTAATACGAATTAATAATTTATCTTTAAAAAAATATATAGTAACCAGGACAGGAGAACGAAGAAGAGGAATGGATGATGAAAAATTGGAAGGAGGGGAAGGGAAGCCCTTTCCACTCGAATCTATTTAATATGCAAATTTTTATTTTATTTTATTTTATTTTAAATATGGTTGAGCAATAAAGAGCATAGCGACAATGTGGATGGAAAAAGTCATAGAGAGATCCGAACGTTGTAAATTTGTCATGTTGTGGGGATAGGTCAGCAGTGACGTCAGGAAATAAAACGTGGCTGGGTTCCGTTCTACACGAGTCATGACCCCACCCCCCATCACATCATACATCTTTAAGAAATGACGCCATGTTCGGCTGACAGTAAGCCCCGCGTTCTCCCTCTTAATTGATTCGTCGGACTTCCAAAACCTTCAGTGGTCTGGTCTATCCATTGGGGCCCCCCAACCCTCCTCTTTCCTCTCCTCCTGTTCCTTATATTTATATGCCCTGCCCTTTGGTTCTCCTCCCTCCTTATTTCAACAAGAAACTAGACGAGGATCGATCGTTGAATCTTGTTACCTGTTTTGGTTGGTATTTCTCATCCTCTCGTGTTGAATAGAACTTTTTACTGATCGTTGCTTTCGTGTTTATTAACTACTCTCATGCTCATGCATGCTTCTTTAATTAATTTTATGTGATTTTGGCCCATTCGGTTTGTAATTAATTCTTCTTCTCCTATTGTTTATAGTTTCATCTTTATTTAATCCCCAGCTGGTTTGTGGTCACTTATGTTTTCCACTCATGTTTGGAGGAATCTCTCGTGAGATCATTTTTTCCATTTCTACATATGTTTGTTTTTTCATTGCCCTTTTACGTACTGAAGATCATTGGTATAAATTGAAACAAAAAAGGAGTTAATCATAATCTCTCCAAATCAATTCTCTTACTCGTCCCGGAGGTCTTCTCCTTTCGAGATATAACAAGTTATCAGCGCCAGAAAACATTTAATTAATACGATGTTAACATGGTGTAACTTGTTGGTGGCCAATGTCATCTTCACAAAGAATCTTTTTGTCTCTGTCTGAGCTTTTATTTGTTTGGCACCAGAAGTGCTGGTGAGTTTGATTAAGAGAAGTATTACTTTGACATCGTGGCAGAAAATGTGGTGCCAGGGTTTGTGTTCATAGCAGTACTACTATTACTACTGGCTGCATTAAGCGTAGAGCCTTCGCAAGCTCTTATAGGCAAAGGGAAAGGGAAAGGGAAAGAAAAATCAGCTGTGTTTTTGTCACCTGAGTTTGTCTTAGGACCAGGATCAGTAGTGAACAGTGTCTACCAAGATATAGACTTTCCAAGAGGTCACATTGCTGTCAAGGGTTTCGATGCTGAAGTAGTCGATGACGCAGGGTTGCCTGTTCCCCTTCATCAAACTTATCTCCACCACTGGGTTATTGAAAGGTACTATCATCGTAAAGGTGTGGAGGCCTCTAAATCCAGTTTCATAAACGAGACCCACAATCAGATTTCATCATTGTGAGGAACAGTGGAATATGTCAGAACACACTTGAGCGATATTTTGTGTGGATCTGAAACACGGGGAACAGCCACATATGTACCAGATCCTTATGGAATAGAAGTTGGTAATCCAGATGAAATTCCTGATGGGTATGAGGAGAAATGGTTGCTTAATGTCCATGCAATTGATACTCGTGGTGTGGAAGACAGGTTGGGATGCACTGAATGTAGGTGTGATCTTTATAATGTTACAGAGGATGAATACGGTTATCCGTTGAGTTCAGACTATAAAGGAGGCTTGAGATGCTGCTATGATAAGACACAATGCAGAGTTAGAAAAGGTTTTGAAGGCGCCAGGAGAAGCCTCTATATGAGATATACAGTGAAGTGGGTTGATTGGGATAGCTCTGTTGTCCCAGTTAAAAAAATTCCTCTCAGTGATGTCACTGATACTTGGAAAAGGCTGAGTGCTTCAACAGATCAAACTGCAAGTGCAAAACATAATTGCCTGGTAAGAACTTCTCCTTGCATTTGAATGCATCAATTTATTTGTCTAATTTCCGATACATCAACATACCAAGCTAAGATAGAAATAAGCAAGGAGTTTGCACGTGTGTGCATGGAGTGTGTGTTTGTGTGTATGCACGTTCATCAATAACAGAAGGAACAATTTCAATTTTCTTAGGACTTCCAGACCTCGTGCGCTACTGGATTTGTCTTCATGAAATAAATTAAAACCACAACTTTGGTGCTAATCTTTGACAGATGCAAAAGACTACCAGTATAAGTATATGTACCCTCTGTGAGATTCTGTCCCATTCCATATATCACAATAGGGAAATGCAACTTTGGTGTGTGGTTGTATACTGAAAATAAATCTTTCAACATGAAGTGTAATTTTCATTTATGAGTTACATACCAGAAAAACAGGTGTTTACAAATAACAACACATTGTTAAACTACTTCAATGAAAGGGCTGAGTAGAAATCAAAACAGTATAGGTTTCCATGTTCATGAGTTTCAGAAAGTAAAAGGTGGAAATTAATATAGTTCATTTTGCATGCCCTGAAATTCCATTACTCTGTGTTTCTTTTTTGCTGTTGAGTGATTAGCACTTCTCTGGTTCAGGTTGAGTATAATGTAGAGCCTTGTGGCATCACTGGTGAAACCAAGGATGGGTGCATTGATGTCAAAAGGACAATTGTGACTATGCCAACTGGTGGTCATGTCATATACGGTGTTTCCCACCAGCATTCAGGAGGGATTGGTTCTACTCTTTATGGAGAGGTGATTTTGAACATCTAATTTTTATGTTTATTGTCACAAGTTAGATGCTTTCTTCTTGTGTTCATTGTATGTTGTGTTGCCTTTATATGACTGGTCAGTAAGAAATTGATTTCTTGTGGCATATTATACCCCTCTTATCTGCCTTTCTGATGATCTTCTTATGGTTCTTAAGCTTTGAATCTTCTGAAAATTCTGATTCTTGACAAAAAATTAAGCGGATTAAGTCACATTGTAGTAATTAAACGAACTATCGACGGAACAAAGCATATTATTTTCCCACATTTTTGCTACCATTTACCGGCAGATACCTATAAAAAATTGCAAGCGAAGTGTTAAATTAAGTAATTTGTATGTAAAGCGTAAACTCTAGGTCACAGTTGCGGCGAATACTACGGAAAATTGCAGACGGAAGTGTTCGTGTCAGGCCTCGTTGTATGTAAAATTTTAACTTTTAAGTCTTCAATTCTGAAATAATACCCTCTAAAAATTATCGATGGAGATGTTATTAGGTAATTTTGCAGCGTATATGGCGCCAAACTTTTAGATATAGCTAAAATGAGAATCACCACGGTAAGTGCAGACAGAGAAGTGTTAAGTAGTGATTTTGTGTATCAACTTTTTAGGTACCATTCTCAGCGAATACCTACGGAATATTATAAACGAAAGTGTTTAGTAGGTAAATATATTATTATATATTATTAAAAGTGTATAATCCCACATTTATATGTTATTCTGAAGCGAATTTCGTGAAGTATTTACCTCTGATTGATTTTCCGTCTGGTAATTTGTTACCCTACGCCACAACGGCCTACGAAATATGGTTGTGATGTTAGTAGGTAAATTTATTACAAACGAATTTTTATGTGCTCTGAGAATTTTTACGTAGGTAAGTGCCTCAAATTTGTTGTAGTGTAAGATGTACCATGACTTGAAAACTCTTCTCAAGCTAATGTGGGTTATACGTTTCTTCATGTTCATTGCATGCTAGTTCTTTCTATTTCCAAAACTCTAATTGGATAATCCTTTACCTCTATTAAGCTTGCAGGTTTTTTGAAATAGTGCTTGATTTTTGTATTTTCCAAAAGGCCCCCCTTTTCATTGTGATTTAGAAGAGGCTTTTTTCCCATTACTAATGGTTCATTACTATTTACATGCACTTCCATACATTTATTCATTTTGAGTGTAAGTTGGGGCAGGGTAGCAACTCTTCCTTCTGCCTTCATATAGTGTTTATGCTTCATGTTTACCTAGTCCAGAGTTTGGCATAATGATCTTGTTTAAGGTTCATTATTCCTCAGGCTTTATTTGGATTGGCTATCTATATGTTCTCTTCACTGCTCTATTGCTACTGTAATAATGTTACTATCTTTATTTGATTGATGTATTGGAGTCGGATGGACTTCCGCTCTTATTTCAATGACCTGTTTGTTTGTGGTGAGTTCAGGATGGAAGGATTATTTGCTCTTCAATGTAACTATGGGAAGAGGGATGGAAGGCGAAATGAAGTGATTACATTGTTGGAATGTCTGCTGTTATCTCAGCCGAGTTACGTAGAGATATACGATGAGACAGTGATTGGAATCCTAATTACAATGGCTGAGCTGGGGTTATGGGGCTCTTCTACGTTTGGTTCTGCGAGCCATCATCAAATCGATTAACTATCTTGGTCTTCATTTGATGTAAGAGTTTTTACTCCCTGTATTTGCAGACTTTTTAATTTTTGGAATAGTGTTCAATCTTAGGGATCAGGATATAGGATATATCTTCTCTGGAATTCTGATTGATGAACAAAACCAATAAATAACATGGATAGATAAAGTGGCATAGTGATAACTATTTGGGCTAAAGATCAATGAGTGGTAGTTGGGATTGAGAGAGGGGATTGTGAAGGGGGGGCGGCGGGAGCATTAGCCATTAGAGGTACCAGCCCAAACTCTTTGTTCAAAACCACTAAGCTGTTGTTGGTTTGCAGATGCATCTGCTGACAAATATATGATTCTGTTTGAAACGTATAAAACTGTTTAGGAGTAGCAATAGGCTGCTTCGCTATTGTTGTGGTTTATCTTCGAAGGAAGAAAACTGGAAGATGACTATAAACTCTTATAGATTGTGAAGGTGTTTAAATTCTGAGTGTTTGTTATGTGTGTGTAAAATCTTGCTTGCCCAAATGCATGGTGACTTTGCTCTTTTAGTGCTTGTTTTCTTATTTGTTTTCTATTACCGTTTAATTATTTCACGTAAAATACAAATCTGAATGAAAATACCAATTTTTGCATTAAAATTAAAGACTTTACAAATCATAAAATAATACAGAAAATGGACTTAAAAAGGATGAGTTTCATATTCATCTTTCACGACTTAAGTGTTGCTTGTCTGGCAAAGAAAAAACTCATTATTTGTCCTCAAACAATCAAAATTTATTTTTAAGGACATTTTTCTTTTCAATTATATTAGCAATTTGGATTCAGTGAAATGTTAGTTGTGATATCAATTCCAACTAAGCTTCCATTTATGAATCCTAAAGATTTTCAATGTAGATCATTCAAATTAGAAGAAAATTCATAGATTGTTAACAAATACAGTTCTTGACCGTTGCAGTGAGTATGTGCTGGTCTTCCCTTTATGATGATAATTTGGGTTAGTGGCCTTGTGAACCAACAATATAATAGTAGTCTCACAGGGTGACTTGGGTCCCCATAGGCTTGTTGGTCATGCTCTCCCACTAATGTGGCGCAACACAACCCTCAGGATCAAATATGTTTAGGCTTGTAATTTATGACTAAGTACTTGGGTGAATACTTTGAGATATTTGGGTTCAAGTTTATTTGAGACTATCACATATTTTCTCTGCATTCTTACCTTCCTTGCTTGCTCATCCTTTATTTTCTATTCAAACTTTTCCAAAAGCACCCCAAAACTTGTTTTGGTGCATCTTTATGTTTTCCTTGTGGCTTTTCTTTCTCACTTCGGTTTCAAATTGGTTTCTCTAGTTCAGAGGCTCTTTTATTTTCATTTTCTTCAAGGTTTTAGTAATGGTGCAATGTTTTGCCTTCTTAAGCTTTCTACCTCCTTTTAACAAGCTTTGGGTCATCAACTCCCATACCAGTTGACATTAGGGTACTAGGTGTAGAACACCCCTAAGGACTTAATTGCTCAAAGGAGGAAGACTATAAGGCAAAACTCATTCCTCCTTGAAATTGACATATTTTTTCAGATTCTCTGTTCTCTATTGTACACCTCTTTTGTACATCTTTTCTTTTCTCAATTGCTTTTCCTTCCACATAATTAATTCTCATCCTTCTCTACTTTTCAAAATTGTACTCCCCCAAACTTGTCATCTTGATCACTTTTTCTACACTTATTTTGCCAAACATAGGGTTCTTTATTGAAAGATCAGAATTTCAGGAATGATTAAGGTTCTTTTATGTGGCTTTGATGATGAAATTGACATTTAGGCTCAAATAATGTACTAGGGTATATGCATATAGCATATCACAGGGTACGCTATGAAAGGCTCAAACTATCCAATGATGGCCTAAATAATTTCCTGTTGGTTGTGATGCTTATGATTTCGCCTTGAATAATAATTTAACAAGTTTTAGGACCTTTTGAGACTAAACTTATAGTAAATCCTATAAGGTGTTCCTAACCCAAGTAGAATAAGTTTTCAAAGTACTTATGACTAATGTATGCATATGAGTCATTAAAAGCGTCTTGTTATTAAATAACTAGAATTATCGTGATTAACATTATCATCAATTTGACCTTTTAGAATCTAAAATTTCGACTTATTTATTGCGACATAACAACTTTGATTATATTCCACTTACTCTGCAATTTCATCTACATTTAAGTTTAGTTAAAAAAAAAAAAAAAAGGATTACTATGCTGTTATAAAACTGAAAAGCTAATTTTGATTCATCAATTCATTTCTACCCAATCATCATAGCAGAAGCAATTCAACAATCATCATCTCAATTCAACCAAACATACAAACTCACAGCCTGCATCATTCAGAATTTGTACAAGTATGCAAAAATATTAAACACAATTCTTAATTTGCACAAATTCTAGAAACTTAGTTTTCCTCATTTTCAGGTTCCCAATTTTTTTGTCTAAACGGCTTAAACAATAATATTTATGCCTTTTTATCATTTCAGCTTAGCATTTCAATGCATGCAGTACAACTAAATGCCCACTTATTTGTTGCATCAATCAACAAGTTCAAAATTTATTATGCTTCACATATCACAAAATAAAATGAACAAGAAATGAGAAAAAAAACTTGAAGACCTGATTTTTGCAGATTTAGGAACCATATTTTTCATTTATCTTTTCAATTGCAAGGAACTGAATTACAAGGAGAGAGTTACAATTTAAATTCATTTCTTTTTCCTATGCTGGGATCTAGAGGTTTTGAGGTTAACTAGTTCATACTGATAACCAGCTTGAGATGGAGTGAAGTCAGAGATGGAAGCTTGAGGCTGTTTACTTGTTTTATCTCCTGCCAGCTTGTTGGTAAACCATTCTAGCATTATATATAAAAATCTACTAAAATTTTATAATAAAGTATTATATATTAAATTGTAATTGAGCCAACTTGGAGTATTTTTAAGATTTTTTTATATTGATTCGATGATTGTTGAATCGAGAGAAATGAACCCAAGTGAAAAGAAAATATAGAAATTGTAAAATGGGGACTAGGGTCGATTGTAAATAAGTTTATATGTCTAAGTGATATTAGGAGAAATAAATGAGTAAAGGGGAAAAAAATCAAGAAAATGACATGGCGTAGGAAAGGGAGGAAGAACTATAACCTTTTTTTAAAAGTACGATTAAGAGTGATATAAGAAAAGAAAAATGAGAAAGGAAAGTTAAGAGAGAAATTTCTACCTTCTCTCTAAATTTTAGGCGATCGGACCATAGGTCTCTGTGGCTGCAGAGGAGTCCTTCCTAGTGACAGGCCTTTCTAGTAGAGATCGGGCAGGGGACTTCGACAAACTCCATAGGGTGGGTCTTCCTCTCACTTGGTCTTCTTCTACAGGATTGTTGGGTGGTTCTGTAGCCTTGGGGAAAGTTTGGTTGCATTTTAAACCGTAGGAAGTTACCACATTGTGGTAGTGCGCGACTAATGAACAGGCGATTTTTTGGGTACAAAGTGAAGGGAGAGGGAGTGGTAGTGCGTCCCTTCTAGTAAATTGTAGCCACATCGGTGGCTTGATGTGGCTTTTGAATTTCTCGATTTGGACCTCTTGTGGTAAGTTATAGTCCTTTTAATGAGGTGTTTATTAAATCCCCATGAATCGGTTGTCGGTTCGAGATTGACTAGCCATACAACCGACGGGTTTTGGATCGAAATAAAGAGGAATTTGGCGGTAAATCGCTACGTGAGGTAGCCACATCAATGAACGATGTTGGGCTTTTCATTTCTTAATTCGGACTTTTGTAGGCCAATTATGGTCTTTTTACTCACGAGCAGTCAAATGGGTGGAGGTGGTCGTCAAGCGGGGTAATTAACGGTGGTCGTCCAAGCGATTATTGCCGTCAAGCGGTGATCGTCGAAGCGGTGTCGTGAAGCGGTGAATTAGTCAAGCGGTGGTCGTGAGTAGTGGTAAATCAGCGGTGGTAGTCAACGGTGGTGCGTCAAACCAGTGGTAAATGTCGGCGGTGAGGTGATCGGCGATGGTCGTCAAAGCGTTGTCAGTTAAGTCAGGCTGTCGAGAAGTTATTCGCATGACCTCAACGGAAGGTCATATCTCACCGTTTGAACTCCGTTTGGTGTTCTTGGACTGAAAGCCCGTAGTCGAAATACATTCATATGCGAGAGGATGTTAGATGTCGAGGCAGGGTGTTTGGTGACTCGTCCTTACCGGTGCGGCTCGTCGATTCGGATGACTTCGTCAAAGTTGACTACACATGATCTCTCCAGCCGGAAGGTCATCTCCTTACGTTTGAACTCCGTTTGGGTGTTCTTGGACTACATGGAAGCTTGGTGGAGTGAATACATTAATATTCCGGGAGTATAGAAGATGTTTGACCGAGGTGGTAAACGAGCCTGTCCAGTTTGGTCTGCTCGGCCATCAGGATTTGATCGCGTGATGACCTCCAACTCGGTCCTAACTCCTACGTCCGAACTCCGATTCGAGTGTTCTCGCACTCCCGCGAAAGCCCCATCGGGTACGCTAATCCATCTACATATAGAATTTTAAATTGGAACCTATATTAAACTCTGAAAATCGATCCCAACCAAACCACTAGTACACTCAATATCGTTCTTTTTTTTAAATTCGCTTTTAATGCGGGACCACTGCTATGAAAAGTCTAAATCATATTGAGATCTAAGGATTGGAATCAAAGTGCAAATATTTTTGGTTTGTTCTACCAACTCCTATTCCTCGGCTTCAAGTTTTTTTCATGTTGTTCTAAAAGCATATTGAATTGATTTAATTGATTTGAGAAAAGTGGATCGTGAAATATTTGCATATAAAAATTTCATGATCATTGAAAATAAATCTGTTATATGTTTACATATTGTACTATATTTTGCTATAAAGGATTTGAACGCCTCTAATAGAATGCTAACCGCTTATTTCGCATTAAGGATAGATTGGTATACCAATAGGGTCAAATAGCAAGATCGCGAACTATTGATGTGTCAATTCCGACGCAGTTCTACCGGACCGTATCGTAGCTGTTCACTATTTGATTGTTTATAACTACCGAGCCCACGGACTGTGATCGTGTTATAAACCATATGATACCTACCGGCAGCCTCAAATGGACCGCGTTTCTGACTCATATCCTCAGATATCGAATACATAGGTGAAATTGCTAAGGGCATAACTGGAATTGGATTGGCATAAATGAATTGATCGCACAATCGAATTGATTTTAACTCAATTGGAAGTGCGTAATCGAATCGAATTTGTGAGCACATATTTGAATTCGATTTGAGATTGTGGAAATATTGATTATGAAAATGTATTTATGGGATGATCAATGAACTATAACTTATTGTATATATATATATAACAAAGTATATGTATTGTATTTATATTGATCATCCAAAAGATTGGAAGTTCTGAATTATTAAATTGCATGAATTGATTTAAGATGGAACTGAGGAATGGATTTGTTTAGAACCACTAAGCATGAAAATGTTTAGCCGTGATTGCTTACCAATGCGCAGGTACCGAGTGATAGATGCTGATGAAAGCTTTAACTCCAAGATCGAGGGAGTCACGAGTCATAAAGAAGGTACCTTGAGTATAATTCGACATGTGCATTCATTCCATGCTTTCTTTGATATTAATATGGTAAAACAATTTGAACTCGACATCTATTTTTTGTAAATGTATTTTGCAGTTAAATGTATTTTGTTAAATATAAAATGTTTGGGCGGGTTTGCCCACTTTGTAATCGTCCGCAAAGATATGATTTTGAGTGATTTTGAGTGATTTTAGCGGGTATCCCTGACTTGCCGATCCGCCAAAACGGCCCGTCGGGCTCGGTAAGGGGCGCCACAAGCATCCTGACATTAAACTTGATTAGCTCATTTTGCCTTCCTCCAATTGAGTTAAGTGCACCCTTAAATTCACCTTAGGCATTGTACATCTTTATCATGTTGGAGTTATGTTGACCAATTTTCCGACACGGCTACCAAAGACTAACTAAAGTCCCCGGCAATGGCACCAAAAACTTGATATTGACCAAATTTGACCATGTAATTAGCACTGCTACCAAGGACTTTCTAATATCCCCAAGAGTTGTGCCAAAAACTTGTTGAGAGCCAAGATATAAAATATGTTTTCTTCTTTTTATGTGAATTGTCTAATTTGAAAATTAGGTTGGTCAACATCTCTGCAAGTGCACAGGTCATACAAGTAATACAATGGATTTTAAGTCCAGATATCATTCCCACGAGGATCGATTAGAAAAGTTTAAAGATTAACTACCCTCACTACTAAAGACTCTTGCTATTTGAATTTCCTGATTCTAAAGATAGATTTAACTTTTTAAGTAAAAATGAAGGAATAAATCATAAATGAAAATTTTGAACTACATGATTAGAAAGCTACTATGAATTGAAACAAATGGGAAAAAAAGTGTTGTGGTCATCACTTTGCAAGTTCCAACTAAAATAATGTAATGGATGTGAACCTTGGAGTTGTCCAAGAATAAATTAGTATAGAAGTGGATCTCTCCTAGCTTTATACATTTCACTATTCAAATTACCACATTTCTATCTCTAGATAATGGGTCTGAAAAGTTAATTATAGGATTTGTTCCTCTTTTAAGATTTGACTATTTTCTGTCCTGATATTTCATGCCATTTCTTAGACTGAACGCAAGTTGGATTTTAATTTATGGATTAGTATTAATCAATTATTAAGATTTGTTTATCGGATTATTAAATAATATCAATTATGTAATATTATTACAGAATCGACCACCACGTAACCCGACCAATTAATACGTAACTGAAGTATTGATAGCCTATGATGGGCTGGACTATCCTTGAGTACCTATTTATAAGAGGTCCCTACTATCCGATAAGAGCTCTCCTCGACTTCCCATCCTCGGCAAGAGATTAGGTTTTCCTGCTTGCATAATCGTATAGAGAGCAACTATCTCCTTCTCTCGCCAATGCCAGCCACTTTCTATGAAAACCATGGATCCTACTTCGTGCCGTGCATGTTTGAGTCCCAATTTCATATGTGTGTATGAACATGTTATATTGCATCTACAAGTTTTTTTCTATCAATTGGTATCGTGAGCGATCAAATAACGACTATGGTCAGTTTCATCCGCATGAACCCTAATAATTTGTGTTGATCGGGAAAGATTTATTTTTGTTTTATGTGAAATTTTCAATTTTTAGTGGTTTTGTTAATCTCACATATGAGTCTCTATTTTGGATATGTTCTGGAATCAAAAGGTTTGAGATTATATTGTTCAGATTTATGACCCTGTTTTTGTCAAATTTCTAAAAAAAAAAAAAAAGTATTTTGGGGATTATGCAATTGTATATTGATATGTACCAGCAATTATGATATTATTTTGCATAATTATGATCTTGCCTATCGTGAGCATAATTATGCAAAACATTGTAGAAATTAAATAATTTAAATTCTTTTAGAATTTTAAATTAATTCATATGAATGTTTGCACTAAAATACCATACCCCCATCTGCATGTTGTTATTAGTGTAATTTGTTATTACAGCAAAGGTACTATTTGCTCTAAAACTTATGTCAAATTATGTTTTGTGCAATTTATCGGCAGTATTAGAATTTTGGTGACATGAGATCATGTACATTGCATACTTATATTTCCTTTATCGTGATTCGTGACCTCTTAGGCGTGATCATGATAAATAAGAAATCGCGAATAGGCATGTTCGGGTCAGACGTATAAATCATTTATTTTCATGATAGCATGGTAATATTATGTTACATGCATATTAAATGTTTCCCTCTCTACTCTGGTGCCAGCCTCATTGCCTATGCAATTGACTTCTGTCAAAACTCTGAATGGGACCAATTATGAGGATTACTAGTAGTTATGTTAAACTTTTGAATGAGACAAAACAGGTGCTGAATAATCATTTTGATATGAAAGACCTTGGTGATGCCTTCTTTGCCCTAGGCATCCAGATTCATCGTGATAGGTCTAAAGGCATTCTTGGATTGTCTCAAAGAGGATATTGAAAAGTCCTCAAACTAGCTTAACATGCATCTTTGTTCTCATGTGCCGCACCCATTCAAAAGGGTGATAAGCCTCTCTAAATCTCAATGTCCTCGTGGATGAAAAGGAGGAGTCGCTTTCTCGAAAAGTGTTAAACAAACACTTACAACTACCTCAACTATGGCTGCAGTATGTCGCTTGTTATGAGGCTACTTATCAAGCCATGTGGCTAAAGAATTGATTTTGGCTTTCATATTGTTGAGAGCATATCCAAGCCACTGTTATATATTGTGACACATACTGAAGTCAGACATTTTTCCCTAAACAACAGAGCGTTTACTGGCCAAAGCACTTTGATATAAAATACCCGCTTTTGTCGAGAGAAAGTCTAGAGAATTTCGTGACTCCTGACAATATACTGCTACAGGACATATGTTAGCAGATCCACTAACCAAAGGCTTACCTATAGGAGTTTATCAACGTCATGTAACTCATATGAGTTTTGTTAAGTCTTTTGATATTTTGGGTTAATGGGAGTCTGAATTTATGCATTTATTTGCTTTGCAATTGCTCGGGAGGTATGTATTGAATGACATGTCAATAATATCATCATATCTCTCCGACAAAGATCATTGAAATGCTTGGTTCATTTGTTTGAGAAATGCATATTTTGTTTTATTCACTCATGCGCTTCTATTCATATTCTCTTTCTATATGAAATATGGAGCATGTTGATGTGTATGATATTTTTCCCTATCTGATAAGATATTCAAAGACGTTGAAGGTTTATATATATATATATATATATATATATATATATATATATATATATATATATATATATATATATATATATATATATATATATATATATATATATATTATTGGTTATTATGTGTTTTGGGTCATAATTATTTTATCATAGTTATAATAATCCTTATTCCTAATAATTGACTAATGCTATCCAAGTGGGAGAATGTTGGATTTTAATTTTATGGATTAGTATTAATCAATTATTAAGATTTGTTTATTGGATTATTAAATAATATCAATTATGTAATATTATTACGTAATCGACTCAATTAATACGTAATCGACCAATTAATCAGAATCGACGATTGAGTGCCTATGATGGCCGACTATCCCTTGAGTACCTATTTATGAGAGGTCCCTACTCTCATATGATAAGAGCCTCTTTGACTTCCCCATCCTGGAAGAGATTAGGGTTTTCCTGTTTGGCATATAAGATAGAGAGCAGTCATCTCCTCTCTCTCTCTCAGTTTTCAACAAAGAAATACTTTCCTGAGAAACCATGGATCCTACTTTTTTGGTGCCAGTACATGGTTTGAGTCCCAATTTTTATATGTGTGTATGAACATGCTATATTGCAAGATCTCGCATAAGTTTTTTTTTCTATCACTGTTTCATGGATGTGATTATGTTTCCAAAATAAAAGATACCTTAACCATCAATTAGATAAGAATTTCTTCTTCCCTTGATTAGAATCTAAGCTAACATTAGGTTGAATTTATTCCTCTCAATCGAGGTGAAACCTCTCAGAATGAAGTTGCTAGATCAGTAAGTGGACCTTATGCCTCGGGCACACATTCCTGTTGTCACTCAGGAGAGAGCCTTGAAAGCAGAGGTTAGATCATCACTAGTGATATATCAAGGTAATCCCAACAGTCCATTAGTGTAAATGTATCGACAAGTCACTTCTCATTATTCTCAGGTAGTCTCATTTTTGTGTCACTCAGATGAATTCCTGGAAATCAGAACAATGCTATTGCTCTTTTTTTTATACCAAACACCGATATTCAAAACAACTCAATGTAGGAATAATATCAGTTACATCATTCCAATTTTCTCACCCAAAACAACATTAAACCTTACAAACAATAATTCTAACAAAATATGTTTCCCAAAAAAGAGCTTATCCTTTCAAATTTGGATCACAAATCACAATGACTAGTTGATTAACCGACCATTTAGATCACATCATAACTAAGCAAAAATGAGTTCCGTATCAAATTCCATTTCATTCAAATCCGCATTAATTGAAACAAATTTACATGAACACCAAATTTAATTCCAATTCGACGACCGCTTCAATTCAAACTAATTTGAATCAAGAAACAACTAAAATATTAGAAAAAAATATATATATACACAATGAGACTTCAGCTTTCCCAAAAAGCACAAAGACTTGATGAAAGCCGTTGGAAACTGAGCACTACTTCCCAAAAGCTTCTATTTATAGGCTCAAGTCTTGGGCCCTAAAAACGAGGTGAGAATCACGCACTTCGAAAAGCCCAAAATTCCTGCCCTAGTCACACCGATGTCTGATGATGTCATCGATATCTTGGCTTCATGTCGTGGTCTCGCACTGATGCCGACATCAAAGAAATCGTTCGACACTTCTCATTTTCCGTGGCTGAAGCCCATGTCGCTACGAGGCAGGACATGGAGATTCATTGTTGCATACACTCGATGTTCGCGACATTGCCATTCTTGTGTCGCGACATTTAGTCGGGTGTTGCGACACGCCCGATGTTGCGATATCGGGCTGGAACCTGAGGCCCTTGCTTGCACACAGACCGATGCGCGACACATCGGAACTGGTTGTCACGACATTGATTATTTAAGTTCATTGTGATCATACTAGGTTGATGTTGCAACACTGTTGTGATGTCGCGATATTGTATCTTGTTGTTCTACAGTTCTCTCCCAACGTCTTTATTGATGTCGCGACATTTATTCTATGTCGCAACATTGGACCGATTTCACTATTTAGGCTGCTTAGGACTGATGTCGCGACATTGACATGTTTGATTACTACCCAAATAGTGATATTTTACACCCTTATTAATACAGGTTTTGAGCACTTTTTTTTTATAGTAATCGCCTTAATCAACCCATTTGGCATGTTAAGGACCTAGCAAGACTACTAATCGCATTTTGTGGCAAATTTTGTAGTTTTTTCAAGCTAATCATGCCAAAGTTTTTGAGTCAGCTCAATCTTGAAGAAGCCAAGATGAACTCAGCTACAATCTAAACCATAAAAGAGAGAAGGGTGAAGCTTAAGAAATAGGAGAAGAATTTTGCAGTGGCTGTAGTTTGGGCTCCTCGTGCTGCGGTAAAATTCTCGCAACACCGCGAATTTCGCAGGTTTAAATTGCTCTCGCGCGCCACCGTTCACCTTCCCGCCTTTGACTTTGTTCTTGATTTCTTCCCATTTTGTCCAGTAATAGTTAACTACTTTGTTCATTCCTAGTACTCTTGTATTGTTTTGGGCATATAAGCTCAAGCAAACATCAGAATCAGGATCATCATCTTCATTAATAAAGTTTTTGGGCGGGAAGCTTTCAGCTCTGCCCGCTCTTTCCCATTTTCTCTCATTTTCCCTCACTTTCTCTCCCTTTCTCACTAGCCAAACACCCTCCGAGGATGAGCGGCTAGAAATCTTTCCTCCATGAAGCAGAAGGCCATTGGGTGAGGGATCCTGAAGCAGGTTGAGGGGTTCCATGTTTTTCACGCAGATATCCACTGCCGTTATTGTTCTCCCTTTTTAACTTTAGGTTTTGATCCCTTTGAATCACCTTGAATGGTTATTAGTTGATAAGCTTTTGGGCTCATTGGATGCTTAATGTTAGATCCATTGATGTTTATTAGTTATCATTTATGAGCCATTGGAAGGTGAGTCATGTGACTAGGTTTACATCGAGAGCACTAACGGCCAAAGGGATGCCATTTCTAAAGATGTTTAAAGAGGTAGTTTTTATAGTTAAATGAAGATCCGGTTCGAGATGACTATAGGTCATCCTCCAACGTGGAGGAAATGACCCCAAGAAACCCCTCGCCTGCTCCTAGGAACTTAAGCCCACCGACCTAACACTCAAGCGAGTTCTATTTACATTTTAACTTGTTTATTTTCTTCAGCCTAAACATTTCACCCCACTGTTTTATCAAAACCCTAAAATCCAAAACAAATTCACCAATTAGAACTTAACTGCAACTCATTTGTGCAAAGAAAACCCATCCGTGTTCGACCTCAGAAACACTGATATTTAAAGAGCTATGCTACTAATGGGGAGGAATTAGGTTTATAATTTTTGTTATTTTCGGACACCCTCCGTGCACACGAATCAATGTTGGTCACTCGTTGATGTGGCAACATTGCCTCTATAGGTCTGGTCCATTAAACTGATGTCGCGACATTTTTGCTATAATGTCGTGACATTGGGTCTGGTTGCTTTGAAGTCCTCTACCAGTGTCTTTAGTTTATGTCGTGACATTTATTTTGTGTCGCGACATTTGACTTGTCTCAACACTCAGGCTGCCTTGATTGAATGTCGCGACATTGAATGTGATGGTCTCCGGTATTCAAGCTTTGGCTAATGTTGCGACAGTATATTGATGTTGCGACATCTAAATAGTGCAGTTCTTCCCTTCCTTAGCTGATGTCTAATATGTTGTCAGGATGTCGCACATTGGATGACTCGATATAATTTGTCCTGACGAGTTGTTTGTGATATTGCAACATTTCAAGATCAAGAAGCTTCCTTCTCTAACTCATGTCGCGATTACTGCCATATTTTCAAGACTTTCTCCACAAGATGTCGCGATACTGGAAATTTGGCTACAATGTTATGATAGTGGCCTTCTTGCAATTCATGCTGATTTTTACTCATTTTTTTGCTGAATTATGCTTATTTTCTTTAAGTTTTTGCAAAACAACAAATTTGGGTGAAAGCTCCTTTTTTTCTGCATCAAACTGAACTTTTAAACCAAAAATATTCTTGAAAAATAGACTTTAAAATTGATGAGTTTTAGACCCATCAAACTCCCCTAAACTTAAAGTTTTGCTTGTCCTCAAGCAAAAAAAAGGATATTTGTTTGTCCTCAAACAATAAAAATCAAAATTTGAGATCAATTTTCAATTAATTCATCTTTCAAATATGATTAGCATTTAGACCCGAGTATCATTTCAATTGTGATGTCAACTCTAATCAAGCTTCATTGTTAGAATTCTGAAAATTTCCAATTTAAATAATTTAATGTAGCATGTAATTCATAGTCAATAAACAAATATAATCCTTGACTATGTGAGTGTGTATGGGTCTTCCCTTTATAACTGACTTGTAGATTAGGTAACTTTATGAGATTTACTTTGCAAATTGCCCTTTTCTCAGAGTATTTTTAAGTCCCATAGGCTTGTTGGTCATATTATTCTCCACTAATGTAGACATGACACACCCCTCAGAATCAAATAGGTCTTTTAAGCTTATAATGAATGGCTAGGGTACTTGGTAGACAATTAGACATTTTAGGCTCAAGTTTACCTAAGACTGCATTCATTTCCTCAACTTCTTTCCTTCATTTCTCATCCTATTTTTTTTGTTGAATTAGCCCTTCAAATTTCACCAGACCAGATTTTGGTGCATCCTTTTGCTTTTCCTCCCTTGAGGCTTGTTGTTGTTGTTGTATTTTTTTATTTTTTTATTTTTTTATTTTTGTTATGTTCCACTATTTTGACCCGCTGTGTTTCCTTTCCTGATCCCTTTGTTCTCAGATGGAGTGGTGTAATGTTTTACCTTTTTAAGCTTTCTACAACCCTTTAGCAAGCTTTGGGTTAGTAGCTCCCACACCAGTTGGCATTAGGGTACTAGGTGTAAAACACCCCTAAGGACTTAATTGCTCAAGGTTAGTAGGCTACAGGGTAAAACTCACTCCTTGTAACTTTCTTCACTTTCTTCTTTGTCAGATTCTCAGTTTTCTGTTTTGCACCTCTTCTAGTTCAGCTTATTTTCTTAATTGTTCTCTTTTCTCATCCTTTATTCTATTCTTTCTTTTCAATTCAAACTTGCACTCCCCCAAACTTATCCTCCTTCACATTTCTTCTTCATGTATTAATTTGCAGCTTTGGGTAATTTAAGGTTCTTGTATCAGAAGATAGAATTTAGAAGGTTGAAGGCTCTTTTTTTTTGTTGTGATGATGAAATAGACTTAAAGTTCAAAGTAGGTACTAAGATGTCGTGAAAGGGATATTTGCAGGGCTGGAAGTCTCAAACTCCGTCCAAGGATACAGAACCCATTTTTGCTGTTGATGTCTGAATTCTGCCTTGAAAAATAAATGCAAACAAGTTCTAGACTTTGATTTATGATAAGGTTTTCCTAACCCAAGCACAATCAGCTTTTGAGGTACTTTTGACCAATGTGTTAGTATAGTCATTTTCCAAAATGTATTGTTCAATTTGACTAGAATTACTAGCTTCATTAACCTTGATTTCAATTTCAGTTTTCAGTAATCTGAAAGTTTAGCTTCTTTATTATTGACATCACAACTTATCCTATTTGTTATTAAGACTTCAGCCTGTTCTGTTTTACAACAATTTGTTGTGTTATTCTTCACTTTACATTTCATTATCATTGAGTCATTTAGTTTATTAGTTTGACCACAATAACACCAACATTTCATTAAATTTCTTAAAATCTTCAAATAAGCCAATACAACATTTACTCAGAAAACATGTCATGTCATCCAACACCCTTCAACATGCAGCTTTCATACAATCAACATTATGAATTCTCCTTTATTCACCAAAAAACACAAGTTCCAAATTTTATTAACATCCCCTAGATTGAAAAATTAAAAGGTACCAACAAACAAGAAAATTCTATGCACAAATTTTTTAGAAAATGCTCTTTTATTAGAAAGAGGGAACAATTACATTATGTTATTTACAGGACAAAAAATGATAGAGAAGAGAAGAGAAAGAGAGAATGAGGGATAAGAAGAGCTATATATTTTTCCCATGTGACCTGAATCTTCGAGGGCTTCGAGGTTCATCATGCAACCTCAGGTAAATCTGTATCGAGGGTGAACTCAGGAATGGATTGGAGTTGAGCCCTCTCCATTTATGTCAAAGAGATACCAATCTTGCATCCTTGCCTGATGAGCTCACTTTGCCATTGCCCTATGGAGTTCAGGGATTGCTCAAATTCACCTTGGGTTTGGTATATCTTTACAAGGTTTTGGTTCACCAGATCTATGCTATCGGGTCCGCATAACTTCTCCCCAGAGTTCAAGACGGACTCAAATTTCTTCATCCCTCCTTCGATGGTCAGTTGATCTCTTTCTCGGTGTTCCTTGTAAAGATACCCAAAGGCTTCCAGCCTTCCCGCTGCTTCTAATTCCATTCATTCTCCCGACCTCACGCCTTGATCAACTCTTGATCCCTCTTCAAATTTCGATCCTCGCACAATGGCTCTTTCTTCTTTTTGGGTTCAACCTCAATGCCTTATCTCCGCTTGATGTATCTTCTCCACTCTCATCCCTCCTCAAGAGTTATGTTGCTAGGTTTTCTTCTATTTTTTTATTCTCTACAGCCATGGCTTCATTTCTTCCACCTCATTCTTCGAACCCGCTTCATCTCTCCTCTTCATTTCTTCTTCAACCCTTATCACCAAGGAGAACAATGTCGGGCCAGATCAAGTTTTTGCCCTTTGCTTGTCCCGCTCCTTCTTTTGCTCGCTCTAAGCAAGTATCAGATTCTTCAACCCCTGGGAGCACTGGCTGCTCGGGCAACCCTCTTTAAACCCCCTATTTCTTCTGTCTCTAGTCTTTCTTCAACTGTAGGGACTGCCTCTCCTTGCAATTCTGAAGTTTCCATTTGCCTCTTCCTTGTTCTCTCAACCTCCTCACCCTATACTGGAGCTTTTAGGACTCCAATAAGTGTGAGAGGTGAGGATCTCTGGCTTCTCCTCACCATCGAATGTTATACCCCTTGATACATGTGAGCAGTGATCAAGGCAGCAAAGTGATATTCGAGAAATCGTTCTCGTGGTAGTCCAGACAGATCGTCCACAATCTTCCCCACATTCAAGTTAAACCCCTTGACCAATGCATACAAAAGTATGGCATGGTCTTGTCTCAATGTGGAGATGTGCTTTGAGGGGGTGAGAACGGAGTTGATGAAGTAGAACCATACCTTTATTGCTTTCGATGAGTCACCTTTATTGATATAGGCGTTGCAGATGGTTTTGGTCCTCTGCCATTGATGAGTCCTAAACTCATCTATTTTTAATCAATTTTTATGAAATATTTTTAGCAGTTAAGATATATTTTAATGCTAAATTATGGAATATTCACCAACTTTGTGTTTTGCAGGTTTTTATTGAAAAAGAGATAATTCCAGTAGGAAAAGAAGAAAAAAAGTGGCCAAGTAAACTCGTTATTTACATGTTTCGAATGTCACGCATTGCATCTCAAGGAACCAAGAGAGCTTATGTCGCAAATCCATCGCCTTTATGTCGCAACAAAGTCCAGGCTAAACTCAAGGAAGAAATAGAACTTTGTCGCGACAAAGAATTTCTACGCGATTAATCGGCCAATAGTGCGAGGAAGACTGCCGCTGACACTCGACCGTTTGAGACATTGATCAAGGAAAATGGCAATGGAACTTTATCGTGACAATCCTTACTTTACTGCAACATAAAAGAATGAAGATAGTAGATGAACTATGTCGTGACAAAAGACGACTCTATCGCTATAGAGTATGACAAGGTTATAACACAAGTCAGTTGTGACAAGTGTTTTTATGTTATACAAAGTTTTCAAAGATAGGACTACTTCAAGGAAGGATTTCGTCGCGATTAAAGAGTGGGTCTTTGTCGCAACATAAAATTCATAGTTCACAATAAAGGGCAACAAGCCTTTATCGCGACAAAGAAGTTTTCTGTCGTGACAAACAAAACATGAGGTTGAGGTGAACTTTGTCACGACAAAGAAATCTCTGTTGTGACAAGAAGTTGAAAAGCAATATAAGAAGAATGTTACGACAAAAAAGTTTTATGTTGCGACATAATGAATAATTGAAGGCAGAATCTCTGTCGCAACATAGAAGTTTTCTGTCGCGACAATAAAAGCTGCAGAGTAATAGAATTTTGTCGCGACAAAAGAAAATTATGTCGTGATAGAAAATGAAAGAGAATTGAGATAAGCCAAGACAAGTTTGTCGCAACAAAGATTTCTATGTTGCAACAAACAGTTCGGCCAGCGACAAGGATCAGAGAAGAAATTATGTCGCGACAAAAGGAAACTCTATTGCGACAAAGTTGTTGAGTAACCACAGAAAGAATGTCGCAACATAGAAAACTCTGTCGCGACAAGGTAGAAAAGCTGAAGGTAAAAATGATTGTCGCGACAAAGAAGTTTATGCTACTAAGGCCAGGCGTAAAAGTATGAGAAGTCGGGTTGGGTAAATAAATTTTATGTCTCAATACAAGACACTCGCCGCGCAAGAACATCGCTACATCAAAACTATGTCGCTGGCATTATTAGTAAAGCCCATCGATCGTGACCAGTGCCAAAAACCGCCGACATAAACCGCAGTTTACGTAGCTTATGGTCAAAGACTAAAACTCTGTCGCGAAATAATTTTCTATGTCGCAACAGAGCGACCGATTTAGGCCATAATTTTTGGGGATCCACAAAGCAGTTTTGAAGTGCCGCCCATCATTGGAAAGTCTATAAATAGACGCATCTAGGGCACTGTGATGAGAGCCCGTAAAACTAGGACTTCTGGGTAGCTGGAGACTCTTTGTATATTATTTTTCTTTTATTTTTTATTTTATTTCCTTTTTAGTAGATTTTGTTTTTATTTAGTTTTCTCGTTATTTTCGAGTCAGGTTGGAACCCGATGTGCGCTGAAGCCGGAATCTAGTTGTAAAATTTTCTCTCATTACAGATTTTAAATGGATTTTGGAAAATTTATAGAGTTCACTTACAATTTCAGTGAATTTTCCTCATCAGTTAATCATTGATATGTGTGAACCAGTTTTGAAAGATTGAGCCTCTCGAATGGGTCAGATGTAGATTGCTATTTTTTGCACAAAGTGGAAGAACGGCATAGTTAGAAATCTTGAATTTATTTGATTGGTATTATTCTTGAACTTAACTGTTCCAAGTACTAGTAACGTGTACCCAAAAACAAAGGACTGTATCTTGCTCTGATTTCTAGGAGGTCCTCTATGAGACATAGAGATGGAGAATCCTAAGGATACAGGTAAAGTGGCTCAGGGCATGGTAGATCACTTTGAACCAATGAACTCCGAAAGATTACCCAACAGATCACTAACTTACCTATCAGGTAGAATAGTTACAAATGAATGCATTAGTTTAATTGCCCATAAGCCTCTTCGATGAAATGATTTTGATCCCGTGTTAAAGATGCTAAATCTAATCAAGGAGATAGAGAATTTCACGCACATTGAAGGATGAGGTGCGCTAATTGAGAAGGCTTGGTAAATATCCTCGCATATGGGGGGTATAAAATTTTCATCCCAAGATTTGGGGTGTATACTGTGTGTTAAAAAGGCACCAAGGATTTTAGAAAGAGTATTATATCTTACAAGTAACTGATTAAACCCATGAGTCTGAAAGGAACATGAATATCTAATTAGTGAAATGTATGGTTAAGGGAGAAATCCAAACTATACTACAATGCATCTTTGACAAATTCAACTTTCCAACTAATGGCTTAGCTATGACTTAAAATGATGCAGAAATTGACAATTATTCATTAGTCTATTTCAAGTGTTAATTCACTCAAGAACTTCAGAATCCACTTTTTATTAAATTCTTTATGTATACTAGTGAAATTACTTTAGTATTACTCTTATTAGTTTCACTTCATTTTAACATTGTAGTTCAAATAGTAAGGATCTTGGGCAGTTGGGTAGTTAATCTTTGATTTATCATCATTCGTGGGAACGAGACCGGGACTTAAAATCCACTTTATTGTTTGAGCCTGGCTCAGGCACTTGCGCGATTTAGACCAAACTCACTTTTTTCATGAATCCATTTTACAAAAGGTAATATTGTAAAACATAATTTAACCAAATTAATATAAATAAGTTTTGTGCCATGCTAATAGAGACTCGGTTGTCTTGGGTGGCAAAGATATTTGTGAAGCTCGCACACACTGATCTCATCATATTTTTGGTCAACAAGTTTATGGCACTGTTTCCGGGGATTGATTGATGAATTTAAAGATCAATATGCTAACCAAAGAGAGAATGACTAATTTGGACATTTTTCTTTATTTTATCATAAATTTAAAAAAATAAATCACAAAAATAGTTTCTTAAATAGTAGAGCCATGCATATCGTGGAAATTCTATGAGCTTAAATGAATATAATTGTTTCTCACGTGATTTATACTTGATTCAATGTTTCTATTTTAGAGATTTTAAACATACTAAAAATTAGAAGGTATGTTGCCTAATACGTAATTGTGAAACGCTTTGAGGAAAGTTACAAGTGCGGAATCTACAAATATGGAAAATCAAAGAGAAAGATTACAACCTATTTGAGAAGAAGCAGAAGCAGATAGACCTCAAAGGCAAATGACGATGAAGGACTTTTGGAGGCCTGTTATTCAAGATGAGTACTCTACTATAAGACTCTCGGGCAGAAGCCAAACAATTAACCCAAAGCCATTCGATCACAATGGTACAACATCATTAGTTTATTGGGCATCCTAGTGAAGACCCAATGAACATAAGGGAAGATTTATGAGAATGGCCAACAGCAACTGCCGAACGGGGTGAGACTTATGACAGCCGCAGCTCTTCCCTTTTCTTCGAGATGTGGGCAGCAACCTTATTTTATTTCACCGCTGTTTGATCAACAGAAATCAGAGTCAGAGGCCTATATGAGAAAATTTTTCCAACGAACCTTCGATCAGAGGCAGAGGAGAAACTAGCCTCATGTGGGGAGACAGAAAGTCTCTACAATGGCATGGGAGATTATGTGCCAAAACGCAGGGTAAATGCTGTACGCCATGTGCGCGCGCACGTTGTCGCTCAAGTAATATAGTACTAATAAGACGGATATCGATCCACAAGGATGTGTGTATCACTGCTACAAGGTCTGGCTTTTTAGATAACATCTCAAGAGATGATTTTAGAAAAGATGAATATGTGAAAGTCGACTGAAAGGCTTCAGATTCCAACGATATCCCAACATTAAAAGATCGTAACAGTACCTCCCCGTCACGCTCAATGGATTATTTCTGGCATGCTTATTATTCAAATACATTACTAATCGTCGATCACAGGTGACGCATTTTAAGGAGTACATCCTCTCGAGGTATATCCGTCTGGGATTCTCAAGAATAGATTTGAGATATCTCATCCTTCAACCTGGGAGGATTCCTCAAGATTTTAAATGTTCTAGTCCCAAGATGCCACTGTGGACTGTGAATTATCCTTCTGCCACTATCTAAACTGAAGTTTATTTCACCCGCATCCTCGGATAACCTCATCTCTAATCTCTGGACTTCCAAGCAGGTGATTATGCCAATGTTGGCCGTACATCACCATATAATTAAATCTGATTTGAGAGCAGATGAAAACAAATAGATAAATACTTGAACAATATAAAGTACTAATTTTAATCCATCAACACATGACAGAGTTCAACAAACCCTAGATAGATCTGTAACATACTAATGATAGAATGAAATGTTTAGTATTAAAAACATCATTCTCAAATCCAAAAAATGAGAAACAAGACAAATCCCGCACTTCTTCAAGTCTCAGGTCACCGCTTCCGAATTCAGGCCTTCGTCAGACGCCTCCCGATCCCCTCAACATTGAGCTTCATTCGCATTTCTTTAAATGATGAGGCAGATCTCGAATGACATCGCGACAGCTGAGATCGCCGCTGACGCCAGACGTCACGACGCTGCCGATTGTTGACTGATTAACCCAATGTCGCGACGCTGGGACGCCACGACGCGGAACGCCGCGCACGCCGAACGCCGCCACGTTGCAACCAATTTCCTCGCCAGCTTCCCATCGCCTATGCTTCCACACGCCTTGCCCAACACCCCTCCTCAGATCCAAATCGTAAACACCACCCGTGAGTCTAACCACAAAAACTATGAAATTACTATAAATAAAACATGAAAAAGGAAACCGACGCGTGCATAATATGAGTGTTTTAGGCACTCATCACACTTCAGTCTAGTTTCCTCGCTTGTCCTCAAGCAAGAACTCGACTTCTAAAATGTAACACAATAATAATTAACATACTGAAACTAACACTCAAGATGTCACACATGCCGAAAAATGGAGGATCGCTTGACCGACTCACACTCGCACTGCTTTGCTCAAGTTCATATGTGGTGGCATATTTTTGTTTGACTTAAAATTCACTGAACTAGGTGGAAGAATTATAGTTCAAATTCATGGTTCTTAATAAACTTTCCCAATGACCCTATGTGTGCGTAGCACGAATGACCCCGCAGTATGCCTAGAAGCCCGACACCCCCAAACTTAAGCTCAGCTTACCTATTTGGAAGAAACTAACTAGAAAAGGATAGGAACGCACCCATTTTATTCTTGTCAAAATACTTAAAAACTTCCTAAGTACCTAAAAGAAATGGAAAAAGACCTAGTGCCAAGAAGTTTTAAGGAGTGTTCCCAGAAGGATCCATCGTAATTCCCCAATCACTTGCTAAGGGCACCTGCATTAAGCTCCTCAAACTTCACCTCAAACACTCAACCAAACTCAAAGGCCCTAGTTGTGGAAAATCCATCTTCGTCCCATGAAGGCAAGGAAGTCACTGACTCCCACCATTATTAGTGGCATTAGGCTTTGAAAGGCCCCTGGATCGTAATTCTGGATTCGATCAAGGATCCACTTATTCTAACTCACTAATTTTTGACTTTTTCTTTTTCTTTTTTCTTATTTATTTTATTTTTATTTTATTTTATATTTTATTTTTTTTATTTTTTGTTTTTTTGTCAGCTCTCAATGGCAATCCTCTTTGATTGGGTGTCCCATCACTTAGATGGTTAGAATCTCCCAAGGTCGTTAAACTTTCTTGGTAGTTAGTCTCACAATCATGACACCTTGCTGTTGTAGTGTGTGAATGTGTGATTAGACTATCGAGAAATAGTTTCATGACTACCCTGATTGGTTCACTAAACCTTCCACCTATTCAACCTAATTACCGAACATCCAACAAGCATTTATTCAATCATCCACGCTAAAAGCGAATTCGCCAAAAATGATCCTCGACTCTTCAACATGGCACATACACAATTACTAAGGACATAATGAATGACCTAAATACATACAAACAAACTAACACATGACTATAGCAAATAAATGGAAAAGTAAATCAAACTCGCCAGATGATGTTAACTAGACATGTGGCCGAATCGAAACAAAAACACTACACAAATATTTAAAACAAAACAGAAGGATGAACTAAACAAAACAAACCCGATCAACACCCAATCCCCCCAACAAAATGATCCGTTGTCCCACCGGCAATAAACAAAAGTAGAGGTAAAGGACTCCCCTCAGGTGATCACCGCCGCATGTGGTGGTGGCAAAGGCAAGGAGTCAGCTTATCCGGGCCGCGCGACCTCGCCGTCGAAGAATGATGGCCTCGATTGGCCGTGATACATGATATCGCACACTATAGGCCTCCATCCTCGTGAGACGAGTAGACTTGGGCTCCCGGTCTCATCCGCACGCATCACGCTTGTAAGCGAGCACAGGTCCTCGGATCGGTGAGGGACTGAGACACGCCCCGAGGCCGTAGGGGTGGTAAGGAGGTGGGGAAGTGGACGAGGATCGGCCAATGTCTCCCGGGATCGCCTGTGAAGCTGGCAACGAGCCCGATAGTCATGCAGGCCATCTCCGTCCGAGGCCTATGACCGAATCATAGGACTCCTCAGTCATGGACACCGTGGCTGTCCCGTCAATCGAAACGGCCTTATGTGGTGGGAGCCAGCCTCATTATCGAGGCACCCCGACTTGCTCGCACTGCCACAAGATAAGGAAGGGGTGCCCCAAGTTCATCTTTATGTCTCCTGCTATGGAGTGATGACATCTCTCGATAACCTCGCCTAACATCAAGGGTATATCCTGTGAAGACTTTGCATAGCCGAAAGCAGTAAGACGTTGCAGTCACTTCACACGTCGCATTTAATGAGACGCGACGTGATGGAACAAAAGCTGCATTCTTGGTGGAATGAAGGCCAAATGTTCGGGCCTTGAAGTGATCGCATGGTTCGCACTATCGGGAGCTTCCACCACCCCGACTATCAAGTTAATACGCCGTATAATCTCTGGATAATTGCAGGCTCGTGGGAGCCGATCAACCGCCCCGCGGGACATGCTCAGGATCGTAATAACTGACGACCAAGATCAAGTCGACTAATACGACCCGCACTCGACTTTCTTCAAGACATGGGAGGGGCGATTGGCGCAGAACTTTGACCACACTCATCATTGCTGATGAGGTGGCCGCACAAGGCACGCTTATCCCTTAGCCAAGAATGGTCTTATGAAAAACCATCATCTGGTAGAAACCTTTCCTCGATGAACTATCTGCTGAAAATGGTGCTAAACCGACGGCGACACCTGAAGATTCACAGAACCAGACATCGCAGTGGGAGTCGGGTCCTCGCCGTCGACTCCTTGCAGGCAATTTCACCTTTACCGCACATATCACCTAAGACCCGCGTAGTGACACCAAAGTGGACACCCACCGACTTAATTAAAAACAAACAAACACCTAGTGTGCACTGAAACAAACCAAAACTACTATGTGCTAAAAACTAACTATGACTCAAGACCTAAATAAACCCACAATACCCCCAAACGTGAATCCCAAAGATTCCTGCACCAACCGTGATTGCCAGGTGTCCTCAAGACGATACTAGAGCGTTAGGAACCGAGCACAAGGTGGTGGGAATGCCAGCAATGATGACCCATAGTGAGGAGCCTGGGTGCACGTGGAGGCGGCCTGAGGGTGAATGGCAGTGAGCCTACCACAAGACTGTGGAGCTCCTAGGGTCATGAGGACAAAGGAGGGCTGTGGTTTCAGTAGTGGTGTGTGCGTAGGTGAAGAGCAAAATGAACCTGCTCTGGCCTTAAATGTGGCAACGCCGCTGACGTATGGGAACGCCGCGACGCTACGTAGAGGGTCAAACCAACGCCGCGACGCTGCTGAGGCAACGCCACGCAGACGCAGAGCACGAATGACGCCGCGACGCCGAGATCCACGTCACACGTGACGTAGCGGGATTAACAACGCCAGCGACGTTGAGTTTGAACGTCGCGACGTTCCAGAGGCTCATTAAAATCCACGCCGCGACGCGCTGGGGAAATCCACGCCGCGACGCTCCGCAGAGGTGCATTATTACGCTCGACGCTCTGATCTCACGTCGCGGACGCTCCAAAGAAGCGGTCACTTAGCCGTCACACGTTGAACGCCGCTGACGCTGCCAAACCAACGCCGCGACGCGTTACGCAGAAGGTTCCCAAAATTTTTTCACACTACAAACTCGGTTCATGAGAACCCCACTTGTAAATGTGATACTGACTAATGCTCACAAAGAAGACTTGATCCTTCAAAGAAACAACCATGCGTATAACCCGTGACACAAGACCAAGAAACTAATATTACTTAAAACAATCAAGCTTCAAACATCGAAAGAAATTGTCACCGTAAAAGAGAAAAGTGTAAGGAAACTTCTGGGGTTGCTCAAGAAGCGCCATGTTTACTCGTCGCGAAGCTCGACGACCCGACCTCACGTGTGCTTCTGGGAACCCGAACTCAAATGATCGCTACTACACTTCGCGTCTGGGCACGGCCAAAGGAATGATTTGTTTGTCATAAGAAACTCGTCACATAATATCGGCTTCACCGCTGGTGGCGGAATTATAAATGTGCCTTTCGTGATGTACCTTCGCCCACCGTAAAGAAACCCCGTCACCAGGAAAGGCTCTGACCATCGTGAGACTTCACTTCCCGGGAAAAGCTTTGTAGGAAGTGAAATTGAATAGAAGTTAACTTGTCGTCCACGTGAACCTTCTGGGTGATGTGTCGTTGTCGCTGTGCTTAGTCTTTTCCTTATAAATGCGGTATGAAGCCACGTAATGCGCTTCGTTAAATTCTGCCAGTTCACCGAAGTTGGAGTAGTCGCTTCGCCGCCAATGTATTATCCATGTTTAATCGCCAGAAAGGGTCTAATAGTTCGATGCTCTAATTCTAACAAAGACATTTATCACGCTTTTACCATAAACAAGTCCAACTATGACATACCCAAAGGAGTTTTTGGTAAATGTCAGACGGTATGCCCAGAGTGCATCATCGATCTTTTTAGACCAATCTTTCCGAGTCGTTAATCGCCTTCGAGAATGTACTTGATTCGATTTCATGCACTTCCGCCATCTCGCTAGGATCGCGGGTGGTATGCAAGAGATGTACGATGACGCACTTCATACTTTTTGCAAAACCTATCACTACCTTATTGCAGAAATGGGTGCAATTCATTATCCGTGGATCAATGCTCGAGGGGTTCCAAACGTGAGAATATGTTGTCGCTGCAAATCGTTTCGGCCAACCCGCATCACTGTGCGTGGATCGCCTCCACCCACTTTGAGACATAGTCTACGCAACAAAATGCAAGGTTGCTATATACAGAAATGGTCCCATGAAATCTATCCCCCATAAATCAAACAGTCCCACCTCTCCAAATGGGATGCATGTGGTGGCTCGGGTCTTTTCTAGAGATGTTCCCATTCTGACATCATTGCCAAGTGGAAATGAATCATGGCACTTAACTAAGGTAGCCGCGAAACCCGAATATACCCGTCAGCCGTCGCCACCAGTGCCCACCACACTAGAGTGACAATGGTCGAAATGTCAGCATTTCATCTTCGGGCACACATCTCCTTATCACTTGATCAGCACAGTGTCTGTAAAGAATTGGCTCCTCCCAATAAGAAGAGTTTCACGTGCAATAAAAACCCTTTTTCCACTGATAGTTAAATTCCTGAGGGACTACTTTAGCCACCAAATAATTACATAATCAGCGAACTATGAGCCGCCTCTTTCCTCAATAGCCAAGAGTTTCTCGTCTGAAATTGCCATTCACTGAACATCATCTCCGCCCTTCCAATGTGAAAGATGAACCAAGTGGTCAAAGCCAAAAGCAAGCCTTTCTTTAGTTTTAATTTCTACATCACTCTTTGCAACAAAAGCGACCCACCGAATTAATTCGGGGTTTTGCATCTTCTTGGTCATCAGCACTAATGGCGTAACGGGATCAAGGTGCACCACGACCTTGTTGCCAATCAAATATGGCCTCGAACTTGTTTAAAAACAACACACGTCGGCACGCTCTCCAGAATGGGCATAATTCACCGGCATCATTCCAAGGTCTACCTAGCATAATAGATTACCCGAAAGATTTTCAAGCCGCTTCCGCACTGCCCCCAACGCGGCGCTACCGCGCCACATGAGTTCTCAAATCGAAAGACCAACTAGTACCACAACAATAGGAGCTGAAACCAACTTATCCTTCAAACAATCGAGAATGCATGCAAACATCGCGAATCAAACTCAAACGATCCTCGACCAGAGGTTAGACAAATCCGCCTGCACCGTGAAAAACTCTTGATGAACCGCCTATAGAATCCAACAGTGGTTCAAAAAACTCGAATCCCTTTATTGACGAGGGTGGAGTGCAACTTTTCAATTGCTTCAATCTTCGCCTATCTACCTCTTATCCCTCTTGCTTAAATCCGATGTCCAAGGACAATACCCTCACTGCAAATGTGGTATTCTTCCCACTTATGTTTGTTATCTCTTTCACACATCTTGCCGTGATAGCTCTAAGTTCTCTAAATGCTTGTCAAACACTTCCATTAACAAAAATCGGTCTACAAAGATCTCAATTGTCTTTTCCACCATGTCTAAGAATATGGCCATCATACATCGCGAAAAGTACCCGTACCAGAACTACAAGGCATCCGCTTGAATGTTAATGTACCATATAGGGACAAGTGAATGTTGTCTTCCGATCTTCAGAGCTATGGTAATTTGATTGTAAATCCAATATCCATCCGTAGTGCCAATAGTATATTCATAACCAATTAATCGATCGAAAGACCGATCTAGAAACTAAGAATGGAAATGATCTTTCGAGTGGCCTTGTTCGGGCCGATAATCATAAATCCTCCACCCGTAACCCGTCTAGACGACAGCAGGTCGTTGTTTTCGCCCCATGACAATATTCCTCCCTTTCTTCTAAGACTACCGAACTGGTCGACCCATGCACCGCCTCGAAATGGGGTAAATCACCCCAAGATTCACCATTTTAGAACCTCTTCCCACGCACTCCTTCATTTTGTGTCTATTTAACCGCCACGCTCCAGACCCAAGGCTTGAAACCATCTTCTAGTAAAATAATGATGCATGCACATAGAAGAGCGACTTAATCCCTTTAGATCAATAGAGACCATCCGAGTGCATGTTTCAGATCTCTATGACCTCAATAACTTTCTTCTCTAGTGCATTCAAGAGTTATACAGATAATCACTGCAATGTAGATTCGACTCCCAAGCAAAAGGAAGACATTTGTAAATGGCTAGGTAGAGGTTTTTGTTCCACACTGGCTGCTGCTCAATCGATGGGACCTGCTGCTTTTAACTCCTTCCCCCTACCAGAGACTGGCATTCGTCTATTGTGTCCGAAAGAGTCCATTTAACATATTCTTCTCGCTCTTCTGTGTTCTCGCACTCATTCTCCACTAGGCTGGGGTCTCCAAAGGTCAAATAGACCACTTCTGGCTGTATTGACTATAGCCTCACTATTTCAACCATAAAGCACGCATCACTTTTTGCTGGGTGTCTCACTGCTTCAAACACGTTAAACTTTACTTCATCTTCAGACTTCTCAATTTCAGCTTCTCCCCTCCGGGAACATCAACTGCTCGCTTCCGCCAAATCTGCAACAAACAACCGTTAGCCACCCAAGATTGAGCCTGTATTTCTTTTATCTTCTCCATATCTAAAACAGAACAAAATTCAGCTGGAAGATAAATTGAATGCACCTTACCAAGACATCTTCTATTATCCTCTCTGGATGCTTCAAAGATTCTGTCAAGTAAGTCAAGTGTGATCAGAATGCAAAGGAGCTTCACCTAATCCTGCAAACGTTTGAAATGGATAGGGCATAAGATTAATGCCGGCACCCAAATCACATGTGGTTTCTCAAAGATAGCATTTCCAATGGTGCAAGGGAGAGTGGAAACTTCCGGGTCCTTGAGCTACAGCCTTCCTTCTCAAGTATGGCACCGCATTCCTCGCCAAGTTCATCGTCAAATCTCCCGTTTAATCTTTCTCTTTCCGGACAAAATGTCTTTTCATAAATTTTATAATCGGGCATCTCGCCTAGGCATTAGCAAACGGGATATTGATGTGTAACTTTTGAACAATCATGAATTTAGTGAATTGCCATCCGCGGAGGCTTCTCGAGACGCTGGGGGTAAGGAATCGATGGCGTCGCCTTTGCTTCGCAGAAGCTCACGACCGCTTCAGGCTGCCTTCTTCTGCCGCAGACATCTTTCGTCGCTAATGACCTTCTCGCCTCTCTAATCGTTTCTACGATCGGGGTTGTAACCTGTATTTCCAATTCTTTCTCACTTTCAAGCATTTAATGCTTTAACATGCTTATTCTATCTCTCGGTTTACGAACCTAAGCTGCAAGGAACCCTGTCTTTCTCACAAGAAGTTTAAGCATTATTTGCCCATTTGTGCCTCCAAACTTCTCACCAGGCCGCTGATTGTTCAACCGGTTGCTTCGTCATCGCATGTTTGCTTTAGTCTCATCCTGCTTTATGCAGAGCGGGAAAGTTGAAGATTCAGGTAAAGTTGTTTTAAATCCAACTTTTTCTCGTAGGTGGTTCACTAGTTCGTTCGACAACGTATTGTTCGATTATTCCGCCACCCATATCCTTGATTGTTCTGACTATTCTGGTTCTGATTATTACGCCACCCGCCTCGATTCGATTTCGATAATCAAGCTTATACTGCCTTGCTGCCAGACATTGATCTCCGATTAAACCCACACGCATCGGCCGCTTCATCAGATTTCCGACGACATTCGTACTATTAAAACGTCCCCGCTGCACTTGGCATAACTCCCAAGGGTTGGTCTCGATGGCGCTCGCGGCTCGCCGCCTATTTAATCATAGTCACCGCGCTATTACGATTCACCGTGATTGTCAGGACCCGCAGCCGACCGCCACCACCGCTAATGGTAGCCTTCTAGGCCACCGATTAGTGTCGTCGCAAAGATCTTCGCGATTTCATAAGCTTGGTCTCAGGGTTTCCACCAGGCCTCCGAAATCGGTTATCAATCATTGTTCTGGGGCCAGATTTCTTGTGATCATTATAGAAGGTGTGGACTTGCATCCATCCGTCGGGCCAAGGGTGTGGGCACTTCCGCAAGAATAATTGCGGAATCGCCATGTCCCGCATGCTCTCCGCCAGTTCTCCCCACCGTCCAAAGTATTATCTCGCATAAGTTGTGTGCAATTTTCATGGTAAAGAACTTGGTCAGCCCTTTACCCGTCATTCCACCAGGTAATGGAACTGTGGTCGACGGTTAGCCAATGCTTGGCCCGACCACCGTTGAGAGTGGAAAAGCCTCAACCCGGGAAAAGCTCCTCGCACTCCGTTGTACTTAATCGTATCGCAGACTTCAAGGAAGTCGGGTCAAAATGGTGTTCGTTCTCACGTAGTAGTCCATGAATAAGATATTCTAAGCATCCGCATCGCGGATCACTTCCAATTCGAAATTGTTTGCTTGAATAGGAGGTCGTCTGATAGCTGTCTAAACAACAGTGGGTGGTAAAACGAACTCATCTAGTAGCATGAAAGGATCATCCGGGCCGTATAAACTGGGCCCTGGGTGCTTCGATTCCTTCGCGATTCCCATTTCTACTGTGGTTCAGCAAGATGTTCAATGCCAAGATTTTGTTCTTCGTTTTCCATAATTATTGATTTCACTTGTTCTATTCTCGTTTCCTGCCAAGAATCGTGTGCGTGTTCCTTCGCTCGTGGATCACAGATGTTGGTTAGTTCGATCTCGATGTCGATGTACCATCGAAACCAATCGCAATACAATACCCAACAAACAAAACCAAATTAACAAAGACTTGTAAAATAAACAAAGTAAAGAAACCCACACAATATCTAATCGCTTAATTTCTCTATATCAATCTAAACTCGTCTCAAGAATCCGCGCCAAACTCGACACAGTCAAAACGCTGTGTGTAAAATGTACGCCATGTAATACGCGCAAGTATCGCCAGCCTCAAGTAATATGCGTACTCAATAAAGACGGATGATCAGAATCCATGCCAGCGGACAGTGTATTGACCACAAAGGTTCTGGGCTTAGATATATCAGAGATGACGGAAAGAAAGTGGAACATGTGAAAGTCGACTCAAGTTTTAGATTCTAATGAATTACCGGTATCAAGACTGTATGCTCCCTCGTCACGCTCAATGGATTATTTCTTTAAGGATGCTATTATTCAATATATTTAATATTTGTTTATCAAGTGAGATCCTTACTTTACAAGATATCCCTCTCTCGAGGTATATCCGTCTATCTCGTGAATAGATTTGAGTATACTTATCTCAACTCGATATTCGAGACTTAAATGTTCTAACCTAAGATGCCACCTTCGTGATCAACGACATTCTATTTACCGATTCAACCGAAAGCTACTCTACCTGCATCCCCTCGATAACCTCATCTCTCGAATCTCTGATTCCAAGCAGGATTACGCCAATGTAAGGCCGACATCACGATATAATTAAATTAACAGAACAGAGCGATGAAACAAATAGATAAATACTGAACAATATAAAAGGTCACAATTTAATCCATCATATACATGACAGTAGGTTCAATGTCTCAGATATAGATCTAGAACATACCGAATGATAGAATGAAATGTTTAGTATTAAAAACATCATTCTCTAAATCCAAAATGAGAAACAAAGACAAATCCCGCATCTCTCTCGGTCCGTGTCACTCATTCCGAATTCCGCTCGCTCATACGCTCCCATCCCCGATTTCCGAGCCATTCGCACTTTAATGATGAGGTGCAAGATTCGAAATGACGCCGCGACGTTGCCAGATTGTTGACTTCTCAGATATATTGACCCAACGTCACGCGACGTTGGGACGTCACGACGTGGAACGTCGCGACGTTGGGACGTCACGACGTGGGAACGTCGCGACGTTGGAACGTCGCGACGTTGCAACCACTTCCTCGCTGGCCCCCATTGCTCCGTATGCTTCCAACAGCTGCCTTTTTGCTCCAATGTACATGCATCCAAACCAAACACTAATTCAGGAGTCTAACCACACAAAACTATGAAATTAGCTTCATAAAATAAACACATGAAAGAAAACCGACGTATAATATGCGAGTGTTTTGTGCACTCAATGACATACAAGAAACACAAAAGATGCCCTATGCATGGAATAGATCTGACCACTTAGATGGACATTTACTACCATTCCATGAATTATGCCTCAAAGGGTATAATTGATGCAACCTTCTGTGGGGCTTTCAAAAGAAAAAGTGTTGAGTAGGCAAGGCAACTGATTGAAGACCTTGCCAAATGCAAATATAAACTCCATTCAAGCTTCTAATATGGAATGGGAGTGTAATCGAAAGTTTAACTAACATCAGCTTATAGAAGTACAAAGTCGATGCATTAATGAACAAGCTTGGAAACAATGAGAGAATAATGCACACGACACTTAAAGTGGGGACAATAGATGAAGGAGAGAAAAGAAATAATGTTGAAGAGGGACCAACCCATGAGGGTCCTTACCAAGTTGAGGAGGCATAGTACCTCAATGCCAATAGGAGCTACACTTTTAAGCCTAACCTCAACTTGCCCACTCACTACACACCATCACTTAGCCATGAGAATTTCTTGCTGGAGGAGGAGCACCAAGAAGTTCATGTGACTGACAAAATTTGTAGGTAATATCATGCCTTACTGGGTTCCAACAACAACAAGAAGCAGTAGCGTGACAAAGAGCGTAAAAGCAAACTGGGGTAGCAGAGGAGATCTAATTCCTTTGAGGACTAGATGCTTGCTTTCATTGGGGAAAATAAGAGGCTGCTAAACATACATGAACAGAAGTTTGTTTGTTAGCAAATTCAAGCAAACACGAATCGTGTTTTCTCAAAGCAATACCAAACTTCTTGAAAAGAATCCGAGACTCACAGAAGGCTGGCCTAGTCATGCATAATCAGTCCAAGGATGCATTCCCAAGCGACACAAGGAAGAATTTGAAGGATTGCATGGCAATAACTCTAAGAAGTGGCATAGAACTAGAAGAGAGAAGAAATGAGAAGAAGGAAACCGAGGAAGAGAAACATGTTGAAATTAGAGAAGAATCACATCACATTTCGTGTCACAAGAAGATAGGAACAAAGAAATGCAAATAAAGAGCAAAGAAGTTGAAAAGGGAAATCTAAGGAAGAGAAGAGGTTGTGAAGACGCATCCTCAAGTTCCATTTCCTCGAGCCGCAAGGTGAAGTCAAGAGCAATTCCTCAGATTCTTGAACATATTCAAGAAGATAGAGATCATCCCTTTTCTCGAGGCATTGCATCAACGCCTCACTATGAAAATTCAAGGATATATTGGAGCAAAGAGAAAAACTGTTGTAGTGGTAGTGAGCCTGACAAACACTGTAGTGCGCTTATCCGTGTAAGTCTTTACCGTGAGAAAATGCAGGATCTAGGCAACTTCACTATACCTTGCAAAATTGGGAATTTAATATGGGAAAAGACCATGCGATTCTCGAGCTAAGATTAACTTGATGCCTTATCTGTTAAAGATACGCTTAGTGAGCTTACTCCCAGCAGCTACACCCTCGCAAACGGTGACATAACTCGCTCCAACCCAAGGGGCATTCTTGAAGATGTGTCGATTAAAGTGGAAATCTATTTTCTCAAAGGACTTGTAGTTATTGATATAGAAGAAGACAAATTAAAACCACCTCTATTATTAGAAGCAATTTTTTCTTAGCAACAGAGTAGCTTTGATCAGTGAAGAAAGGAGAACGACTCTCGTTAGAGATGAGTAGCAGTACTTCAATCCACATCCGCCAGCACAACGAACTTATCAATGCCGACAGATTGTAGAACAAAATTCCCATCGGGCTTCAACTGAGCAAATGATTGTAATTTCAGTTCTAATGAAACGAATGAGATGAATTTATCTTAGAGACCGAAGTTGAATTTATGAACCCAATTTTAAATTAAAAGAGGTAAGACGTTGTTGAAGAAAATAAAATGTAAAAATCCAAATAGCTATGAAGAGAAAGTTATCAAGCAAACACAAGCTGTAGGTTTGATTCTAAGAACTGCCTTCAAAATGATTTTGGGAAGTAGTTTTGCAATAGAAAAAGTAAAGCTAGTCATCATTTCACTGATTGGACTAGCTTGAAGAACGAAACTATTGGAGATTCTAGAAAATACAAAGTAGCTAAATAGTTCGGTCTATAAGACCAAAGAACAAGTCATTCTATCTCTATGACCATAGATCCTTTCTTATAGGAACTAAAACCCTCTAGAAACATTAAAGAAAATAACTATCAGAATGAAAGAAGTAGTCGAAAAGAAGTAATCGAATGGTCGTAATGCAGGCTTCATATATGGCCCTCAGACAAATCACAGCTCATCATGTGGTTCAAGAAGGGTGGATTCATGACATTTAAACAGAGAAGAATGTAGAATCTGGATCTGCAAGAAATGTAGAGTAGGATGGAGAGTGTGTGTATAGACTACAAGAAAACTGAACACCTACCATGTGAAAGGACCATATCCTCAATTCTTTCATTGACCAAAATCGGATAGGCTGCAGTGGCATTCTATCATATTTTCGATGGATATTCTCAAGTTATAACTGCATTTTCAAGTATAGCCCTGGTAGAATCGTGGAGAAACTACATTTTAAAATATATACTGCGTTCTTTTTTTCTTATGTCCATGAGACTTTGTTTAGAAGATGCCTTTGAATTATGTACTCGCCAATTTTCAAAGGTGTATGATGTCTATGTTTTTCCATTTAGTGGAGAGCTATGAAATCTTTATGGATGACTTCCCAAGATATGGATCCCAGCTTTAGAATTGTTTGAAAATTTGGAAATAGTACTTTCGGGAGGTGTGTTGGTTAAGAATCTAGCTTAAATTGGGAAAATGTTTCACAGGTAATAAGAGGTATTGTCTTGGGACACAAGATTTCTACGCTTGATTGGAAGTAAACCAAGCAAAAGTTAAGTATTTATAAACCTCTGCACCTACAACAGTCAAGGAGGCAAAGTTTCAAAGACATGCTGGTTTTTATAGAAGATTCATAAAGGACTTCTCAAAAATCTCCAGACCATTATGTAGACTACTGGAAAAAGATGTTAATTTTGATTTTGATGAATCATGCAGATCTGCATTTGATAAAATTAAATCTAGATTAATGACAACTCCCATCATTGTCATACCTGACTAGAACAATGATTTTGAAATTATGTGTGATGCCAATGATTTGCAGTTTATTATATTAGATCAAAGAACCAGTAAGGAAGGTGGTGGCAGTAAGGGAAGAAGGTAAGGTAAGAATGGTAACAAGGGTATTCAAGGCCATTTACTATGCCAACAAAACCTTCAATGAGGCATAAGAGAACTACTTTACCGCATAAAAGAAGATGCTGGCAATGGTGTTTGCTTGTGAAAAGTTCAGGCCTTACATATTGGGATCCCATGTTATAACACACATTGATCATGCTGCAATTAAATATCTGATGACAAAAAAAGAGGCCAAACCAAGACTGATCAGATGGGTATTACTGCTACAAGAGTTTGATCTAGAGATCAAAGACAAGAAGGGTAGTGACAATGTGATAGCTGATCACTTGTCTAGATTGGAAAAGATTGCTGAAAAGGAAAAGGAAACTGAAATTGTAGAAAATTTTCCTGATAAGTAGTTGTTTTTGTTATCAATCCAAACACCCTGGTATGCTGATATTGTGAATTACTGAAGGCTTGTATTGTGCTACCCGAAGTTCAAATACCAAGAGAGAAGAAATTGAGAACTGATAGTGATTTTATTCGATGACCCAATCGCTTTAGAAGAGGAGCAGATATGATCATTAGAGATGTGTTCCGTAACAACAAGGTGTGGTATTATGAGAAATGTCATATCACCATATGGAGGACACTTTGGCAGAGAGGTAGAACAACCTAGTGCCCTCCAATCAAAGTTTTTTATTCATCACTTATTCGGGACTATTTTGAATGGTAAAACATTGTGATAATTATCGAGAATGGAGAACATAAGGTGAAGAAATGAAATGCCCAAGGAATCTGGGCAAAGTGTGATTTTTATGTATGGGATAGACTTCATGGGACCTTCATCATCATTTGGAAATCTATACATTTTCCCTCCTAAATTGTGGATTATGTATCCAATGCAAGTAATAGCTTGTTCTGCAGAGAAATGATGCTAGCATAGTGGGTCAGTTTATACAAAGAAATATTTTCAGTAGATTCGGGAGCACCCAACAATCATTGTGATGAGGGAAGCCATTTTGAAAATAAAAGCAAAACTCATGAGTAGATATGGAATCAAACATATGATTTGATTGGCTATCACCTAAGTCAAATGGCAAGTTGAAACAAGAGATAAAGAAATTATGGAGAAAATAGTGAATACAGCGTAAATGAGACTGTCTATAAAGCTAGATGATGTACTGTGTTTATAGAACTCAAGCATAAAACTTCAATTGAACGTCCTCATTTAGAATTGTATTGTGAAAAATCCTCTGATATCTCCTTAGAATTGAATACAAAAGTTGTGGGCCATCAAGAAACTAAATGTTCTTTTTCAAGCTGCCAAAGAAAAGAGATTACTCCAAATGAATGAACTTGAAGAGTTGAGAAATGAAGCTTATGATAATGCCATAATCTACAAAGATAAGACAAAGAAGTGGCATGATAAGAAGATTATGAGGAGGGAATTCAAAGCAGGAGAACAAGTCCTCTTATACAATTACAGGCTCAAGCTATTTTCAGGGAAACTGAAGTCAAGATGGAGGGTCTCATACATAGTAAGAATGGGGCAAGGTACTCCCTTGGAGCAAGAACAGACCGAAGACTCCATTCTCACATGAAATGAATAGAATGGTTATAGACATAATACTAGAGGAAGCATGAATGAAGCTTAGATCCGTATTTTGAAGAAGAGAAGAGTAATTTTATTTAACCTAAGACATCATCTCTTGTTGAAGTGTCTAAATTAAAGACATTAAACTAAGCAACTTCGGGAGGCAAATCGCTAAATTTTTGTTTTCATCTAGTTTAAGTTTTATTTTTAAACTATAGTGTGATTGAATTTTTAGTATTACTTTGTTTAATATTTTATTTTGTGATTTTGTTAAATTTTCAGATAATGAAGTCAAAGGTAAGAGGTAGACTATTATATGAATCATTCATTCTTCAAACTATTCAAAGTAAAGTGCTACAAGGGGGAGTCTTTTCTCTAATTTGTCTTTTCAATAGATAATGCAGTATTGAAGTTCGGGGAATGTGAATTTTCTTAGAGTAGAAAATTGTAAACATCTTTATTGTGCCTATTACTGATACTTGTTAACAATCATGATTATTCATTATATTATTAGAAGAATGGATTTGTTGTCTGTTGTTCTCGAATTGAGGTTGTTTGATGTTATTTGTGTTTTCACAAGTATGAATTAAGTGGAAGGAATATATTGCATAATGTCATTTATGTTGAATGGTTGAAAATATGTTAAATGTGCAAATTTTAAGGTATGTGTTACGTCCGGTTCCCGGTCCGACCCGATTGGCGAATCCGAACCAAGTCCGGGGAGCGAGACCATATACTGGGATTATTTACCTCTTTTTTTTTTAGAGCTGAACTTATACCTGTGGGTATACAAACAATTTTTTGTAGAATAACCAAAAAATCATTTAATATATATTAAAAGAACTACCACCGTGAGTGGTGTCCATCAAAAAATTCATACACATATACCAAGTCCCATTTACTTATACAAACACTTATAGTGATAGAGATATATCTAATACAAACATCGATTTTAAAACAAGGTTAGTGAGCACCTATCTCCTAGGATGGTCTGCATCACAAAGGAATGTCCGTCTCTTTATCTCATCTTCGCACTCACGGATTGAACAATCTGCATAAGCTTTATGGTTGTTGGGAAACATATGTATCGATAACGTAATTAATAACAATAATCGCGATCACAATCTTTTACATTTACTTTTCCTTATACAAGAGTACCAAAGCCTCAATTGTGGTGACTTAACTCATATCATATTACACATGTAGGTTTTTATCCTTTTCAGGTTCCATATCATTATCACAGTCATATCACTTCCATGTGTCATGTCTTTTACTAAGTTTCAACTGATTTCTATATGTATGACATGTCGATCATATTCAAAACAAACTTATACATCTACAATGGAAAATCGGAACATATCAAAGTCATATTAAATACATACAGGGTCAAATTAGATTGATATACCGTTTAATTCATTTAGTTATCGTTTTATTAAATTTTCGTTTTCAAAAGTGTCGCGACCAACTCCCGATCGACCATATTATCCAAACCTAGAGCCTGCTTTTACTCCGACATTTTCAATTATCTTCAAAACATTTTGTTTGGTTTTATAAATTTTTCGTTCAAAGCAAGTGTAATCTAATTTCTCGACTAATTTGTCACAACTGCTTCTGATCCCTGCTCAATTCGACATTTCAATATCTCTCTCAAAATATTTTTGTTTGTGTTATTCCATTTTAGACTTTTTAATGGTATGGAAGACTCCCCACATGGGTAAGTGCTCATAAACATTTACAATTAACAAAATGCATTTACAAATAATGCCTTATATCCACATATTACTCATATGTTATTCATTTTCGTAGACAAGCTTTCATTTTACACATCATTTATCATATCACAACATGCATTTTCTTAATTTTGCACCAATTCACAATTCAATTAATGGTTTAAGCATATACATAAAAATCCCAGTACCCACGCTGTCAATGTTGGTTATTTCACTTTGACTATTCAATTCATTTCGGCCAGTTCCGTTTAATGAATCCCGCCCTTATTATCATTGATGTGTGCTACATTTTACAATTCGGTCTCCCATCGCAGCGGATGCTGTTTGGTGCACCCGACATGGTATCAGTGTCGGTCTCCCGTCATGGCGGATGTTGTTTGGTGCACCCGGGCGCTGTGGTATCATTTATTCGGTCTCCCGTCATGGCCGGATCTTTGTTTGGTGCACCTTGACATGGTATTACTTAATCGGTCTCCATCATGGCCGGATGCGGTTGGCACCCGACATGGTATCAATTAAATGCCATCGCCATCTTGGATCTTGGATTAGTGCATCGCCAAGTGGGACATTGGACAATTTGGGGTGCCTTCGTGGATGCCGTTTGGTGCATCCGTCGGGCGGTTCTGTCGATATATCAACCAATTCTCATTTGCCAGTTTCGTTTAATGAATCCGTCTTTATCATCATTCACATTCATTCGGTTTCAAATATCACATTTTGATTCCATTTTCACTTTCGTATTCACATTTATGACGGATTCCGTTTGATGAATCCCGTCCTTATCATCGTTCACATTCATTCGGTTTTCAAATATCACATTTCATTTCCATATTCACTTTCGAATTATCTTTTCAAAGATATACTCAATCTATGTACTTATTTCATATACTTATTCACGTATACTCATTCATATACTCATTCACGTACTCATTTCATATACTCATTCATATACTCATTCACATACTCATTCACATACTCATTCATGTGCTCATTTCATATACTCATTCATATACTTATTCACGTACACTCATTCATATACTCATTCACGTACACTCATTCATATACTCCCATTCACGTATTTCTATCATTTACATTATCTTTTACGGTTATATGTGATAATAATCATATATAACTTAACCACATTATGTTCATGACAAAATTTGCTGTATTCATATTCATTTAAGTTAGTTTTCATTTTCCATATCACATTCATGTTTCATGAACACATCTATACCACATATTGCATTTCTTGTTTTATATCTACATCCTTTCTTACCATGTATTCCAGTGCTTTAACGGCGATTAGTACACTTGGTGCAACAATTCAATTTTCAGATAAGATGTGGGCACCAAATGCCATTAAATAGAATATGGTTCGATTCTAGACTCGATGAGCTTTCCATAGAGTCTAAGAATACCCATAATGGAGTCTAGCAGAAGGAGTTATGCAGGGTGCAAGCCGTGACAAAATCAGCGACTTGCGGCCCTGCGGCTGGGAAGCATCCACCGTCTTTTGTCATTTTGGTCTTGCTGCATTTGACACTGGTATTTTGTAATAATTTGAAGCTAAGGTTCTAAGGGTTCTTCTCCAACTGGAATCACCCAAATCGGAGCACCGAAACTCAAGTTATGTCCTAAACAACCCGGACTACCCTATGTTCAAAAACAGGACCAGAATTTGGCTTGAACATAGCCCCACTTTGAGTGAATTTTTGGGCCACATAGAATCAGAATTTGAAGGTACCTATTTCATGATGTTTCGTTCTCCTTGAAGTCTATTTTAAGTAGAAACTTGAATCACTCAAATCGGATCATAAATGAGAAAGTTATGGCCAAAATACGAATACTGGTCAAAATAGAAAAACAGAACACTACGTAGATGCGACTCACGACTGTCTGAAATTTTAACTTCAATTTTGCCTAGAATGTAGGTTTTTCTTCACTTTTCCATAGATTGCTACCCAAATCAACTCAATACTCTATATACACTTCAAAACCACTCCAAATTCATCTTGTAATCTCTTTTCTACTCAATTCATCTTTCATTACATATCTTTCTTCAAAACTTTTCATGAATTACTCCCAAAACCATTCTAATATGGGTCATAACCCACTCACAACTAAACACAAGGATTAGTTAGGGTTTGTTCTAAACCACAACTCAATTCTCGCCATTTAACCATGAATCCAACCTCAGAAAGAGAGGATTCCATACTCATCTTGTTCCACTTATGGGGTTTTACTGACCACAATTCAAGAAATCTAAGGTTAGGATGAAATTCTAACAAGGCCTAAGAGAGATCAAAGGGATTTGTGATGATTTCCATACAAGAATTCATTTTAGGGTTAGGTTTCTCACAACCCACAACCCACAAACATGTATCCATACAAATATATACAAAGTTCCATACCTTTTTGCTCTTCATTTCTTCTTCTCTTCTCTTCTTCTTCTCTACGTTTTTCTCCCCATCCGTTTTTTGAGCTCTCCCCTTCTTGTTTCGTAGACCAAAAGATATTTTGGCCTTAATAATAAGGCCATGTTTGGCCTTATGCCAATTTGCCTTCTTTCCCATTTTTCTTTAAGTTAAGGCCATGTTTGGCGCATTATCAAATTGTTTTCTCATTTTTTGCGTTTAGGTGGCCAATTCTTTCCAATTTCTATTCCATATTTCTCGAATTCCATATTTGCATATAACTTATTGTTTATGCCTTTTGTAATCCTCAAGTGGTAAAAAGACTACTTTACCTTGTCTTTCCATTTATGACCACTAGGTCCTCGAGTAGTAAATTACATATTTACCCATTTGCCTCTCTTATTAATTTTCGGTTCTATCGTTTTATTCGAAAAATTCAGATTTAACTTTTAATATACCTAAACAAGTAAAGAAAGCCACATTGGGTACTATTTAGTGTTACAGTAGGACAGAACTTTGTCACGACAGACAAATTTATGTCACCAACCTTTATTTAAACTTGTTGCATTGGTTATAACATGACGAAAGAAATGAACAAATTTCATATATGTTGCGGGAAAGTCGACTGCGACATACTTTTATGTCGCGACAAAGGTTGGAGTCCTAGCATTTGATTTCTGAGAAAAACTTTGTCGCGACATAATTCCTTTTTGTCCTGACAAAAAGCACACATGAACATCATAAAATATATCGCGACATGATTTCTCTATGTCGCGACATAAATCCATTGGAGCATCACAAATTTGTGTCACTAAAATTCTTGCTCTGTCGCGACAAAGAATTGCCTTAGCTTACAAGTAATTGCAAATTTATGTTGCGACATTATTTCATGTCAGCGACATAGTAAGGAACAAACCACTAAGTCAATTTTTTTGTCATGACGATTAATGAAAACCTGACAAACATATGGCTTATAAATAGAAATTTTTGAAAACTAAAAGGCCATACGCCTCATAAACCTTCAACCCCCTCAGTTTCTCACCAAATCTCTCTGCTTCCTTCAGGAAACCCTAGTTTAAAATATTTCTCTCCTGATATGCGGCGCCAAGCCTTATTTCTAGCACAGGCAGAAATCCTTGGAAGAATACGGAGAGCGGCAGAGGCAATCTGGTGACTCAAGCGAGGAAATAGGGCGGGGAAGAAGAAAGTGCTGAAGTAAGAACGGAGGGTGAACAGTCAATTGAAGAAACAAGAAAGAGGAAGAGAGGAGATGAAGAAACTAGTGTTGAACGAATAGAGGATAAAGTAAGCGATTAGGTTTTAGAGCTTGAGTATACTGCTTGGAGAGATAAGCTACAACACAAGGACTTTATAAGCGAAAAAGGGTTCAACAAATTAATTTCGCCCTTCCAAGAATCCATCGAGATGCGAGGATGGCACATGTTCTGCGAGCATAAGGCTCTAAGATTTGTGGATGTGGTGAAAGAATTTTATGCAAACATGGACGAAATGAAGAATAATGCCGTGTATGTAAGGGGAAAATGGATTTTTTTTTCAACGAGAGCTTAGATTAATGGAAACCTATAATCACGAGCGAAAGGAAAAATGGATCAAAAAATTCAAGCGAGGTGGAAGCACCAAACCACAGAAGGTGGTTGACTTCTTTGACGGATGGAAAGAGTGGAATGCCACGAAAGGAGTGCACGAATCCGTTTGCCGGAGGAGCTTTGGTGAGACGAGCAAGGTTTGGTTTTATTTCCTCTACTTAGTTATTCTTCCCTCTAAGCATCTAAGCACTGTAAGAGAGAAAGAAGCAGTACTCTTGTGTGCCATTTTGAAGGGCTACAGTTATAGTATAAGGAAAATTATAGAAAGCCTTCGATCTCGAGGTTACTCTGGAGGAGTCTGTGGTAGTGCCTCGCCCCGACATTGATCTCCAGACTTTGCCCCCTAGGAGGTGTATAAGGTGATTGGGAGGAAGAAGAAACATGCCCTAGGACCTCACCCCTAACATTGACAGGAATCACAAAAGGGCCTAAAAACAGAGGTAGAGAAAGTGAAGTTGAAACTGTAGGAGAAGAAGAGGAGAATATAGAAATCAATAAGATACAGATTGATAATGCAGCCTAAGAGCAAGAACATGGGCTTAATAGTGCAAGCCCAATTTTGACAATGTCCCTAGAGGTGAGACAAGTCCATCAGGAATAAGCTAGAAGCTCAGAACCTCAAGGTAACAATATTGTATTGATGGAAATGTTAAGGGCAATGAGGTAAGAGATGCAGGAAAGGGAAAACCAGCTGAAAATCCAACTTCAACTCAGGGATGAGTACATGGATGCTGACTTGAAAAGAAGAGATCATAATCTGGAGGAAGCACTGGGGTGAGAGATGAAGAAGAATGGAAGCGGATGAGAAATGAGTCTGCAGGAGGCGAGTGAAGAGCTCAAGGCAAGAGAAGATGCCTTTCTTTCTGATCAGTTGAGAAGGGACAATGAACTCTTCAGGTATAGGGTCATGGAGGCGAACTTCTTTGTAGAAGCGGATGCCTTCGGGTACCTTTATAGGGCATCGAAAGAAATAGGAAACTCCTCGAAGAGAAGGGATAAGGAAATGAAAGCCACCTTAAATTATAGGGAGAAATGTTGGACATAAAGTTTGGATATGATCAACAACAACTTGCTAAAGATGTACTCTGCCCAGGGTGAGTTTGAGGGAAGCTTGAACTCTATAGGGCAGAGACTGATGAGTGTAAAACTCATCTATGTTTTAAGTTCATTTCACATGCTATTTTGAGCATTTTATATTCATATTCATGTAAAAGTCATAAAATTTCCTCTAAACTTGGTTTTATAGGATTCTTGATGAAAAGCAAGTGATTAGGCAAGAAATGAACAATATAACTATACCAAGATGAGTCAAGTAGGTGTCTCCTGGCAGCCCTTGGGAATATGAATTTTCTTCATTGGAACATCAAATGGTTTAAATTCTATATTGTTTCATTCACCATTAAGATCTTTCGAGTCCTTGCAGCCATCCGGGTTAACGTCTAAAGAAGTGCCTGTACGACAAGTTGAAAAACCGACTAGCTCTTATGACGAGAAAAAAATGTCGTGACAAAACAAAACAATGTCACTACAAAGCAAAAAAAAAAAAAAAAAGTTGCGATAAAGCCAGAAAGAGTATTGAAAAGCGAAGGTGTACGAGAATCTGCGAACTCATGCGACTCGAAATCGCGATGCGACTCAAATTGCTAATGTCGACATAGCAAAAAAAATGTCATATGAAAAATTGTCGCGATAGAGGCCAGCGGCAAGGCTGCCGAAATCTGTTTGCTTTGTGACTCACAAATGCTAGTGTCGCGACTCCCGAAGAAATGATATCGTGACTCCAATCGATGTATCACGGCTCAAATCTGTGAAAGCAGAAAAGCTAAATTGATATTTTGGTATTTTCTGCCCATTTCTGGGACTATAAATACTAATTTTATAGATTTTTAGGGGAACAAAAAACAAGGAGGAGAGAGAAAATCTCTTATGAGGTTTCTTTCTCTAAAAACCTACCCATTTTTTTAGTTTAGCTTAGGGCTTTGATTTTTTGTAGATCTTAGAGTAGTTTGAGAGCATATTTTTATTTGTATTCAAGAGATTTTGGTGCTGTATTAAGAGATTCAATTTATTTATTGTTGAGACAAAGATTGAAGCTCAAATATGGATTTTTCTCTCACTCATTGTCTCTTGATTTCTTTCTTTATTTTCTTACTTGTTGTTTGATTTTTGATGATTGGAATCCAGTAATGGAACATTAAACACCCTCTAGGGGTGAGGATTTATTGTTGAACATTCAGATTTGCATATTTTCAGTTATTTTGTGGGTTTGAAGAATGGTTTTATATAATTGGTACTGTTCATATAATGAAATGTTCTTAATATTAGTAGCTTGTACCCACAAAGAAGTTTATCTTGCTCGATTTTCGAGGCCATTTAGTGACGAGAGATGGAATTCGAAAGTATGGAAGGCCGATTACTTGAGGGTATGTTAGATTAATATTTTGGAACTAGTGAACTATGAAAAATTACTTTGATAGATCACTAATTTACTCATGGTGTGATGATTAATTGGATGATGTATCAATTTAGTTGATAAGAGGTTTCTCCTTAGTCTGATGAAAGGATCTTGATCAGTGTTATAGATCTAATCAAAGGAGATAGAAAATTTTATTAGATTTGAAGGGCGAGATACCAATTAGATTGGAAGACTTGCATAATTACGTACTATAAGGCGAGAATTCTTGATCCTAAGATTTGAGTGTGAAGTACTGAAAAGGAAAAATACATAGATCTTAGAAAGAGGATTATATTCTATAAGTAACTGATTAGACTCATGTGTTCGGAAGGAACGTGATTCTCTAATTAGTGAAATGTATGGTGTATGGAGAAATCCAAGCCATACTACATTGCTCTTGGACAAATCTAGCATTCAACTCATACATGTTGCGCTTTCAAGGAAATGCAAATTGATTGTTAAATGATTATCACCATCCCTAATGCCTCTCTTCATACATTTTAGACTTTAGTAGTTGTTTGCTTGATATGTTTTAGAATTAGTTGATTAGTTTTAAGTCAGTTTTTACTTTAGTTAAATTGATTTTATTCCACATCCTATTTGGTCGCCTAAATAGTGAAGAGCCCTTGTACTCGAGGTGCTCAAATTCCAATTAGAGAGAACCTCCAATCCTCGTGGGTACGATATCTAGACTTCTAGAGTCCACTTTATTACTTGTATGACCCGTACACTTACGGAAAGAGGATGAGTGTTGGTAATACTTTTCATTTCAGTTTTTGAATACACTTACTTTTTAAAATCAATTTTTTTTTTTAGTATTTACCACATTCACTCCCTTGGCCATATTTTCATATACACATAATTTGGTCCTTACAAGTTTTTGGTACCGTTACCGGGGACTTTAGTTAGTCTTTGGTAGCCGTGTCGGAAAATTGGTCTACAAGTTTTTGGCGTCGTTGCTGGGGATTGACACAGTTCACTTTCTCTCATTGGAAGTTGACATTTTGAAGAATGGGTGATTTGCTAATTTAGGCAATTTTTATTTTTATTTTTGGTTTTGATTTGTTTCTTAGCTATTTTTTTTTTACTGTTAGTATTTTTGTACTTTTTTTTTCTTTCATTTTCTTCTTATTTGTAGTTACTTATGGAGGAATATTCAAGAGAAGATAGACTTGCCTCCATAGAAGCTAAGCTTGACTTCCTTATTCATCATTTGGACCCAAGAATTCACAATGACTCACTCATGGAACAAGGAGTATTGCCTTATCAAGGGAGTTCAAACCCCACATTCCAGGAGGAAGAAGAGTTGTCTCATGTTAAGGAGCAGATTTTGACCTACATGTGTAAGAACAAGAAGATGATAAGTCTTCATGAACAGGAATTTTCAGATTCAGATGCCTTCCTGGTCAACACTAGTGCTAGATTGAAAAACGTAGAAGCTCAAATAGGACACTTGGTCCAAGCATTCAAGGAAAAATTCTCTAGGACCTCTCCTAGTAACACTTTGCCAAATCCCAATGCATGCATAGATATAGCTTTGAAGCGGGTGTGCGAAATTTCCTATCTTGAAATTTGTGGAAGAAGGTGAAAATGAGTTGGAAATTGAGAAAAAGGCACTCCTAAACAACTTAGAGAATGAAAAGTCATTAGTGGATAAACTGAAATTTGAAGAAGAAAGTCAAGTGATGGCTATTGAAAACATCTTGGTGAAGATTGACACATTTACCTTCCCCATGGATTGCGTGACTTAGGGCATTGAAGGGGATCTACAAAATTCTCAAATATTAAGAAGATCACTTCTTTCCTCAAGCCATGCATGGATTAACATCAAAAAAGGGGAGCTCACCTTGCTTGTGGGTGAGGAGAAAGCTAAGTTCAATCTTAACCAATCATTACCTTTGACGGAGCAAGAGAGAACAATGTGCACGAAGATTTGTAGCTTTCTTCCATCAAAAGGGTACATGTTTGAAGAGTCCCCATTTCTCATAGATGTGTTTGCATTTGCAACACATAAAGGGGTCTATTTTGAAAAAATTATGGCTGAACCATTAGCCACAATTTAAGGGGATTATGAGTTTATTTTCCCTCTTCAAAATCTGGAAGAAATCATCCTTGAGCTGAATGGTTATAAAGAGGAAGTGATGTCCAAGATGAATGATTGGCCAAATGGAAGCACTAGTACTTTTAAAATGAGTCTTGCTGGACTCTAAAAACGAAGCAGCTTTTTTGGGAGGCAACCCAAGTTAAGTAATAAGGATTCTATCCACTCTCTTTTTCTTTTATGTTTTTTTTTTACTTTATTTGTTTATGTTTTAACTGCTGGGATGAAAATTCCAATAGTGTTTTAACTTTATTTGTTAGTGTTTTTAGAATAAAGTAGGTTTCAAGCTCAACATGTCGTCATGACTAGTTTGTAAGAGCAAAGGCAAGAGTTGGAAAGTGGATGATGTACTTATAGTGCTTGAAGTGTGAAAATGATGGAGTTGAGATGTTGAGAAAATTTGAAGTTTTTGAAATGAAATGAACCAAATTGAACTGAAATATAAAGTTGGAAGGTTCGTGATCATGCTTGAGGAGAATTGAAGACAAGAGGTGAGTTTAAGCATGAATGAAAGCATTAAGGGTTGATATTGGAGGAATTTTGAGAGAATATATAATCATGAAGGACTTATGAAGGATAGCAAGTGATATGGGCAAGAGACAAAGCAAGGAGAACCTAAGGAGTCAAGAAATCATCACACTGGACAACATTGGACATTCTGATTTTTATGTATTTATTGAGGCCCAAAATGGTTCATCTCATCCCATGAGCACATTCTACATTGAAAGAGCTTTCTAACGAGTCCTTACACGTCCAATTTCGAGCTAAAATGAAGGAGATATGAGTATAACAAGTTGGAAGAAGAACAGGTGGTGCTGAGCAAATTTGTTGACGTGACCAGCACCATAGTCACGAAAATAGAGGCTCTCAAACTCCTTAAAACCCATTTTTCTTCTTCCTACTTTACGCTCTATCCGGCCATACTCTTTCCCTCAAACCTTTGCAACTTCTAACCACTTTCAAATTCATCTCCCATCCACTCAAATCCTCAATTACATCCCTTCCTAGTCCATCTCCATAATCTCCAAGCTTCAAAACCCATCACAAACCCACAAACTTACCTTTGTTGAACCCCAATTTTCCATCCATCATTCCAAGCATCAAAGAAGAGTTACAATGAATTTTTTTTTTTTTTTGTGCTTTGTTGTTTGTTTTTGGGTTCTTTGTGGATCATTGTTGATTGTAGAGTGATTTGCATGTATTGAAAGGGGTTTTGATGAATCAAAACTCACTCATTTGAGGTGAAGGAAGTTGGTGCACACCAAGTGTTTGAGAAAATACCACGACCACTTTCATGGCTCCAAAGAAGCAAAAGAGTGTTGAAAGGGGTAGTACACAAATGTCAAGGTCTAAAAATTTTCAAGGTTCATATTCAAAGTGGCCGATACTAGAAAGGGAAGTTCACTTTTCCCAACTCTCTCTATTGCCCTTTTATATTATTTCTTCCTTTTGCGCATTGCTAGACATTTAGGACAATGTTCATCCCACAGTTTTGGGGGTGTTTATTTTGGTTGGTTTATCATGTCACACCCCACATGTTGCACATGATAACTTTGAGGATGAAATTTTCTGGTGGTTTTATGGATAATGACTTTGTTTGATGCTTTCCAACTTACATCTTAGTTTTGGTTTATTTTATTAGTTAGAGTTTTTGTTTACACATACACTCAAATAAATTGCACATACAATTTTGACATGCTTGGGACATATTGAGATCATTGCTTGTTGAGTAACCTTCTTGATTGATTTATTGAGCACTCATGTTGTATGATCTCTTTATCCTATCCATGCACTCAATTTTGATTTAAGAGTGTAAATAAGTAGCTTATATTGTGAAAAACCTATAAAATTTTTAGAAGTTTTGAAAACTTAAAAATAAAATAAAAATAGAATTAATAATAAAAAATATATATTTCTTTTAGTTAATTGAGTTTTTCTTGGGGTAGTGGTGATGTCAATGAGGACCATAATTGAACCCTTGACATGTGGACAATATTAGAGATAATAGGACTTAAAGCTTAATGGGTTATCTCTCTAATAGGCTATTTAGTCATTGGTTTCTCAAATCTGTGCACATGGTCACTAAGTACCATTGACAAGCAGTTTTTGCTGGGGTTAGAGAAGGTTTATGAGAATCCATCCATCTTTGATCTCCATAGGTTCTAGAAATTGTTCTATTATCGCTTGAGGTGAAATCCTAGGCAACACAATAATTGAGAAATGATATAGGTCATCCTTGGAAAGATTGTGCCTTTCAAGCTAACCCTATTAATATGCATATGCATATTCCTCTAGTACCGTAACGTTGAGCATTAAAGAGCCAAAATTCTGTTTATAAGAACCAAGTTTGAAGCTAATAACCTTCCAATACATCACTATCCCTCAGTAAAGAACCAAATTCACCCATAACGCGAGGATTTGAACATAATTGAGAAAAGTGGTGAGGAACAGGAGTTCAGGGAAGTTATTTTTCCATAGGAAAAATAACTTTTAAATTGGTGAAATAAGTTAGGCCGAAAATCAAAGAGGTTGGTAAGGAAGGTGTCACGCCCGTTTTCGGGACGAGACCGGGACGGAACTCTTTACTTGATTTTTTTTTTTCAAAAGCGAGGCGGTACACCGTGGGTATGGCCCACATCATATAACGGAAATTACAATATCATTCTGCAGGAGTCCATTTACAAATACAAAACTTTACTTTTAGATTACAAATGTCGAGCATGGAACCTACATGATGAACCGCACAAGTGTGTTGGCCCGGTGTATGCGGATGTTTCTTCGATGTCTTCTCTGTACCTACCGCAGTTAAAAGCCCGTGCTAAACTCACGCTTAGTGAAACATTTATGCATATATACATTTGCGCATAGCAATAACGGATAATATAAATTTCATGCATTTATATTATCGACTTATACAGTACTTCTTCTTATAACGAGGCTTACGTCGGATCTCCCGTGAAGATTCTGAGATCTTATTCTTATCTGCAGGCATATCCTTATAAACGGACTTCGTGCATTCGAGGGACTCCGTAGGAATTCTGTGGAGCTTATACTTATACGGACTTATGTTGATTCAGGACTCCCGTGAGTTCTGAACTTATACTTATTCATACGGAACATATCCTTGTACTTCGGATCTTATACGGGCTTATTCATTTCGGATCTGAAGTACAGTAGGTGCTATAGAACATTTCTTGGTACAAAAGTACGTAGGTACTACGGGACCAGATTCCTTATATAGAGGTACGTGGGTACTCGGGACTTATGCTTATCTTCACGGATCGTGAGTACTCGTCGGTACTACAGTCTGAAGTGCAGTAGGTACTACTGGACTTATACTTAATCTGTCACGGGGGTACCATAGGTATGCGGGTTTATGCGAGATCTGGGACTTATCGGATGCGAGGGTACCGTGGGTACTCACAGGGAGCTTATTTAGATGCGGGAGTACCGTAGGTACTACGAGGCTTGTCGGATGCGGGGTACCCGTGGGTACTACGGAACTTATTCGGATGCGGGAGTACCGTATGTACTACGGGACTTATTCGAATCTTGGACCTTCGGATGCGGGTACTTGAAGTAGGTACTACGGAACATATCGAGGATACGAGACCGGAGCTTAATCAAATCTTCGGAGTACTTCGTAGGTACTATCGAGCAATTAGATCTGAGCAGGAACTTAATCAAATGTTGGAGTACACATGGGTACTCACGAGCAGTCAGTCTGAACGAGGCAATCAAATCTTTGGAGTACTTTCGTAGGTACTTTTCTGAGAGCGGATCAAATCTGAGACGAGAGACTTAATCAAATCTTCGGGTACCCGTAGGTACTGCGAGCAGTCAGATCTGAGACCAGGGCAATCAAATCTTTGGGTACCGTAGGTACTCTGAGCAGTCAGATATAGAGACCAGAGCTTATTCGGATCACGGGACTTATCGGATACGGGAGTACCGTAGGTACTACGGGACTTGTCGGATACGGGACTTGTCGGATCTGAGGAGTACCCGTGGGTACTCACAGGAACATATTAGATCACAGGGACATAACTTGTTCAGATGCGGGACTTATGGATACGGGGGTACGTAAGGTACTACGAGGACTTATTCGAATCTGAGGACTTGTCGGATACGAAGTGCAGTAGGTACTACGAACATATCAGATCTGGAGCCGGAACTTATTCGAATCGGGACTTATCGAATCCCAAGAATTACCGTAGGTACTCTGAGACTTGACCAGTCTGAGACTTGTCGGATCTGGGAGTACGTAGGTACTCTGAGAACATATCGAGATCTGGAGACGGAACTTATTCGAATCACGGGACTTATCGGATCTGAGTACCGTAGGTACTACAAGACTATTCGGATACGAGGATCGGATCACGGGAGTACCGTAGGTACTACAGGAACATATCGGATCTGGGACCAGAACTTATTCGAATCACGGGACTTATGTCGGTCTGAAGTACGTAGATGCTTCACGCAGGACTTATTCGAATCACAAGGACTTGTCAGTCTGAGGAGTATTGTCGGTACTTCTGAACATATCCAGTCTGAATGAGAACTTATTCGGATCACCGGGACTTATCAGATACGGGGAGTACCGTAAATTTTCACGGGACTTATTCGAATCTGGGACATCGAATCACAGGAGTACGTAGTCTTCTGAACATGTCAGTCTGAGACGGAACTTATTCGGATACGGGACCTCGAATCTGAGGAGTACGTAGGTACTCTGAGGACTTATCTGACAGGGAACTTATCGGATCTGAAGTGCGTAAGTACTCTGAGAACTATCTGACGGGGCGTGCCGTGGAGTACGACGGAACTATTCGAGATCACGGGACTTGTCGGATCTGGGAGTACCGTGGAGTGCTACGAGCAGTCAGTCTGAGGCCATTTAGATCTTTACACTTATTCTTAATTCAGTGTCTTATTATATATCTTTCTGACTACCTACCAATTATAAGAAATGAGTAGGACGTAGTACAATAAGTAGAGTGCGATACGATCTTGGGGGTGCCATAGCCATACGGGACGATACGCCTGTAACGGGGTCGCGATAGCACCGTTAAGTCTTAGAACCGTCGGGCGTGCTGCTCATAGCAGAGTGCGATAGCACCGAGGAGTCTTGAACGCCGTCAGTGCCACTCACCTGATAATAGAGTCTTGATAGCACCGTGGAAATCTTAGGAGCACTAATGTCGGGAGTCTTAGAAATTACTAATCCGGGTGCGGAGGCACTAATCAGAACGTCCACTCATTCATTCTTTGGTCCTAAGGTAGTCATATGATCATATCTTTCATAACTTATAAAGCCATCTTAATCACATTCTATGATCATGACATATTGTCATTTCATGTTCATGTTCATGTTTCGGTTCGTTTTTCGGGGTTTCATATAATGTCGGGTTTCATTGCCCCTGTCCATATGGCATTTCAGATACTTATGCGATATGATGTCTATCCACACATCATTCATGTATTCTAGTCCCTCATGAATATATTTTCTTAGGAGTGGAATCAATCCAATCGGATCATCAAACTTCGAGTTATGGCATTTTCATACCAACTTCTAGTCGATTTACCGATTTTACGAGCTGTTGTATTACTCATTTTTCTGGGGTCTTGAATTCATATTTTGACACTATATCCTTATACTCATTTAAGGCTAAAAGGTGCTAAGGGTTCTATTCCAACTGGAATCCTCAATTCGAACCTTGGAACTCGAGGGTTCGTCACAACATCCCGAACTTCTCTATGTTCAAAGCTGGAACTAGAATTTGGCTTGCACATGGTCCCACTTTGAGTGAATTTTTGGGCCACTTAGAGTCATAATTTGGAGATACTTAGTAAATATGTTTTGTTCTCCTTGAAGTCTATTTTAAGTGGCCACTTGAATCACTCAATTCGGATAAGAAATGAGCAAGTTATGGCTAAATTACGAAAAAAGCTGGTCGGCGGGAGCAGTAGCGATTGTACCGGTAGAACCCTAGTTCTGGTAGAACAACCCATGACCAGAACCGAGTTCTCTGCAGTTACAGGATTCAACTTCTACGTGGAGTCGAAAAGATGCCCCGAGAATGTGTGATTTCTCCCATTTTTCATGCACTTTTCCATCCCAAACCAAATCTATACTTCATAATCATTTCCAATACATCTTGTGACCTCAATTATACTCAAATCATCTTTCAATTCTTATCTTCTTTCAAAACCTTTCCATAAATCTCTCCCAATATAATTCTAATATGGGTTACCACCCATATACACACCAAGTACCAAGATTTGTTAGGGTTTGTTTTAAAGCCTAACTCAATTTCTCATAATTAAACCATGAATCCATCCACAAAGGAAGGATTCCATACTCATCTAGTGCCATGTGGGGTTTTACCCACCTTACTTGACATAAATTTTGGGTTAAGATGAAACCCTAGCAAAACCCCATGTTTGGGGACAATAATAATCCTACCAAGCCAAAGATCCATGCCAAATCTTATAGGATTCATAATCAAGGTGAGTTTCCATACCTTGGCTTTGCTTGATCTTGACTCCTCCATCTTCTTCCTCTTCCTCTCTTCTTCTTCTCTCCTTCTCCCCGTCGGTTCTCCCAAATGGGGCTAATTTGGTCTTTTAAAATCAGATTTTGTTAAGGCCTTGTTTGGCCATCAAAACCCATTTTGGAGTTCTTATCATAATTGCATTTTGTCCCTGACTATTGGCCATTTGTATTTCAATTCCTTTTTATTGTATTTTGGCCTCTCATCTTCTAGGAATTATACAACCATTCCTATTATTTCTTCTTTGGCCTCAAATCTTTTCACACTAGGACTTTTAAGCCCCTCTTTGGACAATTTACAATTTTATCCTTAAATCTTGTAAATTTCCGGATCTCTCGTTTCCATGTTTCGCATTTAACTTCGCGAAGCAGGTCAAGTCTCTTACAAATACCACTAAACATGTCGGCGACTAGGGTATATTTCGGGGTGTTGCAGAAGGAGAAAAAGAAAAAGAAAAACATAAAAACATCAAGTGTAAAAGAAGAAAAAAATAGAATAAAAAGTCAAGGAGGAGTGAGTTTTATACCATGACCTTTCTTACTGGGTAAGTAAATCCCTAGGAACTTTTAACACCTAGTGCCTAAGACCAAGCTGATGCAGGAACTCTTGATTTAAAGCTTGATAAGGGTTGGTAGAAAGCTTAAGGGGGTTTAGACATTGCACCACTCTAATAACCTTGTCTTGAAGAAAAAGGCTTCTTGCTGTTTGTTGAAAGAATGCAAAATTTGTGTATTGTTGAAAGGTGATATGAGGAGTATGGAATAAGATGCACCTAAGCCAGTTTTGGGGTGATTGAGAGTGTCATTTTGCTAATGGTGAGAATAACGATGGAGTATGAGCAGTAAATGATGGAAAATGTATGTTTGGGTAAGTTTTAGCCTAAAATGACTACTCAACTACCCCTTACCTAAGCCTTACATCACAAACCTATAAAGACCTACTTGATCTTGAGAGTTGTGTGTGCCTACATTAGTGGAGAGTGATAAGAACAACAAGCCTATGGAACCTAAATATACTATCTTAGGAGATCCTCGAACTTATCTCAATTCTCATAAACTCATCTAGCTTGCAATTGTTTGGATAGGGGAAGACCACACACACACTAATGAGAACCATAATCTAAATTTGTCTATTATGAGATTAATTCATTATTCAAATAAATAAATCATCTTGACCATATTCTCTATATTCTTGGTAAGGGTAATTCTTAAGGCACATATCACATACCCCTTGGCAAGCTTGATTACTCAGTTTTGGTTAAATAAAAAGGGTGAGATGAACTCTTCTCTTCCATTAGCAGGAATGAGCAAGCTTTCTTTTCTTTGGCAGGGACAAGCAAAACTTTAAGTTTGGGGGTGTGTGATGAGTGTAAAACTACATCTATGTTTTGAGTTCATTCACATGCTATTTTACGGGCATTTATTCATATTCATCTAAAACTCATAACATTTCCTCTAAACTTGGTTTTGTAAGATTCTTGATGAAAACCAAGTGATTTGGAAAGAAATGAGCAATATATTTCCAAAAGAAGAGTCAACCGGGTGTCTCATAGCGTGGCACGAGGAAGATGAATTTTTATGTACCAGCTGGAACATCAAACGGTTCTAATTCCCCATTGGTTGCATTCTACATTCAAAGATATTTCCAACGAGTCCTTACATGTTCAAATCCGAGTTAAAACGAAGAAGTTATGGCCCTGACAAGTTGGAGAAGAAAAAGTGGTTGCTGAGCAGAAAAAATGTCGCGACAAAGCAAAAAAAAAAAAAAAAAGTCTCAACAAAGCAAAAAAAAAGGGGTGACAAAGCTAAAAATTGTGCTAGAATCATGATGTCGCGACTCAAAATGCTGATGTTGCGACTCAAAATTGCTAATGTCGCGACATAGCAAAAAAAATGTCGTGACAAAACAAAAAAAACTGTTGCGACAAAGCTAGCAACAAGGCCAGAGTCATGATGTCATGAATCACAAATGCTGATGTCACGACTCCAAAATGTTGATGTCGCGACTCCAAAATGCTGATTTCACTACTTAAATGCTAGAAAAAACCAGAAAAGCCTGAAAATTGATATTTTGGCTTGTTTTCAAGCCCATTTTCACCGGAGGACTATAAATACTATTTTTTTTAGATTTTTAGGGGAATGAAAAACGAGGAGGAGAGAGAAAAATCTCTCATGAGGGTTTCTCTCTAAAAACCTACCCATTTTTTTAGTTTAGCTTAGAGCTTTGATTTTTAATAGATCTTAGAGTAGTTTGAGAGCATATTTTTATTTGTATTCAAGAGATTTCGGTGTTGTACTAAGAGATTCAATTTATTTACTGTTGAGATGAAGATTGAAGCTCAAATCTGGATTTTTCTCTCACTCCTTGCCTCTTGATTTCTTTCTTCATTTTCTTATTTGTTGTTTGATTTTTGATGATTGGAATCCAATAATGGAACATTAAACACCCTCTAAGGTTGGGGATTAATTGTTGAACATTCATATTTGCAGATTCTCAATTATTTTGTTGGTTTGAAGAATGGTTTTATATAATTGGTACTATTCATATAATGAAATGTTCTTAATATTAGTAGCTTGTACCCACAAAAAGGGTTGTATCTTGCTCTGATTTTCAGGAGGCCATTTGAGTGACACAGAGATGGAGATTCCTGAAAGTATGGAGCAGTTACTTGAGGGTATGTTAGATTAATATTTTGGAACTAGTGAACTATGAAAAATTACTTTAATAGATCATTAATTTACTCATGGTGTGATGATTAATTGGATGATGTATCAATTTAGTTGATCAGAGGTTTCTCCTTAGTTTGATGAAAGGATCTTGATCCCATGTTAGCAAAGATCTAATCAAGGAGATAGAAAATTTTATTAGATTTGAAGGACGAGATACCAATTAGATTGGAGAAGGCTTGCATAATCATGTCTATAGGGGCAAGAATTCTTCAATCCTAAGATTTGAGTGTGAAGTACTGAAAAGGAAAAATACCCAGATCTTAGAAAGATGATTATATTCTACAAGTAACTGATTAGACTCATGTATCTGAAAAGAATGTGATTATCTAATTAGTGAAATGTATGGTGTATGGAGAAATCCAAGCCATACTACATTGCTCTTGGACAAATCCAGCATTCAACTCACAAATGTTGTGCTTTCAAGGAAATGCAAATTGATTGTTAAATGATTATCACCATCCCTAGTGCCTCTCTTCATACATTTTAGACTTTAGTAGTTGTTCGTTTGATAGATTTTAGAATTAGTTGATTAGTTTTAAATCAGTTTTTACTTTAGTTAAATTGATTTTATTCCACATCCTATTTGGTCATCTAAATATTGAAGAGCCCTTGTACTCGGGGTGCTCAAATTCCAATTAGGGAGAACCTCCAATCCTCATGGGTACGATATCTGGACTTCTAGAGTCCACTTTATTACTTGTTTGACTCGTGCACTTGCGGAAAGGGGATGAGTGTTGGTAATACTTTTCATTTCAGTTTTTGAGTACACTTACTTTTTAAAATCAATTTTTTTTTATATATTTACCACATTCACTCCCTTGGCCATATTTTCATATACACATCATTTGGTCCTTACAAGTTTTTGGTATCGTTACCGGGGACATTAGTCAGTCTTTGGTAGCCGTATCGGAAAATTGGTCTTCTTTGTACCCATTCTCTCATACTGCTCTTCCTTCCCATTTTCTCTTTGTACCTAATCTCTCATACTTGAAAAAAATTAATAAAAATAAAATAAAATCCCTTTACAGAAATTGGTGTTCACTCTTATTTTGCATTTCTTTTGTGTCTTATTTGTATTTTATTTCTTTTACTTTAAATAATTGAAATTTGATGACTTTCACTGAATGGTTTTGTTGAATAATGGAGAGACTAGATTTCCTAGGTTGAAATATTTGATTTTTGTACATTGTTTGGTAGAGTTGAATAGACTATGGAATTGAAATGTTGTTGTGTTAATTTCATCTAAATTGAATGGTTAATTTGCATAAGCTTGCAATTGGTAAAAATAGAATAGTAACATATCCAGGAACCAAACAAGAATTGGATAGATGAATTGAGGTAGGAATAAATGAAAGAGAAAGTTGTAAGGTTATTAATGAATGTGTTGAACTTCAAGAATAAGGAAGATTGTAACAGATTGATGGAACAAATTAGACCTATAATTATGTTTTGTAAACAATTCATTTACTAAGGATCCTGATAAACACTGCACATGGTCAAAAGTATCTCTGAAACAGATTGTGCTAAGGTTAGCGACATCTTTTGGGATCCATCACAGTTAAATCTCCAAATATCCTAGAACTTGTTAGAGTATTAGTCAAGGCAAAATCCTAAGTAATACCACTAACAAGAAATGATATAGGCCATTATTGGAAGATTGAGCCTCTCAAAGCCTACCCTATTAATATGCATAAGCATACACATTAGTTTCTTATTTGAGCCAATAGCCAATTTCATCATTATCCAACAGATGAAAAACCTAAATCCTCTCTTGAACATGATCCTACAGTAAAGCACCCTTATTTTCCCAAATTCCATGACAAATACATCAATGATGGAAGAGGACAAGTTTGGGGGAATATTATTTCAAAGTTCAAAGAAGGATAGGAAGGGTTGAGACAGAAAAATCAATTGAGATGAGGAAAGATGAAAAGAATGAGGAAAAGGAGCTGTGAAAAGAAAAGTGTCTAGGTGGAATAAGTTTGGTCTTGTAGCCTTCCTTCCTAGAACAATTAAGTCCTTAGGGGTGTTCAACACCTTGTACCCTAATGCCAACTGGTATGGGAGTTACTGACCCAAAGTTCGTTAAGGGTGATAGAAAGTTTAAAAAGACAAAACATTGCACTATTCCTAAAACCTTGATGAAAGATGAAAAGTGAAAAAGCTTCAAAGATAAGAAGGAAAGTTTACAGTCTGAAAGTGGTCAAGAAAACTACCCCCATAGAAAGTTTGCAGAATGATGCACCAAACCAAATGGGAGGTTAGAGAGTTGACATGAATGAAAAAAGTTAATAATGCATATGAAGGAAAGTATGTCACGTTGCAAGTGAAATCCGGGGTTAAAAAAAATTGAGCCTAAATTGTCCTATTATCTACCCAATTACCTCAGCCTCACTTTACAAGCCTAAAAGACCTAATTGATTATGAAGTTGGTGTATGCTTACATTAGTGGAGATTAATATGACAAGAGCAAACTTGTTCAGACTTTAAAAAAGATTAAAGAAAGAAGCATACTATCTAAGTAATATCCCGGAAGATTAACTAATCTGCGAGGAAAAAAGAGAGACTATCACACTCACAAATCAGGTTGGATGATTGAATTATTTACACTACTGTAATTATTTTTCTGTTTAATGAACTTAATTAGAAAATCAACTTGATTCACAGATTGGAAACATGTTTAGAAATAATTTCCTGATTGAATTATATTTCACGCCCAGTGTGGATTCAGAAAAATGTCCTTAAAAATAAAAGCTAAATTGTTTGAAGATATAAAATTTTCTTTTCTTTAGCAGGGACAAAGCAAAACTTTAAGTTTGGGGGAATTTAATGAGTCCTAAACTCATCTATTTTTAATCCATTTTTCTGGCATATTTTTAGTAGTTAAGATATATTTTAATGCTAAATTATGGAATATTCACTAACTTTGTGTTTTGCAGGTTTTTATTGAAAAGAGATAATTCGGCGGGGAAAGAAGAAAAAGTGGCCAAGGCGGAACTCTCTATCGCTGACACTTAATCTCAAGGAACGGAGAGTATGTCGCGACCGGCTACTGTCGCTGACAAAGTTAAGGTTGAACTCAAGGAAGAAATAAAACTTTGTCTCGACAGAGAATTTCTCTGTCGCGACACTGCTGAAGAAGTGTGTGAGGAAGACTGTCGCGACACTCATGACCATGTCGCGACATTGATAAAGGAAAATGGCAATGAAACTTTGTCGCAACAATCCTTACTCTGTTGCAACATAAAAGAATGAAGATAGCAGATGAACTTTGTTGCGACAAAAGACGACTCTGTCGTGACAGAGTATGGCAAGGTTATAACACAAGTTAGTTGTGACAAGTGTTTTTATGTTGCGACAAAGTTTTCAGCATAGAACCAGCTCAAGGAAGGATTTCTGTCGCGACAAAGAAAACTTTGTCGTGACAAAAAATTCAAAGTTCACAATAAAGGGTAACAAGACTTTGTCGTGACAAAGAAGTTTTCTGTCGCGACAAACAAAACATGAGGTTGAGGTGAACTTTGTCATGACAAAGAAATCTCTGTCGCGATAAGAAGTTGAAAAGCAATACAAGAAGAATGTTGCGTCAAAGAAGTTTTATGTTGGGACATAATGAAGAACTGAATGCAGAATCTTACTCACGACACAAGACACTCTTGTTGCGACAAGAACAAGACTGCTACTGTCACGCCCCCGATCCCGCTCCGACCCGATTGGCGAATCCTAACCGGTTTCGGGGTGCGAAACCATATACTAGGACTCCTTATTATTATTATTATTATTTTTTTTTACAAACAATATTTTTTTTATAACCAACAATCATTTACATTTACAAATGAACTACCACCGGAGTGGTATATATTAAAATTTATACACATATACTAAATTACATTCTATACAAATACACATACATATACATATCTAATACAACACATCGATGATCGTGGAATAGTCGCTGAGAGTGAGCACTGTCTCTGAAGATAGCCCGTCTGGTGGTGTGGAATCATCTGTCCTCTTGTCTCCTCTTGAGTCCCTACACGGGATTGAACACGTGCCCGCTTTAAGCTTAGTGGGAACATATAGACAGTAACGACCAATAACAATAATCACCGTCACTATCTTTTTACATTTACTTATGCATATAACGAAGCCTATTCTTATGTGACTTCTAACTCATCTCATATTATACATGTAGATTTTATTCTTTTTGATTCATATCATTATCTTGTTCATATTACTTCCTGTGTCATATGTTCTGAGTTGTAACTCGTATCTACTACATGTATGATAGGTGAATCATATTCAAAGTAAACTTATACGTATCTGATGGCAATTCAGAACAAATCAAATCATATCAATTTCCTCTGAGTTCAAATCGGACTAATACAATACATATTAGACTCTTTATCATCACCAGTAGAAGCCATTAATCAACTCCCTTTAGAAATTACATTTCGTGATGCAGGATGCAGATTAAATCCTTTTTTGTTTTTCGTTTTATAAATTTTCATTTTCAAAAAGTGTCACGACCCGAATCCCTACTTGACCCGATTGGCGGATCAAGTGGGCGGTTTACTCAGAACATTTCAATCAAAACATTTATTTCGTCTTATTAAATTTTCTTTTCAAAAGAATTATCATGACAGAATCCTACTTGACGATTAGGATCAAGTGGAGCGGTTTTCAAACGTTTTCAATCAAAACATTTATTTCGTCTTATTAAAATTTTCTTTTCAAAAGTGTCGCGGCCCGAATCCCCGACTTGACCCGGTTGGCGGATCCAAGCTGGAGCCCGGTTTACTCCGACATTTTCCATTATCTTTCCAAAACATTTGTTTATGTTATTCTATTTAAGACCTTTTTAATTAATCAAAAGCACTTCTTTTCGGGCAATCCCATGACCATTTACAAATTCAAATTACCCATAACATTCACACTTAATAACATGCATTTACTAAATAATGCCATTTTATCCACATAAACTCATGCGTAATTTTATGCTTTCATTTTTTCACATAATTTATAATATCACTACATGCATTTTCAATGCAATAATCCAATTCACAATTCAATCTATGAGATTTAAGCATACACATAAAAATCCCATTTACACTCGTCATTGTTGGTTATTTCACTTTGACTAATTAATTCACATTTCTGACGGATTCCGTTTAATGAATCCCGCCCTTATTATCATTCGGTAATGTGCCTACACATTTTACAATTAGGTCTCTCCCAATCATATGACCGGATCTTTGTTTGGTGCACCCGACATGGTATTTATGTCGGTCTCCACGTCATGCGGATGCGTTTGGTGCATCCGACCGTGGTATATTATTGATTATCATGGGATGCCGTTTGGTCATCCAGGCCGCGTGTCTCAATTAAATGTCATGCGCCATCATGGCGGATCGGTTGGTGGTCGCCCGAGTGGGACATTTCTTCAATGCCATCGCCATCATGGCGGATGCCGGTGGTGCATCCGCCAAGTGGGACAATGGATAATTTCGGGGTGCGCCGTGACGGATCGCTCGTTTGGTGCATCCCCGACCGGAAAATTCATTCTTCATATCATTCAATTCATTCACGAGTTCCGTTTTTGTGATCCGTCTTTATTATTATTCACGTTCATTCGGTTTTCAGATATCACATTTCGTTTCATATTCACTTTGTGCTATCTTTTCAAAGATATACCAATCATACTCTGTGATCATTTATATATACTCAATCTTATGCTCATTCACATATACTCATTCCTTATACTTATTCTACATATACTCATTCATACACTCTATTCACATATTCATTCATATACTCATTCATAAATTCATTTACGTATACTTATTCCGTATACTCATTCATACACTCATTCACATATTCATTCATGTATACTCATTCATGTATACTCATTCATAAATTCATTCATTATACTTGTTATTCACGTATACTCACATTCATACACTCATTCACATATTCATTCATATATACTCATTCATAAATTCATTTACGTATACTTATTCACGTATACTCATTCATACACTCATTCACATATTCATTCAAGTATACTCATTCATGTATACTCCTATCATTTGTTATCATTTTCTGGTTATATGTGATAATAATCATATATCACTTAACCACATTATGTGTTCATGACATATTTCCTCTCATGTTCACAATTATGTTTCAATTTGTTTTCATTTTCATTTTCCATAATCATTTTCATCTTTCATAAAACTATGCTTTACATTTTTCATTTCTACATTTTCCTTGTTTCATGCCTATTACATACGGCACTTCATATTCTTGTGAAGTATGATGTATGTGGAATCACCACCCTCCCTTCATATATTCTTGTTCCTCTATGTATCTACTTTACTTAGGAAGTGGAATTAATCAATGTCGGATCATCGAACTAAAGAGTTATGGCATTTTCATGCCAACTAGTCGGTTTACCCGGATTACACTAGAACAGTTCGTATTACTAATTTTTCCGGGATCTTAACTTCATGTTTGACTCTAGTTCATTGTATTCTTTTAAAGATAAGGCACTAAGGGTTCTATTCCAACTGGAATCACCCAATTCGGACCACCGAAACTCAAGTTACGTCCGAAACAACCCAGTTCTCTATGTTTCAAAGCTGGAACCAAATTTGGCTTGCACATGGCCTTTGGTGAATTTTAGAGCCACTTTGGATCAGAATTTGGCGATTCTATTCTTTAAGTTTTGTTCTCCTTGAAGTCTATTTTACGTAGCCACTTGAATCACTCAAATCGGATAAGAAATGAGGAAGTTATGGCCAAAATACGAAAACTGGTTGAAACTGGGAAAGCAGAACAGGTTGTACCGGTACATGTCTAACATGTAACGGTACAAGTTGGCCAAAAATGACCAGAACACAAGTTGTACCGGTACAAGTCTCCGAAAAGTGCCCAGAATGTGTATTTCCTCCCATTTTTCATGCACTTTTCCATCCCAAACCAAATCTATACTTCATATACACTTCAAAATCATCTTTTAACCTCAATTATCCTCAAATCATCTTTCAATGGATATCTTTCATCAAAACCTTTCATAGAGTTTCTCCCAAAAACACTTCTAATATGGGTCATAACCCATACACATATAAATACAAGGATTTGTTAGGGTTTGTTCTAACCCAACTATTTTACCTTGCAATTAATCAATGAATCCAACCTCAAAGGGAGGATTCCATGTTTTCATTTACATTTGGGGTTTTACCCACCTTACTCCCATTAATCTATTGGGTTAGGATGAAATCCCATCAAACCCTAGAAAGAAATCAATTTTCAACAAGAAACTCATGTTGGGATGAACTTTTATCAAACCCTAGGTTTGGGGCAAACCATTAACCAAACAAAACCAAGGATCCATACCAAAAATCCAAGTCCATACTCAAAGTTAGTAGTTCCATACCTTTTTGGAGCTTGGCTTTGCTTGATCTTGGCTCCTCCCTCTTCTTCCTCTTCCTCTTCTCTTCTCCTCCTCCTTCACGTTTTTTCCTCCCCCAAATGAGACCAACTTTGGTCTTTTAAAACCCATGTTTGCTAAGGCATTGTTTGGCCCTCCAAAAATCCATTTTTGGGTTAAGTTTGCTTATTTACTATTTAAGCCCATAACTCATTCTATTTATAAATAAACTTCCCTTTATTTCATTTTGGCCTCAAATATTCTTAATTCATGTCTTTTGGTCCCTTTTTGGACAAATTACAATTTTATCCTTAAGTTTTGTAACTTTCCGGGTCTCTCGTTTCCATGTTTCGCATTTAACTCGCGAAACAGTCAAATTATGCTTACAAAATACCCTAAACATGTCGAAAACGACTAGGGTATATTTTGGGGTGTTACAGCTACATCAAAACTATGTCGCGACATTATCAAAGAATGCATCGTGACATAATCGAAAAGATCAGAAAACTGTCTGACGAAGCGCGGTGACATAAGCTAAGGGACAAAGACTAAAACTATGTTGCGACATAATTTTCTATGTTTCGATAGAGCGACCAATTTGGACCAGAATTTTTGGGGATCCACAAAGCAGTTTTGAAGTGCGGCCCATCATTGGAAAGTCTATAAATAGACGCATCTAGGGCGCTGTGGTGAGAGCTCGCAAAACCAGGACTTCTAGGTAGCTGGAGACTCTTTGTATATTAATTTTCTTTTATTTCCTTTTTAGTAGATTTTGTTTTAGTGTAGTTTTTAGTTAGTTTTCTATTTATTTTATGGAGTTGAGTAATGAACTGATGTGCAGCTTCGAGTTGGAATCTATTGTAAAATTTTCTCTCTCATTACTGTTCTTCTTTGAATGGATTTTGGAAAATTTATGGAGTTCATTTATTTCAGTTCGTTTACAATTTCAGTGAATTTTCCTGATCAGTTAGTCATTGATATGTGTGAACCAGTTTTGAAAGATTGAGCTCCCTCTGGAAATGAGTCGATGGTGATTTTTATTTTTTTGTACAAAGTGGAAGAACGCCATAGTTAGAAATCGTGAATTTATTTCATTGGTATTATTCTTGAACTTAAATTTGTTCCAGAAGTACTGAATGCAGATGTACTTAAAAACAAAGAATTTGTATCTTATACGATTTCCAGGAGGCCCTCTGCGAGACACAGAGATGGAGAATCCTGAGGATACATAGTAGTTCCTTATGGGTATGGTAGACTATACTTTGGAACTAATGAACTCTGAAAGATTACTTAGATAGATCACTAACTTACTCATTGTGTGAGGATAGTTGAGTGAAGTATTAGTTTAATCATTATGAGGTTTTTCCTCTTTCTGATGAAATGATTATGATCCCGTGTTAGCATAGATCTAATCAAGGAGATGGAGAATTTCATCAGCATTGAAGGATGAGGTGCTAGTTAAATTGGAGAAGGCTTGCAATATCCCTCATCCATGAGAAGCGAGAATTCTTGATCCTAAGAGCCCCGAGTGTGAAAATCTTGAAAGGAAAAATACCCAGATCTTAGAAATAAGATTATATCTTACAAGTAACGGATTAGACCCATGAGTTTAAAAGGAACATGGATATCTAATTAGTGAAATGTATGGTTAAGGGAGAAATCTAAACTATACACAATGCATATTTAACAAATTCAGCTTTCCAACTAATGGCATAGCTATGACTAAAAATGATGTAGAAATTGACAATTATTCATTAGTCTATTTCCCAGTGTTGTCTCACTCAGTGAACTCTCAAATCCACTTTTATTAAATTCTTTATGTATACTAGTGAAATTATTTTAGTATTACTTTATTAGTTCTCTCATCATTTTAACATTGGAGTTCAAATAGTAAGGATCTTGAGTAGTTGTGATAGTTAATCTTTTGATTTATCATCAATCCTCGTGGGAACGATATCTGGACTTAAAAATCCACTTTTATTACTTCTATGACATGTGCACTTGTAGTGATTTAGACCAAACTCAATTTTTAATGAATACATTTTACAAAAAGGACAATCACATATTTTAATCAAAATCAGTCAAACAAGTATTGGGCGCCATTGCCGGGGACGAAATAGTTCTTGGGTGGCAGTACCAGAAGTTTGGCACACACTGATCTCATCATATTTTTGGTAAACAAGTTTATGGTGCCATTGCCGGGGATCGAACCCGGGTCACCCGCGTGACAAGCGAGAATATTTACCACTATACTACAAAGTGGAGACGTTCTTTGAGGGGGTGAGAACGAAGTTGATGAAGTAGAACCATACCTTTACTACTTCCGACAAGTCACCTCTGTTGATATAGGCGTTGCGGATGGTTTTGGTGCTCTACCATACCCCTAGACAATTTTGTCAACTCCTTGACGATCTCTTCGAACTTGGGGTTCTCTTGGAGATGTTCGTACTCCTTGTAGTCATTCACTGGCCTCAGCCCTAGGAGTTGTGAGATGGCCCTCTCCCAAAAAGGGATCCACGTCCCCCTGATATAGCACGTCAGGTTCCTTTATTCCCCCAGATTGGCGTAAAACTCTTTGACTAGGCATGTACTCCCGGCTCCTTGTGTTGAAACAACCTTTCCAGTGCCATGCGGCCGATCTCTCATAAGCGGCGACACCAGCTTCTTAAACCCCCTTTCTTCTACAAAGCTCTTCTTTGCCAGATGCTTCTTGAACACTTCTGCTCCTTTGTGGGAGTAGAAGGCTATGGCTTCTCCTTCTTCCACCACCACTTCAATCTCTTCAGGCACAACTTCGAGGTCATTCTCATGGTTTTCCTCCCCTGCCATTTATCTCCCAACTTCATCCATTATTTCTTGTAAAATCTCATCCACTACACCTCCTATAACTTCATCGAGGGTTGGAGAGCTTGGATTCGACATGGTTTTGATGTTTGTGAGGTTTTGAAAAGGCTAGGGTTCGAAAGTATGGATAGATTGAAGTGACAATGAAAATTTCTCAAAGTCTTCCTTTTATAGGAGATTTTCCCTAATTGTGATGTCGCGACGATGACTTTCTGATGTCACGACATTGATTTGATGTCGCGGCAATGTCGTGGCGATGTCGCGACATTGTTCGAATTTTCCATTTGGTTTTAATGGATGTCGTGACATTGGAAATGTAATGTTGCGACATCAACTTGATGTCATAGCAATGTCGCGACATTGTTTTGAAGTCAGTCTTGGTGTAGCTCTTGTATCTTTGCGATGTCGTGACATTGAAATGTCGATGTCGCGACATTGGAGCAGTGTTGTTCATCTATTAGTGTGATGTCACAACATTGACAAGTATGATGTCACGACATTGGCTCAATGTGCTCTTGTATATTTGCGATGTCACGACATTTGAAATCTAATGTTGCGACATGGAGGTAATGTCGCGATGATGTCGTGACATTGGGGAAACTTTTGAAGCTTGGAGTAGCGACAAATCTATTGATGTCGCGACATTAAATGGGAGTTTAGCCTTTTAAGAAGAAACATTGCACTTGTTTTCCTTTTTTTCTGTTTGCAATTCCAATTCATGTTTGTGAATATAAGTCTAAAGATGTTGAAGGATATCAATTCAAACATAAACAATAACATTTCAGATTTTTGAATTTAATCAAGTAAGCATTGATTCATACTATTGTAGAAATTTCCACACAACCATTAACCAAGGACAATCAAGCTACCGGTTGATTTTCTAACTCAAACAAATCATATTCCCCCAAAATTATTCATGCATCATCTCTAAAAAACTAGAGTTAAAAATAAACTCCCCTTTGTAGTCATCTCTGCATAATTCAGTCTGGTTGGAGATGCTTTAAAATTGATCTTCATGCATCCTTGTAGCTTCTTTATCCTAGCATTCAGAAAATTGTAATTCAATAATTGGTAAATAATTTCTAACATAATTAAACTACTTCTACACTACTCAAACATACAAAATTTTAACCAAAGCAAATTAACTATGAAAAGTAAAAAAAATTGCTTAGGTTGCCTCCCAAGTAGCTGCTCATGTTTTATGTCTTTAGCTAGACTTTTACTGCAGTGTTTTCTCATTCCAGCAATTCTGTCCATCTCTTTAAATCTAGGACTCTTCCTCATTTGATCTTCTTCCCAGGTAGTGTTTCAGCCTTTGACCATTAACCTTAAACTCATCTCCAGAATTGGTTTAAAGTATTCTGCGCTCCCGAGGGTTAGCTACTGACTACTATATATGGATCACTCCACCTTGATTTGAGTTTTCTGGAAAAAGTTTTAACACGGGAGTATACGGTAGGACTTGATCTCTACTACGAACTGCTCTTAGAATCTTCTGATCATGCCACCTTTTAGTCTTATCCTTGTAGATTCTGGCATTATCACAGGCTTCATTTCTCAACTCTTCTAATTCATTCATTTGGAGAAGTCTCTTTTCTTTTACAACTTGGAAATCAAAGTTCAGCTTTTTTATTGCCCACATTGCTTTATTCTGAAGTTCCAGAGGTAGATGACATTGCTTTCCATAAACAATTATGTATGGGGACATTCCAATAGGGGACTTATAAGCAGTTCTATAAGCCCACAATGCATCTTCCAACTTAATTGACCAATCTCTTTTGTTGGCATTGATTGTCTTTTCAAGAATATTCTTGATTTCTCTATTTCTCACTGTCATTTTGACTCCGAGGGTGATAAGCTAAACTCATAACATGTTTGACTCTATATTCGCCACGTAGTTTTACAACAAATATTGCAAAAATGGCTTCTTCATCACTTATATATTCAGGGCTTAAATCTTCTTAAGATGTTCTTTTGAATAAACCCCACAACCTGTGATGTAATTACTTAGGCAAGCTATGTATTTCCACCCATTTGGATACATAATCCACACAACTAGAGAATGTATAAGTTTCCAAACGAAGTGTGAAAAATCCCATGAAGTCTATTTCCTATACATAAAAAATCCGGTGACCAATTATACCTTTGCAGAAATATTTCATTTCTTCTATTAATGTTGCTCTATCTTCTAATATTCGCCGCAATGTTTGACCCAATCATAACAATCTTTAACTAAAGTTGGCTTAATAAAACTTAATTGAGAATTTTCCGGGAAATGCCTGCCTCCCCGCAGCGTCCTCCATATGGCGAAGGAAATGGCATCTATCCACAATTCCAAATTTTATTCTCGTCTTCCGTACACATCTTCTAATGATCCGACGGCTTCTCTTCTAAAAGCAATGGGTCATCCCATATATAAAGTCCGCATCGCTTTCGCCTTTCTTTTTCGATGTAGCTGAATTCGCGGCATAAGTCCACAAGCCGTAACAATATCAAAGATACCATGGTGTTTGAACTGACATTGAAAAAGTCAGCCATCGAAATTTTCTTCTATTTCGTCTTTTCCTCTTCAAGAGGGTTTTTCCATTCTTACGGCGATCAACTCATCACTTTGTCACTCCCTTCATTCTCGACTTCCAAGATCAAATTCTTACAGTAAATAGTATCCACCGATCAATCTCGCTTAACATCTTTCTTTGCCATAAATATTGAATCGGCTGTGATGATCGTGTGTATGATGACATGGGGACTTCTAATATATATGGTCTAAATTTTTCACAAGCAAAAACTATTGCTAACATCTCCTTCTCTGTGGTAGAGTAGTTATCTTGTACTGCCATGGAAGGTTTTATCACACAAGATATGAGCCTAAAATTTTCTCTGCTCTCTTGTCCCAAACTGGCTCATTATATGTCACCGGCATCACACATGATTTCAAACTCTTGTTTCAGTTCCATGTTAAGATAGGAGTTTATAACCAATTTGGTCTTAATGTCTTCAAATGCAGATAAGCATGATTCATCAAAATCAAAATTTGCATATTTTTCCAATAGTTTGCATAATGGTCTTGAGATTTTTGAGAAGTCCTTTATGAATCTCCTATAAAATCTAGCATGTGTTTGCCTTTGATAATATAGACTAAAACCCCTCAAAATTAACATAATTACAAGAGCCTTAAACTCATCTTGCATCCATGTTAAAATTGGATAAACTTGCTTAACTAATAAAAGTCTTTTGTGTCAGATTCAAAATTCGTCTTAGTTTATGACACCGCAAGTGCACAGCCATACAAGTAGTAATTATGTAAGTCCGCATATAATTCTAGCGAGATTGATAAGAATTGGAAATCACTCACTCCTTAACTACTTAAGGTCCTACATTGAAGAACCTGTACCGATAAATGAGAGTTTAATCAGAAACAATAACTCATTGATCGTGTCACTGCAAACCGGAAGTAAATGCTAACGACGCAAATAAGATCAAAAATTACCGGACTAATCGCTTCTCGTGAGAAATGGGCACTATCAAAGAAATACCGCGGAAACGTGCCTAATTCCTACAATTATATGCATTGCCTGCTCTACGGCGGGTTCGACTTGTCCAAGATCGTTTAACAATGCACTGGATTTCTCCATGTTCACCGTTAAGATTTCCGCTTTTCAAAGCACAAGGATTTAACCCGCCACTGATTTTTGAGCTTCGCAAGATCCGGGGTATTTTCTTTCAATACTTCATACCCATTTCATGAGTCCGCAGATCTGCCTCCTTCAAAGGTTACTCGCAAAAGATCTACTATCCAATTGATGACTCAAACCTTTAAATCTAATGGTTCTTCCCTTCCTCGATCGTATCTCGCCTAACACGAGTTAAATTCCCTTTAGATTAAGGTGAAATCTCTTATTTATATTATAAATGCTCCTCCAACATCAATTATGAGTGAAAAGGAATGCATCGAAACGAACCCCGTAGCTTAAGAGTTCATCAATGGTAGTCTAACATACCCACAAGTGAATGCTCCAAGCTCTCAGAATCTCCCAACTCAGATTGCAAAGGGCCTCCGAAATCGTAGCAAGAAACACTCCTTGAACTCCGGTATTCTATCATCATCGTGGGAACCGATAGGTTCAAACAACATCAACTCCAATAATCCCAATCCAAGGTATTTTTCTCCAAATTACGCAGTAAAAGACTGTGAATTCAATCTGTATCTAATCCAAAGTGAAGTTAAGCGTTTTGCACACTGCAAGATTACAACTAACAATAGATCATCGATCGTGATACACCCACCGTAATTGTACATACTGACAGTAATTCGTAAATCATCTAGAATCCATTAATTTGAAAAGATTTGTATTAAGAAAATCATAAATTAAATCCAACAAGATTTCTACACTGATCGATTCTGCATCTAGAAAAAAAGAAAAATAAAAATCTACTCTTAAAAATATACAATGAGTCCTTCTCCTTTCCTCGTTCGCATCGAAGATCTGGCTACTTTACTATTCTCAAAAAGTCTATTTATAACTGTCAAAAAAAAAAAAGGGCCTAATTCAAAAAGCTCCAAGTGGATTTTACTAAAGAAAAAGCCCAAATTTCATCGTCTCTGCTGCTCGTGACTCAAACCAGGCCGGCAGGACCGGATTTCTCCTCATTTGCACTCGCTCACTGCGAATTGATAACTTCAAATGTGACTTGGTTCCAGAACAAGAGTAGCCGGTCGCGACATCAATTTAGTCACACCATGTTGGCTTAGCTTATTTTCAAAATCGATGTCGCGATCATAGTTCCATGTCGCGACCTCTGCTCCTTCTTCCTTTCACGCATTCGTGATCACAACCTCGCTTTTGATCATGACTCGTTTTTTGTTGCCACCACTTCCGTCTGAAAGCTGGGACTTTTTTTCATCAAGCAGCATTGTACGTCACGACCTCAGTTATAGGTCGCGACCACATTTTTGTTTTTATTGCCTTAAACCCAGTCGACTCTTTTTCCTCGTCAGCACTGATGATCGGGTCGACCTCCTTTATTGGTTCCGCCTTCACATGTTCCGAATAGAAGTCATGACCTTTAATAATGATCGCAACGCTTTTGGCTATTCCTCGCCTTCTTCTCCGGTCGCGCAACCTCGCTCTACGCAAATCCGCTTCTATCTCCACTCTCTATTCGTGTCACGACTCAAGATGATGTCGCTTAATTCACGGTTACTTGCTTCGTTGCATTTGGTCCCAATTGCTCAAATCGAAGTTAGACTCGGATTTTCTGTTCTCGCGTTTTCTTCGTGTCGCGATCATCGATTGGTCACGACCTCCTTTGAGGTCCTTGACCAAACAGAAGGATCGCAACTTCAATTTTCTCAGGACTTTGTTCGTGACGCCTTCATGTTGCAACCTCAAACCCTATGTTGTGACTCTCAATCCAGTTTCATGTCGCCACCAATGTGACGCCACTAATTTCAAGTTGAGTCCTTCATTTATGAACTAGTTGTAATTCAAATTTTTCGTAGGTGACCCTTACTGCGGGCTTCATCACCCGATCAATGCGTCGCGACCTAGATCGGCCACACGACCGCTTGTCTTTAATCGCATCACGACCACCGTGGTGTCGCGACCTGATTCTACCAGCGAATATTTCGCCTTCTTAGCCACTATTTCTTGGTCGTAACTTCTATTACTGGTTGCCTTGGTACTTCTGGTCGTAGCCTCAATTTCCAGTCACGACTAGTTTGATAAAGCCTTCTATTTCTCTCGTATTCAGTCTTCGTGATGTCGCGGACTGAAATAACCTGAATCGACGTAGCTTCGACTCCAATTTTAAGTCAGGACTTGGCTCGCCAGATCGTTCTTCTCGTTTTATTGACCTTCGATTCGTCGTAATTTTCTAAGCAAAATTGAATTTGAGTAAGATACACCATGTTTCTTATGAATCAATATCATCTTGCAAAATACTTTAAAATGATTGCAAATCAAATGAGTATTTACTTCAATAGAATTCTCTTCATAACTATTGGATTTTTCTGCACTGCTTTCATCAATACTAAGTACTGCCTCTTTTAATTCAAAATCGGAGCTCAGAAATTCAACATCTAGACACTCAAGATACTAGAAATTCATTTCATTTTCATTCATTGAACTTTGAATCTTACAATCATTTATTAGTTCGTAATCGATGGGAAGTGGCTTCTAAGCAATCTTACAATCATTATCAAATTCTGGTTGTTTCAAACTCTGATTGATATTGAAATGCACTGCCTCATCCCCAACCCCGAGCAAGTTCTTTCTTCATATCTATCAAAGTCGCCTCCCAGGCGAGTGCCTTCCACAAAGAAGTGGGACTGCTCTCATCTTCACATCGATCACCACAAATCCACTAGAAATGAACTTCCCACTTCATAAGCACATCTTCAAGAATACCCTCAAGTTGGAGCCACAATCATCTACCATCTGTTGTCATACCAGGGGAGTAAGCTCCCTAAACTTAGTCTTTTCACCATGTATAAGCTTATCAAGGTAATGTCAGTCTTAATCACATTGCTTTCCCCATTTTAGAATTCCCTATGGTGCAAGGAATAGTGAAGCTGCCTGGATCTTACATTTTTATTGGTAAAGACCTCTAAATAACTGCACTGTAGGTTGCTATCAAGTTCACCACTCCTTCATCAATCTTTTTCTTTTTGCTAAATACATCCTTCATGAATTTAGCATAATGAGGCATTTGAGTCAATGCCTCTGAAAAAGGGATATTGATCTCTATTTTCTTGAACATGTTCAAGAATTTAGAGAATTTCTCTTCTACTTTAGCTGCAATTTCGAGGGAATGGAGCGAGGCTTGTATGCTTCGAGCTCTTCTTTTTTTCTTGATTACCTTTCTTTCAACTCAGTTAAGCTACACTTTACCTTTTTCTTTAGTAATTTCAATCAGATGGCTTTGTTTCTTTTCCAATTTATGTATGCTTTTCTTCCTAAGTTCTTCTTTCATTTATCTTTCTTCCAATCCTCCGCCACTCCCAGAGTCACCGCCATGCGCCTGGCACCTTCTTAGTATCACTGGGGAAGACATCTTTGACCCCGGTTTTACATTGCTGTAATACCACCATATTCAGTCTCCATTTTCACAGAGAGGCATTTGTGTCAGCCCTCGAAACACAGCCAGAAGTTTGCTTGAATGTCGCTAGTCAGCAAATCCCTTTTTTGGCTTCCTAAGTGTATATATTCAAAGAACCTTTTATTTTCTCCCATGAAGCCTATCATTTGTTATTCAAAAGACTAGGACCTTCTCCTCGACCCCGATTCTCAACCTCATTGTTTGAATACTGCCCTTGGAAACCATGTCAATTATGCCGTCGATGATATTTCACACGCCTTTATCCTGTTAGCACATCCATATGAGAAATTCTCATGGTTTCTCAAGGTCATAAGAAGTGAGTCGGAAGACTGTGTCAATATGGAAGTTGCAACTCTATTGCCATTGATAAATTAAATTCCTACTATTGATATGACAATCTTAAATTAGTCTTCACACTAAAGCCATGGATCTTCCACTATTCCAAATGGGGCATGGGCACATCGTCGTTCTTTCCCAGATCACTTGAATCATCACATCCAATTTTACTCAGAGTTTAGCATTTTGCTAGTTTCATCACACCAATCCTCTCACCCTATTAATGCCTCCAAGTCTCTAAATGGAGCTCTCAGAGTTGCTCTTGCTAGGATCTTCTATTAACTGATTTGCCTCTTAACACTTTTCATGCTCCACAATGCCGTGATCTATGATCCCTTGATAAAATGTGGTTCTATGGCATGGTAGAAAATATCCATCCTGCGTGATCTAATCAATCTCGCATCGGGACATCTGAAAGAAGCTTTACCTCTCTTCCCAAGAATATGTAGACTTTCATCTTCACCTTGCTTGAATATAATGATTTCTTCCTCTCCTCCCTTAAAGCAGAGCGGAAGGAAAACTCATCCATGGAATGCTTCAACCAACTCATCTCAAAGTGTTCACCGATCCATAGGGAGTGATTCAAACCACTTGTCGTTGTATCCCTTATGAGAGCGGAACAACCGCAACTAATCACATCGCCTCACCCCATTTAGCTTCATAGTGTCGCTACATTCGTAGGAAAGTCTTATGTGTTCATCGGGGTCTTCACCAGATTTACCTCAAAGAACCGATTCGCTGACTATGGCGACGGTAGCTTAAGCTCAAAGTTGTTTGCTTCAATTGTAGGCTACCTGACTATTGGATAATCATCTCTGATAATAGGTTTCCAAAAATCTTACATAGTTCTCGTCTCTCGAGGTCCTGGTCAACTACTTTCAGCGCAACCACTGAAATTTTGATAAAAAATGAAAAATATCCAAACCGACAATTTTCTCTTGGTAAGTGAACATAATTTTAAACTCTCTATTTTCATTTTATCTCCTCGAAATGGCACCAAAACTTGATAGACCAGACCGACCATGTAATTAGCATCATACCAAGGACTTTATGTACCCAAGAGTCAGGCTAAAAAATTTGTTGAGACCCAAGATATAAAAATATGTTTTCGCTTTATGTAAATTGTCCTGATCGAAAAATTAGGTCAAGTCAAGACTTCGCAAGTGCACAAAGCTCATACAAGCACACATGGAATGGACATTTTAAGTCTATATCGTCCTTAATGATGATTTGATTAGAAAAGTTTAAAGATTAATTCATCTTCTATTTAAACACTCTACTATTTGAATTTCCTAATTTAAAGATAGATTTAACTTTTTTAAGTAAAATGAAGGATTAAATCATAAATGAAATTTCTAAACCATATGATTAGAGCGCTATGAACCGAAACAACAAAAGGCTGCGGGTCATCACTTGCAGTAAGCTCCGATGAGTGCTTAAACACTCATGCCAAACCCACGTCTGTCTTACGTTTTTACCTTTATTTTATATTTAAATTAAGTTTTTTTTATGGCCCGACATCTAGTTTTTGTAGTGTGTGTAAACCGCAGTGGAATCTAGGTTTTGGATGCATTTCGATCGCGGTGGCAGAGAAGCGTCGAACGTCGCGACGGGCCCTAACGCCGCCACGCCCCAACGGCGACATCCCAACGCCGCGACGCCAGTCACACAGTAAAAGTCAGTTACGTGAACGCCGCCAGACGCCCCACCACACGCTTCCCCAAAGTCGCACGCGTAACGCCACGATTTAGCGAAGCTTTTGTCTTCCATCATTAAAAAGCAAAGGGGGACCGTAATTCGAGGATCAAGATCGCATTTAACTAGGCGTTACCCGACATCGATAAAAGAGTTTAATCTTGACTTTGGCAAGAGCTCCGACTTTGTATTTTTCTTTTTCTCATTTTGACAGAAGTACTCTATGTTCTATAGATTAAATATTAGTGTTCATATTCTAAGATAATTAGATTTATACTAGGTGTTGTTGAACCCCACACGACAAAGGATTAAATATTAGTATTTTTTATTATTCTTGTTTATAATGTTAATATCCGCTTTATATCTGTGAGTTATTTCATGGGCGGAGGCTCGCCAACATTAGAGTGATTATGCCGATATCCGAGATTCGAGAGACGAGATGCAGGGGTTTGAATAGAGCAAATTTTCGCTGATTCAAGAATGTAGATATCTCGATCCCGAGGTGGCGATTAAGGTTAGAACATTTAAGCATTCTTGAAAGATCGAGTCAAGGGTAGACATACCCAACTCTACTAGCTTAGATAGGCTGGATACACTCCTCGGTAGAGGGTGTTCTCGTAAGCACGATCACCTAAATCCATCAATAAGTTATAAATAACTAATAAAATTTCTTAGGGAAATAATCCATCAGGTGAGTGTGGGAGACTGTGTTCATAGTCTCCATTATAATTACTTAGATCGATTAGTTTAGTTTAAACTCATACATTAGTACTCTATCACCTGTAAGACATCCGCATAATATTCAAAAGCCAATTCTCGATTCAAACACAATTTATCCCCGTGGATTATCCGCACTACAGGCACACTATATTACTTGGGGCTACGTACTTGCTACAAAGTATATATACATACCGCACGCTGGGCCTATCGTTTTTTGGCGCCGCTGTCTGGGATGTTTTCGTATATAGATAATAAAGCAATCGATATTATCGAATCTTGTTTTATTCGTTTTTTGTTCTTTGAAGTCTTGGTAATTTGGTCTTTTTAGATTCGTGTGGCGTTCTGGTCAAGATTGATGAAGCGCGTGCGACGGTAGGATCAGGTTGACTGCATCGTTTGATCGAGCCGAAAGAACACCGCAATTCACGCGAGCGACGAACATACTTCGCGATCTGGCGTCATGGAGAACAATGAAGGCGAGATCTTAGCATTGAGAGCAACGAGCCACGAGAGGGGTGAAGCGAGATCGCGGAAGGAATCGGCTTACAGGCGTTTATGACGGATGATCCATTCATGTTGCTAGGAGTTTGCCGCCTACGGTTATTAGAACTGACTATCCAGACCACCTATTCGAGCAAACAACCGGCGAAATCGGTAACCTTACGGATGCTTGAGCTCTGCTTATTTCATGGATTGCCAAATGAGAATCCAAATATGCATTTGACCGACTTCATAGAGTGCATGACTGATCAAGTACAATTAAGGTTCTTGAAGAGCTTTTCAGTTGAGATTGTTCCCCATCTCACTGAGGTGATAAATTGAAGCATTGGTTAACAAGTCGATATAGTTCCATTAGCTTCATGGAAAGACTTAGTCTCTTGGTTCTTGACCAGTTCTTCCCCTCGAAAGTGCCTGAAACTTTGTGCGAGATCGATACTTTTATGAGATGTAGCTAAGTGGGATGCAGATGTGGGATAGTTCTGGTTAATAGATCTCATCATGGATTTAACAGATGGATAGTGCAGACCATACTTCTATAATGAAGATGTGAGCAATCGAAGTGATATCTTTCGTGCAGATCATGTGAAACCGCAGGTCGCAAATGCTGAGAGATCTACTCTCTTCAAATACAAATCGTGATTGGCGTGAAGACACGTTAAGCCGTGGGCGGCACAGATAATGAGGTTCTCAACAATCTATTACTCATGTTTGCAGTTGGCTAAGCGATTAACTTCCGGCGGTGAGTGCAATGAATGCCGCTCTGAGACCCGACCCATGGGAGTTGTGTGAATTACGGCGGAGGGCGGCCTGGTAACCTGAGAATGGCGGTCGAGAAAACCAAGCAGGTTGAGCGGGCTGTATGTGTCGAGGTTTAATTAAGTCGATACAACAACAAGGGCGTTATGGGGGAAGCAAGCTGTCAGAACCAAGAATCGAGGCCCGGTGGCGTAATAATTGGGAATCGAGAATAGTAGACGATTGAGGAGTATGGATGGAGGAGCAATCGAACAACATGCCTGCCACCAGAGGTGAGCGAGACACCTCTGAGAAAAGATTGGACTTAGACAAACACTGTGGTCGCTCACCTCACACATTTGCCTTTATGAATGAGAATGGCGAATATACGACAACAGGCTACCCAGATTGATCAACTGACATAGTTGAGAAACTTGGAACATATGGAGTGAATATTACGAATTTATTGACGAGAAAAGCGTGAGTTCCTTACCAGAAGCGGCACAGTGAACTCGAGAAGAGATGGGAATGAACATGTTAAAGCGATCTGTTTGAGAAGTGGTAAGGAGTGGAATACGGGAGACGATCACGATTATAGAGGAGGTAGGGCGAAAGTCATCAGGCGGTCGAGGAATGATGATGCGAGATAAGAACGACCAAAGAAAGCAGTTTGTAAAAACCTGGCTGGCTCCGGGATACACGGCGCAGATTTCGTATCCCACAACATCGCAAAAGCATAAGTTGAATAGCGATTCACCCAGTTCGCGGTATTCAAAGCGCATCAATATCCGTTTGGCGTGCTGCGAACGGATGCTGATTATGTAAAATTGTGGACGTCGCGTCGCCATAGAAAGGCGAGATTTGAAAGCAGTTAACCTAGCGAGGAGTGTAGTGCCGTACGCCGAGCTGTGCGCGAAAAGCTAAAGACGGCGGTTCCATATCCATGCACCGTGGAAATACTATCTTTGAGAGAGCATTTGTGTGATTTCCCAGGTGCTAGTATTAATCATCTTGTCGATTTTAAGCGTTTGGGATTAGGGTGAGCTCATTGACTGGTCACGCCGGTTGGCGAACGGGTCCTTCGCGTCGGAGGGGTGATAGAATGTCTTAATGGAAGGTTGACGGGTTTATCTTCCTAAGCGATTTCATTGGCCATTAGATATGGAGGATAAAGAAATACCCGTAATCTTGGAGTGGGCTTGGAGTTTCTTACCAGTTGGCAAGCAATGATTGATGTTCGAGGAGAAGCCAAGAATTGAGTACGGGAGGATACGAGAGTCAAGTTCCGCGTGTTCAAGTTGTGAGACATCCGTGAAGTGATACATGTTTCATGTTGAGATATTGACTATAATATCTAGCGAGTGGTGATCCTTTGGAGCCCCAGCTGTCTGAGATGAGTTCAGGAATGTGAAGGCGAGAAGAGGCGGAGGAATATATGTAAAATTGTTGAGGATTCTTTGAGACAATAGAAGGAAATATTTCAGATAATCTTAGGTGAAAGTGCTAAAGCATGGAATTTTATGGGACAGAACTAACCACTAGAGATGAGACAAAAACAGCACCTTTAACCATTTGAGTATCTGTATCTTGGGATAGCATCCACCCCTTACGGTGATGTCTCGGCCATCTTGGCCGGGTAGAGGAAGAAGTTATTGAGGGTCCTTAGAGATCATAAAAATGCACTCGGATGGTCTCTAGCCCGTTTAAAAGGATTAAGCGCTACCATGTGCATGCGCTCATTTTCTTTGGAAGATGATCATGCTCCCCTCGATGGAAGCCTGAGAGGAGGTTGAATCCAACTATGAAAAGAGGTGAGTCAGAAGGAGGGATGTTAAGATGTTTGAATCTTGGGGTAATTTATCCTATTTCAGACAGTGCATGGGTAAGTCCAGTTCAAGTAGTACCTAAGAAGGGAGGAACAAATGTCATAGAGCAGAAAATAACATATTCGCCTTCTCGAGCGATTCAGGGTGGAGAATTTGTATTGATTATCGGAAACTGAACAAAGCCACTAGAAAAGATCATTTCCTATTGCCATTTCTAGATCAGATGTTGGATCGATTAGCCGGTCATGAATATTATTGCTTTTTGGATGGATATTCCGGCTACAATCAAATTGCTATAACCCTGAGTCGAGGAAGACGAGCATTCCACATGTCCACATGGGACATTAGCGTGAGCCGATGTCGCTGGGTTGTGCAATGTGTGGGGCATGTTCCAACAACGATGCATAGTGGCCCATATTCTCGAATATGGTTGAAAGACAATCGAGATCTTCATGGATGAATTTTAGGTTTTGGGTAATTCATTTGACCATGTCCCGGAAAAATTTGAGATCAATGTTGATAAGATGCGGGGAGACGACCTTACTCAATTGGAAAAGTACATTTATGGTACAGAGAATTATGTGCTCGGACATTGGATTTAAGTAAAATGAAGCATAGTTGAAGCAAGTTTGAAAAATTACCTGCCTCATCGGGGTAAAAGGGATGAGAGGTTTTTAGTACGTTTGGATTACTAGGCGTCGTCAAGACTTCCTCTGGATTATGAACCTTTGATACCAATCTCTGATTGAGGACCCCATTTTGAGGATTTAATGCTGATTGTTTGTAGCATTTTAGTGTTAAAGAGATGAGTTCAATTATCGACCCCTATTGTGGTAGCTCCCAGTTGGTGCTTTCCATTTGAGCTTATGTGTATGAATGTTCGCGATTGGGCGTGTTAGGCGACTTGAGAAAATTTACCAGGCAATCTTCTTATGCGAAGCTGGAGACGAATAGTACTCAGTTGGATTACGCCACTACGAGAAAAGAACTATTGGCTACATTGTGTTTACTTTTGACTGGAAATTCAGACCTTATTTTGATAGGTAACAAGGTGGCTAGTTCACATGATCATTACGCATAAAATGCTTGATGAATAAAGGCGCTGGCTGACTAATCCGGTGGGTTCATGGCACTGCTTTTGAGGTCGACGTGAGGATTTAAAGACAAGAAAGATGCAGGAGAACCTAGTTTAGATCATCTTTCAGGTTTGGAAAGGAAATGATGATGAGGTTAGTGAATGACGATTTTCACGATGAGCAACTCTTGCATTATTGAAGACAAGAGGCGGGTTCATGGTTTGAATTATGAATTGTTGGTAGCAGGTAGTCCCTCGAGGAATTGGCTGTATGAAAAGGAGTTTCGCACACTTGAAACACTCTCTTAGTGGGAGGCGATTCTCTACGTTTTGTTCTTTATTAAGTGATCTACGGGGCTCATGTTGCCTCGAAGATGAGTAGGCTTGATGTTTTGAACCTTTGCCACACTTTACTATGTGGTGGACATTTCGGTGGCTAAATGACGGTAGCGAGTGCTTCAATCAGACTACGTACACTTGTTTAAGGATATATCATTGTGCTCCATGTGATGTCGCCAAGCGAATGGGAGCATTTCACGAGGGCAGACGCCATGTCAATTCTAGAAGTAGAACTGTTTGATTTATAGGATGATTTTTCATGGGACCGAACCCATCGCCCTGCTCAACCTGCATCTTCAGTGCGATGGAGTGTATGTCTCAAAGTGGGTTGAAACGTTCAGGCCCATAGCGTGCTAAGGTAGTGGCTCGGTTTCTTTCTTGACCCACATATTCTTTGCGATTTGGCACTCCACCTCGAGCAGCGATCGAGATAACGATACTCATTTACGCAGCAGGGTCGATCGACAAAGTCTTGCAAAAAAGTATGGGGTGCGCCATCGACATCCATACTTATCACTGCACAATCAAATGGGCGACGGTGCCAAATCCAGAAATTAGTCTAATGGAAAGCAGTTAACAGTTCCATGAAGGACTGGTCTAAAAAGATTGAAGATGCACTTTGGGCATATCGAGCGATATTGAAACTTACCCTTGGTGTGTCGCCCACTTTAAATTGTTTATGGAAAAAGCTACACTGCCGGTGGAATTGAACATCGAACTGATGACGGCAGCGTTAAACGCTATAAGGCGTGCATGGGGTGAGGCGGCGCTGGCTTTGGTGAACTAGGCAATTTGAGCAAACTATGCGAAAAATGCCACATTTACAAGGAAAGGTTAGCACGGCATGTCTAGGCATATTACGAAGGAATTCGGCGACAGTCTCTTGTTTATTCTGTCAGAAACTTTCTTGGGAAATTGAAGTCTAGATGGTCGGGACCTTTCACAATGACCAAAGTTTTTCCACATGGAGGGGTTGAGGTTACGCATCTAGAGAAAGGAACGTTCAAAGTTAACACACAACGGTTGAAGCCGTATTTTGAGGCGGATTCCATGCGGTCGCGAGACCATTCCATTGACAGCGTAAGCGAAAATGCAGTGGCGGTCATAGGGCGCTCGGGTTCCCGAGCACATTGAGATTCAGGGCCGTCGAGCTACCGACATTAAACATAGCGCTTCTTGGAGCGACCAGGCTTTCTTGAAATTTTTCTCTACATGGTTTAATTTTTCTTGTTTGTTTTAAGTTTGGTTTGGTTCTTTGTTATCATTAATGTCGGGATCTCCTTTTGGATATCTGTTTCGGGGACCAGCGTTCGAAGTATTGTAGAGGATCTGCACGAGAGTGCCCAGTTTGAGGAAGTCACAAATTGCACTAGGGAAGTTTTCTCTTACTTTAGACCATTGTTGAATATTTTTATAATTTAGGCGCTATACGTCGCGTCGCTGGCGTTGGCACGATGTCGCGACGTTCAGCGTCGCTGGCGTCGGTTTGACCCTTCTGCGGAGCGTCGCGGCGTTGAGATTCTGACCTCCTCTAGAGCGTCGCGGCGTTGGATATCAAAATCGCGACGTCTGTTTGCTGCTCGCTGGAGCGTCGCGGCGTTGGATCCCGGCGACGGCGTCGTTTGTACTTCTCTGGAACGTTGCGACGTTGGATCCCAACGTCGCGATGTTGGTTTTAATCACTCTCTGGAACGTCGCGACGTTGGCTATTTTCCTCTCTGGAACGTCACGACGTTGCATTCGCACGTCGCGACATTGACCCTGTTTAAGGCCAAACCACCCCCATTTTGCTCTTACCCTGTTCCCTCCTTGCAAGCCTAGTACCGCACCGCTGTTCCTTTGGCTGCTTACACTGCCCGAATTACTCCTGCTGTGCGGAGGTCATTTGTTTCCCTCCGACCACCTCACCTGTATTACTTGCACATTCCCTCACTACACCACCACGGTCTTTATCCATGTCTCGCCTTCCACCGCGCTCGTTTAGGTTACGTTGAAGCCATGTTTGATCTGGTACTCCACGTAGATGCAGTTTGGTACGGTAAGTGCAATAAGATGTCCTAGGGTTTGTGTCTACTTCCCTCCCATTTGGTCTTAGTTTTCATAGTGCACTTTAGGTGCTCGACACATTGTCTAGTCCATCCGGGTGTGGCCCTGTTGGTGCCATTAGGCTACCTTGTCCATAGGACCCGTGGTGATCTCGATTGTCTTTGTTACACCAATGTCTGGTAAGAGGCAAAAGTTGCCTACTAAACGGGGTCGGGCCAGTGAGGATCCGACCCCGAATTTCGATGTCTCGAGGTTTGTCAACGAGGGTGTCGTAGATCGGTTCGACACCATCTGCAACAACCGGTCTTTTATCAAAGAAAAGGGTTTCCATCACCACGGCTGATTTCTTAGCAAGGCTTATTGCGACGAGGATGGCGGGCGCTTTGCTGAACCACCTCATCCGGTTGCGATGAGTGTGGTGGGAGAATTCGCCAACCTCGCCTTGCCTCCGCGTCGTGAAGGTCGAGTGCGAGAGGATTGTGTTAGTGAACTTAGGTGCAGGTCTATCAACCACTTTTATAATCTTGATCATGTCCCCGGGCCTTTCGTCGATCTACTGAGGCCGTTACCCCCGAGGTCATTCGAGGTCTTGAACAAGCGAGCGGGGTGAGTGGAAGCTCATGATGATGGCGGAGTCACTTGAGCCAAGCATTTGGCCTATATCTAATCTGTCTTCATCACGTCGTTTCATTCGGCGACAAGCGTGTGTGAAGTGGCGCGGCGTGCTCTGCTGATTATACCATCATTCGGGGATATTTAGTTGATGTTGAGCGGAGTTATAGGATGCCATCCTCCATAACGGGACCTTCAAAGATGAACTTAGGGCACCTTTCCTCATTTGACCTATGCAAAAGCAATAAGGGGTGCTTAGATGACAACGGGGCATGGCACGAATTAAGGCTATATCGGTTAGCGAGACAAGCGGGTGTACCACGACCTGAGGGACTTATGATTGGCCGTGAAGCCCTCGGACGGAGGGCCTGGCCATCGAGCCGTTTGGACTTACAGGCGTCCCGGGTGACCTTGGGCAGTCCTCTACTCAACCACCACCACCACCACCACCTCAGCCCGACCTCGGGAGCGGCCCTGGTGATCCTTTTTGACTTAGGACCGGTGCTGCCACTTCTAGCGCGCTTTGATGCATTATGGATGAGACCGAGAACGAGTCCTCACTTACCTGAGATCATGGGGTACCCGGCGACATGCGTGCAGTTACGGCGACCCACAGGCCCTTATTCTCCAGCGTGCTTGATCCCTCGGTTGACTTGCTCAGCATCTTGCACACCACCGGCCAGCGCGCGCGCCATGATGACTTTATCCGATCGGGGGTTCCGCCACCACATCTGTTCTTTTGTGCGGTGAGACCGCCAGATACTTTTGTTTGGGGGGGTGTGGGTGGTGATCGGGTTTTTATTAGATTAGTATAATTTTGTGATGGTTATTTTTATTTTCATCTTTGAGCTATAGTTTCGTTTCGTTTACGCATATTTGTTTGTCTTGAGTTTGAACATTAAAACACGTTGTTTAGGTTGTCGAGTCTTGTGTTTTTAGTTCTGTTTGTGTTTTTTGGTAAGATCCTTATCTATGTTTAGTGGTGTGATGTTTAGGTAGTTTGTGTGTGTGTTGCCATGTTTGAGAGTCGAAGATCACTTTTGGGCGAATCACTATTATCATGGAAAGCAGTGTATACCTCACAAAAGAGAGGATTCATTGGAGTGTTTGATGCTGGAATTAGGACTGAATAGGTGGGGAGGCATAGTGAATCACCTGGGATATTCAATAAGTTGTTTCTCGATAGGCCTAATACACTCACACACAGACGGCCTCTAGGGTATCTGGCAGATGCCGAGCAGGCTACTAAGGTTCAACAAACCTTGGGAGTCTCTAAACACCGAAAGATAGGACACGGTAATAAAGAGGATTGCCTTCGAGCGAAAAGAAAAAAAAAAATATGTATATATGCCATATAATAAGTGGGATCTTCAATCGAATCCAGGCGCGCAATACGAGGGCCTTTTTAAAAGCCCAATGCCCCCTAAGCCAGCGAGTCCGTGACTTCACTGCAAATTCTGAGGGACGAGAAGATGGAAGTTTCCCGACTTAGAAGCCCTTAGGTTTAGTTGCGTGTTCGAGGTGACGTTCGAGGAACTAAATGCCGTTCAACGGCCCGGTGAAGTCACCAGCCTGGCTTATTACATGAACACTTGCTTTGGCACCCAGGCACTAGTTTTGTTTGATGTTGAGGTAGGTATGTCGGGAAAGCAAACGGTGCGTTCACTGCATCCCATTTCCGGTAATTAGATTTTCCCAATTAGGTGAGGTTGAACTCAGTTTGGGCGATCGGAACCTAGGTATAAACTAGAGGTCATTGATAGCTTGCGGGTTCTTTGGAAAGGTTATTGAATACTCTTGGGGATGAGCCTTAGTCGGTTACCTTTGGTTCCGTCTCTTTGCAAGTCAGGTACCATATGGTCACGAGCTTAGACAAAATGGCAAAGTGTGGTCGGTCCAATTTGATCCTTTGTCACATCGGCGTAATGCAACACTATCCTAGTGTTGTTCATGGTATGTAGTGTGTGTGTGTCTGGTTGAATTCAGATTCTTGCTTGGGACAAGCGAAGCTATGGATTGAGGTGTGATGAGTGCAAACATAGTTCCAAACCGTCGTCTTCGTTTTTAGCTTTATTTTTATATTTAAATTTGGTTTTTTTATGGCCCGGAGCATCGATTTTTTGTAATGTGTGAGCTATGGTGGGGGGTTTTTGGATGCATTTTGGATCGGAAAATTGCCAGAAGTGCATAAAGTTGTTTGGAGCGATCGCGGCCGTCCGACGTCGCGGCCATTTGGTCGGCTAAGAGTGAGGTAATGGCGGTAACGTTGCGACGTCTCAATGTCGCGACGTCTCAACGTCACGACGTCAGCGCGAGTTTTTGTCTCTCCATCATTAAAAGCAAAGGGGGACCAGAATTCGAGGCATCGAAGATCGTACGAACTAGGGCACGGACATCAGAGCAGCAGCGACCTTGATCTTGAAGAAGAGCTCGACTTTTGTATTTTTCTTCTTGTCGGATAGAAGTACTGATGTTCTATAGATTAAATATTGGTGTTCTCATATTCAGTATGTTCTAGATTTATACTAGGGTGTTGTTGAACCCTGTCACGATTGCATGGATTAAATATTAGTATTTTATATTATTCAGTTGTTTATAACTTGTTAATATCTGCTTTATATCTGTGAGTTATTTCCATGGTGATGTTTGGCCAACATTAGCGTGATTATGCTGGATATCCGAGATTCGAGAGATGAGGATGCCTAGGGATTTGAATAGATAAGCCTTCGGTTGATTCGGTAAATAGAGATATTCCGATCCCGAGGGTGGCGATTAAGAGTTAGGTATTTAAGCATTTCGAGATTATCGAGTTGGGGTAGAGATACCGCTCAGCTACTAAGCGAGATGGCGGATTACCACCTCGAAGAGGTGTTTAGTGAAATGCGATCACTTTAACCAACAATAAGTTATAAATAAGCTGACTACAGACTAGTAGCTTCTTTGGAAATAATCCATCAAAAGTGGCGAGGGAACATGGCCCTATTAGTCTCATTATCTGATAATTCGGTGACATTGAGATTGATTAGTTTGAGTTTAAGCTCGCACATTAGTACTCTGTCACCCAAAGCACCATCAGGATAATATTGAAAGCCAATCTCTTATTATTCAACACACTTATCCTGTGGATCGATATCAGTACCAGGTACACTATATTGCCGGGCGATAACGTGCACTTAACGCACATGGCGTATATATACACACACACCGTACTTTTGGCCTACTCCCGGTTTCCCAACTAAAACAATGGCCAAGATGTGAACCTTGGAGTTGTCCAAGAATAAATTAGTATACAAGTGGATATCTCATAGCTCAATACATTTCACTATTTAGATTACAACATTTATATCTCTAGATAATGGTATGAAAAGTTACTTATACGATTTGTTCCTGCTTTTTAAGATTTATTCTTTTCCTCCCGATCACTTCAGGTCATTTCTTGGGAGTAGTAATTGCTTATTCCATGGGCGGGGTGCATCTGACTCTGAAAATAAAAAGATACTTCAGCCATCAATTAGATAAGAATTTCTTTCTTATGATTAGAATCTCACTAACAACGCGGGTTGAAGTTATTCCTCTCATCGGTGAAACCTCTCAGAATTAAGTTGCTAGATCATTAAGTGGATCTTATGCCCAGGGCACACATTCTGTTGTCATAGGGAGAGCTTGAAGCGAGAGGTTAGATCATCATGGTGATATATCAAGGTAATCAACGGAGTCCAATTTAGTTCATATAATATTAGTGTAAATGTATCCACAAGTAGTATATTATTCTAGGTGATCTCATCTATGTGTCACTCGGATGGTTCTGAAATCAATGTCTGATTTAAGATACCAAACGCGATAATGTTTCTTCAAACAGGAGTAATATCGGTTACATCCTCGATTTTCTCACTGAAACAACATTAAATCTTACAAACAATAATCTAACAATATTTTTCCCAAAAGGCATCCTTTCAAATGCGGATCACAAGAATCACAATAAATGATTGATTTAACTGAATTGTTTAGATTGTGATAAGAACTAAAGCAAAATGAGTTCCAAAATAAATTCCAGATTTCATTCAAATCTAGACATAATTGAAAAAAGATTTACATGAACACTAGCTTGGAATTCCAGTTCAGATGACTGCTCTAATCCTAAACTAATCTGAATCAAGAAATAACTAAAATAAAAGAAAAAAATAAAAATAAAAATAAAAATAAAAATATATACAATGGGACTTCATCTTTCTAAAAACCTGAGACTTGATTAAAAGTGCAGGCTACACTACTCCCAAAAGCTGTTATAGGCTTGAATCTTGGGCCCTAAAAACAAGGCGGGGTAAAACCCCAAAATTGATGCTAATTTGTTGGTGTCACGAGGATGTGTGATGGTGTTCTGACATCGTGGTTTTACGATATGTCGGTGGGTCTCGGTGATGCCGCTGAACTTATCAAAGAAATCACGTTTGACACTTCTCATTTTTTCAATGTTAGTCTATGTTGCAGCGATGGTATCACGACGCGGAGATTCGTGTTGCATATTAATTTGATGTCCGCGACTACTTTTACTATTCTTGTGTTGTGACATTTGGGTCAGTGTTGCGACACGCCTTTGATGTTGCGACATTCGTTGGGCCGAGGCCTTACTTGTACACTTGCAACGATGTTCGCGACATTACTGAAGCTATTTCGCCCTTTGACATTGATCATTTATGTTCATGGTGATCATACTAGGTTGATGTTGCGACACTGTTGTGATGTCGCGACATTGTATCTTGTTGTTATGCAGTTCTCTCCCAATGTCTTTACCGATGTTATGACATTTATTCTGTGTCGCAACATTGGACTGATTTCACTATTCAGGCTTCTTGGGACCGATGTCGCAACATTGACATGTTGGTTACTCATTGATGTTGCGACATTGCCTCTATAGGTCTGGTCCATTAATCTAATGTCGCGACATTTCTGCTATAATGTCGCGACATTGGGTTTGGTTGCCTTGAAGTCCTCTACCAATGTCTTTAGTTTATGTCGTGACATTTATTCTATGTTGCAACATTTGAAACGTCTCTGACGGCTGGTGCAGCTGATTGAATTCACAATATTGAATCGTGATGGTCTCTAGTATTGCCGGCTTTGGCTGTCTTCGCGACCATTATATTGATGTTGCGACATCGCGATTAATAGTTCTTCCCTTCCTTAATTTGATGTTGCGACCACATTCAACTGTGATGTCGCGACATTGGATGGCGGACATAATTTGTTTGCTGGAGTTGTTTGTGATGTCGCGACATTTCTGCATCAGTGCTTTCCCTTCTCTAGCTTATGTCGCGACATTGGAAATTTGCTGAAGCAACGTTGCGACATTGGCTCTTTCCTTGCAGCATGCTGATTTTTACTCATTTTTCTGTTGAATTATGCTTATTTCCTTTAAGTTTCTACAAAACAACAAATTTGGGTGAAAGCTTGTTCGTGTCACAGTAGGGTATGTCGGAATCAACAAAATTATAAACCTAAATTCCTCCTACTGTCGTAGCATGGCTACTGCAGTATAGTGGCTCTAAGGTCGAACACGGGGATGGGTTTTCTTCGCATAAATGACTTGCAGTTAAGTCCAAAATGGTGAATTGAATTTGGATTTTAGGGTTTGGTAAAAACAGTGGGGTGAAATGTTTGAAAACTAAAAATGAAATGAAATAAAATGTAAAATAGAACTCCGCCCTTGATGTTAGTCCACTTTGAGTTGATTCTATTTCAAAGCGAGGGTTTCTAGGGTCCTTTCCTCGCGTTGGGGAGGATGACCTATAGTCATTTCCGAACCAGATCTTCATGTAGCTATAAAACCTAACCCTTAATAATTATTCTTTGAAAAATGGCAATCACTAAGCATCAATGGTCTTGGCAGTGGGAAACAAGTCTCCTTGACTCACCTTCCAATGATTAATAGATGGTAACCAATGAATTTAAGTGGATCTAGAAATAAGCATCCACTGAACCCTAAAATATTACCAAATACAGGTCATTCAAGGTGAATCTAAGGGATTTAAACCTATATTTCTAGGGAAGCACAAAACTGCTAGTGAGTACCTGCGTGAAAACCATGGGAACCTCCAGTTGCCTTCAGATCTTGCACCCAACAGCCTTCTACTTCAAGGAGGAAGGGTTTCTAGCCACTCATCCTCCGAGTTGTCATCCTCGGAGGATGTTTGGTTGCCCAGAAAGTGAGAGAAAAGGAGAGAAAATGAGAGAAGTTGAGAAAGAGTGGGAAAAGGCGAGCTTCTACTTGAAAAACTTTGTTAAATGGAGCTCCGTTACAGTGTTTGCTTTGAATGCTAAATGAAACAAAATACCGAAACAAATCAAAAGTAAGTAAAATATTACAGGAATGAAAATGGGAAGAGATCGGAAAGGAACAAAGTCAAAAAGTCTTGGGAACATGTGAACAATGGCGGGAAATACATACTGGAATTTCGGTAGGCTGCGAAAGTACAGCGGAATTTGCAAAATTTTCAACGATCTGCTCTACCTTTCTTCTGCTTTGGTTTCTACTTCTCTTTTCTTTTGGTTTTTGATTTGCAACTATGAGTTCATCTTGACTTCTTCATGATTGAGTTGACTCAATAACTTTGGCACAAATAGCCTGTAAAAACTACAAAATTTACCACAAAATGCGATTAGTAGCCTTGCTAGGTCCTTAACATACTTGATTGGGTTAATTAAAAATTTAATTAATTACACAAAAGTGCTGAAAACTTACATGTTAATAAGGGTGTAAAATAGCACTTATTTGGTAGTAATTAAATCTCCATAATTCTGCATCAAATTGAACTTTTAAACCAAAAATATTCTTGAAAAATGGACTTAAAAATAGATGGGTTTTAGACTCATCAGCTGCACCTCATCCGTACATAAATCCAAAGCTTCTCCACATAGTTCGAGGAGGGCACCCGTCTCTTCATCCCTCTTATGAATTGTATTTTGATATGTGGCTGCGATCTTTGTGCGGTGGCAAGGCATAAACCTTTTAATAAGTACATAGAGCTTTTCCCTCACCTCCAAGATCTTTAGTAGTTCCTGATCCCTCTTTAGCTGCTCATTAATATAAACTTTCTCTCTCTCCTTGAGTTTAGCTCAATCTATCTCTATTAGCCAGCTCATCTTTCCTTTCTTCATCTCTCTGTTGGAGGGCTGCTGCTAGAGTGTTCTTTGTCTTCTTTATTTGATCTTCATGGTGGTTGTCTCTCTACCTTAGCTCGTCTCTTATTTATCATCTCTCACCATTTCTTTGCTTCGTTCCTTTGTGAGCTGGCGGTTCGGAAATTCTTGCTAACAGATCTATATTCTGTTTTTCCCTTTTTTGCTTGCTCTGTGTAAACAATTGCTGCACTAGGCTACATCTTCATTCTCGGCTTAGTTGATAAAAATTGCCCCAGTGCATGGTAGGAGAGCGTTTGCTCTCAAATATGCCTCATATCCACCCCGCTTCACTTCTTATTACCTACTTGACAGCTGTTAGGGCTTGAATCTCATTTATACAGTTATAGCTCTTTACTCTTTCTAGTGGGTTTCTTTATTCTTTCTCCCTCCTCACTCTCTACTAGAGCTTTGAAGACTCTAGCAAGAGTGAGAGGTGAGGCCTTGGGGCACCTTTCTTCCTCTACTTCATTGAATTTTACACCACCTTTGATGCACAGAAGTGTGATCAAAGAGGAGTGAAAAATATTTCTTGAATTTCTAGCAGTCAGTTGGACTCTTCCATTATCTTCCAGCATTAGATTTTAGCCATGACCAACACTTCAAAAGTATTGTGGTCTTTGTCTCACCGGTTAAGACATGCTTGGAGGCTTAAACCTTTAATTTATAAAAATAAAACCATACCTTTCCAACTTATGTTAGATCCCCTATGTTGATGAAGGCTTTGGAAATTGTTCTTGTTTTCTGCCATTGCCTTAGCTAGAGTGACTCTGAGTTTCCTCTAAGTTGGGTTCTTTGAGCTTTCGCCCACTCTGTACGATCCCTCATTTTCTTAGTCCGAGGAACCGGTTAGAATGGCCACTGCCACCAGGAGACACCTCACACGACACCTTTGCTGAGTTGTTACTTGTTTCTCCCCCGGTGCTTGCCCAAAACTCCTTTGCTGGAGGCTCTTTCCCGGCTCCAAATCGTTTTGCACCTTTGGCTCCACCCCTTTCTCTCTACTTCTTCCTTGAAGGGCGGAACTAGTTCCTTGAACCCTCTTTCTTCAACAAATCCTTTCCTTGTGAGAGTCTTTCGGAAAACCTTAGCCCCCTTTTCCTTAAAGAAGACTCTCGCTTCTACTACCTCAACCTCCACCTCCTCAGTCTCTTCTCTTACTTCCTCAGCAGGAACCATATCCTGGTTCGCGGATTGTTCTACCCTCTCTCGTAGCACATCCTTCATAATGTTCTCAACGACCTCGTCTTTGGTAGGAGAGCTAAGGTTAGACATTTTTCTTGGTTTCAAAAATGGAGGTTGGAAAAGGTTAGGGCTCAGAATGTTGAAGAATTTGGTTTGTATTTTCAAATTTTCACTAAGTGTTCTCTTAAATAGGGAGGTTGCCCTAAGTGCGATGTTACGACATTGAAGAAATGTCGCGACATTGTGGATGCAATGTCGTGACATTGGGTGTCCATGTCGCGACATTGATTAAATTTTTTAAATGATTAGACTCAATGTCGCGACATTGGGGTTGCAATGTCGCGACTCCAATTTGATGTCACAACATTGAAAAATCGATTTCGCAACTCTAATGAGAATGTTGCTACATGTAAGACCCGAGAAAATTCCAATTTTCTCAACAAGGGCAAAATGGTAATTTTGATCAAAAATCCAAAATTTATTCTCTAGATCTCGGATGATGAAATATATTTCACCGTTGGAATCATCATGAAATCTAGCTCCAATCGATTTAAATTGGGAATTTGGAAACCATTAAATTTGTTTTTGAGGCATGGTATGGGATTGCATAAAGCGAAATATGAGGGTGACAAGTGTTTTCCTAACATGTACACATATTACACACATGTTAACGTGAGTAGGCAATGGGTGGGCCGAGTCAGAGATAGTGCCAAATATCGAAAATCAAGCTTGAGGTTATAGACTGACATTATGGTGTTTAAATGATAATGAGATAAATGCAATAGTCATGAGTCTCTTACTTCTATTAAAAGAAGCCAAAACGTGGGAAGAAAGAAAAAAGAGATCATGTGGCCATTTTGTGTTTTATTGAGAGAGTATCGCTTCTCTTTATATTCATGCGCGATCCGACTGGCTTCACTCTTCTGAGCAAGAAGGAAAAGCCGTTTCTACGCGAGAGGGCTTACGTTGCTCCAATTTTAGGAGTTTCTCACAATTGCGGAGGTAGGATTTATCCTACTTGGTTTTTACACTTTGTTTAAGTGTTTTATGATATTTTGCTTGGCTGAGGCTCAACTGCTGTTGATTCCGGCCCCAAAACTGGGACCGAATTGTTAGAATTTTTTATCCATTCGACACCACGACTATGTGGACTGCGGTGGGTCAGTCAAGTTGTGAATGATGCATAAATCATGTATCAGGATGTGTATGAGGCCTTAAATGGCCATGAAATTCCTGTTCCCAAAGTGAACCGATGATCGATGCTAGGTCGCGTGAACAAGAACTCCGAGGGTTTTATCGTTCACGTGAATAGTGACACCTAAAATAAATTTTCAGGTGAAACGTGCTCGGGCGAGTAATTCAAGTTGAATTGCTCGCTTCGATAATTAGACCACGTGAGCTAATTTTTGATGTAATGGATTACAAATTACATTACATAAGCCTGCAGGATTTAAATTATGTGAATATATGCATGATTATATATTTGCATGTGTTATATAATTGTATTGGAATTGACATCATGCATTCCATATGCACTGGGGCACCCTAGAAAGATAGGAGTGAGTGCATGAGGTGGTTTATTGAGAGAGTGGTTTCGGAGGGTTGACTAATAATAATAATTATCGGAGGGTAGTCCATATAAAATATCAATCGTCGGAGTCGACCCAATTGATATACATCCGAGGGTTGTCCACTCAAATATATCATCTGAGCCTATCCGCTACTTATACTCCGAGGGTTGTCCACAGTTAAAACAAACATCTTTACTTTGAAAATAATGTTTCTCATACGTGGCTTAGGCAAGTGTGAGGAGCCTGTGAGGACTCCTCTGGTATGAGTCGATAGCTGCAGACATTCAAGCAGATCACGCATTTACTTGAACGCATGTTTTCATTGGAGCATCGTGATAGCGCACTTAGCAGAGTAACCCATTTAGGTGATTCCACTCATCGGGCGATAACTCACCTCGTCGAGGGATATTATTTTCAGTACAGAGCGTTCGAGGAGACGCTTCATCCTATACTGCTGTACAGTTCGGTCGTGGGCTTCTGGGTTTTGTTATGTACACATGTATTAGAATTCTATAAGTTTCCGATATATGATGTATAAGGATAATTTTATTACCTTTTGAAACTATTGTATATAGTTGGGATTTATTTGGATGAGTATTGGCTCAGGGCCCAAGTGGCCGCTTGACTCATATATGTCATACGAACCGTTTTGGGACAAGTTTTGTTCTCAGAGCTCCCGTATTGTGCTGAGACTCCGCCTGATTTCTCGTGAATAGTGACTCGCTTAATTCCGACGCTCACGGTATTCCGCAGTCGACGGTAGTCAACCCGACCGTGAACGGGCGCCATACCAGACGTAGCTAGGTATACGAATACCAGTGGGAGCTCCTGCTCGGGGTATCCATCACCACTCTGTGGTTCGATGTTAAGTTTAGGTATGAGATTACTTCCAGAAGGCACGAGACAAAACCAGAACGACCGCATGTGTTTTGTGTGTGAATCGATGAATTGTTATGTGATGGTGTATGCCATGTCGTATGTATGATGCGATGGTTTCAGGTGCTAGTGTGATTAACACAAGGATGTGTTGAAAGCTTTGAGTTTTACGCTTGTAAAACTGAAAAAAGAAAATAAATTAAATAAATTTTTACAATTTATTTGGTTTATAGAATAATGAAATAAAATTTTAATAAATTTTAAAGTTTAACTCATAAAATTTTTGAGTTGTATGGATGCAGTATTCAAGCTACTGCATGTAGGAAGTAGCAAGGAAGGCTACTGATAGTAATGAAAAAAAAAATGAAGAAAATCATTTTCTAAGGTTTTAGTTGTGTGTAAAATTACAAAAAATGAATGAAAATAATTTTTTATAAAATTATTTGGTGTTCTGGAAAATGAAAAAAAATATGTATATATATATATATATATATATATATATATATATTTAGGTATTTTCCAAAGAAAGCAAATCAGGTGAAAAAAAATTGAAAAATGGAAACTAAAAAAAAATGGTGCAGAATTGAATGAAAGACGTGTCACAATACAAGCATTGTATCAGGATATGGTAGTTTCTGGAGTGCGCTTTGGCTAGGGAAGTATCAGAATAAGAAACTTGTATTGCAAGAGGAGAAGTGTATTGCAAGAGAGTGCAGATTGGCTGGAAAAATTGTATTGCAATGGGTAGAAATTGTATTGCAATAAGAGGCTACTGAAAGGGTCGAGTGTGTCACAATACGCTTATCAGACAGGATACGTGTGGGCTCAATGGTTAGGCAAAGATCACAATACACCATCAGACGTGACATGAGAGTAAGGCTGGTCAGGGTTAGTGTCAAGAGAATACACCAAGGTGTATTGCGGATCGAGGTCGCAAGGCCGGTGGTCGGGAAGTGTATCACAATAGGAAAATTGTATTGCAACTTAGGTGGTCGACGGGTTGCTTCGTGTGTCACAACATATCGCAAAGGTATTGTGACCTCACCGTGGCACTTCATGTGTCGCAATATCATATCCGGGTCGTCTGGGCGTATGTGAACAAGAACGATGAATAGTAAACAAGGAACAAGAACGAAATCCATTAACTGGTGGAATGTGAAAAATTTTCTAAAAAAAAAATAAAATAAAATTTTTGAAAAATAAAATAAAAAGAGAGAAAATTTTTAGAAAAATGAAATTTTCGAAAATAAAATTTTTATGAATAAAATTGATTTGACATGTGAATTAGTTGTCTCGTATCGATGAAAATGCGTGGACATAGAATATGAACTGTATATTCGAGTATGAATAGTGTCTCGGTCGTGTTTATGCCTGCAGATACGCATCAGATTTAACTTGCCACTTAAACCGTAGATGGTTACGAGGACGGCGACGTAGGCGCTCCACGAAGACTCATCGCACATCACCACCGCCACCAAGATTGATCGCCAGGTCTCATTGAGGCTGTAGTATCATGGCAGAACTATAGCAGTCAGTCGGTATAGCAGTAGTCGTGGAGGTCCTAGTAACCTCCAGGTTTAGTATGATTATCCTCCGACATTCACAGTACGAGATCCGATGCAGGCGCACTACTGTCTGCTGAGATCAGCGTTGAGGCCATAGATTACCTCTACGATCAGATCGGGTTAGCTACGCTCCACAGGCGAGCCCAAATATGGGCGGAATGTGCGCGACCTCTGTGAGACTTGCAGGCCAAGTGACACGGGCCGAGTTTCAGGAGCCGTCACAGGGTACTTTCCATACTCGCGAGGCATAAGGCTCGTGGAGTTCCAGAGGTGGAAGCAGGTGATGACTCGTTGATGGATTACAGGGCTAGGTTCACGCAGCCAGCCCACTCATTGATGGATTACGGGCTGGGCGCATACGGCCAAGGTTAGATTTGAGAATGGGCCGGTTGTCCATTCTGCCGATCAGAGGACTCGCCACAGTGATACGACTCCATACCGGGGACAACCCTCAATTACAGAGAGAGGAGATGAGGATGCCCTGACACTCGGGATGCGGTGTTGCAGAAGCAGGAAGGAGAGCCGGCCTTTCCGCCCGTGAGTGAGAGCCAGCCACGAGGGTTTTAGTCGCGCCATGGCTGTGCCGGGGACGTACGAGAGCCGCTCTACAGTCAAGTGCATGGTGTGCTACCATCGTTTAGTGCACCGACACAGAGGAGGATCAGCTCGCAGACAAAGGATCCTGTGGCCTCGTGACGGGCCGCAGGTCCCGCCGACAGACAGAGGAGGACACGCACGCTCCTCCACGCCCGACAGCGAGGGAGCCGGCCAGCTGGGGAGCTACACTGCACCTCCCGTTTACGTGCATGCCCAAGAGGCCAAGTTAGGCCGAGGACGAGGCCCACAAAGTGTGGACATCAGGTTCAAGGGTGTGTTTACGCCTATCACCCAGGCCAGCCGCATCAGCTCAGGCTTATACGTGGTACTCTATCTCGCCTATGGGCAAGAGTGTTATTTGATTCTCAAGCCGTATTCATTCATCACTGCATCAATCAGATAGAAGTCGGCTGGCAGTTTGAGGAACTTGCAGGAGCCTGTACGTGAGTTCTCCCCAGGGGATTAGGCGAGAATAGGGATGATTTGTCGTGGTTGTGAGTTGAAGATCTCGGGATCACCACAAAGTGGACCTCGAGGATCATGGACATGCCTGATGTAATCCTAGGATGGATCAATGATATCTTACGTGGTCGTTATCAATCGTGGAGCCAGAGGGTTACCGCCTACACGCAGGATAATACTCGTATGGTATTTCAGGGGGACAAGCATGATATTTTGCCCCAGACAGTATACGAGTCCGTCACATAAGCAATGAGTCGGCTAATGAGCCTTACCCTACTGAGGTGAGCAGACGTGACTTCAGATCTACCTCGAGTAAAGCAGGTGAATATGTGATGTTTTCCCAGATCTATTTCCGCACTTAACAGTCTATCCGAAAACATCCACATATTCACACACTACTCGAGTGTAGATCTTAAGTCCGGTCTCTTCTCGTCCTCTATGGTAAGGCTCGCAGCCAACTCTGGCTAACCCGTCCTCGACACTGGATTCCTCGTGATATCGCATGGCACATCATGTCATTCCGAAATACCATACGAGCATCGTCCCGCTGTAAAGCAGAACCTCCTACGCTCACAATCGATAACGACCCCGTAAGATGTCGCCCAATCATCCTCGTGGATTGTCAAACCTCGACATGTCCATGATCCTTTCAGTCCACTGTGAGTGAGTCCCCCGAGATCTTCAACTCAATAACCACGACAAATCATCCTATTCTCGCCTAATCCTTGTGGAGAACCTACATACAAAGGCTCTAAGGTCTCAACCTATAAGCCCAACTCTATCGCCAACCGGAGCGCAAAGAATATGAATGAATGCTAAGCACCGTAATCAAATAACACTCGCCATAAAGTAGATAGCAAAACGCACTAAACCGGCCGACCGCCGATCACTGGCGCTGATGGCGTAAACACGCCTCAACCCCTGATGTCCCTTGGCCAGGCCCCGCCCTTCCGCCCTGCCTCTAACTTGGCCTCGGGCATGCCCGTGAAACGGAGGTGCCCGTAGCTCCCCCCGGGAACCGAACCGCCCTCCGGCCTCGTATCAGCCGCGGGATAACGCATCGTATCCTCTCCCCGTCCTACTATCGACGGATCAGGCCGCCCCAAACCCCGATCCCCGCTCGGGGGCAATCCTCCTCATGTGTCCGGCCGCTAGCAATGGTAGCACACCACCGGCCTGTACCGGACGGGCAACTTCATCCTCCGCCCCCGCCCGGGATGGCCGTGACTAAACCCTCGTGGAACTTAAGTCATTTCTTCCTCGAACTAAGAAGACTGACTCTCCTTCCTCGCTTACTAACACCCGCATCCCTCTATCTCTCTCTCTGTGGTCGTATCGTCCCAACCACGTGGAGTCCATATCCTCGAGGCGAAGTCCTACAATCCTCGCCCGAATTCGGGACAATTTCGCCTATTCTCAAATCTCCTAACTCGCCATGCCCGCGGCCACGTAATCATCAAAGAACGGCAACAGGAACCCAGCCACATAATCCATCACCGTCATCACCCCCTGCTTCGGCTCTAGGAACTCCCGAGCCTTCGCAGTTTTTCCAAGCAGATCCGGAAAGTACTTACCCATGAACAAATTCCCGAACTCAATATGTCATAACTTCTCTAGTCTCTAGAGGTCCCGCCCATCTCCACCATACCGTCTCACCCTCTAGCGACCGCAGGCCAACCCGATCCTAGTCGCGCCGCAGGTAATCTCCATGGCCTCCTAACACCTTCGATCCGCATAAACCAATGTTCTCACACCATCTGACATCTCCTCCCCGTGAACGTCTGAGGATGACGCGCCCTAAACCTCCGGGAGGTTACTAGACCTCCCCGACACCGCTATACCACAACAGGCTATAGTCGCTGCCGCAATACCTACAAATTTCTACAAAGGCTCCTGATCAACACGTGGTCGGGTCAAACGCCCAAGGGTGCTCGACCAGCACTCGTGGACGCCCTACGTCCTCGCTCCCACTCAGCCATCTACACGCTTTAAATGGCAAATTAAATAACGCAAAGATCCCTAAGGCATAAACACACCGAGACACTATTTCATACACGTAATCGCAGATATATCAAGTCCCCCGCATTCATAAGCAATGCAAGACCATTTATCCAATATATTAAATCATATTTATCAACAAAAATTTTATTTTCCAAAATTTTATTTTTCCAAAATTTTGTCTCATTTTATTTTATTTTATTTTATTTTATTAATTTTTTTTCCAACCACTAGAAAATACCAAAAAATACTTACATATATATATATATATATATATATATATATATATATATATATATATATATATATATATATATATATATATATATATATATATATATATATATATATATATATATATATATATATATTCATCTTCTTGAACACTCAAATAAATTTATAAAAATTTATTTTATTCATTTTCTTTAGTTTTTCACACTATAAAACCTTAGAAAATGATTTTCTTCTCCTCATTTTTTTTTTCATTTAATTTTGAACATTTGTCCAAAATTTCCTCAAAACCTCATGACCTAACACTAACCCTAGTGTTCAACCTTAAAATTTATTAAAATTTTATTTGATCAACCAATAAACCAAATAAATTTATTCAAATTTATTTTATTTATTCTCTTTCCGGGGCCACTTCACCAAACTCCAAACTTTGTTTTCCAACACACAATGTGCTAATCACTTAAGCACACAAACCAATCATCGTACATACAACATGGCCTACACACCATCACACAACAATTCATCAATTCACATGATCACACACAAAACACACATGCCGTGTCCTAGTTTTGTTTCGTGCCTTCCTAGGTAATCTCATACCTAAACTTAACATCGAACCACACCAAGTGATGATGGATACCCAAACCCGAGCTCCCTAGGTAATCGTTTACCTTACTTCCATGTTGTCGTGACGCCTCATTCTCGGGGTCCGACTATCCGCCAACTGGCCAATACTAGTAGATGCTCCAAGTCATCTGACGCTACTCATGTGAAAAACTGGGCGTAGGGCCCCTTTTCAGATCTAGGGAGCTCTACCTAAATACAACACCTGTATATAACCTGTCCCAATATACACAATGACCACACAGGGTCTCATATACAACTATACCGAGTAAAAATGACCTCTTGGGCCCCTGCATTATACTCACAACATATATCCAATATAATCCATCACATGAGTAAAACGGCCACTTGGGCCCATAACCAATACTCATAAAACATCCCAACTATATATCATAGTTACAAGAGTTAATGATCTACTCTTATACAACACATATTAAAATGAAAAAACATTCTAATACATGCAAAACCATCAAAGCCACATTCCGGCTTTCTTCTAAACGGACTCTATAATGAACCGTCTCCTCGCACGCTCCATGTACCTGTAAAATAGTATCCCTCGACAGGGTGAGCTAATGCTCAGTAGTGGAATCACCCTAAGTGGGCTACTCTCCACCTAAGTGCATATGCAATGCTCCAAAACACATTCAAGCAAATGAGATGATCCTACTAACAAGTTTTAACTGATCATCTCATATCCCGAGTCCCTCTCAACTCTCATACCTGCCTAAGCCACGATGAGAACCTTAGTTTTTATTCAGGGACAACTCCGATATATATATCAATCAATGACTCCGACGACATTGATATTATGTGGACTACCTTCCGATGTATAACACCCGAGCCAACTCCGACGATTGATATTTTATTCGACTACTCCTCCGATATCTACATTATTTTTAGACAATCCTCCGAACTACCTTCAAGAATTACCTCATGCACTCACTCCTATCGTCCTAGGGTGCCCCAATGCATATGGAATGCATGATGCAAATTCCATTTCAATTCTATAACACATGCAAATATATAATCATGCATATATTCACATAATTTAAATCACACAAACATGTTATGCAATTTCACATTCCATTATACCAAAAATTAGCTCACATGGGCTAATTTACAACCACGAAAGCAATTCGATTAATTACTTCCAACAAAACACATTATTTCATAAAAATATTTTCAGGATCATAATTTATATGAACAAAGGTAACCCTGCCACTGCTCCTCGCAAGTCACTAATCATCGCCCACTTTGTGAACCCGACTCACGCCCATTTCCGACCTCATACAAACCAACACATGATTTATTTGACAAAACACAATCCAACAAATGCCCCAAACCAGCCCATGCTCGGGTCACTCTGACGCACAATTTGGGCTTCAAAATTACACAAGCTTCATCCCAAGTTTTGGGATCGATCAAACTACCGCTCAAGGCCTCAATCAACCGAACATTATAAACACTTAAATAAAGTGTAAAACCCAAGTAGATAAATCCCATACCTCTGAGTTTTACCTAAACTCCTAAAACCGAGTCCACGCGTAGGCTCTCCGTGAAAGTGCCTTCTTTTTGTTCACACTTCCTACCTGGGCCGAATCACCCGTAATCTAGAGAGAAAGCAGATATTCTTCTCTCTAAACTCCATTTTCATACCATCAGAAGTTTTTTTTTTTTCCTTTCATTTCACATTTTGCTTCCTTTTTGAATAGTAAGAGACAAACACTGTTCACTAATTTGTCCTATTATCATTTAAAACATTTTCATTAATGACATCTATGTCTCTTCTTTCCCCAGTTTTAACACTCGGCACTATCTCGGCCTTCCATTTTCATCATTTCTCTACTCATGCCACTTATGGCACATGAGTACGTGTTATATGTGACTTTTTTCGCATCGAATATCGCTTTTTTATTTCAAGACCAAACGCGATACTCAAAAACGTACAATCCTCGACCGTCTCGAATTCCGACAAAATTTGACGCGGCTAGCTAGATTTCACAAGACAATTCCAACTATGGAAATTAAGCCATCATCCGAGATCTAGAGAATAAATTTCGATTTTTAACCGAATTACGATGGCTCTCTTTTCCGTAAATCGAATTTCTGGTCTTACATATGCTTACCCATTTAACTGAGGGTGGTAAGCCAATCCCATAGAATTTCTTACTCCATATCCTTTTAAGAGTTTGGCAATCAACTTGTTTGCAAAATGGCTTCCCTCATCACTAATGATTGTCCTTGGGGCTTCATATCTATTCAAGATGTTTCTTTTAATAAACCCACTACCGTGTTGGCGTCATTTATGGGACAAGTTATGGATTTAACCCATTTGGATGCATAATCCACAACTAGGAGAATGTATAGATTTCCAAATGATGGTGGGAAAGGTCCAAAGAAGGCTATGCCCCATACATAAAAAATCTGCACCACTAAAATCCCTTATAGAGGCATCTCATTTCTTTTATTTATATTGCCCATTCTCTAACATCTGTCCCAATGCTTCTCCCATTCACAACAGTCTCTGAATAGAGTTGGCCAATAAAAACCTAACTGGAGAATTTTCTAGGCTGTTCTGTCTCCTGTAAAGTGTCCTTCATATGGTGATGCATGACATTTGTTCATAATTTCACTCGCTTAGCTTCGACACACATCATCCGATAATCCGACCGCCTCTTTTGAATAGCTAAAGGTCATCTCATACGTAAAACCCGAAGATCCGGTCCTTAACTTCCTCTTCTATTGATAATTTAGTTTTGGTGGCATGATACCACATGCTAGGTAATTCACTATGTCAGCATACCAAGGCACTTGAATTGCTACTCTAAAAGTTGCACTATATGGAATTTTTTCTTCACTTCAATCTCTCCTTCCTCTTCGCAGTTTCTATTGCATGGATAAGTGATTAGCTATCACATCATCACTACCCTTTTTGTCTTTGACCTCCAAGACAAATTCTTGCAACAATAGTGTAACGCCCTGAAAATACCATAATAGTTTTATAATATGTTTAGGGTATAAAATAAATTAAATTGTATTTTTTTCAGCGTTTAAATTGCTAAAAACGAAAAATGATAAAAAACCCGTGAATATACAGTCCGATAAATTTGGTAAAATATCAAATGAGAACCCAAGGGTCATAAACAAAAAGAATTAAATGCTATGAGAATATTGAGAATTGGAATGTCAAACAGGAGAATAGAGGTCTTTAATGCAAACGAGAAAGATGATTTAAATGTGCTAGCGTACGGCCTTACACATAATGTGGACAAGACCAAAAATTGAAGTCCAGATTACATATTCAAGTATTCACATTCAGAGCCAGTGGCTCTCAATGCTTTTGGAGAAGGGCGAGACCTTGTCGCTTTGATCGGTCCCCCATTTGGTACGAGGTTTTCGTAAGTAGCGAATTGTTAGTACAGCGAAGGATGAAGAGAAGGTGCACAGTTGTGGCTTCGTTGCAAGAGAATCAGGTTAGAAACCCTTCCTAATTTCATATTTGTTTGTTTTCAGTTGTATCAAGTTAGCTTTCAAGGTATTATGGTTTGATTTGGTGTTGAGGAATTTTTGTATAAAGGAAATGTTAAGCTCTAGAGAGTTGTCAAATTTTCCAAAACCCATGTTTTTGTTTTTGTCCTGTCCTGGTCATCACTCATCCAAATTGAGGATTCAAATTTCTGGCAAACTAGACTTCTGGGGAGAAAAATATCCCTTAAATAAGTGTATCCCAAATTTGGGGATTCCCATTAGATCCGCACCATCAAAGTGAGGCACTGCTTTTCTGTCAATTTGCTTAGTTTTGATACGGTTTTGGTGTTTTGGAACATTTTTGGTATTTAGGCCATAAGTTGAGTTTCACTCATCCAAATTGAGTGATTCAAATTTTTGGGTAAACTAGACTTTTTGGAGATCAAAATTTCCTAAAATAAGTGTATTCAAATTTAAAACCCATTAGACCCAGAAACTTGTCTAAAGGGAGCTCTGTTTTTGGGCAAATTCTGGTTCTGTGATGAAAATAGAATAGTCCTGGATGTTTAGGACATATCTGGAGCTTTGGTGCTCTGAATTGGATGATTCCAATTTCTTAATAAAATAGATTTATAGAAGAACAATTGACAAGTAAAGGTGTGTTAGGTAGAAAACAACCTTAACTAGAAACCTAAATAAGCCAAGTGATATTGTTCTCTAATTGTGATGGATTAGGAGTTGGTGACGAGGAAAACCCGAATTGAAGTCAAGATTCTGAGGATAAGAATCGAAGTACGATGACCTTTTTGGTTCGTTCTCATTCTTCTCTTCTTATTTCAAGTATCAAAATTGTTTGTGCAATTATTGAAATGATTTTCAATAAAACTGCATATTGATTGATTTTAAGTGATTTGAGAAAATTAATTGTGAAATGATTACCATGAAAAATTGCATGAGTATTGAAATGTGCTATTTGAGTATAAATGTATATACCCTATTGTAAATTTCTATGACTAATTTTTAATGCTCTTAATAGAATGTTATCGGTCATATTCGAGTTAAGGATAGATTGGTGTACCAATAAGGGTCAAACTAGTAGTATTGTGAATGAACATAATTTAGTGTCACTCCGATCCGTAGCCAGTATCGGTAATGTTCACAAAATGATTTTTAATAACGGTCAACTGACAACTGAGGCCGGTTTGTGTTATAAAACATTTTTATACCCGACTTACTGACCTAGCGGAATTTATGCAGGTGATTCGGACATCCTCGCACCAAAACATTGGCTAAATTCGTTTAAGAGAAAAATGATAAGAATATTTGTGAAATGCATGCTTGAGTTTTGAATGAGTTATTGCATATGAAAGTGCATATTTGGAATGATCAATGAATTGTAAATGAATATATATGAAATGAATATATATATATATATATATTCATTTCATATATATTCATTTACAATTCATTGATCATTCAAATATATATATATATATATATATATATATATATATATATATATATATATATATATATATATATATATATATATTCTACCCGTGATATGTGATCAATTTCAATAAGGTTCAAAAGCATTGTTTTAGAAAAGTCGCATGATTTGTGTAAATGAAATGAAGAGAGCACTGTATAGAACCACTAAGCATGAAAATGCTTAGCGTGTTATTTTTATCATCGCACAGGTACCGAGTGAACAGGTTCAAAAGCAGACCGTGTAAGCACAGATTCATCGTCAAAAGCCGCATAGAGTAAAAGTAAAGCTCTGATCATGCATACATGAAACCCTATGATCGCTTTTTGATACTTTTTGTATTAAAACTATGTTGTGAAAATTGAACTTTGATAAATGTATGTAAATGTTTTTGATATTTAAAATGGCTTATAATGCCGTAATGTATAAAGGTGGGAAATGGAGCAAATGGGCATATAATGCCATGTTGAATGAAAATGTGTATTGAGAACAAAATGATGGGCCCCCTTTAAGTTAACGTGATATATATACGTATATAGTTTCATAAAGATAGTTATCCTTTACAAATGAGTATTTGAAATGTGTTTTATTGAGAAAAGGAATTGTATTTGGATTCGTAAAAGAGAGGACCGCGTCCCGGATTCGGTTCGTACTCTGGGTCAGGTTGGGTACTGTGGCGCGAGCCCTCACAAATAGTACCCATTTGATCAGTCTTCGTTTTGCATCTTTCTGTGCCATGAGATACTTGATTGCTGCATGGTCAATGTGTATGATGACATGAGATCCCAATATGTATGGCTTGAACTTCTCACAAGCAAACACCATTGCTAACATTTCCTTCTCAGATGTTGAATAATTTTCTTGAGCTTCAATGAAGTTCTTATAGGTATAATAGATGGCTCTAAATATCTTCACTTTCTTTGCCCCAAAATAGCTCCCATTGCATAGTCATTGATATCACACATAATTTCAAATCAAATGTTTCATCAAATTCAAACTTTGCATCATTCTCTAATAGTATGCACAATGGTCTTGCAATTTTTGAGAAGTCCTGGATGAACCTTCTGTAAAATCCTGTATGCCTAAGAAAACTCATGATTCCCTTCACCGTAGTTGGTGGAATCAGAGTTTTAATCAAAGAAATCTTGGCTTGGTCAACTTCCAAGCCTGCTGCAGAAATTTTATGCCCCTAAAATTATGCCTTTTGTCACCATAAAATGGCACTTCTCCCAATTTAAGGCTAGGTTCTTATCCTTGCATCTCTAAAGTATAGTTTCCAAATTTTCCTAGCAACTCTCAAAGCTTGACCCATACACAGAGAAATCATCCATAAAAATTTCCATTACCTCCTCCACTAAATCTGACAAGATGAACATCATACATTTTTGGAAGGTAGCAAGTGCATTGCACAGTCCAAATGACATCCATCTAAAAGCATAGGTGTCACAGGGACATGTAAATGTGGTCTTCTCTTGATCCTCAGGTGCTATGGCTATCTGGTTGTAACCAAAATACCCATCCAGAAAAAAGTAGTATGGATGTCCTGCTAGCCTGTCCAGCATCTGATCAATAAATGGCAAAGGATAGTGATCCTTCCTAGTGACAGTGTTCAGCTTCCTGTAATCAATGCATACTCTCCATCCAGTTACAATCCTTGTAGGAATAAGTTCATTCTTTTCATTTTTGATTGTTGTCATTCCTCCCTTCTTTGGTTTTACATGGACCGGGCTTACCCAAGGGCTGTTTGATATGACATATTTAAACCCTACATTTAGCCACTTGAGAACCTCTTTCTTCACTACCTCTTTCATGATTGGATTCAGGCTCCTCTGATGCTCAATTGAGGTCTTTGCATTCTCCTCCATGAGGATTTTATGCATGCAAATTGATGGGTTGATCCCTTTCAGTTCTTCTACTGACCATGCAATAGCTTCCTGATGTTTTCTAAGAATTTTCACCACTTTCTACTCTTTCTCTGTAGTCAAGTCAGCTACTATTATAATAGGCTTAGATATCTCTTTTTCCAGAAATACATACTACAAATTTTTGGTAACTCTTTTAAGACCAGACCTTTAGAGCTCTTTTCTTCCAATTGGACTTTTTCGTCACTACTAAGATTTTCTGTATTTAAACTCAAAATAGTTTCTCCCATTATATTTTGCTTCCCAAAATTATCATCGTAAAGTGAAGAAGAGATATAGTCATCAAATGAGTTCTCATTCATTAAATCATCATTCATTTTCTTACAAAAAAATTAACACTGTCAGTTTTCATACAATGAGCCTACTCAACATCATGTTGCTTCAAACATTGATTAAGACTTAAGTGGACTTCCTTAGTGCCAACTCTAAAGAGCTCCCTTTCTTCACATCAAATCAAGTACAGCATCTATGGTACAGGATGGTTTGCCAAGAAGAGTGGAGTCTGCTTGTCCTCCTACATATCAATCAAACAAGATTCATTTGGAAAAATAAACTTTCCTACCTTGACTGACACATTTCGGGGATGCCTTGATTTGGGCCATGGACCCATCTTCCATCACAGTAGGGACATTGTAGTGGGGTGCTCCTAAACAGCTTACACCAGCGAGAGAGGCCGTACGGTGTGTTTCTTGCACGGGAATCACATAGAGCTTTACTAAAACTCAAAGTTCAGTAGGTACATGGTATTGTAAACTCCTAAGGTCTTATATTTTAAAGTAGATTCATACGAATTATAGCATTGTAGTTAGCGAATAAACACCTCCCCACCGTTCAACTTCCTCTTTACTTGCCCAGGATTTCCTTTAGAAATTTTGCATAGTGTGGCATATGAACTAATGCCTTAGAAAATGGGATGTTGATCTCTAGCTTCTTGAATATATTTAGGAATCTTGCATACTGATTGTCCAGTTTGATTGCTGCAGTCTCTGAGGGAATGGGATTGGTGGCTGATAGATTCTCACTTCCTCGTTCTGCACTACCTCATCTTTGGCCACTTCATCTTGCTCTTTCATCTACTCATTCTCATCGATAAGCCTTTGTTATGTTTTGTTTTTCGTACTCCTTTGAATTACAGTTTACTTTCTCGAGTTCGACCCTCGTGATTCTTCTTTGCTTCTTCTCTTCCTTGCAACTCTTTTCCACTCCTCAGAGTAACAACCATGCAGTATTTAGGATTTTTCTTAGTGTCACTAGGGAAAGAATCCCTAGATTGATTTTGCATAGCTGATGAGTATAAAACTCATCTATTTTTAAGCCCATTTTTCAAGAATATTTTTAGTTTAAAAGTTCAGTTTGATGCAGAATTATGGAACTTTTACCCAAATTTGTTGTTTTGCAGAAACTTAAAGGAAGTAAGCGAGTCGAGTAGAAAGGAGTAAATCGGCATGCTACAAGGAATAGGCTAATCTTCGCAACATTGCTTGAGCGGGGCTGTGTCGCGACATACTATGGAGAAAGTCTTGTAAATATGGCAATGTCGCGACATCAGCTAGAGAAGGGAAAGAACTAATGCATAAATGTCGCAACATCACAAACAACTCCGATAAGATAAATTATGTGTATCGATATGTGACATCACAATGACATATGGCTCACGACATCGTGAGAGGAAGAGGAAGAAGCTGTTGTTTAAATGTCACAACTTCAATATAATGTCAAGACATTAGCCAAAGCTCGAATACTGGAGACCATCACATTCAATGTCGCGACATTTAATCAAGGCAGCTTGAGTGTTGAGATAAGTCAAATGTCGCGACACAAAATAAATGTCATGACATCGGTAAAGACAACTGGTAGAGGACTTGAAGCCAGCGAGCTGATGTGCGACATTAGAGCAAAAATGTCATGACATCAGTATAATGGACCAGACCTACAGAGGCAATGTCGTAACATCAACGAGTGACCAACATGTTAATGTCGCGACATTGGTCCCCAACGACTTTGAATAGTGTCGGTCAATGTTGTTACGGAATAAATGTTGCAACATCGGTAAAGACGTCGGAGAGCGTGAAACAGTAGTCTGATGTCGCGACATCGGTCTGAGTGTGTGTCTGAGCAAGGGCCTCGGTTACAGCAATGTTGCAACATCGGAAAGCGATGTCGTAACACCGTAATCTTCATAACCTGAGAATAGCGATTAACCCGCAACGCCAGAGATTAATATGCAGCAAGTATGAATCTCCATGTCGCGACATCATCACGGCTTATAAACTACGACTCACGGAAAATAGAGTAGCGAACAAATTTCCTTGATGTTGTGACATTAGCTAAAACCCATGACATCGACAACCACGTCTTCAGCGACATCATCGACATCCCCAACCAAGCGTATTAGAGGCGGGAAATTTTGAACTTTTAAAGTCGCGATTCTTGCCTCGTTTTAGGGCAAAGACACAGGCCTATAAATAGAAGCTTTTGGGGAGTAGTGCGGAGCTTCCAACGACTTTCATCAAGTCTTTGTGCTTTTTGGAAAAAGCTGAAGTCTCATTGTATATATTTTTATTTTTATTTTTTTTCTTTTATTTTGGTTGTTTCTTGGTTCGGATAGTTTAGGATTATAGCGATCCTTCCCGGATTAGATTTAAGTGGTGTCATGTAAATATGTTTTCAATTATGTCTGGATTTGAATGAAATCTGGAATTTATTCTGGAACTCATTTTGCTTCAGTTCTGATTGCAATCTAAATGAATTCGTTTAATCAACTATTCATTGTGATTTGTGATCTAGATTTGAAAGGATAAGCTCTTTTTGGGAAAAATAATTTGTTGGGATTATTGTTTATAAGATTTAAGTAATTAATTTTGGGTGAGAGAGGGTGGAGTGGTTTTAATTGATATTCATATATTGAGTTGTTAAGATATCAGTGTTTGACCAAAGAAAAAAAGAGTTGTATCATTGTTAAACCGGGAATCCATCACAGTGACCTGAGAGATGAGGCTACCCGAATAATGAGCGGTGACATGGATACATTTACACTAATATTATATGGTAACGGACTTTTAGGATTACCTTGATATATCACTAGTGATGATCTAACCTCTGCTCAAGGCTCTCTTAAGTGACAACGAGAAATGTGTGCGGGGCATAAGATCCGCTATTGATCTAGCAGACCCAGTGCAGGAGTTTCGCCTCGATTGAGAGAATAACTGACCCGGAGTGTTCGCTAGATTCTAGTAGGGAAGAAGAGATTCTTATCTACTTGATGCATTTGAGGTATCTTTTATTTTGGAGATAGTTTGCATAATCACACGTCATGAGAGCAAACAATTTTTAGTCTGAAAGAGGCGTAGTGCGAGGAGGAAAAATAGTCAAATATTAAAAGAGGAACAAATCCTACAAGTAACTTTTCAGACCCATTGTCTAGAGATAGAAATATGGTAATTTGAATAGGGAAATGTGTAGAGCTAGGAGAGATCTATTTCTATACTAATTTATTCTTGGACAACTCCAAGGTTCACATCCATTACGTTATTTTAATTGGAACTTGCAAAGTGATGACCACAACATTTTTTTCTAATTTGTTTCAATTCATAGTAGCTCTCTAATCATATAGTTCAGAAATTTCATTTATGATTTATTCCTTCATTTTTACTTAAAAAGTTAAATCTATCTTTAGAATAAGAAAATTCAAATAGTAAGAGTCCTTAGTAGTGAGGATAGTTAATCTTTAAAATTTTCTAATCGATCCTCGTGGGAATGATATCTGGACTTAAAAATCCACTGTATTACTTGTATGACCTGTGCACTTACTGAATCTTAACTTGGCAATTTTCAAATGAGACAATTTACATAAAAAGTAGAAAACATATTTTATATCTTGGGTATTTATCTTAATTACTTGGTCGATTTGGATCATGTCGATAGCGAGAAATTTAGTTGCCTACTTGAGTCTCACGGATTTTTCGGGCGAGAAGCATTGTGTTGGCGAAACACGGTTGTGTTTCTTGGAACACTTTGCGGCTCCAACAAATTTATGCTCATCTGATTAAAAATTCTCTTATTCTCATACATGTAAGTCGACATTTGATCCTCGAAGAGTTAGGATCTCCTTTGTCATGATTATGCACCCTCCCAACTACCTTGTCACACCTAACCCTCACCTAAGGCGGATTAAGGGGCGAAACTATCTTTGGGACTCTTTACTTGCTTTTTCGAGGGCGTTGGTGGGCGAGTCTTATAATAAATCAAAATATCATATCTGAATACAAAATAAAACTACCACCGTAGTGGTGTTTCACGATGTCAATACATCTGATCCTGAGTCCCATTTACATATACATATATACAAAAATTGTATTTACATTTTACATAATCGGAAGTATGAAACCCTCTTTTGTGATGGACTCCTACTAGTTTGTTGACCCAACAGTATGTGGAAGATCGCGGACGTCCTCCTCTGTACCTACACAGATTAAAACCCGTACTAAGCTTAGCGGCAATAGAAACATAGCTTATACGTATACACATGCATTAATACTCTTTTCACAGTAAGCATATAAGCTGTAACGGATATCACGATGCTTGAATATCATAATTTTTCATGAATTCATATAATAAACTTATACACTTATTTGTATTTATAACAGACTTATGCTTATTCAGATCTCTCGTAGGAGTTATAGAGCTTATACTTATACGGAGGTACCGTAGGTACTATGGAAGCTTATGCATGCGGGTGCGTGGGTACTCTGGAGCCTGCTTGTACGGAGGTAAGTAGGTACTCTGGAGCTTATCTTTGTATGGGAGTTCTGCGTGGGTACTCACGGAGCTTATACTTGTATGGGGTGCAGTAGGTACATTCGGAAGCGAACGATGTTCATTTACTTTACTCTTATTCGTTATTCGGACTCTTATCATATATTTGTTTGACTACAGACCAGTGTCGAAATGAGTAGGGCTGTAGCCATGATAAATTACCCGATCTGAGGTATAATGCGAAGTCTTTGTAACTTCAGCGAGTGAAACAACGGCGAGAGGAGTGTCGTCGTACTAATTAGAGTCTTAAAATTACTAAATGTGTCGAAGCATGGTCGAGAGAGTGTCATCATACTGTCAGAATCTTAGAAATACTATATACTGCCCATAGAAGGTGCGTGTCATTCAATATCCGATCTGAGGAAGTCCTACAATTATATGAGTTCAGGAACTTACTATCTTATCATAAGGGCATTAAGTTTGCCAACATTTCGCTTCGCCGAGGTGGCGATGTACGGTATAATTTTTCATTTACCTTACAAACGTGAATGGACCCTTTCATACACTTATAGGGTCCTCATTGGTCCAATAGACAAGTCCTCGGAATAACGGAATAGCAAAACATGACAAAAACACATGCGTGAGCGATTATGCATGCAGTAGGCCTTATTTCTTGACGTAGCTTTCGCATGCCTCGGTGTACTAGAGGCTTGTCGAGCCCTCCCTCTCGACGTAGCCGCCATGTGGACATACCACACCTTAGCGTGGATTTATCTTTCTTGAGTAGGATCTGTAGCTGACGTAGGACCATTACTTTGAGTTGTTGATTTGCGTCCATTTTTCCATAAATCCAACCAAAATCAAAGCTTCGTATACTCTCTGAAAAACAACTCCTAAGTGTGTTCTAACCCAACCAAAGCATAACGACCGAGGCAGGCCGACCCGATTGGTGAGTCGAGCTGGCTCAAGGGCGCTCGGTTTATTTCTTTTATTTTCGTGTTATTAAATTTTCTTTTTAAAAATGTCGCTGACCAAGATCCACTTTTGACAGAATGGCGGATCAGAATCGGGCAGATTTACTCCGACGTTTTCAATTATCTTCTCAAAACATTTTGTTTGGTTTTATTAAATTTTCGTTTTCAGAAGTGTCACGACCCGAATCCCCGACTCGACCCGGTTGGTGGATCCAAGCCGGAGCCCGGTTTACTCAAACATTTTCAATTATCTTAACAAAACATTTTATTATGTCATTTCGTTACGGAAGTAGTTTTGATTTTAAACCAACCATAATCATTCTGATTTCAATGTCTGTTCGGTAGGCGCCAGCATTAACAAAATACATTTACATGGAAGCGTTCATGCCTTTTCAAAATAATCATAAAATCAAGGTTTAGAGTTTAACCCTTTTTGTTTAAAATACCACTTGTTCAAGAGATGATATTCAAATTACGGAGTATATACTTATACGCGTACTCTCTCTATATTTCTATATTTGCCACGATCTTAGCCTTCTTTTTCTTCCTTACTCATTTTCTTGCGTAGATAAAAACTATCGCTAAGCATTTTCTCATGCTTAGTGGTTCTATCTGATTCTATTCCAGTGTGAGTTAAGCTTGACGCCATTTAACATCAAACATTGTCTATTATATCCAACATATACTCATGCTAATCAATTCTACATGCTTTCATTTCAAGTCATTTATCCTTATAACAACATGCATTTTCAATGCGATAATTCAGTCCTGATTCAATTTATGAGATTTAAGCATATTCATAAAAATCCCATTATACTTGTCAATGTTGGCTATTTCACCTTGACTATTCAATTCACATTTCTGGCGGATTCCGTTTGATGAATCCCGCCCTTATTATCATTCGGTGATGTGCTTATACATTTAACAATTCGATCTCCCATCATGACGGATGTCGTTTGGTGCATCCCGACACGTGGTATCACTTATTCGGTCTTGATTAGTGCCCCGAAAAGTGCCCCGAACCTATTTTAATAGGTTTTGTTTGTGTACTAGTATTTGTAATTAACCCGATTTACATATTAAAATTTTATTATTCCCTTTGATCGCATTTTGTGGCAATTTTTGCGGTTTTGTGAGATAATCATGCCAAAGTGTTAGGTCGATCCAAGCCACGAAGAATTGATCAAACTGACATCATAGATCAGAGGCTGAGAGGAAAGAAGAGAAGAAAGAGTGAAGAAAAATGAAGCGGGGAAGAAAATGGAAGAGCGAGCAGTGGCGATGGAGCAGTGGCGCGGGAGAAGCTGGACTTTCGCTAGGCTAGCGAAAATTCCTTTGTTCTATAGCGAAATTTCATTTCGCTACTCCACAGAATTTCGCTAGCTTAGCGAAATGCCCATTCTTAGCGAAATTTCTGTGTTTAGCTACTCACACAAATTCGCTAAGCTAGCGAAATTTCGCTAATAAGCGAAATCACCATTGCCTAAGCGAAATTTTGCATTTTATTTATCTTGGTGATTTCGCTAGCAGCGAATTTTTGAAGCGTCGCGAAATCCTTTGCCTGTCATGCTTTTGTAATTAATGCCCGTAGGCTTCATTTTTGGTGTATTACTCACTTGTCATGAATTTAGCCAAAATGTTAGGCTTTCTTGTATTTTCACACATTTGGGTTGGCTATATAAGCCACCTTATAAGTTTGTAACCCTAACTTTAATCTTTCAGTAAATATCTTGCGCAGCTTTCATTTTCTTTTCAGTTTTCTCTCTTCTCTCTCCTCTTTCTCTCCTTTTCTTGGTTGCCAAACACCCTCCAGGGATGACAACTTGGAGGATGAGCGGCTAAAACCACTTCCTTCTTGAAGTAAAAGGCTGCTGGGGTGAGATCTTTGGAGTTCTTTGGTGGTTCCCTGCTTTTCATGCGTAGTTTTGTTTTAATTTTGGTGTGTCATTACCCCGGTTCCCGAATCTTGACTCTAGGTTTTAACTTTGATTTACTTTCTTAGGCCAATACTTGTAGGCTTTTAGGGTTTAGTGTTCCTTGGCTTTAGATACACTAATATCCGTTGGATTGCCCTTCTGAGCCAACGAGGTAGGTTTAAGGTTAGGGTTTCAAGCGATAGTTATAACATTGAATGGTATTGATTTGGCGATACTCTCCATGCTTTAGAATCCGATTGCATATTAATTGAGAGAGATGTCTGCTTGTGGTTCTTTAGATGATCTTTCTGAGCCTCTAAAAATGATATTTATATGTTAGTGTTTCTCAAATTAGGGTTGCATAGCATTTAATGTTATTGATTTGGCCAATACTCTCCATGCTTTAGGATCTGATTATAATTAAGTGATAGATGTCTTTATTTGTTCTTTAGATGGTCTTTCACGAGCCTACGAGATGATATTGAATGTTAGGGTTTCAAGCGTAAAGGGGCCGTAGATGCATGCTACATGTTGACTCGAATAGGAGTTGTTTCAAGGGTGAGTTTGCTAGTTAAACATAGATCGGTTATGCCATGGACTATAGGTTGCATGTCATAGCGAGGGAAATAACCGGGGACCTCTCGGTTATCCTAGGACCTTAAACTGAAGTGGCCCGATCGCCTTGAGGAGTTCTTTTCTTGTGCTGCTTCATTTATTTTCGGTTACCAAACCATCCACTTCACATTTTTAACCAAACCCCCAAAATCAAATTTAATTCACGTTTGATTCATTCGAATCATTTGTGCGAAGAAAACCCATCCACAGTGTTCGACCTGAAGCCGTATCTGCGGTAGCTTGACTCTGACGATAGGAGACTACGGATACAAATTTTGTTGATTAAATTTCGCTCTGGTGTACGAATCAAATGGCGTCGTTGCCGGGGATGGTGCCTTAGTGCAAGTGAAGATGGAACACTTGTGATCCTCATCACAAGTCTTGGTGAATTTCCTTTTATCATTTTACAGTCATATTTTCTTAGTTTTATTTCACTGTTAAAAAAAAAAAAAAAAAAAAAAAAAAGCTGCTTTGCGGGATCGTTTACTGTGTTGTTTTGTGTGGCCACTATTTATTTGTAGGATTGCATTTCCAGAGTGGTTTTGAATTGAGAAAATGGAATCCCATTATGGAAACAATACGGTCGGGAGGGTAACCACTAGAGCTTACATGACAATGAGAGGACTATAGGAACCTTCCATGGCGATGTCGTGACACGTAAGAAGAAATCCAAAGAACCCGTATAGGTCTATGAGGAATATAGAGACCAATGGATGAGTGCACTGTCTATAATGTTCCCTCAGCTTATATACCTCCTACTTCTCACATTTACCTCAACTTCCATGGCCAACCAACTACCCGTACTTATCATGTTGAGCAATGTCCACAATTTGAGCAAACAAGTGGACAATTTCATAGAGGGCAAAGGGTGGTAGTATCCGGTGATCAATGAGACGGGTTAGAGCTCCTTGAACGAGGAATTGGATGAGTTCGAAGTGAAATTGATCAAGAATTGGACATCCGGCGAGGAATCCATCTTAAAGCTCACCAATGGCTTGTTATTGAGGAAGAGAGTCGAAGGAAGAGTGCCTAAATGGCACCATGGTGGAGGAGCGTGTCTCTGACCCGCAAGAAGGCTGGTAGAAAATTTTGAATCCTCGAACATTGGTGTTGTTGTGCCTTATGGGAGAAAGAAGGATGCAATCCTGTTGTTGGCGAGACGGTGGAAGAACAGAGGAACAATTTACCCTGCCCCTCTGTTGATTCGGTCATCACGCCTTGCACCCTGATCGACCCAAACACCCCTCGCGATGCGGGCCACCTATAGCCTTTGCCCGGTCATACATCTTGCCCCCTGCCGGAGAAAAATCAAAACCGGCACACCGCTCCCCGGGGTCAGTCCCGACCCATCACGCATGCCATGCAGAGCTTCAAGAAGATTAGTGGCCTCACGTACATAGTTTGTCACTTTACATCAAAGAACCTGGCGGTGCTATCTGACATGGCATAGTGGTTGGTTCGAGGTCGCGAGGTTCGGGTTTGGAGCACCGGACCTAGGCATTCTAGGTTCCCCCCCACCCCCACTTTTGTTTTTAATTTGTCTTGTTTAGTTTATTTTCGTTTTTTTATTTCTATAATTTTTCTTTTTAGTTTTCTCTAATTTTTAGTTAATTTATGTTTTTAGATTAATTTTACTCTTACGCAATTTTCTTGCATTAATTTTTGTAGCTTTATTGCAAATTTTAGGCTTATGTATTGAAAATTAAACTGACGAAACGGGGATTTTCGCAATTCGCGAAAATTTACTTAATTCTAGCGAAATGTGAAATTTTACGCTAGCGCTAGCAAAATTTTTAAGCTAAGCTAGAAATTTAGCTAACAACGAAAATCTGTGAAACGAAAATAGAAAATTTCGCTGAAACAGTGCCTAGCGAAATGGATCGACATAAGCGAAATCCCTAGCCGAAATCCAACGATCTTCCCTTCTGAGACAAAGCAGTCTTGTGATATTCCAGATTTGTTTTTTCTTTATTTTATATTTTATAAAAAAAAAAAAAAAACGTTTGTTTTTCTTTATATATTATTTTCATTTTCAAAAAAATAAAAAATAAAAAATAAATAAATTAAATAAAAAAAATAAAATTGAGCTTGATTTCAAAAAAAAAATGATTTTAAAAAAAAAAAAGTTTTTATTTTTATTTTATTATTTATTATTTTCTTTTATTTTTAATGGTGGTATTTTATTTGAATTTTCAAAAAAAAAAAAATCAAAAAATCAAAAAATTCGCTAGAATGGCAATTTTTATGATTCGTAATCAAAAATTTTCATTGTTTGCTTGAAAATTTATTAGTTAAAAAATTTTCAGACCTTTTGGCGCCGATTTTGTTTTTATTTCATGCTTTTAAGTCAGCTCCGTTTTGGGGTGTTCTTGAATATGGATTGAGCTTAGAGTGTAGAATCCAAATATGGCCAGAAAGAACATTTTTGAGATTATTATGAAAGTGTAATTTTAAAAATGGTCCAATTGGTCACTTTTTTCCTCTCTTTTCTTCTCATAACTTGTTTATTTGAAGCCCGAACGGAGTGAATAAGGTGTCGATGGAAAGCTTGAGGTCTCCTATCCAGCAATGATCACATCTTATCATGGAGAGTAACACTTCCTTCTCTAATTTTCCATTAGGAGCCCCATTGGACAGAGATGTTTGGGTTGGGAGAGTTAGTAAAGTGGATTTTATGTTATGTTTTGTTATCATTTTGTTCAAGCCCATTTTGTGATGTTTAGTGGCTTCTTTGGGTCCCCCTTTCTATAAGGCTGGTATACAAAGCGACTTACTTTTCAAATTTGGACAGTTTTTGTAGCGAACTTTTTGTGGTTTTGCACAACACATGGTTTGAAAAATTAGGCTTTGTCGATTCTGTATTGATGTTAGATTGGTTCATGTTAGTTAGTGAATGATTAGTTATGAATTACCTTGATTTCGACCTTTTTCTTCCACCTTTAGCTAACCACACACAAAGCACATTAGATTTCAATGATAGGCTGAAAAACTGTGCACCCTCCCTTAATTTGCATAACCTACCCTAGTTTCATTGACAACCTTTGTGGTTTGGATTTTGTGGAAAGAAGAAATGAAAAAGAAAGAAAAGAAAAAAAAGGTAAAAATTGCAATGCTTTGCCTTGAAACTAGAAACCTGGTAAGGGTATGTAAGCAGCCTTTAAAGCCGGTCTGCAAAACGCCTTCAACGGTTGGGAGTCGCAGGCTTTGTGTTCGTTACATGGGTGGATGGGTGGAGTTTAGCAGGTTGTAGATTGCTTGAATTCTCGAAGTCATTCGAATTAGGAGGTGAAGCTGTAAGAGTTTGTGGTCGGATTGATCCTTTTGACTTGATGCCCTAAACCTTAATTGGTTAGAGTGTCGGTGGACTGCAGATTCTGCGGACTTTGATGAAGTCGAGTTTTTAGCAGTACACCCTCTGACACAAAAGAATTGTGGAATAAGGGTGGGTCTGATCTATTGGGTTGGTTATGCTAGGTCGTGGTAGTAGGCCAGGTTGGGGGGGAGAGTGCGGTTTAGCCGGTTTATTGTTGGTAATCAAATAAACACTTAGATTTTGGTGGAAGTTTCTAGTTTAGTTCACTAAGATGGAGACTCTTTTGATACTCAATTTTGTATGGTATTTATTCTTTCATGATAGTTATTGGACCGACTTTTGATGATTCTTACTTAGGGTTAGAGGCATTACTTCTTCACAACCTTTTTTGAACTACAACCTTTTTGTGCACATAATTTGTTATCTTTTTGTATGCTCTTTCTTTCTTTCTTTCATTGCTCAGGACTAGCAATGTAGGTTAAGTGTGATTAGTGCCGAAAGTGCTATTTTGAACCTATTTTTTTAATGGGTTTTGAAGCGCTTTTGTGTACTAATTGTTGTAATTAACCCAATTTACATATTAAGGTCCACTATTCCATGTGCTTGATAAAATTTTGTGGCAATTTTAGATTTGTGAGATAATCTGTGCCAAAAGTGTTAGTCGTCAAGCAGAAGAATTCGAGTCAAACTCATGCTGGTCGAGACTAAGAGGAAGAAGAAGAAAAGTGAAGAAAAAATGACGAAGAAAATGGAAGAGCCGTGAGGCAGTGGCCAAGTGAGCAGTGCGTGCTTGAGGCTGGACTTTTCGCTAGGCTAGCGAAAATTCCTTTGTTCTAGCGAAATTTTCATTTAAGCTACTCCTAAGAATTTATTAGCAGCGAAATGCAACATTCTTAAGCGAAATTTCATGTTTTAACACTCCTCAAATTTCGCTAAGCTAGAAATTTGTACTAACTAATGAAATCACCATTTACTAAGCGAAATTTTATTCATTTATCTCATACATTGATTCATTATGCTGAAATTTTTGGCGTGCGAAATCATTGCCTTAATCATGCTTTTGTAATTAATACTTGGCCAGGCTTCGTTTTGGTGTGTGCTCATGGTCCTTGAATTGCCAAAATGTTAGGCTTTCTTGTATTTTTCACACATTTGGGTTGGCTATATAAGCCACCTTATAAGTTTGTAACCACAACTTTAATCTTTGAGTAAATATCTTGCGGCTTTCATTTTCTTTTAGTTTCTCTCTTCTCTCTCCTCTTTCTCTCTTTTCTTGGTTTGCCAAACACCTCTAGGGATGACAACTTGGAGGATGACATTCAAAACCACTTCCTTCTTGAAGTAAAGGAATTTGCTTGGGGGTGAGATCTTTAGGTTCTTTGGTGGTTCCTGCTTTCAATACGTGAGGTTTGTCATTTTGGTTCCAGATCTTTGACTCTAGGTTTTGGCTTTTGATTTACTTTCTTAGGTGATCATAGTAAGCTTTTAGGGTTTAGTGTATTCTTGGCTTTAGATACACTAATATCCGATTAATTTGCCCTTCTGAGGCCGCACAGGGGTAAGTTTTAGAGATTGGGTTTCGTGATAGTTCGTAACATTGAATGTTATTGATTTGGCGATACTCTCCATGCTTTGAATCCGATTGCATATTGAGTGAGAGATGTCTGTGGTTCTTCCTAGATGGTCTTTACTGAGCCTCTAAAATGATATTTACTATGTTAGTGTTTTCTCAAATTAGGGTTTGCATAGCATTTAATGTTATTGATTTGTGTCTCTCCATGCTTTAGGATCTGATTGCATAGTGGCGATAGATGTCTTCATTGTTCTTTGAATGGTCACTCATGACCTGCGAGATGATATTGAATGTTAGGGTTTCAAAGAGTAAAGGGGCCATAGATGCATGCTACTATGGCTGAAATAGGAGTTGTTTCAAGGGTGAGGTTTGCTAGTTAAACATAGATCCGGTTATACCATGGACTATAGGTTTGCATGTCATAGCGAAATCGCTTGGGGACCTCTGGGTTATCTAGGACCTTAAACCTAATATTTGATGCTTCAAGGAGTTCTTTTTCTTATTTTCTTCATTTTATTTTAGTTTGACCATCCTTTGTTTTTTAACATTTAAAATCAATTAATTCACAGTTTGATTTCATTTCAAATCATTTGTCTGAGAAAACTCATCCATGTGTTCGACCACTGAGCCGGCTATCTTGTGGTAAGCGACTCGTGATGGGAGGGAACCTCAGATGTCTAAATTTTATTGAGATTAAAACCACTGCGTGTACGAATCGGGTCTCCCATCTGTGGATGCCGTTTGGTGCATCGAGCATGTCAGTATCCATAAATGCCATACGCATCGACGGATGTCGATTAGTGCATCCGCGAAGTGGGACATTTCGCCATCATGGCTGATGCCCGATTAGTACATCCGCCAAGTAGGACATTGGATAATTCCGAGCAGCCGTAGCGGTACCGATTGGTGCATCAGTGGCAGTTCATTTCGATATCATTCGATTCACATTTATGGCGAATTTAGTTGATGAATCTGTCCTTATCATCATTCATTTATTCGGTTTTCAATTATCACATTTCAATTTCATATTCACTTCATTATTATCTTTTCAAGGTATACTCAATCTATATTACTTATTCCATATACTCCTTCACGTACTCATTTCCTGATTGCCAGTATAACTGCGAGAATACTTGAAATAAGAATAGAATTAGAGGTAATATTGTCAGATCTAAGCTTCCTTCTCTTTATCTCGGTCTCAAGGTTGAAAGCGATCATCACCGTCCCTAGTCAATAACATTCACGCCACTCTTGGTGGATAAACAATTATTAAACAATTTTAGTGAATTACAAATTTGTTTTGTTAAAGTCTTGGGTTAAGACAACAAGTCGCAGAGACAGGAGTCATTTAGTGACGAAGCTTCGCAATGGCCAGTGCAGTACATTTTCCCTTAGTTCTATCCTTGTTTGACCCCCATTATTCATTTCTTAGGGTCCTAGACATGACAGATCATCACGAATCACGGGACTTATGATGAGAAAATATGCAAAAATGGGGCTACTGGTTTCAACCTTTGACTGTCTGAGTCACAGTTGCCTCACAACTGTCTTAGGGTACACCCTTGGCCTGTCTGGGTACCTCAGATCTACTTTACATGCATCAGGGTACAACTCAACTTTGTGTCGGTACACCTTTATGGGTTTTACTTGGAAATGTACGGGATTTTGCATTCTCACACATTTTTCATCACAACTCTTCTCAGTTCGTCCCAGTATCAAAAATCCACCATGGAATCTACCCCGAAAACAACTCGAATGTGGTTTTAGACTCATAAAATCCATTTTTCCTCAAGTTAGGGCTTTTTTTTTTTTTTTTTTTTTTTTTTTTTTTTTTTTTTTCACCCAAAATCAGTCAAAATGAGGTTAGGGTTTTGATTTTTCTTACCTTGAACCTCTTCAAATCTCTTCTTGTATGATGCTTGGTCTTTTAGGAGGTAGAAGTGGGGAAAGGATCACACCAAAGCTTGATCTCTTGCAAACCCTAGCTCATTCTCCTCCATTTCTCTTCCCCTTCTCCAAAAACAGGATGGCTAAAACAAAATGAGCTCCCTAAGACCAAGTTTGGTCTTTTATAAATCCACTTAAGTGTAAGGCCTTGTTTGGCCTATACACTTTTTATCATTTCTAATTTTTCTCCTTTTTGCTCTTAAATCACTTATTCTCTTAAGGCCATGTTTGGCTCAAAACCCATTATTTCATTTAAGTCTCCTATTATTCCACTTTGATCATTGATAAATCAATTTTCCATTTGACATTCATACTTTATTTCACTTTCCTTATCAAATTTTATCATTTATTTTCCCATTAGCATTTAAGCTATCATTTATTATAGGTCCTTATTTACAATTTTTCCACATTTTCCTTTTCACTTGGGACATTAGAGTTCAATCATTTCTCAATTTAGCATATAATATTCAATCATATGCCTACACTTTAAATTTACTTTTCACAATTTATCAAATTACCCGGAAAAGCCCAAGTTTGACTCAATTCATACCCAGAATATATACTAAATTTTATTATAAAAATTTTAGGGTATTTTTGGGGCATTACAAAAACCAAACATAGAGATTAATTAAGGTTTTTCTAAACCTCAAACTCAAATACTTATAAGTTAGGTTAACTTCCTAACACCCAAACCGGTATCCATACATCATAAACCAAGAATCCATGCTCAAAGGACAAACTAGGGTTTTACCAACCCAACTTTCAACAAATCTAGGGTTATGATGAATTCCTAACTAAACCCTAAAAATGGAACAAACTAATATCCATACAAAAGTCCAAAAATCCATACAATCCATACCAATCCATACTAATCTATACCTTTCTTGGCTTTCTTTCTCTTCTTCTTCTTCTTCTTCTTCTTCTTCTCCTCTCTTCACGTAATGCCCTAGCACTCATTCCCAAATGAGAGACCAACTTGGTTTTATCCCATTTGATCTAATTTTCCTTTTATTGCACTTTGGTCCTCAAACTCTCTTCTATTTGCACCACAACTTATGTCATTTCTATAATAACATCTCATCTTCTTATCTTATGACTTTTATATCCTATTTTGACAAATTACAAATTTACCCTTGTTTATTTGAGTTTCTGGTTCAGACTTTTGAATTTAAAATTAAATACAAATTATACCTACAAAATACCCTAAACATGTTGAAAACGACTAGGGTATATTTCAGGGTGTTACATGCCTTGAAATTGTAGCTCCTATTCCCATTAACAAACTGACCTTCTTCAACCTGATAGGGACCTTCATGAGCAAGTCCCTCATCAGTAAAACATTTCTACCTTGCACCTTCCACCACTCCTACTTCATTACAGGAATGACCTCTTCTTTCCTGGTTGTTAATCCTGTTCATGATTGTATCTAGCTTAGCTTCAATTGATGACATCTTGTTCAACTCAATTACTCAACCTCTCAGCTTGCTACTGCTCCCTGAAGCATTAGATGGAGCTCTATAGTTGCTCTTTTCTAGTTCCTCTATCAACTGAGTAGCTTCCTCAGCACTTTTCCTCTTGAATGCACCTCCAGAGGTCGTATCCACAATTCCTTTCTAAGCGTAATTCATAGCATTATAGAAGATGTCCATCTGAGTCATCTTCTCAATCCCATGCATGGGACATCTCCTCAACAACTGTTTGAATCTTTCCCAAGCATTGAACAAGGATTCATCCTCCTTTTGTTTAAAAGAAATAATCTCTCATCTCCTCTCAGAAGTTAGAGTTGTAGTGAAAAATCTTCCTAGATAAGCTTCCACAAGCTCTTCACAGTTGTTTACTTATCCATAAGGTAGGGACTCAAACCAACTTACTACTGTATCCCTTAAGCTAAAAGGAAACAATTGCAGTTTGATCACATCTGGATTGACTCCATTCAGCTTCACTATGTTGGTCATTCTCAAGAATTTGCCCAGGTGCTCATTTGGATCTTCACTAGTGTGCCCAGTGAACTGGTTTTGCTACACCATGGTGATCAAAGTAGGCTTTAATTCGAAGTTCTTTGCCTCTATGGGTGGCTGTCTCATAACTGAATATTCTTCTCTGATAATTGGTCTCCAGAAGTCTTCCATTGCCCTCTGTCTCTTCTGAGGTCTATCAACTGGAACCACTGGTATATTCTGATTAGCTTCTCCTTAATTTGCCATGATTGATGCTTCTGCTGCTGCTTTTCTTTCTTGAGATTTCTGATTGTCTTCTCTAGCTTAGTGTCTAGTGGCAATAAGTCAGCTCATGTTCTTCTATGCATGTAAGAATCACCTGAAATTATAGCACACTAATATCAAAGTAAGTTCACTAGATAGACTTTGATTATAACCAGTTTTGCACAAAAAGAAAGACATGCATTGAATCCACTTCTTCATTTAAAACTAATTTTGTATTTTTCTAAAAAAAAAATTGAATAAAAGATAAAATTGTCCAAATTAGCAATTTTATTTTTGGTTGGAATATTGATCTTTAAACTCTACTTCAATCCCCAGCAACGACGCCAAAAACTTGTAAAGACCAAAAATATGTAAAATCTCATTTCTGAAGCTCTTGTCATGTGAAGTTGTTGCTAAATTCCTAGGAGTGTTTGTTACGTGTGGCAGCTAAAATCTACAACTGCTTAAATGCATGGTGATATACCAATACTAAAAATGTAATCATCTACAACAATAAAGTTAGAACATTTAAACTTTCTTTTTCTAAAGCTGTGTGTAAATCAAACCCACCTAAACAGTTGTAGCAGTTACCAAGGATCCCATGATCGGGGATTAGTATGTAAAATGGTTAGATTTGTTCTTGTTCTATGGCTTTGTAAGCCATGTTTATGCTAAATTTGATTTAACAGTCAAATGGATCATTCTGAATCACAGATCCTTGATACTAAGTTAATAACAATCAAGTGAAGACCCAAGTTCAAGCTAGACATTGCTTAGCTCAAGGCTTCACATAGTAGTCATGGTTGTAATAGAGTGTTAATAGAATGTACAGGGGAGGCCTGATGGTAGCCAAAGAAAGGAAGCAAAATATAGGGGCAAAAATATCAAGCCATGCATAGAGAGGGGAGGGGTCCCAGAGTCATAATGGGGAAGAAGTATTTGAAAACAATAAGGTCATACAGTACAATTACAGTAATGGTGGCAGTTTTTCCCTTTATGTCTAGGCTCCACATTGTTGTAGTCATGGCTACAACAGGGTGGTAATAGAATATAGGGCTAAAAATCCAAGGCGCATTATTTAGTTATTTTTTAACTATTCATTTTGTAATATATTGTTGCAGTTCTTTGTAATACATTGTTGTAGTTCTTATAGAGACTCCGAATCTAAGACCTCTTGAAATCCTATCTTTACCATTTGAACTAAGCCTAAAGGGTTTAGTATTTGAAAATAATAAGGTAACAAAATGCTGTCATGACCATGGTTGTTTTCCCTTTGTGGTTGAAGGATGAGTTTGTGGATTGCTCACTAGGATGCCTCCGAATGAATCACCCCCTACCTTGTATGATATGATACGGATACCAGACATTCCCATAAATAATTTCTTTTATTAATTACAGTAGCCAATGACATCCGAGTTTGTTCAAAATTTAAGGGATTGCTTAATTAAGTTGATTGAAAGTGTATTCATCCCAATTAACTCTTATATGTTGTTTGGTAAAGACTCCTCAAGACTCATAATCAACTATTAATATCTGATAGTCCATAAGTCTAAACAAGATTAGTTCAAATCAGCATTAAAAATGGTTGGACATAAGGAGTGGAGGAGGTTTTGGAGTCTTGATGAGTAGTTTACATTATATTAAAATTATTAGCTTTCAAAAAAATCTGATGTTTTATAATCAACTATCAATCAAACCAAACATGCACAAAGTATCCACCACAAATTTAGTAAGTGAACTTACGAAGACTTGGGAGGGAGAAAAGAAGGTGATAAATACTACGACTAACCCTTAAGAAAAAACCAGATCTTGTTTATAATTGATCATGGGATCAATACAATCCAAGACACTTCATAAGAAGGGGATAATACGAGGAACAAATCAATGTTTGGATTACCATTGCTTTCTATTCATGACATATCCTCTGATGTTGGAGTAGGCAATTCTCCCACCTCCACAAATCTTTATAGTTAAGCTATTGGGGATTAGTCTTTCATAAACTTGTGAATGAACTAAGCAAGCTCAAGGGAAAAAGTGAATAGAAAAATAGATTAGAATTCCAATTGATGATGACTAAAAAACATGCGTATGGGGCCATAACGCAGACCCAAGAGACAAACCACAAATAAGGTTTAAGGTGGGCTTAGGGTGTAGGCAGGCGGAGCCCGGCGTGAGGCTCGGCCCATGGCTTGACATCGATCACTTCTAAGGCCCAAGCCCGGGTTGGGAACTAAGCCCGCCCTGTCGGATAAACAGGTAACATGGATGGTCCACCATCCCCGTGAAGTATAAAGGGTGCCCGAGTCTACAGTAGTCAGAACTCTCCACTCATTGAGGGAGAAAGGATCTCTCACAATCACGGCTCCCTAATTATCCTTAAATATTCAGTTGACGATAAGGAAAGAGGGATTCCCTACCTAATTGGAAAGCAACCATATCGTCGTTTAACAAGGAAAGTCATCGTGATCACCCATGATAAATGCAGGAGCAATTCCCTTAGAAGGAAGTCGCGTCCCAAACTATCGTGATGGAGTCTTTTCCTTTTCGTAGAAAGAAACTAGCCCAGAAGCCCCGGAGGTGGGACATTCCCCCTGGACCATCCTTTATGTGCAGGTTGTATATCTATTTAGCTCGACGAGCGGCTGACTCAGTGACTCCGGCCCCAGTATCGAGAAAAGCACCATCGGTTGTGGTGTCGTCGTAAGAGCATTGTTCCTTTACAAATCAAGGCGATTTCTCGTTGGTGATGGTATTGACTCGAAACATGAGCAAGAGTCATGCCAACCCCTCGAGGACGTAACATCAATGGGCGGCGTTGGCTTGACGGGCGACCGGGCGCTCTTGGAGCTCTTCCGCGGGTTAACCCAGCGAGATGGGGCGCTCCCAGTCACCGTCAATCGGCGTCGCTGGGGAGTTGGCGAAGCTCACCGAGACGAGGGCGAGCGCCCGCAGGGAGGCACAACCAGGCCTTTGAAGGCGGTAATACCATTCACGGGAGGAATAACAACGCCTTGACGCCCGCCGGGGCGTTGAGGAGGAGGGAGAAATCGCCGGACCGGGCGCGGTCTGCAGTAGGAGATGGGTCACGTGAGGGATACTGGCGGGGCAGACGGAGGTGATGAGCTAACCTTGCGGGGAAGGGGAACAATCTTGAGAGCGACGGAGTTTGGGACATCAGCAGGCTCGGCCCATGAAGGAGGCGTAAAGGTATGTCGAGCCCCCATTCTCGTGGATGCTGCAGTGCGGCCAAGCAGAATCCGTTCACGGCCGAGTCTTTACCTTTTTCCTCTCTCGGCGGGGGGTCGAGGATGCCGCGGTGGGAGCCTTTGGCCAGGCCAGGATCTAAGTAGACCACCTCAACACCTGAGGGCTCGGATGGGTTTCATGGATACGAGACCCCTGCTGGGTGCGAGGCCTTTACCATCATGCTAAAAGGCTTAGCATTAGCCTAGTTCAACAGGCTCCCTGCCAGCCTCAATCTCATTCTTCAAAGAGCTCTCCATCGCTTTCGTATCCCACTTCATTGGAGCCCAGACGTACAGGAAGCCGAGATACCACCTGCTGACCATAAAGCAAAGCCCATAGGAGAATCTGAGGTCCTACGTCCAGAGGTTCAACTCGGAGTCATTAAAGGTAGACATCCCAGATGAGAAATTTGCCATCATCGCCTTTATCGGCGGGCTAGGCATACAATCTAAAGACTTAATGTTCTCTATCTCGAAGAACTCTCAGGCAAGCATGGTCGAGGTGCTCGTCAAAACAGAAAAATACATCAACGGCGTGGAGGCCCTAATGTCGAAACGAGGGAAGCTCCGTCTGAAAGGAGAAAAGCAAGGGCGAAAAAGCGGAGTGAAGCCACTAGTGAAGGGCAGACGGATCTCACGGAGGAACATAGAAGGCAGTCAATCTCCCGAGAAGAGGTAATGTCGGGGACCCGCGCAGGTCCACGGCCAGTTTTGCGGCCGCGATACCCACACCAGTTCACTGATGGCGCCGGTGTCTCGAGTCTATCGAGTGCGACATGAGAAGTTCTTAAGGTGGCTGTCGGATGACAGACTGACAAAAGAGATATAACCCGAATCACTGCGAGTTCGCGGAGATCATGGGCCGCGAACGGATGGTTGTATTGATTCGAAGAAAGAAATTAAGATTCCTAATCAGAGCGTGGACATCTCATGGGTACATGGCTCGAGGTCGGAACCGGGGCACCTCCTCCACCCACCTCGTCGGCCAGCGCCGACCCAACCTGGGGAGAGATCAATGTGATTTCGAGTTCGCCGGTGGTGGGAATCGGTCGGCCCGGGAAGGCTCCGCATCTGTGACATCGTATCGGGAGACGTGGAGTGCGAGTAGTGTCAAGCTCCCTCGGTTGGATACCACCATAACCTTCTCCGAACTCACAACATGGAACAACATCCACTATGATGACCGTAGTATGAGTCGTCATGGCTAACAAAAGCGATCCACGGGTCTGTCGACAAAGGTGGCTCGGTGACATCATCTTCCTCATCGTTTGACAAAGTAGGCATCGGAAAGGGAGAAGGTGGAACGAAGTAAGCGCCCACTTCTTTGGGATTCTCGAAAGTGTTGCCATTGGGCCGTCTGGTGGTACTCACTTTGGGAGACCCCCCATGCCAGGCCACAATGACGATAAAATTCCTCATAGTGGATGCTCCATAACATGTTACTGAGCAGGCCTTCTATCAATGCCATAAAGGCCATCCCTTTCGCCTATCATATGGTTGTCAAATTCCCTACGGAGAATGGAGTAGGAGTGGTTCGAGGAGACTAGCGGGTAGCTTGGGGTCTGACTTGGCGTCGATGAGCGAAGTAGTTAGCTGACATCCATGGATGAGCTCGACATGAGAGATGGTCGCTTACCCAGATCTATGCCCTCGAAGAGCTAGAACGGTATAACTGACTGACCCGGCCAGAACACCTTGCACATGCTCCAGTTGTAGAATTAGAGGGCGTCGAAGACCTCTCGTAAGCTATTAAAGCGAAATGTGGAGTATTCGCTTGGGAAGCGAGGGGATATATGGGAGAAATTGACCCGAGCGATTTATCACCCTTGGTGAGATGTCATTCCACTCCTTCAGCGTCGAAACGGAAAAAGTTTTGCCTAGAAAATGGATCAGCGAAGAGTTAGAAAACTCTTCCCGAGCACGAGATATCGAGAAGTAAACATCGGCGGTTAGCTAAATGGTTCCCGCGTCGAGAAGGAAAATGTGAGTGCGACTGCGCATTGACTTTCTTGTGCTTAGGGCTTGAAAGATAGCTTTCCCTTGCCTCGGATCGACCTCATAGTGGAGCGCCATTCGCGGCGAGAACTCCCTCGGCTTCATGAACGCTTTCTCGGGTTATAATCATATCAGAATGGACCCAGGCGACGAGAGAGTACCTCGTTCGTGACCCAGACAGAGGAGCGTCTTTATTTGATAGGTGATGCCTTTAGGGTTGAAGAACACTGGGGCCACCTATCAAAGATTGGTAAACAGAATGTTCCAAAAACATATCGGAGCATCCATGGAAGTATAGATAGACGACATCTTTGGTGAAATCGATCAGTAGAGCTCACAGTAGATCACTAAATTTGAATCATTCTAGGTCTGAAGGTACAAGATGAAGTTAAACCCTGACGAGTGTGCTTTGAGTCAGCGAGTTCTTTAGGTTTCATAGTCAATAGTCACAGAATAGAGGCAAATCAAGACAAGATAAAAGTTGTGCTCGACATGCAACCACTCTCAAACACTAAAGAAATTTAGCGCCTGACCTGGAGAATAGCTGCACTAAGTCGCTTTGTGTTCAGATCTAGTGACAAGTGTCAGCCCTTCTTTCAAGTTCTGAAAAAGGCCTTCCACTGGAATGCCCACTATGAAAAGACGTTCTCAGCGCTAAAAACCTACTTAAGCTCCCCCCCTATTCTAGTAAGCCCCTCCAAGGGGGAACTCCTTACGCTCTACTTGGCGGGTTTAGATTTCTCGGCTAGTGCTTCCACAGTGAAGAAGTGGATAGAAGCGACGGTGATGTCCTATTGCGACGAGCTCACAGAGGAGCGGAGGAAGATATCAGAAGATGGAAGCTAGTTCTAGCATTGGTGACCACGCCGGAAGACGCCGACCGCCCAAAAGCTCCACACCATCGAGATTTCGATTGAACACCCAATGAAGCAAATACTACATAAACCAGAAACCTCGGGAAGGCCCCAGTAAAATGGGCCGTAGAGTTGAAATTAGGTTCGACGTCGTCTGAAACCCAAAGAACATCGTCGAAAGGACAAATGTTGGCGGATTTCATCGCCGATTCACCTCGGCCCAGGCCTCTTGAAATCGCGGCTAGTGTCAGGCCTCCTATCTGGAGGTTGTTCATAGATGGGGCCCAATGCTCAAGGAAGCGATGTAGGTATGATTATGACCTCCTCAGATTCGGGTTCCAAGCCTCCAATAACAAAGCTGAATATGAAGCTGTCATTGCCAGGCTTAACCTCGCCCACTCCATGGAGGCTAATCAACTAGAGGTATGCAGCGATTCCCAGTTGGTGGTAAAGAAGATAGAAGATTCCTACGAAGCGAGGGGTGAAAAAATGATCCTTTACCTCAAAAAGGTATGTGAACTGCTTAAAAAATTCATACGGGTTCAGGACAAATACGTCGAGGCGAGAAAATTCACGATGGATGCCTAGCCAGAAGTTAGCAATGATGTGAGAGAAGACCTAGGTAGCGGATACGGTCGAGCACCTCCGGGCTCTCGATAAACATCAACAACAAAAATTTTCCAGTGATGGCTATGGCCCAGTGGATAAACCCCATTTGGGACTACTTGTTAAACGGGACATTGCCAAGCGATCCGAAGGAGGCATCTAAACTAAGAGCAAGGTCACCTAGATTCGCTCTTTTGCGGGGGACCCTTTATAAACGAGGTTTTCCTGCACCCCTCCTCAAATGCATAGGAAAGGAAGATGCGACTACGTGCTAAAGAAGCGCGAAGGCGTCTGTAGCAACCATATCGAGCTTGAACCTTGGCGAGAAAAAACCACGAGGTAAAGGGTATTATTGGCCACGATGCTCAAAGACGCCCACGAAGCTAGTCGGAAAATGCAAAATGTCAAGAGCATGCGAGATCTCCATCTCATCAGGGCCACTAACCTCGATCCATAAGCCCTTGGCACCGATGATGGAGTTTAAGGCATACTAGGGCCCTTAAATGTGAGTTCACCATTGTAGGAGTAGACTACTTCACCAAGTGGGGCGGCGGAGCCATTAACAGCAAATCAGAGGCAAAGGTATGTAACCGTTTGGAGTTCCATAATGTGCGAGGTTCGGAATCAACATTGGTGTCACGATAATGGAAATGATTCGACAACGAAATTCAAAAAATTTTGCCTGAGCTCGAATCCAAGAATTACTATTCTTCCCCGAGCTCATCCGCGATCCAACGGATGACGATCACCTATAAGGACTCTTAAGGCGGCATTGAAGACTAGTTGGAAAACTGGGAAATGGGTAGAATACCTCCACTGAGTACTATAGGCGTCTGAGAACTACACCTTAGTCTACCTTGAGAAACTGGTAAGCCTTAGCGACCAACATCGGCGAGTAGCCTTTTCGAGGTTGGGCTCAAGTCACCTAGGGTCGAGTTTGCAAGCGCTGAGCACAATGAGGAGTCTCTCCGATTAAACTTTGATCTCTTAGAGGAGAAGCAAGAGCAGGCTTTGAAACGCACTGAAGACTACAAACCAAAAACAACAAGGTACTATGATCGAAGGTCGGGTGGCCACCCGCTACTAGCGAGCGGTGTTAAAGCGACCCATGAAACCCCCGATAGCCTTTGCTTGACTAGAGAATCTTGTGAAGCTAAGCCGTGTTGCTTGCTGAAAACCCGTATAAAAATTTTTCTTTTCTAAACTTGTGATTTTATAAAATTTCGGTAGCATAACAGCTGCATACAGGACATATCCCAAAGTCTATTTATACAATTTACACTTTTAAAATATGGCAACCAACAACACTTCTTCAAAAGAGCCTCAGGCTCATCACATTTTCATAAAACAAACTATGTACATACATATGCACAACTATACAAGTTCAAGTACTTTCTTAAATATATACAATGGTGGGTAAAAATACAACACATATAACTAGTAGTCAGGAGGACCCTAATATGTCCTAGCATTCAGCGTATCTGTACCTAAAAAATAATTTTAAAAACAAGGAAAATAATGAGCTAAAAGAGCTCAGTGAGTATATGCTTTATAAAATGCTTGCTTTTAAAAAATGTCTAGCGTAAAACTATCTTTTACAAAACATTTTCAGAAAACCTTACTTGCTTTTCTATAAAAGTTTATAAAACTTCTTATAAACTGCTTGCTTGCTTTTCTATAAAAGGTTATAAAACTTTTTATAAACTGCTTGCTTACTTATCAGTGGTCGATTTAAAGCTATATGTAATGCTTATAAAAATAAAGATCAACCATTGGAGGCCTTATTTACTTGTTGTACCCTATTAAACACGGGAAACCTTTGTCTCGACCGTGCCGGTGGAAGGACCTCGTGTCCACATCACCTATTCGGGTAAATATAGTGGAAAGACCTTGTAACACCCCAAAATATACCCTAGTCGTTTTCGACATGTTTAGGGTATTTTGTAAGCATAATTTAACTGTTTTGTGAGTTAATCACGAGAATATAGAAGCAGGGCAGGAAAGTTACAAAAACTTAAGGACAAAATTGTAATTTGTCCAAAGACCTAAAGATGAATTGATGAGTTTGAGGCCAAAATGGAAATAAAGGAAACTTGGAATACAAATAGCCAAGTTGGAAGGCTTAAAAGCAATTAATGAAACTTAACTTGAAATGGGTTTTGGAGAAGCTCATGAGGCCTTAGCAAACATGGGTTTTAAAGACCAAAAGTTGGTCTCATTTGGGGAGAGGAGAAAAAACGTGAAGGAGGAGGAAAGAGAAGAGGAAGAGGAACAAGATGGAGGCCAAGATCAAGCCCGACAAGGTATGGATGCTTGATTTTGGTATGGAAGCTTCATATGATTATAAGATTCTATGAGATTTTGGCATGGATCTTTTTGGGTTTGTATGATGATTATCTTGCTCAGGCCTAGGGTTTTGCTAGGGTTTCATCTTAACCCAAAATTTTGGAAAATGAGTCGGTAAAATCCCATATGGCACAAGATGGTTATGGAATCCTTCCTTTGAGGATGGATTCATGGTTAATTGTAAGTAATGAGTTAGGGTTTAGAGTAAACCCTAATTAATATTCATGTTTTTGTTTGAGAATGGGTCATAACCCATACTAGAAGGGTTTTGGAAGAAATTCATGAAAGAATTTTGAAGAAACATATGAAATTGAAAGATGAATTGAATAGAAAGGAGATTACAAGGTGAATTAGAAGTGTTTTTGATGTGTGTTTGAAGAGTAGAGTTGATTGGGTATCAAAATATGGAAATATAGAACAAAAATACACATTTTGGGCACTTTCGGGTCACTTGTACCGGTACACTTTGAACTTGTACCGGTACATTGTCATTCTGGTCATTTTTGGCGACATGTACGGTACATGTTAGACATGTACCGGTACACCTGTTACCTTTCCCAGTTTCGGCCCGAGTTTCGTATTTTGGCCTGCTTGCTCATTTCTTATCCGATTTGAGTGATTCAAGTGGCTACGTAAAATAGACTTCAAGAGAACAAAACTTAAAGAATGAAGTTGCCAAGTTCTGATCCTAAGTGGCCTAAAAATTCCTCAGTGGGCCATGTACAAGCCAAATTCTGGTTCCAGTTTTGAACATAGAGTAGTCGGGTTGTTTGAGGACGTAACTTGGAAGTTCGATTGCTCGAATTGGAGTGATTCAGTGGAATAGAACCCTTAGAACCTTATCTTTAAAAGAATACAATGAACTAGAGTCAAACATGAAGTTAAGATCCCGGAAAAATTAGTAATACGAACTGTTTCTAGTGTAATCCGGGTAAACCGACTAGTTTGGCATGAAAATGCCATAACTTTAGTTTGGATGATCCGATTGGATTGATTCCAATTCCTAAGTAAAAGTAGATTCATAGAGGAATAAGAATATATGAATGAGGTGTGATTCCACATACATCATACTTCACAAGAATATGAAGTGCCATATGTAATAGGCATGAAACAAGAAAATATGAAAATTAAAAATGTAAAAAGATGTGTTCATGAAACATAGAAATGATTATGGAAAATGAAAATGAAAGCGAATTGAAACATGATTGTGAACATGAGAGGCAATATGTCATGAACACATAATGTGGTTAAGTTATATATGATTACTATCACATATAACCAGGAGATGATAACAAATGATAGGAATATATGAATGAGTATACATAAACGAGTATACGTAAATGAGTACACATGAATGAGTGTACGTGAATGAATATATGAATAAGTATACATGAATGAGTATATGAAATAAGTATATAGATTGAGTATATCTTTGAAAAGATAATTCGAAAGTGAAATTGGAATCGAAATGTGATTGTGATCGGTTATGAATGCTATTTGTGAAATATATATAAGTATATATATATAATGATTTGAATCATTGTTATTCGAAATGTTTATCATACATATGCATGTATGCGTGTATTTGAACTATAAGTGAAATTACTGCATAAAAGTAAACAGATTCGAAATGTATTATTGAATGGCCAACATGACGGGATTCACACTGAATTCGTCATGAAGATGCCGTGGTGTTAAATCACGAGAAATCCACATTGCTCTTGAATGACAAACGAGACGAGGATTGACAAGCCCCGAATGCGTCGTGAATGTCGAATTCTCGCCATATGTGAGGCGGTGATATCGAATGTGAGATCACATTTGCTACTGAATGACAAATAGACGGGTTCAACAAGCGAATGCGTAAGTGAGATGACAATTCTATAGTCAAAGTGGATCATCTTTGTTAATCACGAAATCACGGTACTCTTGAATAATAAGCAATTTGGATTCAACAACTGAATCTGTCGTGAATGTCGAATTCTATAGCCATATGTGAAATCACAAACCGAAAAGCGAAACAACGGTATTGAAAAGTGTATTTGTATAAGTATCTTTTACATTACACAGATATTGTATAAAGGCATTATTTTGGTAATTGTATTTTGTTAAATGTGAGTGTTATGAGTCTTTTGAATTTGTAAGTGGTTATGGGATTGCCCGAAAAGAAGTGCTTTCGCATAGTTAAAAAGTCTAAAATGAATAACCTGGCTTGACATGTTTGGAAGATAATTGAAAATGTTGGAGTAAGCCCGGGCCGGCTTGGATCATGACCCGAATTAGTGAGTTCGGTCGCGACACTTTTGAAAATAAAGAATTTAATAAAAACGAAACCAAATGTTTTGATTGAAAATGTCAGATGCTTGCGCTCCGGCAGATCATGCGCCGAGGTCGAAGTCGGGGATTAATTCGCGACACTTTGAAAATGAAAATTTAATATAACGAAACAAAAATGTTTTAGCGGGCATCCCGGATCATGAAAGCGTAATTGCTAAAGGGAGTTGATTAATGGCCGTAGTGATAGTGATAAGTCTAATATGTATTGGTATTAGTCCTAATTTGACCACGTATGAAATTGATATGATTTGATGTATTCAATTTTTTTTTCCATTGTAGATGTATAAGTTGTTTGAATATGATATGACAAACCATACATGCGAAGATATGAATTAGAACTTATAAAAGACATGACACATAGTTTGTGATACGACCGTGAAAATATATGGAATCAAAAAAGATAAAATCTACATGTATAATATGATATGAGTTAGAAGTCACATAGCAATGGAAACCGTTAATTGCATAAGGAAAAGTAAAGGTAAAAGATAGTGACGACGATTATTGTTATTGGTGAATTCTTTTGTCTATATGTTCCCACTAAGCGTAAAGCAGCACGGGTCATTCATCCGTGTAGAGTCTTGAAGAGGAGATAAAGAGGACGGGACATTCCACACCCGTGATGCAGACCATCCTAAGAGTAAGAGTGCTCACTATGCTATTTTCGCGATCTCGATGTTTGTATTAAACAATAATATGTATAAGTGTTTGTATAAAATAAATGGGACTCAGTATATGTGTATAGAATTTGATGGACACCACTCCGGTGGTAGTTCTTTAGTTTATGTAAATGATTTTTGTTATTACAGAAATTGTTTGTATACCACAGTGCAATCTGAGTTTAAAAAAAAAAAAAAAACAAGTAAGAAGTCCCAGTATATGGTCTCGCACCCGGCTTAAGTTGAATCCCTTCAATCCAGATTCGGGCCAAGGGAATCGGGCGTAATGAACCTGTCCACATCACCATATAATAGCATTGTGACTAACCCTATATACTTCGAGTACGTGTCACAGTCTCCTCTAATATGCCATGTCATGAATAGTTTGTGGCAAGCAAATCTAAAATGCAATGCAATAATGGCTCCCATCTTCAGAGGTACATCTGGAGGTACCTGACCGTGTGCTTGCCCAAAACTAGGGATTTCTTAAGACCTGATTTATAAAATATAAATTTGCTTGCTTGCTTACTTTTTAAAATATGGTTTAACAAATCAAAACCATTGCTTTAAAATATGGTTTAACCAATCAAAACTATAAGCTTTAAAATATGGTTTAACAATTAAAACCATAAATATTAAAATATGGTTCAACAATTAAAACCATAACATACCAGCGTAAAACGATTTATAACAATACACTAGTATTGAAAAATAAAGTTTAGAACACTCACCTTTCCAGTTACAATAATCGAAACACGACTTCAAAATTTCTCATACTCAGCTTTTACCACACATATAATTTCCATTTATCCACCTTAATAGCATATTATTTATTTTCTCTCACAATAACCCACAAAATATTTAAATCTCAGACCAGTAGAAAAGCAGGCACCTCTTAGTCCCTTGCGGTTGTTCTAGGAATTAATATGATATCAAACACACCCTGAAACACAAAACATCAATCTAGGATCAAAACCAAACCTTAACATAGTTCGGGATTGCCTTGATTCTGAAAATCTGTTTGGGCTATTAGGAAAAATTCGAAGTACCTTCAGCGTTCGAAAACAATCCGAAATTGGCAGAAAGTCTCGAAAATTCCTAAAAATTCCTAAACCCAGTCCAAAAATTTTGGAACTGAAATTTACGACCTCTCACGGCCTTTAAGAAAATTTCAAGCTATTACATAGCCTTTAGGCTAGAAATAACACAAGTAGGAAAATTCCCTACCTCATGAAGTTTGTGAAAGCAGTTAAGATTTTAGTCTTTGCGCATAAATGCACTTGTTACGTGGATCAACTTATGCTGCTCAGATGAAACCTACGATTTGATTTTCGTAGATCTTAAAAAGAAGCGAAGAAAAGAAAAAATAAAAAAAATCTCTCCCCCTCCTCCTTTTCACGCTCCCCCTTCTGTTCGTCTCTTTTTGATTTTATCCTTTTTTTTATTCTTATTATTATTATTATTTGGATATATAACTCATATTACCTCATTTCGAGATTACATTTTTAACGCGAAAAAATTCTGTCTTCCAGTTCAATTTATTTTAAATGAACTTAACTCCAGTTATTTCCTGACTCATGAGATTCTCGTAAAAATCTTGTTCCTGGAGTCATTGGCAACTCACCACTCATAAACATGAAAAAAATTCTGATTATCTCAGAATTCGACGAAATTTTTCTAAGTCAATAGATTTCGCGATATGAATTAACGGCCTTGATTCGTTTAAGTCATCGAGATCACAGAGAATTTTCTAAGTTTCACACTAGCGAACCATTACGGTAATTTATTATTATTATTTTCCTTTAACTAATTAAAGTTTCCATGATTTGTACTTTCACCCCTCCACTTTCCTTAATTGCAAAAGTGCCACCATTCTTTGAAAACTTTACAATTTCATCCTTAAAAAAAACTTCCAAAAATACTACTATGTCACTCAACTAATTAAGGAAAGCCCTTGGTGCACATCTGTGACCACTACGGAGTTACACGTCACCAGTACACCCTCTTGAAGATGGCGATTCTGATCTCTCTTCAGGAGCATTTAGTCTAGTGACAAACTAAACTCGAAGGAAAGGGCCGATACACCAGTCGGAAATAGTTGAGGATCTTGTGGCGCATATGATCCTCTGGCTCCGGGTAAGCACCTCTCATAGCTGATTCTTCCACATTACTTTAAGCTAAAAGGAATCACGGAGCTCCTCAACACTTGTTCCTTGTGATCTCACCACAATGCGCACGGGTTTCCTTATAAGTCAGTTACTCTTTATTTACCAGCATTTGCTCTCTCGACACATGTGAAGGATGGGGATGTGCTTTACTTAACATCGATACATGGAAGGTGTCATGAAACCCGGATAACTATGGGGTAACTTCAACTTGTAAACTACTGGCCCCTTCTTTCTCACAATCTCATAAGGTCCTATAAATCTCGGACTAAATGCACCGCTCAGAATCTCAAAACACCCTTCCAGGGAAATCCTTGCCCAGGAAGGGCAGATCACCTATCATTACTTAGTCTACGTAGCAGTTGTCCACACCAATTACTCTGTCTATCTCTTAACGTCTTGAGTTATCACCGGAATGACTTTTTACCACTTTCTATGTTGATATGCACTTCCTTCGGGGCCTACCGGTCTCCTCTCACCAACCTCATCCCGGCCTGCTGAGTCTAACATCTCTACCTTACATCACGCCAGGCCAGAGGCCATCTCTATGCGCTGATAAACTGTTGTTCTTAAGGCGAACTCCATCGGTGCGAATGAGTATCCTGACTCCACTTGAATTCCATCACACAGAAACAACGGCACATATCTCTAGCGATGCGAATGGTCCTCTGCATTTGGCCATCGTCAGGGATGAAATCTTTGTCAGTGAAATGAAGCGATGCAAAGTTTCCTGCAAATTGGGCTGAAACCTAGATGTGAAGACATGGGGTCTCAATGCGAAACTATTGAAGCGGAACCCGATGAAGTCAACGCATTATCTCATCCACATCTGATTGGGCGACTTTTTCATAGAATCCTCGACGTGCAGGCGGAAAATGAGCAGACTTGTCGTGATCCGGTATCACTCATGTAGCATCATCGCGCCTCTGGTCAGTGGAAGACACAATCACAAAATCTATAGTGATCTTCTCCCATTTCCATCTTTGAATGGGGCCAGCGCCATCTTCTCCACGGGCCTGCGTGCTCTGCCTTCACTAGCAGGCAGGGTGAGCATTTGGAGGCGAAGCTTTGCGATCTCTTTCTTCATCCGTTCACCGATGTGTTCTTGAAGTCATTACATCTTCCCCAGTACTACCTAGATGCATAGCATAAGCAGATGAATGCGCTTCTTCCATTATGTCTTTCTTCAGTTCGCCATACTCTAGCACACACATTCTTTGCCCTTTCACTATCATGTCGTTGTCTCTGATTTGAAACTCTGCTTTCTTTCCCTTTTCTATCTCTTCCTTAAGCTTAATCATATGTAGATCTAGCAACTACCCTGCCTGAATTTGATCCACTAGGAGAGGTCTAACATGAAATGTGGTAGCTTGATGCTCTGAATCCCGGCCTCCAATATCACCCCTAAAGCTCTCGAGATCCACCGGCGGTGGAAGATAATCACGATCTCACTTGGAGATGAGAACTCTCTGGGTACCCTGCAGGCATACCTTTCCCGACCGTGGCTTTTCTGAATTGTACTCCAATCGTACGGTCGTGGTCCTTAATCAACTCAAGCCATCTTCTTTGCCTCAGGATATGGAAGACTCTTATGATCCGTAAAGATCTGAGGAGCACCATATATAGTAATGCAGCTATATCACCGGAGTGAGCCCATAAGCTGCTACTGACTCACAAGTCGTGTGTAGGGTAATTCTCCTCATGCTTCTTTAGGCGCCTGAAGCATGCATAATCCACCACATCATTACGCATCAAAACCACCTGACTAAGGCCGCAATGAGAAGCATCATTGGCGTAAAACCCGCGAGCCCATCTCTCCCATTAGGCAAAGCTAGAGCGTGAAGTCAATCCTACCCTTGACTCCTCGGAACTCTACTCACGAGCATCCACCCGATCATGCTTGACATCTTTCCTTGTCGGCTTGGTTAGTGGGATTTGCTATCTTCGAGAACCCTTGACAAACTTCTTGTAATACCGAGCTAAACAAAGGAAGCTTCGACCGACACATTCTTTGGCGGTTTCGACTTGTAGCTTATATTTTAAGGGATCCATACTCACCCCCTCCGCTGAGATCACATGACCTAGGAATGTCACCTATCAAGCAAGCGGCGCCTTAACCAGCATCGATTGCCGCTCCATAGGGTCTATGACATAATCCTCGAGGTGCTTTGAATGTTCCTGCAGTTTTGAATACACTGAGGATATCATCGATAAAGACTATGAAGAACCTATCAAAATATTTGGTTGGAATCACGGTTCATCAAATCCTTCGCGATTGCCGGGGCATTAGTGAACCAGCGGCATCACGAGAAACTCATAATGCCGTAGCGTGTTACGAATGCGTCTTAGGAACATCGCCCTCACACTCTCAGCGATGATACCCAGACCTTAAATCTATCTTAGAAATTTTTCGAGACCCTTGGGCGATTGAATAACTCATACGATCTAAGGGAGTGAATGCGAGTGCGGATAGTGCTTCTGTTAGGCTACTTTGTAATCTATCTGCGTCGCAAAAATTCCATCTTTCTTTTTCACAAAGAGAACTGGAGCTCCCTATGGGGATATGCTTAGCCGAATGAATCCCTTACTTAACAACTCGTCCAACTAAGCCTTAAGCTCCCTCAACTCTGCAGGAGCCATCCTACAAGGAGGAATGGAAATGGGCTCAGTCTCTGGGATCAAATCAATGGTGAACTCCACTTCTCTATCTGGTAATCTACGTAATATCATGCGGGAATACATTTTGGGAATTCTCTAACAAGCTGGAATCGCTCCACTAGAGTCCCTCCTTCCTTGTCTCCACCATAAGCGGATAACCACGACAGCCATACGCGACATCCTCTGCTTGGCTATACATGACGGAGATCATCTTGGAAAATACCTCTCATGTATTTCCCTGAACTTTACCTCGAGCTCACAGCTGTCTGACTTTACTTCCTTTTTATAACAATCTAATGCTTGGCTCTATGGTGGGAACTGACCAATCCATGTCGAGAACCACATCAAATCCCTCTCATATCTAGGACCCTGGTCGGATTTAGAGACTCTGTCCCCAATCGAACTCTCTCTTATTTCTTCTCTGTTTTTGGACAGCAGATCTCTGATGGAAGGGAAACTCTCATCACGACCCTAATGTTTGAGTCTCTAGATCATCTTCTTAGTCATATGGCTTGGCACCCAACCACATTAGCTATCTATAGACCTCCCGGGCTCTTTAGGAACCTCTACGGGTGGCGCGGAGGTAGCTAAAGAATTGTAGCCCTAACGACAGTCGCTATAGCCACTATCTGAGCAATCTGTGCCTGCTCTCACAGGTAAACAATCCCACAGGCTGGGCTCCCTGCAGTGGCTCGGATGGTCAGACCTGACCCCTGCCATTGGAGGTTGATTCATAGGGCGGTAGTAGAACCCAGCTCGTGCTCATCTCCCTCAGTGCGATCTTGTAGTACTCTTGAAAGCCTGCGGAATGGCTCTCTAGGGCTGACCTCGGCGTCCTGCGCACATTTATAGTGCTTTTAGTACTTTAAGCTTGATTAATATGTATGTACTTTGAATTTGAAAATGCATGATTGCTAATAGTGTAAAATAGTGTATAAGAAAACTATGATGCTTAATAACACAGGTTTCCTAAGACCCTGCTCTGATGCAAACTCTTGACACACCCCCGCCTCTTGCGGGCGGTGTGTCGACAACAGAAATTTGTAGATCGCTGTGACTAGAGAATCTGTGAAGTTAAGCGAGTGTTGCTTCTTTGGCTTAGATATAAAAATTTTTCTTTTAAGCTTGTGATTTTATAAAATTTCGTGATATAACGTTGCCTCTGAGGTATATCCCAAAACCTGTATATACAATTTACACTTTTACAATATGTCAACCAACAACACTTCTTCAAAAGAGCCTCAGGCTCACCACATTTTCATAAAACAAACTATGTACATACATATGCACAACTATACAAGTTCAAAGTACTTTCTTACAAATATATACAATGGTGGGTAATCTATTTTTATATATATAAGTAGTAGTCGGGAGGACCACGATGTATCCCGGCGTTAATCGATATCATCAGTGAAATAAATTTTTAAAATCGGGGAAAATAATGAGTTAAAAAACTGAGTGAGTATATGCTTTATAAAATGCTTGCTTTTTCTAAGAAAATGTCTCAAGCCTTAAAAGCTATCTTTTCACAAACATTTTGAAAACTACTTCTTGCCATAAAAGTTTATAAAACTTTTCATAAATTGCTTGCTTGCTTTGTTATAAAAGTTTATAAAACTTTTTATAAACTGCTTGCTTGTTTTGCTATAAAAGTTTATAAAACTTTTTATAAACTCTTAACTTTGCTTATGGTGTCGATTTAAAGTTGTATGTAGCTTATAAAAGCTAAAGATCCAACCCTTTGGAGGCCTTTCTTGCTTGTTGTACCCTATTAAACACGGGAAACCTTTGTCTTGACCGTGCCGACGGAAGGACCTCGTGTCCACATCACCTATTCCGGTAAATATGGTGGAAAGACCTCGTGTCCACATCACCATATAATAGCTAGCGCGCTAACCCTATATGCCGATGCGTGCCACAGTCCTCTTCCCAATATGCCATAGTAATGCATGAGCTAAGTTTCTTGAGCCAGGCAAATCCCCAAATGCAATGCAATCATGTTCTAACTTCACCATGCACGTACTGAATATCTATGACTGGTAATGCTTGCTTAAACTAGGGATTTCTTAAGGCCTGATTTATAAAATATAAATTTGCTTGCTTGCTTTTTAAAACATGGTTTAACAAATCAAAACCATTGCTTTAAAATATGGTTTAACCAATCAAAACCATAAGCTTTAAAATATGGTTTAACCAATCAAAACCATAAGCTTTAAAATATGGTTTAACAATTAAAACCATAAACTTTAAAATATGGTTTAATAATTAAAACCATAACATACCAGCGTAAAACGATTTATAACAATACATTAGTATTGAAAAATAAAGTTTAGAACACTCACCTTTCCGGTTACAATAATCGGCGCAACTAAAATTTATACAGCCTCACTTTTTCTGTATAATTTTATTCTCCACATATTATTCTTCTGGCAACACAAAATGACCCAAATCTGGACCCATAAAAAGCAGGACCTCTTGGTCCGCCCTTTGGTTAAATCCTTACGAATTAATGTGATACCCAAAACACACCCTGAAAACACAGAAAGCATCGTCAGGATCAAAACCAAACCTTAATATAATTAAAATTTGTCAGAAAACAATTACGAAAATCACATCGAACTATGCGAAAAAATCCGAAATTTCAACCCCGAACTATTCGGCTTGATCCACGAAATTTACTTGAAACGAGTCACCGAAAATTCCTAAAAATTCCTAAACTCGATTCAAAAAATTTTGGAACTAAAATTTGACCTCTACGGCCTCTAAAAAATTTCAAGTCATTACATAGCCTTTAGTAGAAATAACACAAGTAGAAAATTCTCTACCTCGTGAGTTTGTGAAACACTAAGATTTTGGTGCCGCGCGTAGCCCTCGTTGTGGATCGGCACAATCTTCTGCTCAAGCGAAAACCTAAGTCAATTTTCATTAGATCTTAAAGAGAATCGAAGAAAAGAAAAAATAAAAAAAATCTCTCTCCTTCCTCCTTTTCACGCTCCCCCTTCTGTTTGTCTCTTTTTTATTTTATCCCCTTTTTTTTATTCTTATTATTATTATTATTTGGATATATAACTCATATTGCCTCATTCGGGTCCGTTTTTGGCCTAAAACAATTTATGTCTTTTCAGTTCAATTTATTTTAAATGAACTTAACTCAAGTTATTTCCTAACTCCTGAGATTCTCGTAAAAATCTTGTCCTTAGAGTCATTGGCAACTCACCACTCATAAACTTGAAAAATTTTCTGATTATCTCAGAATTCGACGAAATTTTTCTGGGTCACTAGATTTTGCAAGACAAATTTATGACGTGGTCAGTTTAAAGATCATCGAGATCTAGAAAATTTTCTAGAGCTTCCACTGAACCATTCTGGTAATTTATTATTATTATTTTCCTTTAACTAATTAAAGTTTCCATGATTTATTACTTTCACCCCTCATTTCCTTAATTGCAAAAAGTGCGCATTCTTTAAGCTTTACAATTTCATCATAAAAACTTCCAAAATACTCTTGTGTCGCTCGGCTAATTAAGGAAAGCCCTTGGTGCACATCTGTGACCCTATGTTACACGTATCGTACACCCTCTTGGGACGGGGCGTTACATCAGGCCTAATAGTTTTAAGCCCGATAACCTAGTGCTCAAAAAACTCCTTCTAGCAAGGAAAGACCCTACTCACAGGAAACTAGGACCTAACTGGGCAGGACCCTATATCGTATCACGGATAATCCGACCTAGCAACCATGAGCTTCAAACGGAAGAGGGAAAGACCATGCATCACTCCTGGACTGCCGAGCACCTCAAGCGATTTTACCCATAAACCTAAGATTGGATCTATTAATAAAGCGCAAGAGTTCTACTTTCGTTCAAATAACATTTTTTGTGTTTATTTTTCGGCCTGCCAACTCTCGTAAATCATAAAAAAAGAACCAGGGAGCTCGGTTTATCATAAATCCACGGGGCTCGGAAGGGCCCTGGAAGGTTACATGAAACATCGAGCCAGTATCGTGTTTTCAAAAGGTGTACTTTTATTTCGGAGAGTTCTGATTATTCGAGAAAATTACAATTAGCAAAATCGTTCTCTCGTCTCGAGAAGAAAATTACAAGCAGTGAGCAACCATTCAAGACAAAACCACAAAGAAAGAAAAGGGAATAGGAAAGAAAATAGGGGAGGAGAGGTATAGCATAAGCGGGACTTGAAGCGTGACACGCCGCCCTCGAGCGTGTTCCACTGACCCAACTCCATCAAATGGTAGGACTAGTTACTAACACAACTCCAATAAATGGTAGAGCAGCGAGCCAAGCGTCGCCTATGACCACCGCGGACCGGCGCGATTAGCCCAGTCGAACCATGAAGCTTCATCATGTCGAACTCGAATGCGGCGAAGGTAGGAAGCGGGAGCGGCGTATAGCATACACCCACCGAGAAGGAAGGCGGTTATTTATAAAGAAGCTGGACACCTTAGGAAGTCACCGCGATTACATTGATTCTCCATAGGCCAGGCATTAAAACTCACGGCGCACTTTCACGAGGAAGAGACAAAAAAAACCGAGATTTCGGAAATTAAAGAGCCATGTAGCTCAGAGTCCGAAGGAGCCATGTAGCTAAGTTTTTAAGAGCCCATCATCTCAGAAGGCTGCGTAGCCCTGACCTCAATGAGAACCCAGGAGCTCGGATATTAAAAAGCCACGTAGCTCAGAGTCCGAAGGAGCCATTTAGCTTAGTTTGTTAAGAGACCGCGTAGCTCGAACATGCAAAACCCAGTAGCTCAGTTTGTTAAGAGTCACGTATTCGGTTCGTCGAAACCCAAAGAGCTCAGTTTGTTAAAACCACGTAGCTCGGTTATTAAGAGCCCGGTAACTCGGTTTGTTAAGAGTCCGCGTGCTTTCAGTTTGTCGAAACTGTGCTTCGGTTTGTTAAAACCGTATGGCTTTCAGTTAATAAGAGCGTGGCTGTAGCTCGGTTGTTAAAACCCACGTAGCTTCGATTAAATCGAAACTCGATGCTCGGTTTGTGAAGAAACCCGCGTAGCTCGATTCGATAAGATCCCGGTAGCTCGATTCAATAAGAGCTGTGCTTCGATTTTAAGAGCCCGTACAAATTAGGCGCTAAAGCGCCGCAACAACAGATTATTAAAGGAGCTTAATATCCCGGAAGCCTCGCAGCCCAAATTGTAAAATAAGATGGTAAAGAATCGAAAGTCAAAAGCGGTATAAAAATAAATATCTGAGATCAATAAAAATCGGAGATTGACCTATTACGAGTCTAATGCTCGGGCTCGAAGTTAGCGGGATAAGCGAAACTCACGAGGGGCTTCAAATGCGACGGAGTTCTGGCGACCTCGGTTGAACCTCAGGCCATGTAAGTCAAAGGTGAAGTCCCAGCGATCGAGGTAGGAGAGTCGGCCTCTACGGGAGCCTCGATCTCAGGTTCACGGGGGGAGAGGAGCAGTGGGGGCATCACGAAACACCACGAGTGCCTTCGTCTTGAGTCATGTTCTTACGCTCCCCTCCGCGGGGCAGAGTTGGAAATCCAGCCCGAGGAAGGCCTTAGCGGCCTTGCGCGAAAATGCCACGGAGGCCCACAGTGCGGGCCTCGTCTCTCGACATACTATGTCCCACCCTTCCTTTTGATTGACGAGCCTCCTGCCTCTACAAGATCTCCATGGCTTTATGGCATTCTCGATTAGGCACTCCACGGACTCCACGGCCTCGAAGCCTCTTGGCTAACTTCGGCAATGTCGTGGCTTTAATCGTGGCTACGTCTCGGACCGTGCTCGCGTCGCCAGCGCTGCGGTATCCACTGGCCTCCTGCTATTTCGTCCTGGCCACTTGCGGCTTGTCACGATCGCCGTAACGTCACCGACAACCCTTAGCTCACCCCGAGCCTTATTTTCTTTATCTTCAGCTCGTGCTTTCGCGGTCATGGTGTGCCGGTCAGTTCATACTTCCGGCATCCTCGTAGTGCATCAGAGGCTCGAGAAGGTCGGCCTTCTCGGAGTTGGGAGAGCAACCTTATGGCTTTATCACGGCTGCCTCTGTGAGCCCTCGAAGCAAAACTAGTCCTCCTCCTTGGGATTTTCATATAGGTAGCCACCTGCAAAAACGAGATAAAATTAATGGATAGTTTGAAACAATGGTGGAACGAACTAATATAGGCGTTTGGACATACAGTGGCCGCCCCTTGAAGCGATAAGGCCAGAGTCTCCTCAACGGACATGGCATCCACCTTCTTGAGGTAAGAGTCCTGTAGGATGGACGATACAGCCCCGGTGGCGAGCTCCGAGTTAGTAAGCAATGAGTCCTCATCCCCCTTAGTTCCAAAGAAATCCCTTCCTTCGACCTCCGGCATCGTAGGAGGAAGGTTGGCGTTGCAGGGACTCGACGAAATGGTCGAATTCGGAGAACCGGTGGTCCTCCCAGAAGGATTTCGGACCGCCACCTTGGACACCTCGACCATGGAAGGAGCGCGACCTCGTCGGGACTTGGTCGGATGACCCGGCTCTTTAGCGGTCGGCGGAGAATATGCTCAACCTCGGATCTTACCGAATCGCAAAGTTTGCTCGGGAGGAACCTGAGCTTTGTGCTTAATGCTTCTCTTTTTCTTTTCCAACGACTCAACTCGGGCTTGAAGCTCTTCCCTAGTGGGTTTCACGGCAGAAGGCCCCTCATGACAGGCGGAAAACGCGGTGTATAAAATATACGCCTATATGCGCAAGTGCACGCGTCGCCCCAGTAAATATAGTGTACTTTCATTAGTGCAGGTCTCGATCCACGGGGGCCAATTAATATTGACTACAAAGGTTACGCTTTTTAGACAATATACGAAGATGACTCTAGAAGAGAATTCAAGTATGTAAAGATTACCTAAACTATTGATTCAATTAAAGTATTGGTTTTGAAGCCTAGGGTTATATCTCCCCTTGTCACGTTCAATGGATTAATCTTCTAAATATGTTATTATTCAGTATATTTCCAATATGTCAATGGCGAGGTGATCTTTTCTACGAGGTATCCTCTCTCGAGGTATATCCGCCTATCTCGTGAATAGAATCGGGTATATCTCTATCGGAAACTCGATATTAGAAATGCATTAATGTCCCTAACCCCATTATACGCCCGGGGTTGAATATCTCTATTCTGAATCCAGCTTTGAAGTCTACTCTCCCGGATCCATGAATACCCTCATCTCTCGATCTCGGATCTCAGTGTAATTATGCCAATGTTGGCGGACATCGACATCGATTAAATCATAGGCATAGAATAGTTACAACATATTGAGAAATAACTGAATAATATAAAGTTTCAAACTTTAATCCAGGAACATATGACAAAGTTCAATATAACCCTAGAAATAAATCTAGAACATCATGAATGAAAAGAAGAAAATGTTTAGAATTAAACATCATTCTCATCAAATATCAAAACAATGAAGAAATGAGTCAATTCGGGGCACTTCCTCGAAGTCTCGTGTCACTCTGCTCTGGATTAGAGTATATCCGCCGTGCAACGCTTCCCATTCTCCCTTTTACGAATCTTATTGCTTTAAATGATAGAAGTGAGATCTCCGAGTTTGGCGTCATGACGTGGAGGCGTATGGCGTCAAGAACATCTCACGTCTGTGGGGCGTCGCGGCGTGGGGCATTCGCGGCGTGAATCTTCTTCGCGCCTGACCCATTTGCTCAAATCTGCTTCTCGCTGCTGCTGCCCCCGCCCCGATGCTCCTCGTTCCGCAGCCAGGACATCAATCCGTTATTCTAGTCGCAAAGCCTTAAAAATTACTCTAAAATAAACGCGGAAAATGGAAGGTAGCGAGGTATAATATGGGTACAGGCACTCATCACACTAAACTTAGTTTCTTGCTTGTCCTCAATGAAGCGACTAACAAGGACACACACAACACAATGCAGCCCAACACTAAGACAGTGTGTATTGCACATAACCGAAAGATAAGGATCGTTGTGGATGACTCACACTCCCACTGTGTTGCTTGAAGTTCACAAAATGCATGCAAGTGTTCGAATTTCGGAAAACTTCAGTTGAAATAGGTAGAAGTGACTGAGTCTGCATCAAATCCATAGTACTTTCGATAATACCACAAAGGAAACCCACATGTGCTTATAATGGAATGACCTCCAAGCATATGCTAAAGTTTAAGACTTTTTGAACTTAAGCTCAACTCACCACCTATTTGGAAGAAGCTAACTAGAAAAGGATAGGAACGCACCCAATTTATTCACGACCAAATACCTAGAAACTTATACATCTTTCAAAATCAATGTAAGAAAACCTAGTGCCAAAGTTTTGGCAGTGTTCTGTGTGAGGATCCATTGGTGACCACCCGATTGGTTAAGGGCACCGGGCATTAAATTCCGCTAAACTTCGGCTTGGGAACACCAGCCAAACTTGAGGACCCTAGGTTTATGAATGATCCATCTTACACGTCCCAGAAAATGGCCAGGCGGGGCGGTGGGTCAATGACTCGGCCGGTTGGCTCGGGCATTAGGCTTTGACAAAGCCCTTGATTGTCTTGGGTTAGATTGGATGATCTCGCTTATTCTTATCACGGATACCTATTTTTGTCCACTTTGTCTTTTCTCCTGCTTTTTCTATTGTTTTTGTATTTTCTCTTTTTTTGGGCTCGATGGCAATCCTCTTTTTATTGGGTGTCCATCACTTAAATGGTTCGAGTCTCCCGGGGTTAGTCGAGACTAGTGGTTGGTCTCGGCGCCTATGCATGCTACGAAGGTCATTAGTATTGTGAGGTGTGATAGGGTTCTTGAGGCTGGTGTCTTGGCTACTCGAGTTGGTTCGCACAACCCTTTCCGTCTATTCAACTAATTACCGAGGTTCCCAAGTGTATGCATTTGAACATTCATGTTGTCGTGAATTCAGTCCAAAGTGATCCTCAATTTTTAACATGGCACACAAACATATAATTAATACATACTAAGGTTGACCTAACACAAGCGCAAACGAACTACACATGACTCGGATAAATTTGGACTACCGCAAGAACTAAATAGAAACACAACTACTCTGAACAAAATTAAAGCACTATAAAACACTAAAAACAAAAACACAACTAAACAAACTAAATGATCACCACCCCACCCACCCCACCCCGCACCCAAAATAAGATATGCCAGTCTATCACCGAACGACAGGAAATAAACAAGTAGAGGTGAAAGGAACTCCCTGGTGATCTTTGGAGGTGGTGGTGGAGGCGATGACGAGCAGGAGGTGAGACGTCTGGGCTGCAATGACATTCTTCTTTGCAAATGGTGGCTGGTTGGCCGGGGCCGTCTGGCGTCTCTACGGAGGGCCTCAAATCCTGTGAGACGGGATGCGGTGCTCCACGGGTCTCATCCAGTCTGTCAGCGCTCGGTGAGGAAACAGGGTCCTGGAGTCACAGGGGAAGGACTTGAGGGCTGCGAGGCTGTTAGGGGTGTTAATTGGGGTGGGCTGGGACGGGGCGCGATGTCTCCGCGGGATCGCCGGGGATCCACTGCGAGCCCGATACTCATAAGCTCGATCCTCGTCAGGGGCTCGTGACCCCGAATCGTAGGTCCCCTCAGGTTGCGGGACACCAGGTGTGTCCCGCTTGACAGATATGGCTTTGATTGGGTGAAGCCAAGTGTCAGTGTCGTCCAAGGGCACCCCGGCTTGTTTGCACAAGCCAAAGATCAGGAAGGGGTGTCCCAGGTTCATCTTTGCATCCCGGTTATGGAGGATGGCATCCTCGATAACCTGCCCAACATCAAAGGGTATACCACACCTTAGATGGCGCGGATTGAGCACGGGCCTGCGGGCGGAGTCGCCTTCACACCGCGTTCGTCGTCGGAATGAGGCGGCAGTGAAGTGGTGCCAGACCTTGGGAATGAAAGCCAAATGCTTGGCCTTGAAATTTCTAGCATGACCCGCACTATTGATTCTCCTCACCACGACCATTGGTCATCTGCCGTATAATCTCGGGGTGAGTCGGGGTGCTATGGGCCCGTCGAGCGACTCAGAGAAGGGACATACTCTATAAGCGTAATAACTATTGATTGACTCCTTCAAATCGACCAATCGCCCCGCGCCACTGACTCTCATGACACATGGGATGCGAGATTGGCGTAGAACTCGCACACCACTCATCATTGGCATGGATGAGGTGGTTGCTTCAAAACCGCGCCAACCCTTCATGTGACAGTCTTTATGGAAGAAATCATCGGGTGGTGAAACCCACTTCTCCCTTAATGAGCGGTTTTGCAAATGGTGCAAGCCGTCCAGCGGCTTCGCATTTACAAACCGCGAGGCATCGAATGTAGGAGTCGGGTCCTCAACGGTCGAACTCGCAGCAGCGAGGCAATTTTGCTCTTTATTGCACGACATATTGTACTAGGAGACACGTGGTGAGTGGTACCAGTATTTTCACATTTCGAACCCTGAAACACCTAGTGTGCTAAAGGAAACTAACTATGATTTCAGACTCAAACTCCTAAACCAATTTACCCTACACTAGACCTAATAGACCCTAAGCGGGCACCTAATAGGACCACTAAACCAGGCGTAGTGCTGAGATACTCTAGAAAATGTCCCGGAAGCTAGAGCCCAGGAGCACGATGTGGTGGAATGCCCTTGTTCGGGCCTGGTAGGTGGGTGAGTACGTGGGAGCCTGATAGTGGTCGTAGAGCGGTGCCTGTAGGTCCTCAGGCCGGTGTGGGAAAGGCTCGGCGGTCGGTGAAGCGAGTGCGCTAGGAGGCTGGGTTTCAAGGAGTTGGTTGTGTGGTCGAGCGCGGAAATGGAATTTGTTCTTGGGCTTAAAACGGGCAGTCGCCGACGTCGCGAGGGTCATGTCCGTGACGTGGCGGGAAAAACTTCCGCGCTAAGCGGCGTCCCGCCCGGCCGTTGGGAGCAAGCGTCGCGGCGTGGCGGCGTGGTTGCATCCGCGTCGCGGCGGTGGGAATCCCAGGAATCCGCGGCCGTAGCGAGACATGTAAAATGGCGTCGGCGAAATCACGTCGCGACGCGAAACCTGAAAATGGCGTCGCGGCGTGAAATCCGCGTCGCTGACGTGGCGAAGCATAGAAAATGGCGTCAGCGGCGGCCAAATCCACGTCGCGGCGTGGCGGAATCTGGTCAATTTGGCGTCGCGACGTAGAAACCTGTCGCGGCGTAATGAATTTATGAATCGGTGATAGTCACCCAGGCGCGGTGATGATCTACGGATCGGGGAACACCCTCTCCGGCTCGTACTTGTGACTTTATGGACTTGCTGTGCACCTGCCTGCGAATCTTCCCACTAAATTTGCATTCGGCGGGTTACGAAATTAAACAAACAAGTAGAACCTGAGTTACGGAAGCTAGAAACCCTATATTGCTGAAAATAAACAATAGAAATTGGAACTAAGAAAAGGAAAAGTTAAAAACACTTGGGTTGCCTCGAGAAAGCGCTATGTTTAATGTCGTTGCTTTCGGCGACCTGAATCTCAATTTGCGACATGATTAGAAGAAGGCTGGGAAATGCTTATACTCCCCTTATAATGCTCACACCCGTATTCAGGGTGGATGAAATATTCATACATTCACGCCCTTATCCTTCACGGTGTCTTTTCACATTGCAGCCATAGGCTTATACCTGAAGTTTTTCGCATCTTCTTGCAACATCTCGTATGCGGGTTCGAGATATCTTCATTTGGGTCATTGTAAGGGATGCTTCATAAGTTTGATACATGGAAAGTGATCTCGTCTCCTTGTACTCGATTTGAGTTCACCTTCTTGCACATTGATTGACTTTCCACTTGTAAAAGAAGGGTCTACCAAGTAAGATGGGAACGGAGTCGTCTTCCTCCATGTCAAGAATGACAAAAGTCTGGCGGTACGGGACCAGATTTACCAGCTTTGCAAAGGACATTTCAGTTATACCGAGGATGTTGGTATGACTGTCGCGAGTTACTGGCGATTATGATCAATTGGTTCTCTAGCTTTGGCCGTTTAAACATCGAAGCGGCATCAAGTTTGATGCGCTCCAGGCTCTGGGGCTTTTCCGGTTGGTTCCCATAGAGGCGGTATAGCAAGCTACGGATCTTGTAGTTTTGGGGGAAGCTTCTTTTGCAGGATGGCACTGCATTCCTCAGTTAAGGCAATGGTCCCATATTCCTCCAACTTCTTCTTACTCGCCAAGATCTTTTTCATGAATTTCACATAACTTGGCATGTTCTCCAGTGCCTCCAAAAAGGGTATATTAACATATAACTTGAGATGTGAAACTTTGCAAATTGCTTCTCCTAACTTACCTTTCTTCAATCTTTGGGGATACGGAATTGGTGTGACAGGTTCATTTGTTTTTGTCTATTCCTCGGTTTCTTCCCTGCTTTTATTATCATTGATTTGCCCTCATAACTCAGGTTGCTCATTTTCATCTGATGCTGAGGATGCTTTGGTCTTGTTCCTTAATTTTCAATTCTCTTATCACTAGTTTCGGCTCCGAGGTTTCCAACTCTTTTCCACTCCTTAGAGTGATGGCCTTGATACTCTTTCCCTTCTCCTCTAGGGTTTACCTCGGGTGCTTGAAGTAGTGAACCACTGTTGCCTTTCTGTCAATGGTAGCCATTTGACCCTACGTACCTCGAATTTCTCAAATGTCGCTTGATTGTTCAATTGGGTGGCTTGTTCTTTTTATATTCGCCTTTGTCTCATTCATAAAAGGTAGTGTGTGGTGAGCATCACGTGCAGGGCTTGTTCTAAAGATCGCTTTTTCCCGAAGTGGTTCACTAGCTCAGTTCGATGGCATATTATTCACGATTATATTCCTCCAGTGATACCCTTAATTTATCACAGTTGATTCTGATTCCCGATTCTATTATGCCACCGCCAGCCTTGACTTGGTCGATAATTGTTTCCATCGCATCCCCTTCTTCTTTGTATTGTCTGATTAGACCTCGACCACGTCGCGGGCTGCTCCTCTTGTTGGTTTCTGGTAGCGATCTGTCTTTATTATCGTATCTTCGCAGAATTCACCTGACTCCAATGGGTTGATGCAGTATGGCATTCTTTGTACCTTCTTTGTCTAGTCAAGCTGGCAATTAAATTTGTGCAACATGATTCTGATTGTTGAGGACCTCATTATGATTTTCTTCCTTTTCCTGACACTAGCCTTCTACTCTAGGCCCAGCGATTGGTATTAAGTCATACCGTCTTCCTAAGATCTCATACGCTACAGTGCGTGGTTTTCTTCATCAATGCTCCTCCAGCTGAAGCATCAATCATTGTTCGGGTTGCATTTCTCGGACCATTATAGAAGGTGTGGACTTGCATCCATACGGTTTAGTCGGTGGTGCGGGCACTTCGCGATAGTCGTGAAATACGTCCATCACCTCTGCTGGGTTCTCCTTGAGTTGTCAGGCGTGGTGATTTCTTGTACCGGTTATTGCAATTTTTCGATGGTGGGAAGGGCGAGTGAAATTTTTGCACCAAAATCATTCCATGTAGTAATGGAATCACGGTGGTTGGTAGTTGCCGGTGTTTGGCCCTATCCCCAGTAAGAAAGTGAACAAACTTAGTAACCTAGAGCTCTTGATGCTCCGTTATACTTGATAGTATCGCAAACTTCAGTAGTCAAATGCATGTTCGGGTTCTCATGGGGTGATCCATGGAATAAGATGCAAGCATCACGTCGCGTGATGACTTCAAGTGAAATTGTTTGCTTGAATTGGTGACGTCGATAGGTATGCGAGCGGCCGTTGGTGGTATCTGAACAGTCTAATAACATGAAGGATCATTTAGGCGTATGAGCGGTCCTGAGTGCTTGATTCCTTCCATGATTCCCATTTACGGCCTCTCGTAGTTCCGATCTGTTCAATGCCAGATTTTTGTTCTTCGATGTTTCCATGACTTTTGGATTTCTAATGCAATTACGTTCTCACGTTCTGGCGCGATCTGTGCGAGGGAAGTCTTTCGGCTCGGGATCAAACGGGTGTTGGTTGTTTGATCTCGATGTCGCATGCTCTCTTGGAAACCTATCTTGAAATAACACACAGACCAACGAGAAACCAAATTACGGCACTTGTAAAAATAAACAAAAATAAAGAAAATTTCGAATAATATATTTGCTTAATTCTCTATATCAATTCAATCCCATTCCCCGACAACGGCCCTTTGAAACTTGTGAGGAGGAAAGCGCGGTGTATAAAATATCGCCCTATATCGCAAGTACGCGTCGCCCCAGAAGTAGTATAGTGTACTGTAGTGCACGGATACGATCCTGAGGGACGGAGTGTATTAGACCTCTAGTTGTTTTTAGACAATATCCTAAAAGATGACTCTAGAAAATTCAAGTATGTAAAGATTGCCTAAACTATTGATTCAATTAAAGTATTGGTTTGAAGCCTAGTTTATATCTTTCCTTATCCCGTTGTCAATGTGATTAATCTTCTAAATATGTTATTATTTAGTATATTTCCAATATGTGATAGGCGAGGTGATCTTTTCTCACAAGGTATCCTCTCTCGAGGTATATCCGCGCTCTGCGAATAGAATCGCGTTATATCTCTATCCCGACTCGGTATTCCGAAATGCATTAATGTCCTAACCCCAATTTACCACCTTGATTCGAATATCTCTATTTACCGAGATCAGCTGAAGTCTCTCCCCGAGATCACTGAATACCTCATCTCTCGAATCTCGGATCTCGTGTAATTATGCGATGTTGGCCCGGACATGTCAACATAAATTAATCCATAGGCATAGAATAGTTACAACATGTTGAAATAAGCGAGATAATATAAGTTCAAACTTTAATCCATGTTATATGCGATTCAATATAACCACAGAAATAAATCTAGAACATCATGAATGAAAAGAAGAAAATATTGAATTAAAAACATCATTCTCTATCCCAAAATATCAAAACAAATGAAAAAGGCAAACACCCCGCACTTCCTCTAAGTCCTGTGATCACTACTGACCTGCCTCCTCTCGCACGCCCCGAGCATCCCTTCGAATCCTTCAGACTTTAAAATGAACATCGCTGACGTTGAGACGTCGCTGACGCTGGTCACACACGACGCGGAGACGCCCACGTCAGCGACGCGGACGTCACTTCACGCGGATGTGACACTTCATCGCCTTGTTCCCATTTGCTCCGTAATCGCTCCCGTCGCCGTCTACCAATGTCTCTACATTCACAATGCATCAACCGCAGATTCTAGTCACAAAACTATAAAATTAATTTAAAATAAAACAGAAACAAGACTGACGAGTATAATATGAGTGTTTTAGGCACTCATCACCTCACAAGAAGGCTTCATAACAGAGGGCAGAGAGGGCCCCGTGCTGTGGATCAGGCCTACACCAAAAGGTCTCTGGATATAAGGATCTAATCAACTCAGAGTACCCGCTGAGACACTATCGCTTCCACCTCCTTATCCCTGAATTGAGGTCGGACTCACTACTGCAACACAACCAAAGCAAAGCTGAGAACGCCATAACCTTTAAAGCCAACTCCGACTAGCATGGATTTAAAACCCACGCAGATTCTCTACTGCTAGCTTAGTATCGTTTCAATGCCAAGCGTATCCCTACGCCAGGTTGTACCCCACCGCGACCCGAGCAAAGAAATAACGCTCCTTCCAATGTTTGTGGGAAGATGGAAGACTTAAATGACCAAATGGCACCATCCATGAAATATACAAAAGCCTCACGGCCTCTTTCACACTAAAGAAGTCCAACAAAGAGCTATGGCTGGAACCCTAAGGCCTTGGCCCCTAAAAAGATCATAACACCAAAACACCTCTAAATTGGGAGAAAGCTGGGACAAAACGCTGAAGTGCCAAGATGCTCTTGGCCAAAGTGTGTGAGCGTAGATCAAGCCTCAAAGGCCGTCCAAACAATGAAGGCACTATCTAGGAACTCGATGACGAGGAGGTGAGAAGATCAGGCACCGACTTGAATGCCAAGAGGGGTCTATATGTAATCTAAGGTTTTCTCATAAGGCCTCACCCAATTAGGACCTTATGGCGTCCCGTATAATTTCCATGGAAACCTTCCAACATTGTAACCAATTAGTGGTACCTAATCTCACCACCCTTCCCCGCTCACCCGCATTTGGATGGCGATCCACCGGGAGGGGCCCCATCAACCACTACGCAAGACTACTCTGATCCATCGCCGTCCGCCTTGGCTCGACTCACGGCCTTCCCTACGCCACTTAAGAACAATCGACCTAGAGGAAGCACGCATGATCGGGCAAGTATAAGGAGGTTGAACGAATAATAAAGACGGAACTCTAACCAACACCGTGAACACCCTGGCCCCAAGAGGGTGTACTGTGATGTGTAACCGTATGTGCACCAAGAGCTTCCTTAATTATTTCGCACCATAACAGAACTTTGAAAGTTGTTTAAGGGTGAAATTATAAAGTTTTCAAAAAATTGTGGCACTTTTACAATTAAGGAAAGTGGAAGGGGTGAAAGTATAATTAATGGAAGTTTAAATAGAAATTATTTATCTAAATAATAATAATAATAATAAAAAAAAAGAATAAAAAAAATTAAATAAAAAAGAGAATAAAAATCAACCTGGGAGATGGATCACGTCGGGGGAGAGAGAGCGTCCAGGAGAGAGATTTTTAATTTTTTTTTTCCTCTCTTAGTTTATTTCTCAGATCTACGAAAATTGGACCGTAGGCGTTCATCAGAGTAGAAGGCAAAGTTGGACTACGCGAAGAGAGCTACGCATAGGTACCACATTTTAGCCTTTACAACTTAAAGGTAGAAAATTTGTCTACTTGTGTTATTTCGAGCTTAAAGGTTATATAATGACTTGAAATTTTCTGACCGTAAAGGTCATAAACTTTAGTCCAAAATTTTGGGACCGTAGTTTAGGAATTTTAGAATTTCTTGGGACTGTTCTGACAATTAAAATGAATTCTTTGACCGTTTATGGACAGCTTTGATTGAAATTTCAGGATTGTAGCCGGCTGTTGACAGGAATTTTAAATGTTTGCATTTTTAGACTCGGAAAGTCCCTGAGTCAAAAGTTCATAAAAACAGATAGCTTTATGGGGCATTTAATGTATGGACATTCGTCAATTTCACATCATATTATCGATGTCTATATCGAATGGGACTAGCACGAAGTTTTGTTAGAATCGGTTCATAGTCACTTTGAAAGCCCTGTGTATGTTTTATGGTTAAAACGTTAAACTGAGGGCATTTTCATAATTTGAATGAATTGTATAGGCGATTTGAGCATCCGACGAGAATCTAGAGTGCTTGACAAGATTTGAAAGAAATTAGTCGAGAAAAAGGTGAGTACTCAAAATCATTTTCTAAACAAAGTGTTTAAATTACAAGCTCTGTAGCGCTTTGAAAATATAGATTTATAAAGCATTTTATTTACCTCCCAATTGTTATACTCAAGCAGTGCTTGATTTCAAGATTTAAGAAACAAGGGCCTCAGTTTAGCAAAACTCTATGCATGGCACGCTCAGCCTCCGCCGATGTATTTCGGATTGTGCATGGCAAGGTTATGGGATATTATACCAATTGGTATTGCCTGGTCGGTAATTGGGGGTTGACCAGTATTTATATAGTGAGTCGCCTTCCACATTCGAGTAGATAGTTAGCGCCGCCGACTTAGTACATAGCGATGAGGTGTTGGTTCCGTTGTTCCTCACCGAGCATTTTGCTCCGAGGTTCCATTATGCTATATAGATCCCAGCCAGGTTCATCAGACTATCTTAGCCGTAGTGTTCCGAGGTTCACTAACATGCCAGTTCCGAGGTTCCGAGGCATCACGCCTAGGTATTTCCAATGGGCCACGCTGGTTGGTACTTGATTTACAAGATAGCACTGGGATATTAACCACCACCGAAAAAATTTTCAGCAGAGAAATAGTTTCTTATTAGTTTTCAAGATCGTAAACATGAACAGCTTTCTTTAAATGGTTTTCATAAGAAACTCAGCTTTCTTATAAATAGCTTTTACAAATCCATTTCGGCATGCATTTTCATATTGGGGGTACAAATACATAAAGAAGATGAACTTATAGTACTCACTGAGCCCGCTTGGCCTACGCTTCGTTTTTAAAATAATTTTTCAGGCAAATGGTTTCGAAGACCTTTCCAAGATCCTCTCGTCTTAGACGCCCAAGGTGATTATATATAAGATATGTGTAAATTAAAACTAGTAAAAGAAATGTGGGGCATTTTGTATATGTAAATATCTTTGTAAAATATGCATGCATGGCTTTGAGAAAACAAAGGCGTATGAAATTATGTTTGATTAATTCAGATCTTATATTTTGAGGAGGACCAGGTCCTTTATGATCAGAGTTGGATTTTGAAAATATTGGGAGTGTAATTGTTTATATACAAGTGATTTTGTATTTGGGCTTGACCACCAAGGGGCCAAGATGTCAATGGATTTCGCTAAATCTAAAGGTGATTTGATAGAAAAGTGAAAAATTTTATAACCCACGCCTTAAATACGCCAGCAGCTTTACCCATTTTACCACGCAGAACTCATTACCGAGTGAGCTTATCGAAGGTTACTCGTGGAGTTGCTTCACAGATTTCATTACTAGAAGGTCCTATTAAACACACCCTAATAGCCCTAAAGTCATAATGATAACTCCCCACGGCTAAAATGTGCTCGACAGAATTACAACCAAAAAAGTGAGGAAGAGGAGACAAACAATGACCACCAGGGACCCATGAAATCCAGAACAAGAAAAGGTAAACAGGGGAAGAAGAGGAAAGACGTATCAAACTAGGGAAGAGAACAAAAGAGATGACCCCAAGCGAGATAGAATGACAGAAACCACCAAGAGCAGTCTTGAGTGATGATCAGAGAAGTTTCGAGAAAGAAAAATCTGAGACCACAGAGAAAGAGGTTTGAAGAACAAGGGAATACGGTTCAAATAGCCGTGGGGTGCTTCTAAAAACATTGGAAACGTCAGTTGAAATGGGCGTGAAAATCGAGAAAAGCCATCATCATCGCATAACGTTTAACGACGACAAAGCCCTGATCAGCCATCCTTGATTAGCCAAGTGGAGTCGACACTCAATCCAAGAAACGATTCAGTCCTTGCCGAAGCTCGCTTCGGCCAAGAGCTGATGGGTAACTGATGATGCCTAAAAAACATGTGTATGGGCCCAGAACGTAGACCCAAGAGACAAACCACCAACAAAGTTTAAGGTGGGCTTAGAGGCAAAGTTTCTGGGTTGCCCAGATGAGCTCGGCCCATGACGACATCCCGATCACTTTTAAGGCGCGAGCCCAAAGTTAGAACTAGCCCGACCACGATAAATAGGTAACATGGATGGTCCACCATCCTAAACTGACGATAAGCCAAGATTTAGTCTCCATGATCCGCCTCCACCACATATGAAGATCCTCAGCCACCGCCGCCCCCACTATCCTTAAATATCTCAGCTTGACGATAAGGGAACAGGATTCTCATCGCCGCCTATCAGCGTCATCGTGGATCACCCACGATAAATACCGAAAGAATTCCATCAAGAGAGGTACACAATAACAAAACTATCAATAATTGATCTACGATAACAAAACTATCGATAATTGATCTTTTTTGATCTTTTTTCTTCGTAGCGTTAAACCGACTTAAAGATCGCGCGACGCGCCAACATTCCCTCATCGGACCACCATTTATGTACAGGTTATATATCGATTCGGCCCAACAAACAGCCCGGCGACTCCAATAAGCTCCATCAAGAGAAAAAGCACCATCACCAATGATCCCATTCTGGCTGGTTGGCACTTGGCACTTGGTATGGAATTTGACACGTTGCTGGAGAAGAAAGAGGAAAATGATTGAGGGGTGAATTGCAGAGGCACACATGACTTTCATATTAATGATTGTCATCTCTCCATCTGTGCTTGTTGCCTCCACTCCACTTCCACGAGAATATCAAAGGCACTGTACGAACCCCCGCCTAAAGCAAAAGCAGTATACTACAGTGTTATACTGCTATGTTATATTGTCCTTGCCCCTGTCCTCTTGAGTCGCCCATGTAACAGCTCCTGGGAAAACCTGATTACCTGCTGCCACCCACTTCAAGTTGTATGCTTTTAAGCTTTGTACGGAAAGGTGTCGTCAAAAGTTCTGGTATGAGAGAAGATGTAAGTGTTTGAATGTTCATAAAGATGAAAAGAGAAGAAGATCATCTTCGTGTTGTTTGATTGGGGAAGTCCAAGTCTTACAATTAGATATGGAGTTGGACGCACTTTATTGACCTGTTAACTTGTATATTATATATTAAGTGTTGATGTATCTTACAGCACAGAGAGAGGGAAATGTGTAGTCCGGTCAAAAATTCAATCTTTGTATTGATTTAGTCAGTTCTTCAAATTTAGGGGAGATTTGTAAGCTGTAGCCTGCAGGGTTCCTGAAGTGTTTCCGCTGTTAATCACATCACAGTGATCACACTACCATTTCTGTAAGGTAACATAGCGAAGATTTTGGGGTGGGTGGGTCGTGGGAGAGGAGAGGATGTCTGGGGCGGGGCAAGCCGTGGAACGGGTGGGGTTTGGGAAGATGGAAAAGAGGCGTCCATCTTCAGACTCAGACTCAGAAGCCGAAACAGTGAGAAAGGGAGGGTCTGTGGGCATGGACCATGTTCTTCTGGCTCTGCGAGAATCCAAGGAAGAGAGGGATGTTCGAATTCGAAGCCTTTTCAATTTTTTTGACTTGGCCAATCTCGGATATTTGGACTATTCCCAGATCGAGGCTGGCCTCTCTGCCCTTCAAATTCCTCCCGAGTACAAGTACGCCAAGGATCTTCTAAAGGTATGCGATTCCAATAGCGATGGGCGTGTTGAGTATCAAGAGTTCCGCCGCTATATGGATGATAAGGAACTCGAGCTTTATCGCATCTTTCAGGCTATTGATGTCAAACACAATGGCTGCATTTTGCCTGAAGAGCTCTTGGATGCCCTTCTCAAGGCTGGTACTTTCTTTTCTTTACTTCCAGTTATACGCTATTAAGATGCATTCCTAGTCTTGTGGTCAAAATACTTAGCTTGTTTCCATTTGAGCCACTCTTACATGCTCCAAAAACTTGCTACAACAGAGTGTGAAAGCCATACATCTTTATTGGGTGGATTTTCCTTTTTTTTTTTCTTTTTCAAAACAATTTAATGGAGATTTCTCTTTTTAATAATATTTGGCTTGATAATTGGCATCCAAGGCTTTTTGCCAGTTTGCTAAACAGTCCACCTTCTGGAGTTCTATACTATGTGGTAGTTGCTTAGACATATTTGGTCACCCAAAATCTGCCAATCTGAAATATCTAGGATCCTAATTTCAGATTGATTAGATTTGAAGTATGTCAATCTAGCAAAGCCTTCGACCTGGCTAGTTGTAATCCATTCCACCATATCTAAAACCATTTTCCAATTGCAGCAATGTTTCAGCTTTGAAAATAACTACTATGTTTATCCCTTGCCCATGGTATTTATCTCAAGACCACAATATGCTTGATTCTGTTAGGTTAAACTAGCTTGTCGCCTATACTAATGCATGTGATATTGTCTTGCCAAGCTGTCCTATGAAAAGGTATTTCAACCCTATTTTATTTTGAAGGTTTTGACCCACATGAGTTCATTGTCTCCATGTGTTCCTGTCAAATGCAAATTCTGCTCAATCTTTATTGGCTCATATTTTGAGTTCAATGCTCAATCTTTCATAAAATCATATGCTCGTATGCTGTATTCTTTTTTCTCTGAAGCAGGTTTTGGATATCCTCTAAACCATTTACACTGCCTCTGGGGTCTCCTCTCTGGGTTAATGCAGGAACAGCCTGATTACCTCAGCTTCAATGTTAACTCCCATGAGGATAAATGTATCAACTCTGTAGTGAGTGCTAGTGTTCCCTTTGATGTTAAAGAGTTGTTCCTGTGAGGATATGACTTCTAGTTTTTCTTTTGGTTTCTAATATATTTATGTTTTATATATATATACAAAAAATTATATATATATATATATATATATATATATATATACACAAAAAACAAAAAATCTAAAATTTTACTTTTTTTTCCCATGGCTTGAATCACCTGAAGTTCATTCAGCTCATGCTAGGATATGGCTTCAACACATGCATGGAGTCACTAAAAAATAGATAGCAAATACAAAAATAAAAAAACCACTTTGATAGTAAGAAATAGCTGGCTCAAAATAAGATACATGGTATTTCTTGATACTAGTATCCCTTCATGAATAGAAAATGGAAAGTTATGATTGATACTACCTTGGCCCAAAGCAATATTTTCTATATGAATTGAAGGCACTTATTTGAGTCATTGTCTGAAGTAGGATAAGCGTGGGTGTTGATCTCATTTGCTGGTGATTTTGACTATTAGTCCATGAATGGCTTTGTTTCTAAAATAGGTATCTCTGTAGTAGTAGGATTGTAGGATTAGAGCTGGTACTGGTAGTGTTATAAGGTAGTAGGGTTAGAGCTGGTACTGGTATTGTTATGAGTGAGTGAAACCAAGGGAAAAGGTATCTAGAAGCATTTCTTGTACTGAAAATTCCTTCCCATGAGAAAAAGTATCCATTGGATGGACAAACTTGCTCAAAGAATGTAACACCATGGTGGTGAAGTAACCTTTTTTCTGAGCGGATGAAACAACTTGTAATCCATCTAAGTAGGTGAGTAACCAACAAAAGTATATTCAAGTGTTCTGAGTTTAGCCGAACTGGATTCCATTGATGGTGCCAGTTGACTGCTTTGCTTTTTTGATTCCTTTAACAGGAAAAGAAGAGAATAAAAGGACAGAGAAAGGGATGGCGTGGCGTGTGGCTTGTTGAATAGTAGATTGAACATCTGGATTCTCAACATTACCATCATTGTTTCTATTTAAGATGGCCTATTTGTATCACATTGTAACACACATAGGGACTGCACTCCTTTTAAAAGATCCATGTGACATGTATTCAATGAAGAGGGAACTTCTAGTGCTTTAGAGAATTTGTATCTCTCCCCCTTTGTTTGGTATCCTTGGAGGTGCAGGTCTGGCAATAGTCATACCAGAAGATACATCTTGTATATATTCTTAAAAATGGGAAAAGCATTGACATTGTTTGTAATCTGCCCTAGGGATAAGTAAAATAACTGCAACACTTAGGCCACATTAAGTTGACATGGTACAAAAATGTGGGAAAGGTAGAAGACAATATGGTTGAGATGTTTAGGATATATATTATACAATCCGACAGAGGTTATGGTTGAAGGTAGTCTGTGTATCATTTCATTTGATCTTTCTAAGCCCTGACTTTGCCTCGACAGTTGTGCCATGATGTGTGAAAAGCCTATATATAGTGGATAAACTCCTGTCTTTTTGTTACGAAATTGACCATAGATAAGTATCCTTTTATTTGGTAGAGTTCAATAGACCCATCTTTCTGACCTTCATGTTACCCATCTCAAGAGAAATGTCAGAGCCAAGGAGCTTAAGTGAAAAAAAAAAGAAGAGGAAATTTGTGTTACCTGAATCAAGTAGTTGGGGCTCTAGGTTCTGTTAGGTTGATTTGGGATAAGAAATCCTTTCTGGTGGTTGTCTGACTGCATCACAAAACATTTTATCTGAACTGATATGAAGGTTCCAATTAGTGAGATACTAATAGAAAAAAAAAGGGTCCTAGTAATGAGATACTTTCCTGGTCCTTTACCTTCTTTGTCTTCATTTTGTTTCTCTGTTTGATTTGTATTTATTTATTTTATTTGGAATTTATCAGTGGATGGTGACATGCTAAAGTAGTCTAGATATACTTTTCTTTTATCCTAGTGTGTTTTGTGTGTGTGTTGCCTACAGATGATATATTTGGAACTATTTTTCATCTTTTAGTGCTTTTTTTTTTCTTTTCTGGATTTCCATAGAGCATTAGATACTACAACTTTGACTTATGATATATGAAGTCTGGACTTGTTTTGATGTGTGAAAGGAAATTATTTTCTTTTCAAATCTATTCACATTATTTGTAGATAGTAAACAAGATTTATATATGTAAGACAGTCTGTTAGGGTGCCCAACTAGTTGGGGGAAATGCCAAGATGTGTGGTCAAGGCGCATAATTGAATCCCCGAATTACCTAGTGCTGATTGTGGAGGGTGTAATCAGCCCCCTGAGATTTGGAATCACCATTGAGAGAAGGTTTCTTAGTTATCAGGGAAAAAAAAATCTATAATAGGGGTTTGGGACATGTTTATTTATTTATGTTAATATGTGTAGTAGGCATATCCAGTCAGTGGTTTCCATTTTACAAGTTTTTTTCATCCTATAAGCAGCATTGGTTTCTCCTTTTTTCAGGAATTGAAATTGACGATGAGGAGCTTGCCCGTTTTGTGGAACATGTTGATAAGGATAACAATGGAATTATAACTTTTGAAGAATGGAGAGATTTTCTTCTGCTCTATCCCCACGAGGCAACCATAGAAAATATCTACCAGTACTGGGGAAGGGTATGCCTTGTAGATATTGGCGAACAGGCTGTTATCCCAGAAGGCATAAGCAAGCATGTACATACAAGCAAATATTTGCTTGCTGGGGCAGTAGCAGGAGCTACTTCCCGTACTGCAACTGCTCCTCTTGACCGCCTTAAGGTGGTTTTACAAGTACAGACTACACATGCTCACATTGTTCCAGCCATAAAGAACATATGGAAGGAAGGCGGTGCATTGGGGTTCTTCAGGGGTAATGGATTAAATGTTGTGAAGGTTGCACCCGAAAGTGCTATTAAGTTTTATGCATATGAAATGTTTAAAAATGTCATTAGAGATGCTAAAGGGGAAGCCAAGGGTGATATTGGTGCTGGTGGCAGACTTATTGCTGGTGGTATGGCAGGAGCTGTGGCACAAACTGCTATTTATCCATTAGATCTTGTGAAGACCCGGTTACAGACCTATACAAGTGAAGGTGGAAAGGTTCCGAAGTTGAAAACACTGGCGAGCAATATATGGTTTCAAGAGGGACCTCAAGCCTTTTACAGAGGGCTTTTACCATCTCTTCTTGGGATCATTCCTTATGCTGGAATTGACCTTGCTGCATACGAGACCTTGAAGGATATGTCAAAGACATATCTGCTTCATGATGGTGGTATGGTATTCTTTATGTTTGGCTTTAGCTTTTCATTTTTCTCCCTTGCTGTTCTGTTTTTGCTTAATCATGCACAGATATTTCAAGAAGATGGCTTTCTGACAATTTGCTTTTGCTCTAGAACCTGGACCTCTTGTACAACTGGGTTGTGGGACAATTTCAGGGGCTCTTGGAGCAACATGCGTTTATCCATTGCAGGTTATTAGAACAAGGTAAAAATCTGGCATTTGCATTACCTTGGCTACTTGTTTTCTGGTCTGTCTTGAGTGGTTTTCTTCTGGTTTACCTGTACTAGTTTTGCGTTATTATCTTTACATGCGTTTCTGTTGAAGATGATCCTATTGTTGCTTCTCAGAATGCAAGCTCAACGCACTAATACGGATGCTTCTTATAATGGAATGTCAGACGTATTTCGTAGAACTTTTCAACATGAAGGTTTAAGAGGTTTCTACAAGGGACTCTTCCCAAATCTTCTCAAAGTTGTGCCATCTGCAAGCATTACATATCTGATCTATGAAACAATGAAAAAAAGCCTAGATCTTGATTAGGAAATGTAATAAATATGCCCAATGGCAACCAAGATGATTAAGCATTGGTATCACTGATGATGAAGATAACAAGAGATGAAGATAAAATAAGATTACTAATCCAGTAGTTGATATACTGTTCAAAATACACGATAGGTGGTAATTACACGTGGTAGTGCAAGATTTCGTGGTGAAGAATGTTCTGGTTCCGCTTTTGGTGAACTAATTGTTGAGACTTCAGAAACAAGATTACACTGTGAACTTCTGACTGCCAGGTCATAGATGGCCCTTTTCTTTTTCTCCAAAATGAAACAAAAGATACCTGTTTGCCCCTTTTGCTTGTAATCATAGTGAGGTTGTATGAAAATCTTTGACCTAAGTTCCTCGTCTCCATTCTGGTAGAGGTACAGGAGGAGGCAACACTAGTTTTTAATCGTTTGGATTTGTAATCGACGTACGGATTTTGTATCATTTTTGAGGAATGACCTTAGCCAAAAAGGTCAGTGAACTTTTAGGTTATGTTCCATGTACATTAGATTAGTGTCAAAAGGATTCATTTAGCTATAGCTATGGTTGGGTTGGGGATATTTGGATTTTTAACCTTCTAACTAATTACTACCAAATGAACCTCCTTTGAAGGACATGGAATGGATTTGATCAATGTTTTCGTGACCCTTGAACTTCATTTTTGACCTCTGCACGAGCTCACTTGCGTTTTCACTCAACATTCTTTTAAGTGCTTTCCTTTTTAGGACATGGATTTTCTTTACCTAATGTCTGAAAATGCCCATGGAAATAGTTCCTTTTAACCTGTGAGCTGTACAGAGACTGCCCTGTGTGAAACTTTCAGGAAACACCCATGGTAGATGATGCTATCTGATCACTTTGTTTTCTTAAGTTTTGTGTTTCCTAAGTTGTGTAGTGTAATGATGGGCGCAATGCAGTTGATGTATTGGAATGCTTTTAACCTTAAGAGTGATAGAAGTATCATTGTGGCAGGATCAACAAATATTGGGATTGAAATTCTTTCTAGGTTGAGCTCTCCAACCTCCATAATATGTTTGTTCTTGGCAGTGTCTTGTGATTCTTCCCTTTTAATTGAAGGGTTTTTTCATGGATCTTTTCTGTTTATTAATGGCTGGTGCTGCTTGCTGATTTTTCACATGCATCAATTCTTGCTTTTATTACTAGTGGATTCCTCTCAGCAGGATGGAAGGGATTAATTAGACTGTACCTCTCAGCAGAAAACCTTTTATGGGAGTCGTAAAATTATAAGAGTTTTGGCTTATAGGAGACCCAGAAGGTTTCAGAAGAAATAATCATCATCAGAATATCAGAATGCAACCCGAATTAGCACCCTAATAAACAATATAGTTTATTCATCCCTTCGAAACCCTCCCGCTGCCCCCATATGGCATAATTTTGACTGAGCTGCAGTTGAAATTCATGCATGGATACATATAGGAAAGGACCATATATGGAGTGTCTCAGTCGTCCTACAGGTACAGGTGTTGGATCTACTTGTCCACTTGAGTGAGGGAAGGGGTTTCTAAACCATTATATATGATGCTAAGATGAGATAAAATTAAACTGATCAGTAGAAAGAAAGACGACCAGCATACATGGAAAAAGGAGTGAAAGAAAAAGAAAGCGAACACTGAAAATAGAGACAACCCAACCAGTAGATGACATGAATCGATCTTTTTCTTCCCTTTGTGTGTTTTAGCTTTTGTGTTTGAATGGATTAACTAAACATCAGCTTGTTTAAGCCGAGGAAGGAACGGTAGAAGTAAGAAACCCGGAAGAAAGGCTTGGCCTCCCCTTAGCCTCGATGACTTGCCTGTTTTCCCCTCGCATCCCCTCTATCCCCTATCATATCAGAAGAGGTGAGGTATAAGGCAACCGTATCCCCACGTGAAGATATTATTGCACGGCATTATTACCATTTTCTTCTTCCTTTTCTTCCTCCACATCTCTCTGCAGGGTGCAGTCACAATTCAAAGAGAAAGAAACATATGAGAGTGTGTTGTTTGTTTCCTCCTCCTCATATTTTCTCTAGTATATAAGGACCTTCCAGCTCCCCCACCTACACATGGTTGTCGAAGGAAAAGAAGAAAAAACAGATCATCAACAAAGAGGATCACAATTGGAAATCGGAATGGTCCCCCATTTTCCATTATTCTCATATTGGTTCGTGTGCTTATCTCCACTAAGAATATTTTTATTCCTCTGCTTTACATAAATTACTCTGCTATCTACATCATTACTCTGTTTTTAAACTCCCGTTTCTTCCTTCTTTTGGAAGAGTGAGGGAGGGCCTAGTCATTCCTGAGAAAAAAACTAAAGCTAAAGAAAAAAAACGAATGAGAAAAAGGTGATAACAGGTGGAGGGTGCCTTGTCTAAAGAAGTAAATGGAAGGATAAAGAAGGGAAAGGTAGTTAAAAAGGCATTTATGCAACAAAATGGGTAGGTGCACAGGCATTTTAAAGTAGTAGGAATAATAATATTTAAGCAGATAAGTCCTCCTTTTTAAGGAGAAGAATCAGCTTTGCACCGTCCGTTCTCGGTCCTCTTACCCCATTCAAATACTTGAGAGAATCCCATGTATTTAAAGGTACTGATCCACTTGTGTTGCTGAATGCTAAATGCAGAAAGATCACTCAGTCTCAGTCTATCAATCATATCAATCATATCAATCAATGAATGCATAATATATGTGTGGGTATCGATATAAGTAATAAAGAAAGAAACATAGACTCTGGGCTGGACATCCATGGAAATGGAATATAACTTATCCCACATTTCCATTATAATAATTTTTCTGCTCGTGGCAAATTCATCCCATGGTGGGTTCCCATTGGGCTTGAAGTTTTCCTTTATCATGTACGAAACTACTCCAGGCCCATAAAATATACAGAAAAGTGGGGAAGTAAAATATTAAATAATTATAGATTCATGGGGCTGGACACAGGCCTTAATCCTTATTGGGTATGGCGTGGAGTACTGGAGGCCGGAGGGAGATGCATATATATGTATGCAAATATGCAAAATGCCAATTGGCAAGAAGGTTAGTGATTTTCATTTTTGTGCGTTTGGGCATGGCATGCAAACCAAAGAGAAAGCATATATAGATAGATCATAGATGTGATGTAGGGGAGTAAGGAAGAAAGAGGAGATTATATTGGTGGGGGTATGAAAGAAGATGAGAAAACAGGATGGGAATTATATTGGTGGACCTATCGGGGTGATTCATGTAATAAGGAAATGCAAAAGCCTGAAACAACTCCACCAGGTTCATGCCCATATGGCCACCGCTGGCATCCTATGGAGTTTACACCACCACTCTTCCTTGCTCCTCACCAACATCCTCACTGCCTTCACCAACCTTCTCCCCACCACTAACGCCTCTCCAGCATCTCTTACTGTTACAGCCTATTATGCCCTCTCACTCTTCAATCTCATCCCAAACCCATCAACCTTTGCCTACAACACCATGATTCGAGCTCACACCCTCCTTTCCTCCCCGCTCCCTGCACTCGCCATCTTTGTCAGCATGCGTCGCCTCTCTGTCCCACCCGACGCTCACACCTTTCCTTTCTGCCTCAAAGCTTGCTCCCTTCTCCCTGCGCTTCCCCTCGCCCAAACGCTTCATTCTCAAGCCTTCAAGTTCGGGTTTGGGGCCGATTTATTCGTCTGCAACACCCTTATTCATGCTTACTCCGTCAATAAACATCTGCATCATGCATGCCAAGTGTTTGACGAGACTTCTCTTAAAGATGTCGTCTCATACAATGCATTAATCGACGGCTTCGTTAAGGTTGGCGACACTGGCCGTGCACGTCAGCTCTTCGACGAAATGCCCATCCGAGATGCCGTGTCCTGGGGCACCCTCTTAGCTGGGTATGCCCAGAGTAGGGACATGGACCTCTGCATGGAAGCAATTCAACTCTTCAATAATATGCTCGTTTCCGCTGTGCGTCCAGATAACATTGCGCTGGTTTCTGCGCTCTCTGCTTGTGCACAGCTTGGGGAGTTGGAACAAGGCAAGTCTATACATGTCTACATTAAGCAGAATAGAATCCCAATCAGTGCCTTCTTGACAACAGGCTTGGTGGACTTGTATGCAAAGTGTGGATGTATTGAAACTGCTAGGGGGATATTTGAGTCTAGCCAGGACAAGAATTTACTCACATGGAACGCCTTGCTGGTCGGGCTCGGTATGCACGGGCGTGGCCATCTATCACTTCATTACTTCTCCAGAATGATAGAGGAGGCTGGAATCAAACCAGACGGCGTGAGCTTCTTGGGAATTCTTGTGGGGTGCAGCCATGCAGGTCTGGTTAGTGAAGCCCGTCAAATTTTTCAGGAGATGGAAGTTGTCTATGGAGTTCCTAGGGAGCTGAAGCATTATGGTTGCATGGCAGACTTGCTTGGACGGGCTGGTTTGATCAGAGAAGCAATGGAGATGATAGAGCGCATGCCTATGTCTATGAGGGGGGATGTGTATGTGTGGGGTGGTGTGCTTGGCGGATGTAGGATACATGGGAATGTTGAGATGGCTGAGATAGCAGCTGAAAATTTGATGATTTTAAAACCTGAAGATGACGGAGTCTACTCGATCATGGCCGACATTTATGCCAATGCAGGACGATGGGAGGATGTTGCAAGGATAAGGAGGTTGATGAATAGCAGACAGGTCAAGAAGAACCCCGCTACTAGTTTGGTTCAATTGAACGATTAATGGTGGCCGCCGTTTTCATGGCAATGTTAATGCAGGGAGGGACTGCATGCAGACGGAGAGGGGAAAATAGAATGTTATTATTATTATTATTGGTTAGAAAGTTGAAAATAATAGTAGTGCATGATGACAATATTGATATTTGTATTATTATTGGTTAGGAATTTGAAAATACTAGTAGTGCATGATGACAATATTGATATACTAATATAACAAATTATTAGTTTGCTTAAACCTTTTTATATCTTATTTAAAATTATGGAAAAAGCTTATAAAAAAATGAAAATCGAGAAAGAAATTTTAAAATATATATATATATATATATATATATATATATATATATATATATATATATATATATATACAAGATTTAGCTTAAGTGGTTAAAAGTGGAGAGTGGTATAGTTTTAAGTTTTATATGATAAATTTGTAAGAAACAAAATATTAGAATGTAATGTAGAATAAATAGTGGGTACAAAAAAATTAAAACTATATATTCTGTATTTATCTGCAAATTAAAACGAGAGAGAAATGTTAATAAGGCCAATGCTTGTGAAATGCATAGAGTGACAGACTAATTTTTTTGGACAAAACTAAATGGGGTTGCGCTGGCTTAGATGCTTCTTAATTCATCAAACTGTAATAAAATTGGGAAGGGCGAAATTTATTTTGCCTTTGCTTTTAACTCCCCAAATCAAACGGCCTCGCCTGACTAAACTGTGACAAAATATTTTATAGTTTTTTACAAAAAAAAAATAATTAATGTAACTAAAATTTATTAACTAATATATTATCAAATAACTAATAATAAATACAATGAAATAAAAATAAATTTTTTAATATATTATATATGTGTATATTGAAGTATAAAATAAAATAATAAAAATTATTTTTAAAATATAATCTAAGTCGTACTATTATTATTATTTTGGACACGATTCATACTACTGCTCGGGCCCATTTCTACCCCGAAACCATTTCCCTAACTTTCGATATTTCGTGAAAATCTCGCCCTCGGAAATAATTCGGACAACTTATCAATTAAAAAATCTAAAAATCACAATATCTCATAATTCGACGAACTTTTTGTAAATCTCTATTCAAAGACAAGAAAAAACAAACACTACCTTAAATCTCACAGATAGCACCAAACGAGATAAAAGTTCATACTCACCTGGGGATTGCACTAAACATGTGACATTATTAAATTTCCTTGTCTCAGCCCCAACCGACCAATTGGCCTCAATCCGAAGACAAAATTAACTCGCTTAATCCTACGTACTAAATACGCCCAGCCAGTTAACGGACGGATCCCACCGGCCCAATTTAAATGGGGTTAGGGGTCCCAATTTAAATTTGAATGGATAAGAATATATATTAAGATACACTCCCCCGGCCCGAACCCAACCCCATATGGCTAGCTACTTTGAGAACGTTCTAGGTGGAGGCGTCTGTTAATAAAAATATTGTGAAGACAAGACAGGTGGTGCTTCAAGAGGCTTCCAGGATGAAGTTATCTGGTGACTCTAGGACACGTGGCGCTTCAACAAGCTTCCACGATGAGGGTATCTTAGGAGTCCAGGACAAGTGTCCTTTAGCTGTTCCTCCAGAAGCCTTTTTTTTTTTTTTCCTGTTTTAGATATATATAGGAGGAAACCCCAAAGGTTGCTTTCACATAAGATTCGAAATTGGAATCGCTTCGGTTCGAAGTCTCATATATATTGATTTTGCTGAAGTGCAGTGAGCTAGCTAAGACAGGCTGCTTCCCTTAGATCTTTTTCTCTGTATTGCAAGATGATGACGGGTTTCAGCTTAACAAGGGTAGGTTCCCCTACTCTCTCTTTCTCTCTATATTTTCATTTCCTGCCTGCCTGCTGTATAGCAACAAAGCAGATGTTTTTTGTATATATGTTGCAGGGTAAGTTGAGATACATGGTGAACCGCCTAAGAAGTGGAAGCCAAAGCCATTACAATTACACGTTCGCCACATCAACCTCCCCAAAGATGCAGGGTCAGGGTAATGCATCCACAGCTGCCAACTTGGGTGAGGAGCGAAGGGGAAGGGGAAGGGGAAGGGGATCAGTGAAAGGGGATTTTGTGCCTGTATACGTGGCGTTGGGAATGATAGTGATGTCACTGACGATTGGGCTCCACACGGCGGCGCACGAGCTGATGTATTCTCCGGAGGTGCACCTAAGGAAGAGCAGGAGGGAGACACTTCCGGAGGTGGAGGACCCTGACACTGTGGTTGATGAGGGTGACAAGTTCATTAAAAAATCATGGTTTAGAAAGATGGCCCACGTCCAGGACCTTGACCTACTCCCTCGTCCTACTCCTATCCACGAAGACCCTCTCACAATGTACCCTTGTTTCTTTCTTTCTTTATTCTTATTCTTAAGAGTTAGAATCAGCGAGTAAGCATGAATTTTCTTCACCCTTCTTACTAACTAACTAATACGACTCTGACTCTGGAACTAATTGTGCAGGCCGCCACGCGCAGAGACGCTCAAGTCAGTGGGCATTAATCCAAAAACCCACTGAGACAGGACTCTTTTCATTTTGCTTTGGCTTTGTAATAAATAGTAAATAAAATGTGGCAGGGCTGGGCTGGGCTCCTCATCACATGAGATGAGGATTCCTCTGCCTCTGCGTCTGTAAAGTGGTAACTACGTACTACTGTGATTACTAAGTAATAATAACAGTGTTGCATCTTCATTTGCATTCAACTCCACAGCTTGGTCCTCGCAAAGAAAATCTTCTGGTTTGCATAATTTGTCCAGCCGTATCTCTAGACTCTCCATGTTAGGGCAGAGCTGGATCCATAGGCAACCTTAAAAAGATGACAGATATTAATCATTAAGTATTGACTGAAACAAGTAAATGAAAGATTAGTATACCTCGCCTTGCAGTGTTCAAGGTTTGTAAGATTCAGTGTGCCTCTCTTATGGAGTCGTTCCTATCTTCTAAGAGTATATATTGACGCACCAAAGGAAATGACTTTCTATTATGGTTATTGGCCATCTTTTTTCACCTTGGGATGATCCAATTTTGTTGTCACTGGCCTGAGAAAATGTATCCCATATATAGCAATGCAGATATCAAATGGATCATCATCATCTTCTTCTTCTTCCATCTTCCATCCAACAAGAATATATAATCAGACCCTATCAGAATGAATGAATTTTACTTTCATTCCTGTTCTTCACGATCTAAAAGAATACCTGTCCCAAATCCCTTGGGACTGGACTGAAGAGCTCTGTTAATGCCCGTCAACGTCTCATATATGGCATCCGTTTCAGGATGTGAACAATCTGCCACAAAAAACTCATGAACAAGGCCATCTATTTCAATAAAGGAGCACCCAGGTTGCTTCTTGATTCGTTGAATAGCCATGTCTTTCCTAACTCTCTTCACATCACCCCACCTCAATGCTGAAGCATAAACGTTGGACAAAAGGACACGAGCTCCGCACCTTCTTGGTTCCAATTCCTCAATTCGTTTCGCTGCAAACTCTGCCATTTCTATATTCCCATGATTCCGACATGCAAAAAGCAGGGATCGCCATATAACCACGTCAGGTTGAATGGGTAGCGTACGGATGAACTTCTCTGCCTCAACCAATAGGTTAGCGCGGCCAAGAAGATCAACCAGGCAACCATAGTGTTCAATGTTGGGAGTGAGATTGTAAATTTGAGTCATAGCATTGAAATAATAAAGGCCTTTATCCACAAATCCACCATGGTTACAAGCACACAACAAGCCTAGGAAGGTGATCTCATTGGGCCTGACATCAGTGAGCATTTCCATTTGTGAGAACAAGTGCAGTGCTTTATCAGACTCCCCATTCATGGCAAGCCCAGAAATCATCGCCGTCCATGAAAATATATCCGGCTGAGTCAACCCATGAAAGATTTCAAGTGCTTTTTGTGTATCTCCACACTTTGAATACATACCAATTAAACCGTTCCTAACTTTGAGGTCCATCTCAATGCCATTCCTTTCACAGTATGAATGAATCCATCTCCCCAGAGCCAGAGCACCCCAATGACCACACGCAGAAAGGACACAGGCAATTGTTGCTGCATCTGCTGCAAAACCACCAATCTGCATTTCCCTAAACAGCTCAATTGCTTCCTTAAATAAATCCGACTGGGCATACCCAGCAATCATAGAAGTCCAACACACTATGTTTCTGTCCGGAATTCTGTCGAACATCTTTCGAGCGTCCTCTATTTGCCCACATTTGGAGTACATATCAATCAGAGAGGAGCCCGCAAAAACATCTAAAGTGAATCCACTTGTCGTCATAAACAGCCCGTGAATTTTCTTGCCAAGATCGAGTAATCCAAGCCTTCCACAAGCAGAAAGAGCACTTACTAGAGTGACATGGTCCGGAGTTGGAGAACCAGCGCCCAACAACTCCCCGAAAACCTTCAACGCTAGCTCGTAGCGATGGCTCTGCAAATACCCAGAGATCATACTATTCCAAGATACCACATCTCTAATCAAAGTCGGAAGCATATCAAACACGGCACGAGAAACTTCAACCGCACCAGAAGAAGAATACGCAGATATGAGAGCATTTTGCACGAAAACATCGGGAAAGACCCCCCATTTGAGGGTAGAAGAATGAAGTTCACGGGCTTTCTGGAGAAGGGAGAGTCGGGCGCAAGCTTTGAGGACGAAAGGAAAGGTATAGTTATCGGGTGGGGTGCCATTTCGCAGCATAAGATTGTAAAGAGCGATCGTTTCTGTGGGGAAGGAGCTGCGAGAGTAGGCTCTGAAGATGGCATTCCATGCGAAGACATTAGGGTTACGAATTTGAAAGAAGAGAGTTCGAGAGAAGGCGAAGTCATGACGATGATGATGGGAGAAAGAATAATAGAGGAGTTTACTGGAGATGAAGGGGTCTCTGAAGATGCCTGATGCTATGGCATGAGACAAAATTTGGTTAAAGGCACCCGGATGTGAAAAATTTTCCAACAGAGAGAGAGAAAAGTTGTGGTACGACTGCCTATAGCCCCATCCCCTGAATGCCCTTCTCCATCTCCATCTCCATCTCCAGGAAATGGTAATAAAGGGAAGAAGGAGCATTTTTACCCACTGCCTGAGGAGTGAGGAGTGAGGGCTGTGCAGTGCATGCAGCCTGTGGTGACCGAAGGCGCCCTCACCCTCCCTATTTACTCACATCACACCCTTTGACATCATAAATTATAGATGGACGATCATATAAACTAATTATGACATCTATCTTATAAAAATGTGAATAATTAAATGATAATACGAGGCTAATTAATGTCTCATCAATCTCTCTAGATATCATGCCCAAAAACATTCCTAACATATTAAGGCTTTTTTCGCCCAAATTAGTTTAATATTTATCAATATCATTGAAAAGTTCAATCTATTTCTCATATTTATAATTAATCTAAATGAAATAATTAAAGTATATCTCTTTTAAGGATTTAAAATGTGAATACAAATAGATTTTTGTTATAAAATAGCGTAAAAAAATGCAAAACTAAAGATAATTATGTTATTATCTTTATTATTATCTAAAGAGAAAATGAATAAAAAAAAAAGATACTTAAGGACAATAAAGGGAGAGAGAGAAGACTTTTCATTGAGATGATCTTACAAAGAAGTGAGGGAGGCCTTTTATAGGCATCATGTACAAGGGTTCATTAGTAACTTTAAATGACCTCATAATGATGTTAATAATGACCATCATAAAACATGTTCATAAACTTCCAAATTGAAGTTTATTCATGAATCTATAAGAGACATTAAGTGATATAATGTCTATCATTCATTACACAATTAATGTGGTCATTCACCACGTGACCCTTCATTTATAACACTCCCCTTGAATGACCACTATAAAGAATATGACTCATTAAAACATTGCTAGTAAAAACCCTATGGAAAAACCTAGCAAAGGAAAAAAATTACAATATTCATATGATGTTATAAATTGTTCTTACTCTGTTATGACTGCCTTGTTAAAAACAGCGATAAATCAGATGGGATAAAACACAGACGAAGGAAAGAAGTGGTACAGCTAACATCTTATCATCAACATCTCCCCTCATGTTGATATATTTAGGTTAGTGCATTCCCGTCTTATGTATTAGAACGAATGTTGAGGTTGGCAATGACTTACGTGAATAAGTCACATTAGATTATCGACATGCTATTGTTGAACATTAATTTCACCACTATTATGGAGTTCATATTATTATAAAGGAACTTTGGAGAAATGTGTTTGGATTCTATCTCCTTTGATTTGTGCGATGCTGTCTGGCATTATATTTAAATAATGTGTCGAGGTTGTCTTTGATAGAGGGGAGTAAGTGATTCTTGGATATGTTGAATGTCATCCGATCTTGTAGCCATATGCATTCATGACTTGCTTTGTGGTGCTAATCTCTGTGATTCAATGATCTTGAGCCCCCATTAATTGGCAAGGATCTCCATAAAATAGTAGTTCCATTACAATTAAACACATACCTTTTTTGTGATATGGCCTTATGTGGGTCTGAAAGGTATCCTGCATTAACATATCTAAACAATTGCTGCTTTGATTCCTTTAAGTAAAATAAACCCATATCAGTTGTTCTTTGGAGGTAGCATAAATATTAGCGATACCATTAAATGTCTTTGGGTTGGGCGTAAGCGCTGGCTGATAGAATTATTGAGAAAGCAATATCTAGTAGAAATCTGGTTCTTAGATACATAAGTGCACCAATGACATTAAAATATGGTACTTTAGGACCAAGTAATTCTTCACCCTTTTCACAAGGACGAAATGAGTTTTTTTTTTCATGTCAAGTGAACGGACAATCATTGGTGAACTTAAATGGTGTGTTTTATCCATATAAAAATGTTTTAAAATTTTCTTAGTATATGCTGATTGATGAACTAAAATTCCAGTAGGGAAATGCTTGATTTGCAGGCTGAGACAAAATTTTGTTTTCCCAAGATATTTTATTTCAAATTCCTTTTTTCAAATATTTTGCTATTCTTGTGAGCTCTTTAGGAGTCCTAATAAGATTTAGATAATAACACACACCAATAATTGCAATCGGTTTTCACGATTTCTTATCGCTAGGCATATAAGGTTGTTTGCATACCCTTCTTTCAATAAATACTCGACGAAGCCCAAGCCACTATGCGTGTGATTGTTTCAATCCATATAGAGATCATTGTAATTTGATTAAGCACATGTGCAGGCATATTATTTGCTTTGAAGCAATTTAAATCCTTTAGGGATTTTCAAGCATATGTCATTATCTATGGATCCATATAGATAGCTATGATGACATCCATGAGGCGCATATCTAGTCTTTGATACATGACTTGATAGAAAGTGGAAAGTGATTGCATCCATGATAGGAGAATATGTTTTCTCGTAGTCAATACCGATCTCTACGAGAAACCTTGTGCCACTAATCGAGTTCTATATCTTATGATCTTATTATTTTCATTGCGCTTTCGTACAAATACCCATTTGTACGCAACAGGCTTTACACCTTTAGGTGTTTGGACTACAGGTCCAAAAACGTCTCGTTCGTGTGAGTTTAATTTTTCCTACATAGCTTCTTTCCCTTTTGGCCAATCATTTCTATTTCGACATTCTTCCACATTTTGTGGTTCGGGGTTCTCATCATTTCTTATGATGTCTAAGACCATTTGGAAAACAAAAATATTATTGATAATAACTTTATTTCGATCCCATTTTTCTATATTGTGCACATAATTTATTAAGATCTCAAAATTTTTAGGTACCTTTACCTCTTCTGGAGATATATGTTCGTTTTTCACCTATTCAGGAGTTTGTTGTTTAATAAGTGCCTTTACGGGGGTTCGTTGTTCATCATGTTCCTCTACAGGGGCATTTTTCTTTGCTTTTGTTCTCTATTCAGAACTCGTCTTTGACCCAGTGGTCTCCCACGATCAAAGCGTGTTTTTTGGATTCATTTGTTTGTCCTTTAGGCACCTGTTGTCTTTGAAGACATTCACGGTAGGATATGTAACTTTGTCACTTTCTTTGCATCAACAAATGCATTTGGTAATTGATTTGCAAGATTCTGTAAATGAATAATCCTTTGAACTTCCAGTTCACATTGATTTGTATGAGGATCAAAATGAGATAATGTGGATGCATTCCAAGTAATTTCTCGTCGTTCTTTTGGAATCGACTTTTCTCCCCCTAATGGTGGGAATGCAATTTCATTAAAATGACAATCTGCAAATCTGGCTCTAAAAAAAAATCTCATGTTATGGGTTCCAAATATCTTATGATAGGTGACGAATCAAAACCTATATAAATCCCAAGTTTACGTTGTTGACCCATTTTGGTATGTTGTGGGGGTGCAATTGGTACATGGACTACATAACCAAAAACTCATAAGTGGGAAATATTTGGTTGTTTACCCAGTACAAGTTGTGAAAGGGAGTACTCATGGTAAAATGTTGGTCTAATTCTTATTAGATTGGTAGCATGCATAATTGCATGTCCCCATGTAGATGTTGGTAATTTGATCTTCATCAGCAGTGGTCTAGCTATTAATTGAAGACGTTTGATCAAAGGCTCCGCTAAACGATTTTGGGTATGAACATGAGCAATAGGATGCTCAATATTTATCCCAATTGACATACAATAGTCATTGAGAGTTTGTGAAGTAAATTCACTAGCATTATCAAGTCTTATTGTCTTGATTGGATAATCAGAGAATTGTGCTCTTAATTTGATCATTTGTGCAAGGAGCTTAGCAAAACCTTATTTCTATGGAAAAGAAGACATACATGTGACCATTTAGTGGAGGCATCTATTAGGACCATAAAATAACGAAAAGGTCCACATGGTGGATGAATAGGTCCACATATATCCCCATGTATTCTTTCTAAAAAAAAAAACTGGTGATTAGACATGATTTTATTAAATGATGGTCTGACTATTAACTTACCTTATGGACAAGGGTGACGGGCTCAGTATAGGTTGTGTAAATTAGAAGTATAAGCATTAGGCGATCTTTGTCACGCCCAATCGGTCAGGCAGGTTGGCGAATCAGACCGGTTTCGGGGTCTGAAATATATCTTGGGAGCTCTTTATTTATTTATTATTATTTTTTTTTTTTTTTTTCAGAGCGTAACTTGTACCTGTGGGTATACAAATAATTTTTGTAATAACCAAAAGTCATTCACATATACAAAGGAGTTACCACTAGAGTGGTATCCATTAAAATCTACACATATGCTAGGGTCCAATTACTTATACAATTACTTATACATGTACATATCTAATACAAACATCGGAGATTGCGAGAAAAAGTCTTGGTGGCACCAATCTCTTAAGATGGCCCACGTCTGTGGTGTGGAATGTCTGTCCTCTTTATCTCCTCTTCGATTACCTACGGATTGAGCATACGATGCTAAACTTTGCGCTTAGTGGGAACATATAAACTGATAACGACCAATAACAATAATAAGCGTCACTATCTTTTTACATTTACTTATGCATATAGCAAGTCTATTCTTATGTGACTTCTAACTCATCTCATATCATACATGTGAATTTTATTCTTTGATTCCTTATCATTATCTTGTTCACTATTACTTTCGTGTCATGTATTTCTGAGTTTGTAACTCATATCTACTACATGTATGATAGATCAAATCATATTCAAAGTAAACTTATGCGGTATACAATAGGCAATTGAACAAATCAAATCATATCAATTTCATACAGGTTCAAATCGAGACTAATACCAACCATAATGAATTTCTTTTATCACTATCTGACCGAGCCATTAATCAACTCACTTTAGAAATTACGTTTAGATGCAGGATGCCAGTTAAATCTTTTTAGTTTTAGTTTTATTAATTTTCATTTTCAAAGAATGTATAGCACAGATACCTACTTATTGACGGAATTGTAGTTTCAAAGTGAGCCGGTTTACTCCGACGTTTTCAATCAAAACATTTATTTCGTCTTATTAAAATTTTCTTTTCAAAAGTGTGTGACCGAATCTGGAAACTTGACAGGTTGGTGGATCAAAAGGCTGAACTGGTTACTCAGAAGCGTTTCAATCAAAACATTTATTTCGTCTTAATAAAATTTTCTTTTCAAAGTGTCTTGACGAATCCCAGAAACGACCCAGGTTTGGCGGATCAATGGAGCTGGTTTACTGGAGCATTTTCAATTATCTTTCAAAACATTTGTTTATGTTATTCCATTTTAGACTTTTTAATTACATAAAAGCACTTCTTTTAGACAATCCATAAACACTTATAATTTCTGAATATAACATTTACATTCAACAAAATGCATTTACAAAATGATTACTTGCTTTTTACTATAATTAATAATGTAGTACTTAAACAATACAATTTTAATGTCATTTTTAAACATGGGTTGTGATTTAACGTATAATTTATGAAATTAGACATTCCTGACGGATTCACTTGGGAATCACACCTGTTTGTCATTCAGTATGGGTGATTTCACACTCGTTATTACCGTCTCACATATGGCTATAGAAGTCGACATTCACGACCAGATTCGCTTGGGAATCACGCACCTTGTCATTGGTAGCAATGTGATTTCCCGCATTCAATTATTAAGTCTCACATATGGCTATAGAAATTCGACATTCCGCAGCCAATTCGCAGAATCTGCCTGTTTGTCGTGGTAGCAATGTGATTCGCATTTAACAATATGATTCACTTTAACTATAAATTTGACATTCATGGCCAGGTCGATTCTTTGAATTACATACGTTTTGTCGTCAGGTAACAATGTGATTTCGCATTTAACAATATGATTCCTTTAACTATAGAATTGACATTCGCAGTAGATTACGATTCTTGAATCACATGCATTTGTCATTACATTAGCAATAATGATTTCGCATTTAACAATTACGGTTCTTAGCCAATTCGGTTGGTGAATCGTCATATTTGGTCGTCAATATCACATTTCAAATCGAGTTTACTTTTATGCGGTAATTTCACTTGTAGTCTGATACTACGCATACATAGTATGTATATGACAAACAGACGAATAACAATCATTCAAATCAATATATATATGCTTATATATATATATATATATATATATATATATATATATATATATATATATATATATATATATATATATATATATATATATTTCACAATTAGCATTCATAACCGATCATAATCACATTTCAATTCCAATATCACTTTCGTATTATCTTTTCAAAGATATAATCAATCCCTATGTACATTTCATATACTCATTTACGTATACTCGTTTATGTACTCGTTCCACGTATACTCATTTATGTATACTCATTCATGTATTCACTCACGTATACTCATTTCCTATACTCATTCATTGTGTACTATTTCATATCCCCATTTACATATGCATTCATATAAACTCATTCCTTGCACTCATTCATGTAATTCGTTTCATGTATACTCATTCATAAATTCATTACATTATGCTCATTCACGTATACTCCTACATTTGTTATCATTTAAGTTGTAATATGATAATCATATATCCTTAACCACATTATGTGTTCATAGACATATTGCCTCTCATGTTCACAATCATGTTTCAATTCGTTTTCATTTCTTTCCATAATCATTTTCATGTTTCATGAACACATCTTTACATTTTCATTTTCTACATTTTCCTTGTTTCATGCCTATTACATATGGCATTCCTTATTCTTGTGAAGTATGATGTATGTGGAATCACACCTCATTCATATATTCTTGTTCACTCTATGAATCTACTCTACTTTGGAAAGTGGAATCAATCAATCGGATCATCAAACTAAAAGTTATAACATTTTCATGCCAAACTAGTCGGTTTGCAGTTACACTAGGCAGTTCATTATTACTAATTTTTCAGGATCTTAACTCCATATTGACACTATCTCTTTGTACTCTTTTAAAGATAAGGTGCTAAGGGTTCTATTCAACTTGAATTGCAATTCAGGCATGAAACTCAAGTTCTGCATCGAAACAACTGAACACTCTATGTTCAAAGCTGGAACAAAATTTGTCTTGCACATTGCCCACTTTGACTGAATTTTTAGGCCACTTAGGATCAGAATTTGCTTGATGCCTACTCTTTAAGTTTTGTTCTCATGGAAGTCTATTTTACGTAGCCCTTGAATAACTCCATCGGATAAGAAATGGGAAGCAGGTATGGCCAAAATACGAACTGGTCGAAACGGGGAAAAGCGAGAGCAGGGGATGTCTCGTTTATGTCTAACGTAATACCCGGTACAAATTAACAAAACGACCAGAACACAAGTTGTACCGGTACAAGTTCAAATTGTACCGGTACAAGTCTCCGAAAAGTGCCCAGAATGTGTATTTTCTCCCATTTTTCATGCACTTTTCCATCCCAAACCAAATCTATACTTCATATACACTTCAAAATCATTTCAAATTCATCTTTTAACCTCAATTATCCTCAAATCATCTTTCAATGGATATCTTTCATCAAAACCTTTCATGATTTTCTCCCAAAAACACTTCTAATATGGGTCATAACCTTACACATACCAAATACAAAGGATTTGTTAGGGTTGTTCTAACTTGACTATTTTACCTTGCAATTAATCAATGAATCCAACCTCAAGGAGGATTACATGTTTTCTTTACATTTGGGTTTTACCCACCTTACTCCCATTAATCTATTGAGTTAAGATGAAATCAAACCTAGAAAGAAATCAATTTCCAACAAGAAACTCATGTTGGGATGAACTTTTTATCAAACCACAGGTTTGAGGCGAACCATTAACTAAACAAGGCAAAGGATCCATACCAAAATCCAGTCCATACTCAAAGTTATTAGTTCCATACCTTGTTGGCTTGATCTTGCTCCTCCATACCTTCTCTTCCTCTTCTCTTCTCCTCCTCCTTCACGTTTTCTCCTCCCTAAATGAGACCAACTTTTGGTCTTTAAAACCCATGTTTGCTAAGGCCTTGTTTGGCCCTCAAAAACCCATTTTTTGAGTTAAGTTTCATTAATTGCTTTTAAGCCTTTCAACTCTTGGCTATTTGTATTCCAAGTTTGCCCTATTTCATTTTGGCCTCAAACTCATCAATTCATGTCTTTAGGCCCTTTTCGGACAAGTCTGAATTTGTCTTAAGTTTTCTGTAACTTTAGGGTCTCTCGTTTCTATATTAGCATTTAACTCTAAAAGCAGTTAAATTATGAGGGATTTACAAAATACCTAAACATGTCGGTGACTAGGGTATATTTTGAGATATTCTGGTACACCTGGTATCTGCGTCAAGGTTACATAATGTAGCGGCTTGTCAAGTGTCGTTCCCACAAAGGGAAGTGTGTTGAATACTAGAATCGGCTCTTGAATATTATCTAGATCAGCTTTCGGAATGAATGTAACTAATGTAAAGAATAGCTAACCCTAAAATATTTGCTAACTCAATTAATGGAGACTTTTGCCTCCCTTTGCCACACTCAATGGATTATAATCTAGATAAAATTGCTCATTCAGTTCATTAACGGATTCACGCTGGTAGGTTGATCGTGCCTATAAGATATCCCCTCTCGAGGTATATTCGCCTATCTCGCCAGTAGGGTTTATTGCATCTCTGCATCAACCCTAGACTCTGAAACGCTTGAATTAAACCCTAATCGCCACCCTTGGAACCAGGAGGTATTTACTCTCCAATTTACCAAGTGTCGCTCTACTCGGATCCCTGTGAATCTTTATCTCTTGATCTTAGATTCATAATGCTAATGTTGGACAAACACCACCATGCAAATAAATCACAGAAAATAGAGTGAGTCGATATTGGATCCATTAATATACTGAATAGAATAAAATTAATAATTAATATATGAATATCGCAAGGGTACAACAAAATCCTAGAAATAAAGCTAGAACATCATATTGTTCATTATAACCATCGAGTTTTTAATTAGGTGTTTGAGAAAGAAAATAAAAATATTGGAGTGCATAGGATCTCTCAATTCACGCCTGCGTCGTCTTCTCTGTCCTCTCCCGTCTATCCCCTCTTGAAATTTGTCATCCACTTATATCCAAAGAAATCTCATTGATTAAGTCCTGACAACGTCGCGACGTCGCAACGTTGGGGTTGGGCTCTCCAATTTTCTTCTCCAAGTCTCCCTACAACCTCCAAATGCTGCCTTTTCCCCTGAAATGCATAAGAAGACGAGTAATCAGATATAAAGCGATAACCACACTTATTACTATATGAAATGAACCGAAAACATGATAAAACACGGGTATATGATGAGTGTTTTGGGCACTCATCACACCCCCAACCTTAACTTCTTGCTTGTCCACAAGCAAGAAACAGACTCATAACAAAACACACATGAAAAATGAAACACCAAAACCCCTACGACGTGAGTGTGATACACACGACGCCAAAAAAGAGAGTCAAAATGAACCAAACTTGCAATTCGAGCCTTTGTCCTCTAAAATTGGGGGATCCTTAAGGTTGCTTTCGAGCTTTGGGAACAGCTAGCGAGTCGAGTTGACTGAAGCAACTCGACCCCCAAGTTCTCAATGACCTTTCCCCTAAAGTCTATGTGTAGTTGTTTCATGATTTCCAACATATTCCTAGGTTCCAGCACCCCCAAACTTAAAGTCAACTCGTCATTTTGAAAGATTCTTACCACGGAAGGATAAGAGCGCACCCTTTTTATTCACGTTAAACTACCTAAGCATGAAATAAAACTAGTGCCCATAAGTTTTAGCTGAGTGTCCCTGTAGCGAGGATTCATTGGTGACTCCCCACCAGTTGGTTAAGGGCACTGAGCATTTAGTTCCCTTCGAACTTCACCGAAAACACTCAACCAAACCTAAAGGCCCTAAATTGTGGGAAGGGTCCATCATCTGTCTCATGTAGTGGGCGGTGTTGATAGCTCCACAGCAAATCCCGATTGTTGCCAGTACCCTGACTCGATTGGCGGATCCGAACCAGATCTGGGGAAATGCGGTCCTCACTTTCATTGCCAATCCAAAAAAAAAAAAAAAAATCAATACAAATGTGAATACATTTTCAATACTAAACGCATTTCAAATACTCATTAGGTATACGTAAACATATACATTAAACATTTTTGCAGAAACTAAACATTTTGCGGAAGGCCCATCATTTTGGGATAACTCCCACATTTGTACCATCATTTACAAAATTTATCAAAGTTTTCAATATAAAAAACATTTACAAAATAGAATCAGATTTTAAATTTCACAAGATACTTTATACAAAAAGAGTCAATTTAATTTTATGCATGCGTGTGTGGAGTTTTACTTCTCCTCCCAATGGCTTTGACATTGGCTCTGTGCTTGTGCGGTCTTCACTCTTGTACCTATTCACTCGGTACCTGCGCGTTGATAAAAACAACATGCTAAGCATTTTCATGCCAGGTAGTTTATACTCTGATTCTATTCTCTCTTGTTTCATTTTAAATCGAAACATGTAATATTTATAAAAAAGCAATTCTTTTGTACAATTTTCCAATGACCAATGCGATGCGGTATGTATATATATTTATTCAATAAATCGATTCTGATTAATTTAATTAAATGCCAGTATGCATTTTCGTAGGTAAAAGGAAAAGAAAAAAAAAATTAATTCAAAAAAACATAATCGTGCACTTTTCAATCATTATCATTTTACCCTTATCAATTTAACCTATGTTTTAGTGCATGGGATAGCAATATCCAGCAGCACGATCTGTTGGGCTCTGGTAGATAAATATATATATATATAAAATATGTACTTGAAAAGTTTGGTGTACACTACCAATACGAATCCTGTGGAGCTACGGGTCGGTATACCCTGATAGTACATTTGTTCGACTCTTATTGATATACCAATTTATCATTTAACTCGAATTCTAACGGTTAACATTCTTTTAAGAACATTAAATCATTCAATCTGATTTACAATAGTATATATATACATTTGTATGCAAATAGAACATTTTCACATTTATACAATTTTCTTATGCAAGTCGTTTCTGAAGCAATTGTCTCAAATCCTTCAAAAACAAATCATTTCAAACCTGAATCAATATGCACTTTTATTGTTGAATGTTTAAAATTCAAATCATTTCGTAATTATTCAAATATTTTAGAAATGGAGAGAGAGTTTGAGAACAAACCAAAAATCGTTGCTTTGATTCCAATATTTGGAATCTCGACTTTAATGTGGACTTTCCTCCTCGTCAGCCACTATTCAAATAAAATGACAATCACTTATTAGTCGGTTATTCTGGGAGTTCTATTTTCAGTAGGAATTGGAATCATTTCATTAGGATAACCCAAACTCAAGTTACGACAATTTAATTCCAAACTAGTCAATATGCCCAACTCACTGGATCATCCACTATTTTTTTCGATTTCTAGGGTCTTAACTCCATAAATTGGTAATGATTCCTTCACTAATTTGAAGCTATGGTTCTAAGGTTTCTTCTCTAATTGGAATCATCCAATTTGGATAACCCAAACTCAAGTTATTGCATTTTACATCTAGACTACTCTATTTTGCAAAACAGAATCTGCATATAATCCACTTTGACAGATTTCTAGGTACATTGGGTTTATAATTTAATTATAATTACTTTAAGTAAATTATTCCCCCAGAAGTCTAGTGTACCCAGAATTTTGAATCACTCAATTTGGATGAGTGAAACTCAACTTATGGCTAAAACACAACTACACCCAAAACAGAGCATACCCGTGAGCTACGAAACTCACTTTTAACCCCATTTTCGGGTGCCTTAGTGTTGGAATTTTCTCCTGGTCCCTTCTATACATTTGTAGCTCTATCTCTTATGGTTCTTTATCAATTGGAATCACTTCATATGGTTGATTATAACTTAATCTATAGCCAAAACAAGAATAGGGGGTTTAATGGTACAGCGGCTTATTTCCTTTGAAAACCAAACATTTCCCTTTTTACAAACACTCCTCCAAACCAATTCAAACCAATACCAAAACCCATTTACAACCAATACAAACACCTTTATCCACATTTGGGGTTTTCCCCAACCCAAACACAAGAGAAAAGGGGTTAGAATTTAGTTTCTTACCTTTGAATCTCTTGATTAACCCCATTGCCAGCGCTCTAGCCTTGTATGATCACTTGGAAACCATAAATGGGAAGATCTACCACAAAACCTTGAGGTCTTCTACTCTCAACCCTAGCTCTCTTTTCTCTCCCTTTGCTCTCCGAAACGAAAATGTACAAATGTGCTTTATCCTTAGACCACGTTTGGTCTTAATCTCCTTTAATGGTTAAGGCCTTGTTTTGGCTTCTGTATTCTTTGGCTTTCAAAAAAAGTCCGATTTCTCATTTTTATTTGTTTCAGTCTTCTATTTCACTTCATTTAACTCACATTAGCATTTAAGCTTATTCTATTTTTGGACCTTAGGTCCTCATTTTACAAATTCAAAATTTTCCCTTTACACTTGGGTAAATTATGGGTTGTATATATATATTTTTCGTTCTTAGGATTTAAATTCCAAAAAAATTTCCATTTACTTTATTTTATACCCTAAACACATAATAATTGAAAAGAAACATATCATAAAAATACTAGTTTATTTTTAGGGCGTTACAACTCTCCCCCACTTTAGAAAATTTAATCATCGAAATTACCTTCAGTGAACAGTTGCAAATATTGTTGCCGCATCGTATCTTCACTTTCCCATGTGGCTTCCTCGGTCTTGTGGTATCTCCATAGCACTTTGACCCGATGGGTTTTGTTGTTAACCGACTCTGCTTCTCAGACCAAAATCTCCGCAGGCTCTTCCTTATAGGTCAAATGGTGCTCAGGAGTGCTCTGAAGGGAAGTATGTGTGATGGGTCGATCGGTAACTTCGACATCGAACATGGAAACATTGTGGATCTTTCCAAGTCAGAAGAGTAGGCTTCGCGGTGATATACCCGGACCCACTTTCTTTATTACTTCATATGGACAGAGTAATCTGGCGACTCGACACCCTTTTCCAAATCTCTCACACTTGGCACAGTGAAACTTTGAAAACACTTTTACGTCGACCGCATATCAGATTTTCTTTTCTTTATTCTTAGGCATATGGTTGTCTTAGTGGCCACTTTCAATATTTCTCTAATCATTTTTTCCTTTTGCGAGTCTCACCCTGTCAAGTCGAAATTGATCACTTTCTTTTGGTTGTTCCAAATTACAGCAGTGATTGTTACATTTTAACTGTTGAAACCTTGCGGGGCACCATTCAAATACTCGATTGGAAACTGTTGTTATACATAAATTCAACTAAAGGAATGTGTCACATCCCAGCCCCCACCTTCATAATCCCGATCAAACTCCTTAGCATGTCTTCTGAGATGAATTACTCTTTTGATTTTCCATCAGTTTGTGGGTGAATAACATGGTGAAATTCAATCAGTGCTAAACCTCTTGCAATTTTCCCCCAGAAATCTAAAGGTAAACCTCGGATCTCAGTCTAAAATAATGGATATTGGAATCATGCAATAGAACTATTTCCTTGATGTGTACAACTCTTCCCCTGAAACATCAAGCGATGGTTGTTTCTCCTTTATTAGGAAGTAGGTTGACTTGGTTAATCGGTCTCTTTACGACCCCGAACTAAGTCATGCTTCTTCCACAATTAATGGTAACTTGACCACCAATCCATGATGATTGGTTATTTCCCTTTCCAGTTATCGAAATGATTGCATTAATCCGAAGGAACTTGATGCTCTGCCTTCACTTTTTGACACACTAAACACTTGGTCCACCCGAATTCTAAAACATCTCTTTCATTCGGGACCCATTGGTATCAAACATAAATCTTGATACATCTTTGTGCTACACGGATGCATAATAACGAAATATCTGCGTGCCTCTTCTAGAATAACTTTCTTCAATTCACTATCATTGGGTACACAAACCCGATCTTTATAACTAAGGATCCATCTTCATACAAAAACTGGGTTCCTTTCTGTCCAATCGACTCACTATGGTAGAAATTTTCTCATCATTCTTTTGTGCCTCTAGCTTGATTCAAAAATGCGGTCTAGCTATTAACTCGCCACTGCTTTCGCAGTCGATACGTCAATGACAAGTGAGCATTCAATGCGTAGCGTTTGCATTGTTCTACTCCAACGCATCTACCACTACATTCTATTTACGGGGTGATGTCGATCATGCAATCCTATAATCTTTAATCAATTCCATCCATTCGTTGTCTTAGGTTAAGCTCGTTGTGAGGACAAATACTTAAGACTCTTGTGATCAGTGGTGAAACACTTTCCACTGTCTGAGATAATGTGCCATATTTCAGTATGATATAATCTTGACCCGATTCATGTCATGCGTAGAATTAATTCTTTTCATGCGGCTTCATCGCCTTGAGCATAAGTTACCACTTTACCCTCTTGCATAAGGGCGCATCAGGTCCATTTAAATATTGTAAATCACATATTATGTGTAGGTCGGTGAGTAGAGCCGTGCCTGAACAAAATCTTTCGACTTCAGCGACGACACTTTTCACTCCATTCAAATTTCACATTCTTTTGGAAAGCTGATCTGCGTCATAGAGCGTAGTCATCAAAACCCCTTAACGAACCTTTTGTAGTACCACCAATCCTAGCGGGAAACTAACACCTCTGTGACATTTCACCGGTGGTTTCCATTCGATAATCACCTCTTTCCTTCTTTGGATGTGCGCCAGATTCCTTCTTATTCCTGATATGTGTCGAGAAGACATTTCCTCTCAACGAAATTCACATTTTCTTTCAAATTTGCATAACCTTTGCTTTCTGAGTTTCTACTTCTGAGTGCGTATCATGATTTTCCGGTCTTTGAATACTGAGGATGTCGTCTATAAACACCACAGCGGCCCGATCTACATCGGTCGGAAAACGTAGTTCATTAAGTCCACAAACCTTTGCTGGAGCATTTGTCGGCCCAAATGGCATTACGAGGAACTGCGTAATGTCCATAGCGTTACGAGCGCCGTCTTATGCACATCATTATCCTTAATCCTCAATTGATGATACCCCGGTCATAAGTCAATCTTTAAAGACACTTGCACCTTTCAATTGGTGAGCAGTCATCAATCATGGGAGCGGATATTTTGTTCTTCTTGTCATCTTATTTAGTTGCTATAATCAACCTGACCAGTGTACCATCTTTTTCTTAACAAGAACGCTTGACTCTCCCCATGGTGATACACTCGGACAAATAAATCCTTTCTCTAACAATTCTTGCAATTGAAGCTTTAATTCTTTTAACTCTAGTGGAGCCATTCTATACGGTGTAATGAATGCAGGAATTGGCACCACCCCAATTAACGTCGATTGCGAGCCTTGATCTCTCTCTCTTATGGAGGAAATCATGGCAACTCCCAGGGAAATACGATGCGGATAATCACAAGTGTAAAGGGATGTCTAATAGGCTAAATACGCCCCTTTTGTATCTATCACATCGCAGTAAGGCTTCACCCACTTCGAGACCATTGTTCTAGTAGTAGTGGCGGATATCACATTAGAGAGAACTGACCTCTCGCAATAAAAAGTCACTTCCTGCGCCACTTTCGATTGTCCTTAAGATCCCTTATCTTCATTCTACAATCAACTACCACTTGGTGTCGGGACAACCAATCCATCCCCGATATCACATCAAACTCTATAAATGACAACTCGATCGAATCTCCAGGAAATTCATATTCTCGTATTCTGATGGGCAATCTCTATAAACTCTATTCCATGATGACATGCCCAGTGGATTTGTCACCAAATATCATACTTTCGGTTTACTCTTGTTAGACTACCCAAACTCGGAATGGAAGTGCAAGCATAAGAATGGGTTGAACCTGGATCAATCAATGCATATACATTAGTCTCAAAGATAGAAAACTTATCAACTATTACATTCGGTGCATCCTTGTCTTCCACTCCTTTCATTGCATATGCCTTAGCCGGAGCACGGGCATCTTGTCTGCCTATAATTTGTGTCGCTTGTCTCTGCGCAATTGGTGATGCAACACTCTTGTTGTCCTTGTTTCTCTTCTGTACTGCTGAAACCGTACCCCCAGTCCGAGGTGATGTGAATGAACGAGCTCTAGGACAATCTTTTATCTTGTGCTCATTGGATCCATAAGCTAAACAAGCACCTGTTAGTCTCTAACACTCTCCTTTATGTCTCCTCCCACAATGTGTGCAAAAAGGAGAAACTAGTCCCATGAAGAAGAACCTCTGGTGCACTAACGTGACGATCTTAAACGAGTGGTCTTACTAGGTAGCACGGCGATCCACGGCGTGGCGGATTAGAACCTCGTGGTCCTACGAGATTTCTTACTAAAATGTGATAAGAACCTTGTGGTGGGTTTTTTCTTTTTGTCTTCTTTATTTTCTTTCATACTCTTCCTTCTTCACTATTTCTACATTCAAGGCACATGTCACAATCTTAGAAAAGTCATCATGGCAAAATCCTGTGACATGGACCCGAATATAATCATTGAGGCCATCTTCAAACTTACGACACTTCTTTTCTTCAGTAACTAGCATTTTGGGAGCATACTTGATCAACCGGGTGAATTCCCTCTGATATTCTGTCACACTCATCTGTCTTTGCTTCAGATTATGAAACTCTCGTCTCCTTGTGCTTTCGGATAAATCGACCACATATTGCTTCCTGAATTATGTCAGGAAGAACTCCCATGTATTACCCTCCGGTGGTGCGGTCCTAGTCACGGAAAGCCACCACTGATAAGCCTCATCTTGTAGTAAAGAAGTCGCACACTCTAAGTTCTCCTTTGGTGTGCAATGCATTTGCCACAACATTCTTTTAGTTCTTTTGAGCCAATTTTCCATCATGGAAGGCTCATCATCTTTCTTCCAAAGGAAATCCATGGGTCGATATTTTGCCATTCTCTCTATGGTTGACCACTGGGGAATAACTACAGCCGGTTGTGCTGCTCTTTGTAATGCCTGAGCTATCTGCTGGAGGATATCCATGGCACCTCCTTTCACTTGACCTTGGTTGTTCATCGGTGGAGCATGGGATGCTTGCCCACCATCCACACTAGAAGGACTATTTGGGCGACTTCCTGAGTCACCATTGACCCTATGGGGTCTTGAAATATCCATTGCTTACCTATTAAGACCGACAAGATTCGCATAAGAGTCACGACATCCTTTATATGCAAATGCAATGCATGTCATAAATAATTTTCAAAATCATTTACAAACAATTTCAAAATCATTTTTTTTAAACCATTTTCAAAAACCATTTGCAAAACCGCCTAAACCATGGCTCTGTTACCACTTCAGTGTAAGAATCCGATCATCGCCTCGTACCCGCCCCGACCCGACCTAATCCGATTGGAGGATCCGAACTAGATATGGGGAAATGCGGTCCTCACTTTCATTTCCAATCCAAACACACAAAAAAATTCAATACAAATGTGAATACATTTTCAATACCAAACGCATTTCAAATACTCATTAGGTATACTTAAAAATATACATTAAACATTTTTACGGAAACTAAACATTTTGCAGAAAGCCCATTATTTTGGGATAACTCCCACATTTGTACCATCATTTACAAAATTTATCAGAGTTTTCAATATAAAAGCATTTACAAAATAGAATAAGAGTTTAACTTTCACAAGATACTTTACACAAAAAGAGTCAATTCAATTTCATGCATGTGTGTGCGGCTCCCAATGGCTGACATTGTACATTGCTTGTCACGGTCTTCCTCTTCAGCTACCTATTCACTCGAATACTGTGTGTTGATAAAACAACTAAGCTAAGCATTTCATGCTTAGTGGTTTATCTGATTATATTCTCTCTTCATTTCATTTTAAATCGAAACATGCAATTTTTATAAAACAATACTTTTGTATAATTTTCAATAACCAATGCAGTACAATACGTATCTATATGTTTATTCAATAAATCAATTACAATTCATTGGTCATAAGCTATGCATTTCATAGGCGGAAAGAAGAAAAAAAAGTTCATTCAAAGCACAAATGCGTGCACTTTTCAATCATTATCATTTTACCCTTGTAATTTAACCTATGCTTTTTGCATGCATAGGATGCGAATCACTTGGAAACACGCGGTCGTTCAGAACACTGAGCCGGTAAATATATATATAAAAAATATGTACTCGGTTCTTTGCATGCGCTCACGTCTTTATTGTGGGCTACGAATCGGTATGCCACAATACGTTGTTCGGCTTATTGGTATACCAATTTATCATTAACTTTCAATTCTAATGGTTGCATTCTTTTAAAGGTATTAAATCATTCAATACAATTTACAATAGTATATATATACATTTGTGCAGCTAACATTTCACATTCATGCAATTTTCCATACAAGTCGTTTGCAAGCAATTGTCTCAAAATCACTTAAAGTAAATCATTTCAAGCAATCAATATGCACTTTCTTATCAATCATTTCCAAAATTCAAATCATTTCGTAATTATTCAAATATTTTAGAAATAGAGAGAAAGTTTGAGAACAAACCAAAATGTCGCTTTGTGATTCCAATCTTGAATCCTAGAGCTTCAATGCGGGCTTTCTCCTCCCATCAGCTCATTTCAAATATAATGACAATCACATATTAGTCGGATTTGTTCTAGGAGTTCTATTTCAGTAAGATTGGAATCATCTTGTTGGATATAACTCAAGCTCAAGTTCACGACATTTAATGCCAGGCTAATTCGATATGTCCAGCTCACTGAATTACCCACTGTTTTTTTCAATTTTTGGGGTCTTAACTCCATAAATTGGTAATGGTTCTTTCATTAATTTGAAGCTATGGTTCTAAGGTTTCTTCTCCAATTGGAATCATCCAATTTGGATCACCCAAACTCAAGTTATTGCATTTTACATCTAGATTACTCTATTTTGCAAAACAGAATCTGCATATAGCTCAACTTTGACAGATTTATGGGTACTTTGGGTTTATAATTTAATTACACTTACTTCAAGTAAATTATTCCCCTATAAGTCTAGTTTACCCAAAATTTTGAATCACTCAATTTGGATGAGTGAAACTCAACTTATGACCAAAACACCACAACTACACCCAAAACAGAGCATACCCATGTGCTACCCTAAACTCACTTTTAAGCCCATTTTTGGGTGCCTTAATGTTGCAATTTTCTCATGGTACCTTCTATACATTTGTATCTCTATCTCTTATGGTTCTTTACCAATTGGAATCACTTCATTTGGTTGATTATAACTTAATCTATAGCCAAAACAAGAACATGAGTTTTGACAAATTTTTGACAGCATTTCCTTTGAAAACCAAACATTTCCCTTTTTACAAACACTCCACCAAACCAATCCAAACCAATACCTTTTTACAAACACTCTGCCAAACCAATCCAAACCAATACCAAAACCCATTTACAACCAATACAAAACACCTTTATCCACATTTGGGGTTTTCCTGACCTGACCTGAGAAAGGGGTTAGGGTTTAGTTTCTTACCTTTGAATCTCTTGATTCTTCAACACCAAGCCTTCCTTCTTCTTCTTGATCACTTGGAAACCATAAATGGGAAGGTCTTCTCTCAACCCTAGCTCTCTTTTCTCTCCCTTTGCTCCCAAAACGAATGCAAATGTGCCTTATCTTAGACCACATTTTGGTCTTAATCTCATTTAATGGTTAAGGCCTTGTTTGGCTTTGTTCTTTGGCTTTCAAATAAGTCCCATTTCTCATTTTTTGACATTTAAGTGCTTCTATTTCACTTCATTTTAACTCATTAGCATTTGAGCTTATTCTATTTTTGGCCCATAGGTCACTCATTTTACAAATTCGAATTTGCCCTTTACGTAGGTAAGTCACAGGTTGCCATATATATTTTTTTAAGTTCTTAGGATTTAAATTCCAAAAAAAAATTTCATTTACTTTATTTTATACCATAAACACATTATAATTGAAAAAAAATATATCATAAAAATAATAGGGTATTTTTGGGGCGTTATACTTCCAGCTAGTTGGCTCAAGGCATTAGGCTTTAAAAGGCCCCTCGGGTATGCAGTTGGTGGGACGATCCCATATTCCTATTCACACACGTTTTTTTTTGTTGATATATTTCTATTTCTTTCTTTTGTTTTTTTTTTCATTTTTTAATTTGGGGCTCGATGCCAATCCTCTTTTTCAAAGGTGTCCCATCTCTTAGGTGTTAGAAACCCTCAAGGCTCGTAGAATTCTTGTAAACAGGGTCTGGGGCCTTGGTATACCCTGGAGATCACATGTGGGTGTGTGCGCTAGACTACTTGGGAAATGGCTTCTTGAAACACAAAAATGGTGACTAAACTAAGTCACCCTAACCTTTATAGCATACTATTTCATATCATGGAACAACCTAAGGGTCATTTTTCATTTTCTGCTCATTCTTTTTGAAAACTTTGGATCAAAATGACCTCCCATTAGAAATCATGGCATCAACTCACACACAATGCCTAAAACAAACCTAAAACACACAATACTGCGAAAACAACCTAAAACATACAAACACATAAAAACTGGATATAAAAACAATGACCTACACAACCTAAACACATAAAAACTAAAACAACCTAAACATAGAAAACACACTAAAATAGAAAACCAAACCGATCATCCACACCCCCTAAACAAAAACGAATAGTGTCCTTAATGTCAACAAAATATCAAGTGAGGGTGGAGGGAACTCCCTAAGGGATGCGAAAATCGTTTGGGATGAGGTTGGAGGAGGTTTTACAGCCGAATCTGCAAAAATACCGAGAGGAGATTAGGGTTGCTCAAAGTTGGTGCCCAAAAATATGAAAGAAAAATGAGCATTCATGTTCGTAAAATAGGGCAACGTCGCGACGTTCCTGAGAGTTGTAGAAAATCACTAAGTTAATGTTGCAACGCCCGAACCAATGTCGCGATGTTCCCGAGAGTGAAAATTCCAACGCCGTGACATTCCCGAGAGGTGTTCAAAATTATTTTTTCTAACATCGTGATGTTGAGAACTAACATTGTGACGTTACAGGGGGCTGTTTTTTTTTCAGTTTTCCTCAACGTTGCGACATTGGGACATCGTGATGTTGCAACGTCGTGACGTTGAGAACCAACGTCGCGATGTTACAAAGAGGATTGATTCAATTTTTTTGATAAATAATGTTTAAGTTAAAGTGCACTCTGTCAATTCAATTTTTTCAGTTTTCCTCAACGTCAATGTCGCGATGTTTCAATGTCACGACGTTGAGAACCAATGTCGCGATGTTACAGAGAGGTTTAATTCAATTTTTTTTTGATAAAGAATGTTTAAGTTTGCACTCCGTTAATGAGGTTCTAATCCTTGTCCGACCCCGAAATAGGTCTCTTGAGCCATCTCTCTATCGTCACTTCGATCTCGGAGCTTGAAAACACAACAAACAAACACTATGAGTAGGATATAGTGTACGCGCTCCGAGAGAACTACGATTTCCACAAAGAATAAAAAAAAAAAAAAAACTCAAGACTGCATTAATGAAAGAAAAAACTCCAAAAGGCTTGGGTTGCCTCCCAAGTAGCACTTTATTTAATGTCGTTAGCTTGACTTCCTTGGATCTCAATGTCCCCGAGACTGCTCGAATTCCCTACTACACCGTTTCTAGTGTGGTCAGATTGATGGCCTGTTTGCTTGCATGAAAGTCGCCTCCAAAGTATGGCTTCAATCGTTGCACATTGAATTTAAAGCGCTCCTTCTCTGGGTGCATGAACTTGAGTGACGGTAAATAGTCCTAACCACCTTGACTTTAATTTCCCTGGGAAGAGCTTGAGTCGTGAGTTAAATAAGAGGACTCGTTGACCCAGCTCAGACTCTTTCCTTACAATATGTTTATCATGCTAGACTTTCGTCTTTTCTTTATAGATGTTAGCATTTTCGTAAGCCTCATTGTGGAATTCTTCTAATTCACTAAGCCGCAGTATGCGTTTCTCGCCGACCACCTTAGTGTCCATATTCAACTACTTAGTTGCCCAATATGCTCTGTGTTCCAATTCCACTGGCAAGCGGCACGCTTTCCAAAACACAAGCCTGAATGGTGACATCACCAAGGGTGTCTTGAATGTTGTTCTATAGGCCCAAAGCGCATCATCTATATTTTTCACCCAATCTTTCTTTGAGCCATTGACTGTTTTCTCCAAGATAGACTTTATTTCTCTGTTAGACACCTCTGCTTGGCCATTAGTTTGTGGGTGGTATGCAAGTGATGTACGATGTTGAACACCATATTTTCCCAGTATGTTGTCTACAATCTTGTTGCAGAAGTGAGTACCTCCATCCGTAATCAACGCGCGCGGAGTTCCGAACTGGGTGAATATGTGACTACGAAGGAAATTTTCTACCACTCTGGCATCATTAGTTCGAGTAGGTATAGCCTCCACCCATTTGGAAACGTAGTCAACTACTAGGAGAATGTATAGGTTGCTGAATGAAGAGAGGAAGGGACCCATAAAATCCATCCCCCATATATTGAACAACTCTACCTCTAAGATGGTTTTCAAGGGTGGCTCATTCAGTTTTGATATGCTCCCCATTCTTTGGCATTTATCACAGGTAGACACAAACTGGTGAGAATCCTTGAACATACTAAGCCTGAAATGTTCTTTCCCTCTTCTGACCTAGTACTGCTCCTATTGCATATTTCCTCGCATCACACATTAGTTCAAAAGGGAGGTCCTAGTCTGGTGCTACTACAATAGGTGCTGGCACTAATTTCTCCTTCAGAAACAAGAACGCTTGCTGATGAGTCTAAAACTCATCTAATTTTAAGTCCATTTTCCATGAATATTTTAAGGCTTAATCTCTGATTTAAATGCCAAATTATGGAGTATTTGTAACACCCCGAAATATACCCTAGCAGTTTTCAGACTTGTTTAGGGTATATTATAAGCTAAATATGAATTTTCGGAAATAAAACGAGAGACCTGGAATTAATAATAAAGCCAAGGGTAAATATGTAATTTACCACTTGAGGATATGAGAGGCATAAATCAATAAGATTATATGTAATTATGGGATTTGAGGAAAGATGAGGGTTAAATTAGAATATGACATAAATTGCTTTCTGAAAGAAAGGTTCCCAAATTTAAAAAGGAGCAAATAAGGAAACTTAAAAGCAAAAATGGGTTTTGGGTAGCCAAACAAGGCCTTACCCATGAAAAAGGGATAAGACCAATTTGGTCTCCCACAAAAGTGTCATTTTGTTCTCATTTGTGGAGAACAAACCGTAGGGAGAGAAGAGAGAAAGAGAGAAGAAGAAGAAGAGGAAGAGGAAGAGAAGAAGAAGAGAAGGAGAGAAGTTCAAGCAAGGTCAAAAAGGTATGGAACTATGACTATTAACATGAATATATGTTTTGGGTTGTATGGAACAACCTTGGATAAGGATTTCTTCAATTGATTTTTCTAGGGTTTCATCCTAACCTTAAAATTATGGAAAGTATGGTTGGTAAAACCTTAAATAGCACAAGAAAAGTATATAATCCTCCATTTTGAGGTTGGATTCATGGTTTAATTGAGAATAATTGAGTTAGGGTTTAGAACAAACCCTAACTAATCATCATGTTTGGTTTATGTATGGGTTATTACCCATATTAGAGTTGCTTTGAGAGTAAATCATGAAGGGTTTTTGAAGAAAGATATCCATTGAAAGATGATTTGAGTATAATTGAGGTTATAAGATGAATATGAAATGGTTTTGATGTGTGTATGAAGTATAGAGTTGGTTTGGGATGGAAAAATATGGAAAAAATGGGAGAAAACACACATTCTGGGCATTTTCGGGTGACATGTACCGGGTACGCCCAGACGTATCTGGGGTACACCGCCTCGAAGCAGAGACACATCTTGGAATTAAGGTCACGCGTATCTTAAAATTACTGTGCACTGTGCTACATTTTGACCAGTTTTCGTATTTTAGCCATAACTTGCTCATTTCTTATCTGATTTGAGTGATTTAAGTGGCTAATTAAACTAGACTTCAAGGAAAACCAAACATCCAGAAATAGGTACCTTCACATTCTGACTATAGGTGGCCCAAAAATTCACTCAAAGTGGGGCCATGTTCAAGCCAAATTCTGCATCAGTTTTGAACATAGAGTAGTCCCGGGTTGTTTAGGACATAACTTGAGTCCCGATTGCTCCGATTTAAGGTGCTTCAATTGGAGAGAAGAACCCTTAGCACCTTAGCTTTAAAGGAGTACAAAGAAAAAGTGTCAAATATGGAGTCAAGACACTGGAAAATGAGTATTACAAACTGTCCCAAGTGTAATATCGGTAAATTGACTAGTTGGCATGAAAATGCCATAACTTTAGTTTGGATGATCCGATTGGAATGATTCCAATTTCTAAGTAAAGTAGATTCGTAGAGGAATAAGAACACATGAATGAGGTGTGATTTCATAGACATCATACTTTACAAGTATATGAAGTGCCATGTGTAATAGGCATGAAACAAGGAAAATATAGAAAATGCAACATGTACAAATGTGTTCATGAAACATGAATGTGATATGGAAAATGAAAACGAACTGAAACATGAATATGAATATGATAGGTAATTTGTCATGAACACATAATGTGGTTAAGTTATATATGATTATTATCACATATAACCAGAAAATGATAACAAATGATAGGAAATATATGAATGAGTATACGTGAATGAATATATGAATGAGTATACATGAATGAGCATACGTGAATGAGTATATGAACGAGTATACGTAAATGAGTATATGAATGAGTATACGTGAATGAGTATATGAAATAAGTACATATATTGAGTATATCTTTGAATAGATAATACGAAAGTGAAATTGGAATTGAAATGTGATTATGATCGGTTGAATTTATTTGTGAAATATATAAGTATATATATATTGATTTGAGATTATTGTTATTCGAAATGTTTGTCAAATAAATGCATGTGTGCGTGTATTTGGTATAAGTGAAATTCTTTGCGTAAAGTAAGCGATAATGAAATGTATCATTGAATGAAGCGGAGCATAGCCAGGATTCACCAAGTGGATTCGTCATGAAGGTATCATAAATATGGAATCTTGAAATCACAATTTTTATTGTATGACCAACATGGCGGGATTCACCAGCTGAATTACGTCCGCGAGGAATTAAGCAATGGTGTTAAATGGAAATCACATTGCTATTGAATGACAGACAGGGCAGGATTCCCCAAGTGAATCTGTCGTGAATGTCGATTTCTATATATGTGAGACGGTAATAATTAGTCTGAAATCCACATTGCCTCTTGGATGTGAGACGGACGGGTTACTGGTGAATGCATGCGTGAGATATCGATTTCTATAGCCATATGTGAGACGGTAATAATTGAATGCGAAATCACATTGCTACTGAATGACAGACAAGGCAGGATTCCCCAAGTGAATATGTCGTGAATGTCGACTTCTATAGCCATATGTGAGACGGTAATAATTGAATGCGAAATCACATTGCTACTGAATGACAGACAGGGCAGGATTCCCCAAGTGAATCTGTCGTCAATGTTGACTTCTAAATCACATTACTACTGAATGACAGACAGGGCAGGATTCCCCAAGTGAATCTGTTGTGAATGTTGACTTCTATAGCCATATGTGAGACGGTAATAATTGAATGCGAAATCACATTGCTACTGAATGACATACAGGGCAGGATTCCCCAAGTGAATCTGTCGTGAATGTCGATTTCTATAGCCAGATGTGAGATGGTAATAATTGAATGTGAAACCACATTGCTACTGAATGACAAACAAGACAGGATTCACCAACTGAATCTGTCCTGAATGTCGACTTCTATAGCTATATGTGAAATCACAAACCGAAAAGTGAAAAATGACATTAAAAATTGTATTTGTTTAAGTATATGTTACATTACATAGACATAGTAAAAAAGCATTATTTTGTAAATGTATTTGGTTAAATGTAAATGTTTATGGGATTGCCCGAAATGAAGTGCTTTCGCGTAATTAAAAAGTCTAAAATGGAATAACACAAAAAAAATGTTTTGGGAAGATAATTGAAAATGTCGGAGTAAGCTAGGGCTCGGCTTGGATCCGCCCAGCTGACCGGGTCAGTCGAGTTCGAATTAGCGACACTTTGAAAATAAAAATTTAATAAACCAAACAAATGTTTTGATTGAAAATGTCGAATGCTTTGGGCTCCGGCTTGGATTCTCGACCGGGTCAAGTAGGGGATTCGGTCGCGACACTTTTGAAAATGAAAATTAAATAAAACGATAACTAAAAGAGATTAAGCGGGCATCAGGATCATGGTGTAATTCTTTGGGGAGTTGATTAATGGCTTCGGCCGTGATAATGATAAGAGTCTAATATGTATCGGTATCAATTTGATTTGACCCTATATGTATTTGATATGTTCCGATTTGCCATTGTAAATATATAATTTTGTTTTGAATATGATCTGACATGCCATACATGTAGAAGATATGAATTGAAACTTGTAAAAGACATGACACATGGATGTGATACGACCGTGAAAATGATATAGAATCTAAAAAGGATAAAATCTACATGTATAATATGATATGAGTTAGAAGTTACATAACAATAGGCTTCGTTAATTGCATAAGGAAAAGTAAATGTAAAAAGATAGTGACGACGATTATTATTTATTGTGGTGGGTTCTTGTCTATATATTCCCACTAAGGCGTAAAGCATACGGTGTTCAATCCGTGTAGGTGCGAAGAGATAAAGAGGACAGGACATTCCACAGCAGTATGGGCCATCTCAGAGATAGGTGCTCACCAGCTCTGTTTCCGCGATCTCTGATGTTTGTATTAGATATGTACATGTATAAGTATTTGTATAAGTAAATGGGACTTAGTATATGTGTATAGATTTTGATGGACACCACTCTGATGGTAGTTCTTTTGTGTATGTAAATGATTTTTGGTTATTACAAAAATTGTTTGTATACCAATTATAAGTTCGACTCAGAAAAAAAAGGTAAAGTCCGGATATGGTTTACTTTTGAAACCGGTTCGGATTATAATCGGGTGGGGCCAGGAATCGGGCGTGACGGTATTCACGGTGTGTCTTGCGAGATTTAGAGTAAGTAGAAAAGTAGAAAAAGCGATAGAATTGACTAAGGCAATATAGTGCTATCACAACAGTGTTAGTAGTGTCGCGAAATTATTCAAGGCAAAATGGAAGAATGAATGTCGCGACATACAACAGTGTTAGCAGTGTCGCGACATTATTCAGAGCAAAATGGAAGAATGAATGTCACGACATTCAAAAACTATGTTGTGACATAAATGGAGAAAAAAAAATGCTTGAGCGCCAAGTTAAGACTATCGCGACATTTAGAAATTTGTTGCAAGAAAAGCTCAAAGCAGCTAGTAGAAGTTTGTCGCAACAGCAAAATTCGTGTCGCAACATAAACTGAGAAGAATGCCTTAGCGACAAAGATGAACATTGTTGCGACAATTGGAAGCTATGTTACGAAATTTATCGAAGAGAACGCCTGAAGAATAGTAAAAGTTATGTCGTGACATTCAACAACCTTGTCACGACATAAATTGTGAAGAAGGCATCAAGAGAACTGCAGAATATGGTGACATTTTCGAAGTCTATCGTGACATAGTTAGAGCAAAAGAGTTAAAAGTATGTCGCGACATAAAACCAAGCTGAAGGATTTGAATTATGTTGTGACACTCCAAACTTATGTCACGACATAAGACAAAGCTGAAGGCTGAGAACAATGCGGCGACATAGAAATTGTTTGTCGCTACATAAAGAATTAAAGAAGGAAGAAATTGTGTTGCGACATAAACCAACAATGTCGTGACAAACATAAAATGGGAGAAAATGGAAAACATTAAAAAAATGTTGTGACAAAGCTACAACAAAGCCTATGACAAACATGGACGTTGCTATGTCGCGACATAGACTAACAATGTCGTGACAAAGACTACTATGTCGCGACATAGAATAACAATGTCGCGACAAAAACTGTAAATGGGCCTGCACTGAAACCCACGTCATTTGCCTTGATTTTTGGCCTAGCATCATTTATTGGGGCTATAAATAACAAGCCCTAGGACGGAAAAAGAGGAGAACCGCCATTTTAGGAACGGTAGCAGTAGAGTAGAAATTTGATTTTTGTTTTCTTTTCTTCTTGCAATTTATTTTATTTTCCTTTTCTTAGAACTAGAATAATCGATCCGAGTTGTAATCTTGAGCTGAGATCAATGAATATTTAGTTCCAATTATGTCGGATCTTCAAGGTTTTTCTGTGATTATTTATGGAACTATTTTCTGGAATTTACTTTTGGAATCCCCTTTTCTTCAGTTTGTTTACAGCTTCAACAAATTTGTTTTGCCAAATAGTTGTTGATGTTTGTGAACCAGTGATGGAATGCTAAGCTCTTGTTGGGAAGGGGCTAGGTGTTCGGATCATGATTTGTAGCATTTAAATGATTGTTTTGGGTTTCGAGAACTGGATTGATTTAATCGGTATTGTTCATGTAGTGAATTGTTCTGACATAGTAGTCGTAATTTAAAAGGGTCAGATCTTGCTTGATTCCGTGGAGGCCCTCGAGTGACAGGTAGATGGAGATTCCTGAGAGTATGGAGCAAATACTGGGAGCATAAGTTAGACTAATATTATGGAACTAATGAACTCTAAATGATTATCGGATAGATCACTAATTTACTCATGGTGCGAGGATTAGTCGGATGATGTATCGCCTTTAATGTTTAGGTATTGCCTCAGTCGATAGAACAATCTTGATCCCGTGTTAGCTAAGATTCTAATTAAGGAGAGGGAAAATTCTGCTCAACTTGTAGATTGTGGTATCGATTAGATTGAAAGAGGCTTGTGTTATCCTATCATCTATGGGGCGCGCACTTCGCCTCTAAGAAATGGTCAGAAGTACCGAAAGGAAAACAATTCAAATCTTTAAAGAGGGTCATAGTTTATAGCTATTTAGACCCATTTGTCCTGAAAAGGAATATGGTGTGTTAGGTAGTGAAATGTATAGTGTATGGAGGAATCCAAGCTATACTACCTTGCTCTTGAACAAGTTTAAGATTCAAAACCGATAAAAAATTTGTTTTCAAAGAACTTGCTGCAAATTTATGATCTGATCACTGATCCCATTCCTAGTGTTTGGATTACATTTCGGCATTATGTTATTTCAGTCTATTTTTAAAAATTTTCTTATGTTATTTTAGATTTTGTTATTTCAAATTTTCATCTTTAGAAACTTAGAGGTTGAAATAGTGAGGACCTTGAGTAGTAAGGGTAGTTGATATATAGATTCTCTTATCGATCCCTGTGGGTACAATATCCGGACTTAAAGGTCCACTGTATTACTTGTACGACCTGTGCACTTGCAGCTATTTAATTTAGACCAATCTGCATTTTTATTCGTATTTTAAATAGAGAAAAACCAGTAGCATAAATTTCAGTCCCAAATAGTGATAGATTTTGGGTAGCACTACTACTGGACATTTTATTGAAAAGCGAAACAAAAAGCAGCACATTTTGGTCTATATGAAATCGGTTAATCAAGTTTTTGGCGCTGTTGTTGAGGATCAAAGCAAGAGATTTATAGATTAATATTCCAACCAAAGAGGAAACTGCTAATTTGAACATAATATTTTGATTTTTGTTTTATTCAAATTTTGTTTACTTTTTTTTTTTTTATGTTTTTCTTTTAAATTTTTTATTTGTGAAGAAGGTTTTATGCAATAATGAACAATTAATCAGTAGATAAGTGCCTATCTACACTTGAGAAGAAGATTGATGCTCTCACCAGCCTCATTGATCAGCAAAGAGCACCCAAATCTGTCAACCACAATGGAGGTCAAGGAAACTCAAGTTACAATTATAAGGAACAAGTCCAACGACTTTCTGATAAGGAAGGGATTTATGCCTTGTTGGAAGAGGACATCAGAGAATGTAACTTAGTGTTTCGGAATTTGAAAGAAGAAATCCAAGAACCTCTATTGGTTGAGAAGAAAGAGGATAAATCTGCTACTGAGGAAGAGCTATTAATGGAAAATAGGCAAGCTGAAGAACACCATCCATTGATCAAAATGGAAAATGTTTTTGGTTGACTGATAAGTTCACTTCCTCTATTGTGATCAGGCAGGACTCATGGCATGAAAAAGGGATAAATGCGTTTTCTCTATAGGAACACCTTCCACTGCCACAAGTCAAGCTTGGATAGATGTCAAACATGTGGAAATGACCTTACTAGTTGGTAAGGAAAGACTAAAATTCAACCTCAACCAAAGAAAAAAACTTACGGATGAGGAGAAAATGAAGTGCATGCGGATAGAGAGTTCATTGCTGCATTTTGAGAAGCAAGCACCCAGAATCCTTTAAAAGGACACTCTTGGAAAATTTAAAGTAAATACCAACTTTTCCCAGATTGAAGAGCTAGACTGAGCTGGTTTGTAGAGTTCTGAGGAGAAGTCATCTTCAAAAAAATAGAGGAGCTGGTAAGAATAATAATGGCTACAAAGGATAGAATGTCAAAGGTGGAGCTAGTACTTTTCCAATGAGTCTAGTTGGACTCTAAAAATGGAGTAGCTCTTGGGAGGCACCCTAAGAAAACCAAGGATTTCTATTCAATTAGTTTAGATTATTTTCAGTTAAGTTAGTGTACCATTTTGATATTTTTTTTTCATTATTTTTAATGTTTCTGTTTCTGTTTTTTTAGGGTATTGAAGCTGAAATTTTCTTCTTCTTCAAGTGTCTATCAAGACTAAACCCACAATCCCAAACTAATGAGGAAGGATCATGACGCCCAAACTGGTGTCCACTCATTCACAACTCGCAATAGCGTTTACGGTCTAAGTTACCCGACGCGCATTGTGAAAATCAAGCAGAGTCTCCTTTGTACTGGAGAGCTCTACCTAACACAAGACTGGTGAGAGCACCTGTCTTCAAATGGGGCCTCCAATATAATCCCAACATTTATAAACGGCCACTGGGCCCATAAAACAATACTCATCACAATATACCACTATGAATCCAACTATATCCAATAGTTCTAAGAGTTCAAATATTTACTTTATACAACCCATATATTAAAATTAGTTAGTCTTAACATATGCAGTGAGTTTGCTCAAGCCACAATCCAAATTTTCTAGAACTCTACTTCAAAGATCTGAGCCGTCTCCCTAACGCTCCTTGTACTGTGAAAAGGGGGTCCTGATTTACGGGGTGAGAGCTAAAGTTCAAGAGGGAGAATCGCCTCATGGGCTACTCAACACCTAAGCCGCAGCCAGAATGTTCCAGCAAACATCTGCCAAAATGCATGATCCTACTGGGGCCTGCCCACACACTCAACTCCATCCCCAGTTCCTCATTCACTCTCTCACACTCCGCCAAGCCTTGTAGCGAGAATTGCTTTATTAGTGGACAACCCTCCGATGTGGCAGAGATATACTCATCAGGCTCGCCCGACGATTGATATATTATTTGGTTTGTGGATCATCCGATGAATACTTTCACTGGGCCTCTCCACGATTGATATTTTAAATTTGACCACCCGATACTAATGTTTTTAGACAACCCTCCGAACCTTTGATTTGTCCATACTCATCTGCAATCCTGGGGTGTTCACATATGAATGCATGCATGCTGCCCCAACAGCAATAATCACATAAAATAGATAGAATATGAATATAATTTTATAATCTGCCAAATCACACAATCAAGGCGGTGTAATTTCATAACTCATACTTCATACTAGTCTACTCAAGGTCGAATGATCAAACATTGAGCAATTTGATTTTAAATTACTCAAGCATTTCAATAGATCACATAAAAGAGATTTCTACACAAAAATATATTTGAGAACTGCTGGAATAGTGAAACCATCGGTTACTTCATTCCTAAAACGAAGCAAACTGGGTCTGTCATTTAGTGAACCCAAAAGAATTCACTCGCGATTCTCAAATGAATGACAGTTACTAAAACATTTAATAAATCATGGCTAATCACCTTAAACAGTCCAGATCATAATGTTTAAACACAGAATAAAAGGTCTGATATCAATCTTTTTGGGATCTGATCATGGCCCTCACTGCCTGAGGTTCGCCAAAAGAGAATTACAAAAAACACTTAAAAATAGAATCAAACTCAAAGTAGAGAGAAATCCCACCCTGGGAGTTTGAAGAAACTCCCAAAATCCGGTACCCACGTCAAGCTCCCTCTCAAGGCAGAGCATTTCTCCCTTCAGACTTCAAAGCCGATGGTTGGATCACGATAACCTATAGGCAGAGGTGATTCTCTCTAAAAACGTGAATCTATAGCCAATGCAAGTCCCTCCTTGTTTCCTACGCTTTTGGCTTTGTGACATATGAGGGAGACTTGCACTATTCCCTTTTTTGGCTTTATTCTCATTAAATAAACTTAAAATGACCATTATATCCCTTTTCCCAATTTGATATTCTATGACTATCTCAGTCCATTTTCATCATTTTCCTCTACTCATACCCACTTTCTATGGCATCCGAAAGATTTGTTATATGTGACTTTCTCGTCGTATTGAAAATCAACACGGCACCGAACGTGGGATGCCTCACAGAGTCAAGGTCAACTCCGATCGTCTCTGAATCAACTAAATTTTACGTGTTAGCTAGATTTCACAGATTCATTCTAACGGTGAACCATTTCATCATCAGAGATCTAGAGAATTAATTCCTGATTTGTAAACTCGAATTACACCTGTGGTCTAATTATTTATTTGCCTTTATTCCAAATTCTAATTTCTGCCTACATCATATAAAGTGAGTTTTTATGTTCTTAATTTTACTTATTTCGTAGATTCACATGCTCTAAGTTTGGGGAGTAATTTTTCTTTTTCAAAATTAGTTCAGTGAATTTCTTATACCTGTTTTTTAGAGTTTTTAGTGTTTCTCCCTTAATAAAGAACATTCTCGTGGGATGAAGTGTAAGGAAAAATGAGCTTATGATTAGGGAAGTAGGAGTGTCAATGACAACAGACGAAAATTCAAAATCTTTGGGACTGGAATTACTGACATATGATGATTATTCTAGTTTGCTTAAACAATATAGTTCTAGATGACTCCAAATTATGCACATTGGTCATTAGTACTTGAAAAACTATTTATATCAAGTTAGGAACACCTTATTGGATTCATTATGAATCAGTCTCCAAAGGGTACTAGAACTTGTTATATTAGTATTAAAGGCGAAATCCTAGGCATCACAACCATCAGGAAATGATTTAGGCCATCCTTTGATAGTTTGAGCCTTTCAAAACCTACTCTTGGATATGAAAATGTATATATATGCATATACCTTAGTACCTTGTTTGAGCTTAATGCCAATTTCATAATGAGCCACATGAAAATAACCTTAGACAGTTCTGAAATTTGATCCATCAATACATAACTCTGTGTTTTCCCAAACTACAAGAAGAATGCATAAAAATGATCAAGATGACAAGTTTGGGGGAGATTTTTTGTTTTTTTAAGAAAGATAAGAATTAGAGATGTGAAAAGATGAATAACTGAGTCAAGATGTACTAAAGGAGGTGCAAAACAGAAAATTGAGAAGCTGAAAAAGAATGAAAGTTTCAAGGTGGAATGAGTTTTGCCTTGTAGCCTTCCTCCCTTGAGAAATTAAGTCCTTAGGGGTGTTCTACACCTAGGTGTTCAAATCATGATTTGTAGCATTTAAATAATTGTTTTGGGTTTTGAGAACTGGATTGATTTAATCTGTAAAATTCGGGAAAAATTTAACTTTTCTGAAAAATGGCAAAAACAATAAAATTGCCGAAATGGTTCAGGGAAGCCTAGAAATTTTTATAGATCTCATAGATGACGAAATGTACTTCATTGTTGGATTCATCTCGTGAAATCTAGTTACCTAGAAAATTTTTGTTGAATTTTGAGACAGTCGGAATTTTCACGATTAGAGAGGTAATGGGGGGTCTAGTGACTCCCAGGGACGAGATTTTTTACGAGAATATCGGGAGTTAGGAAATAACCCGAGTTAAGTTTATATAAAATAAACTGAACTTGAACCGGAACCGAAAATAAATTGTTTTGGGGTAGGAACGGATCCGAGCGAGGATCGCGTGACATGTGGCACTTTATGAGCCACTCATTGAACTTAGGTAAGGGGCAAAAAGGGAAAAAAGGGACGAGGGCTCAAAGAGCCAGATTTCTTCTAGTTTTCACGTAGGAGAGTGGGAGAAGAGGGAGAGAGGGAGAAAATCTCCACCTTCTCTCTACGATCTACCTGAGATCTGGGTGGTCAGTTTTCCGACATGCCAAGGTTTAAAGCTCCGAGTAATTAGGCGAGGGCCACATGGATACCAAACCCAAAAGGCTAAGCCGTGTGGGAAGGTTCGAGGAGTCGAAGCTTCGAAGTTCGTAGTGTTCATGAACTTCCTCGTCGTTGTTCACGCTCAAGAGGTAAGGTTTTCCTACTTAGTTATTTTACGCTTAAGTGGCTATTCAATGGCCATCGGGTTCAACTCAACTGAGGCTATGTCTAAAGGCAATTTAGATTTCGCTGCTGATGTTATGACTGGTTTGTCTGTTTTTGTTCCTGACTGTCGTTTCAAAATTGGTTACGGAACCTGCAATTTCTAAGCTTTTATTGTGCCTTGAACAGAACCTGAGGTGTTAACTGATTGTCTATGTGAATAGTGACTTTGAGTGCATCTATGGTACCTAAATAAAGCCTAGATCCCAACTTGCAGATCTCTGTGTTCTGGAGCAAAGTAAAATGTATGGTCGCAGCCTAATGTCCCGCATTTATAAATTTTGTTTTTACAACTTCTATAAATCGCATGTTGAACTCGGACTAATTACAACTTTCTCGTTGAACTCGACTTTCATTCTTGGACTCTATGGAAATCCCTTTGAGTCTAGAATATAACCATATGCCTGTGAATGGCATTTGGTATTCACGGATTTGAGTTATTTTTTTATGCTCTTTTCCAAGAACTGTGTTGGACAATCTTTGATTGATTTTGTGGATTGTTTTGTGGCCGGTTCATGGCTTGTGTGTAGGTCCCATTTTCGGTCTGACCTGATTGGCGGATCCGAACTGGTTCTAGGATGCTCGTTTAATTCTTTTTATTTACTTTTTATTTATTTATTTTTTTTCAAGTGTCGCTAATTCGAACCCTACTCAACCTCGAATGGCGATCCGAACCGAGCCTAGTTTACTCCAACCGTTCATTTATCTTATCAAACAATTTATTTATGTTATTTATTTTAGAGTTTTCAATAAGTCGTTTAAATTAGGCTCTTTAAATATTTACTTTTTTATACAATAGATGCTTATTAAAGTAGCGATCATGCCTTACAAATGATATACAAAATAATATTTCAGATATTAACTCTTTTGTTCACAAATATCACATGTTCAAAAGAAATTAGCGCATATGACGGGGTATATACTTATACGTAACTTTCTCTATGACTCGCGCTCGGGTCTTGCCTTCTTTCCTAAGTATCTAAACTAAGCAGTGATAAATCACATGCTGCATTTTCATGCTAGCGCTATATATTTATTCAATTTTTTAATATCACACATGAATTTATCATAAACCATGCCTCTTTATATCAAAACTATACTCATGCTTATTCATCACATGCTTTCACTTTATTAAATAATTGATCATATCAAATGTGCATTTTCACATGCAATCAAATTATTTAACTCAAATCACGAGATTCAACATATGTAATCTCAAGGGATGTATTTAGTTTATAAATCCAGCTTCACACTTATCAAAGCCTGTTGTTTCTACTCTGAGTCTATATAATTCAATATTCAGATTAATCCGCTCAGTGAACTTCGTCCTTTTATAATCTCGGCAATGTGCTCCACATTTGCCAATTTCCGGTCTCCCATCATGACGGATGTCGATTGGTGCATCCCGCCAAGTGGTCATTTAAAAATGCCATACACCATCATGACAGATGTCGATTGGTGCATCCCGCCAAGTGGGACATTTTAACACTGCCATACGCCATCATGATGGATGCCGATTGGTGCATCCCGCCATGTGGGGCATTGCACAATTTCGGTTTTCCCTCATGACGGATGCCTCTTGGTGCATCCCGCCATGTTGGTCGTTCGGTATATTGATTCAATTAAAGATGTCAAGAATTGACCAATTAGTTTATAATTCAATTAATCACTCTCATGCAATTAATTGTCAACATTTCAAATATCACATTTTCAAATCCATATGCTCTTTCGTAATAACATTTCAAAGATATACTCATTCCATATAATCATTTCAGATTTATTTGGTAAACTACCAAAACACTTGAAATCCGAATATAACTTCGGTGAACAAAGAACTAATAATACTTGAATTAGAATAGAGGTCTGAAGAACTAACCAAAAGCCGTTGATTCTCGTTTCCTTCCCTTTGATCTCGGTCCTAGGTTAGTGATCCTCACTCGTCCCTAGTCAATAAAAAATACGCCACTTTTAGCGGGTAACAATTATCACACTTAACGAATCTCGCTGACGCGAAGCAAACGATGCGTTTTTCACTTAGTTGCATTCTTATTTGAACCCCCATTAGTCATTTATTAGGGTTCGGTGTACGAAAACTAGACTTTCGGAACAACAATCCAAATTTGTCTGCTAGACATAGTTACGCAAGGAAGGTCATAATCTGTGGTTGCACTTTAGGCAAGTCATTTTACACTCGATTCCTACCGCGCGAGCTATCCCACGCCTGCAGGTCTACGCCACGCCAGAGCTCTGATGGTCTGATTTTCCGCTTCCTTTTTTGTGATTTGCTCCAATAATCCTCAAAATCCAAAAAAAAAAAAAAAAAAAAACACATGGGAATCACTCCCAATATCATCCTAAACCAACCACAAGTAGAACCTATGGATGGTTTAGGGTTTTTCCAACCCTAACATCAAATGAAACTTTCTAGGGCTTAGGTTCTTAGCTTGAATCTCTTGAAACTCTTTGCCCTCGCTTCCTTCTTCCTCCTTGATCACTTGGAAACTAGAAATGGGGATGATCTCCCTCCAAAACCTTGATTTCTCCTCAACCCTAGCTCTTATCTCCTTTCCTACTCTCTCAAAAACATTTTTGCAATAAGTGGGGATTTCTAAGACCAAAATGGTCTAAGTCATTTATCATTCTCAAGGCCATGTTTGGTACATCAAAACCCATTTGGATTTAAGCGTCTCAATTTACCTTATAGCACATATATCACTTCTATTTTCATTTAAACACATAAAATTTTTCTCAAATGACCTTTAGGTCCTCATTTTACATTTATTTTCCTTTTTGCCCTTGACACTTAGGTAAATTTTCGGGTTCCATCAATTTCTCATTTTAGCATATAATATTTAATGATATGCTCACATATTCATTTCACATTTCACCATTTATCAGTTGAAACCTGAGTTCGCTTAATTCCACCTGAATATATAATAAAATTATTACAAAAATTTAGGTATTTTTTTTTTTTTTTGAAAAGTTACACTGTGTGTGTGTGATATAATCTCTAAGCCACAATTATATATGGATTCTAGTATATCATTACTTGAACTGGAGTGACATTGGGCAAATTGTGTGAAGTCAAATTGTGTTTCTAATGGTTTGGCTTGTGATGTGTTCACAGGTATGAACAAAGCCATCAGATGGTTTGCTTGTAGGCTATTTGTGACATGATGTCACAATTGCTCTAGAGTATAATGTGTCATTGTTTGATTGGTGATGACTTTATGCTCAATATATGTGTGTATAATATGTTGACATGTATTGTTTGGTTTATTTGGCAATTGTATGTTAATTGATATGATTATCCGAATGATGCATGGGTATTATGCATGGTTTAAAATATCCATATAGCACTCATTCTATATATGGCATGTATAGGCATGGAATGGCATAATTGCATTTCATATGCATGGGGACATCGTATTTGTATCGGGTAAGATGTACATAGTCATAGATTATTCATCATTTTGTGGAGTGGTGGTGAGTTGGTAATTTTGATTTAGCAGCTCAATGGAGTATCATGGGTGCATTTCATAGTTTTGAATAAAGCTGTTTATCAGAGATTGTCCAATGCTTTTGAATAAAGTTGTTCATAAGATATTGTCTAATGCTTTTGAATAAAGCTGTTATCGGAGATTGTCTAATGCTTTTGAATAAAGCTATTATTGAAGATTGTTTAATTCTTTTGAATAAAGTTGTTATCGGAGATTGTCCAATACTTTTGAATAAAGCTATTTATCGAAGATGGTCAATAAAGCTGTTATCAGAGATTGTCCAATGCTTTTGAATAAAGCTGTTTATTAGAGATTGTCTAATGCTTTTGAATAAAGTTGTTATCGGAGATTGTCCAATGCTTTTGAATAGTTGTTTGATTTGAGGATGTCCACGAGTTTTGTAAAAACAAAAAGCTTTGAGCTTTGGATAGCAATAATAAGGAAACACCAATGACAAGTTTTTACACTTGCCATAAGCATGTGTGAGGGAGTTGATGAGGACTCGAGTTAAAGGCATGGTGAGTAACGCTTCATTCATGGCATGTAGGCATTCCAGAGTAGAAACTGCATTTTGCTTGGAATGTTTGATTGTGTGAACATGGCATTGCATGTGTGCACTTAGGTGGGGATAGCTCTTGTAGGAGTTTACCCTACTAGGCACTGCTCACTCCGTCATGGGACCCCCTTTCAGGTACATGGAGTATGTAAGTGGACGACGTTCACTCGAGGCAGCAATTATGAAGAAAGCAGGGTTGTGGCTTGTAATCAATTTTTTGTAAAGAAGCTTGGAACAAACTAGTTATAGCTTGTATTTTGTGTAAAAAGAATTGTAAAAATACTTTGGAACAACCTTTGTTCCTAATTCTGTAATATTTGCAATAACATTAATGAAACTCTCGAGGACTATGATAGTTAGTCCCAGATATTCTGTGAGTGTGGATGAGTGGGTCCGAAGTGGCTTCACTTTCACTCATAATTGGACCAAGTGAGGTCATTAATATATCCCATGCTGCCGTGATTTTTCAGGATATTGTTGTATTTTGGCAGAGTTCCTCAGATAAAGTGAGACTCATTCGATTTTCAAGTAAATCATGGCTCTTAAAAGGATTGATCAGAGCGTTGTCGCAATTCGACATCCACGAGTCTTCCTGAGGGCTGACGGCTGTCACCTGACCTAATTCTGTACAATAACAATTTCAATAAGGTTAATTAAAGTATGTACTTATGTTAATTTACTTTAAATTGTCATTATTGTATTTACAGTGTTTTATGTACCACATAGTTAATAGTAAATCGCCTTATATTTAAATATAGTTTCCATATTAGATTATAAATTTAATAAAATAATTTTATATTAGTTTTAAGGTAATGTCATATATAGTATATTATTAAATAATACTATAGTTTTTATGTAGCTTATAATAAGTTTAATAGTAATGTTTGTTTTTAAAATAACTATATATTAGTTTTTATTTTATAATTTACATAGATTATAAATTTAATAATATAATTTTATATTAGTTTAAGGTAATGTCATATATAGTATATTATTAAATAATACTATAGTTTTATATAGTATAATAAATTTAATTGTAATGTCTTCTTTAAAATAACTATATATTAGTTTTATTTTATAATTTCATATTAGATTATAAATTTAACAATGTAATTTTACATTAGTTTAAGGTAATGTCATATACAGTATATTATTAAATAATACTATAGTTTTATATTGTATAATAAATTTAATAGCATGTCTTTAAAAACAATCAGAAAGTTATTTATTTTATATTCTATATTAGATTATAAATTATTTAAATAGAAAATATATTTTAAGTTTTATATAATAATATAAATTTTAATAATTTATATATTAATAAATATTTAATTATAGTGATGTCTTCTTTAAAATAACTTTATATTAATTTAATTTGATAGTTTATATGATACTTTCTATATACAAAACTAATTATAATTTAGTAATAATATATTAATTAATTAACTTTTCATGTTAGTTATCATTGTTCTAGTTACATATTAGTTATCATTGTGTATGCATATTATAAATTTATAGTTTTATATGAAGTTTATATTTTAGGATTAGTTTAATTTTAGTAATATATTAATAAAATTAATTAACCTTTCATGGTAGTTTTATATTTTAAATTGCTATATATTAGTTAATATTGTGCATGCATATTATAAATATGTTGTTTTATATGAAAATAAATTCATTTTTGAATTGTATAACAACAGTTTTATATAAGTTCAATTTATTAGGATGGGTAGTGGAAGTAATATTATACCGAGATCTAGCACATGGAAATATTATCACATTTGGAGTGGGAATAAATGGCAATATGCAATTACAAATGGGTTTGGTGATAAAGAGTGGTGGGATCACTCGCTTAAATTTCACCATCATATTTGATCCCCACTCTAACATAAAAGGGCCCAAGTGTCCCTTCAAGGATCAAGAAATGAGGCAACTTTTTAGACTGCTGTAATACAAGAAAGCGAAGAAAGCAAGAATATAGAAGAAATTACGCTAATCATAAGGCACAATGAGGATGATTCAGCCATAGTAGGTGCTATGAATAAACAAAATTTATAACCTAAATTACCTATACACGTGAGCGCACCATCGGAGTATAGCTGCCAGGATCAACAATGCGTGACGTGGCTTTTCTGCACAAAATGATTTGATTAGGCTCAAATGGTGGAATTTGTTTTGGATTTTAGGATTTGTGTAAAAAGTGTGTGAGTTGATGTTGTGGAAATTGAAAATAAACGAAATAAACTAAAATAAAGTGTAAAAAGAAATACTTATGTCAATGCTGTGGTTATAAAGAGGTCCCTGTTCATATCCTCTGGGGAGGATGACCTATAGTTAATTCCTAACTGATCTTCATTTAACTTAAAACTAAACCCCATTACCTTCCTTGATAGAAAAACACTTGTTTAGTATTTGGTGGTCTACATGAAAATCTATCATCTTAACCCCATCCTACAATGATCTCGTAAAGGGCACCAATGAATCTCAAGGGATCTAATAACAAGCATCCACTCAACCCTAAAAAGATTACGCTACGACCAATGAGAATGCATCTACAAGGAAAATATAACCCCCTAACCTTACCTCCAAAGTGTGGGATCAGAATAGCACTACAATGGATATCGCGTATCTAAAGCCAAGAATGACCGAACCCTAAAAGCTTGCCAAGATTAGCCAAAGAAAATTCATCAAAGAGCTTCTTTAAACCTAGAGTGTCAAGTCGGGGAACTAGCCGTCAAAACCCGTCGCAAGTGGAAAACAGGGAACAAAATGCAAACCTTACTTCCTAAGCTCAGCAACCTCCTCTTCATGGATACGTAGACCTGTACCTAAACATTCTTTTTGGAAGTTGTCATCCTCAAAGGAGTGTTTGGTTTCCTAGAAAGAGAGAGAAAAATGAAAAATAGAAGAGAGAAAACTGGGAAGAAAACAGAGCACCCGTATTTGCTTCCGTCAAAATAATACTTTGGTCAACAAAGCAGTATTACAAGCAATGGCTTATATAGCCCACAATCAAAAGTGCAAAGGAACTACCAAACCAACTAATCCAAAACTATTGTACAATGAGGGTAGAAAGAGAAAAACAAAAACTGGGCCGTTTGAAGGGTCAGAATTTTCGCCGCAGGAGAAAAATTGCTATGGGCGAATTTTTCGCTACAAGAGCTTAAAATTGTTATGTAGCAAATTTTCCACTTTGTAGCTTAAAAATTTGTTATTCAAAGATCGCTCATCCTCCCTGCTCATCACTATTCACTTCGCCACTGCTCATCATGCACTATTCACTGATTCATGCTATTTTTTTCTTTCTTTTCCTTTTCCCTCGATATTCTTTCTTCTCGATTTTTGATCCTGTAATGCCGAAGTTCAACCATAATCTTCATGCTTGGAATGACTCACAAATCCTACATTAAAAGCTTGCAAAACTACAAATTAGCCATACAAAATGCGATCAAGAGGAATAATAGGGACCTTAATGTGCAAATCGAAAGACTAGAATGATTAGTACACAAAAGCACTCAAACCTATAATAAATAGGGTTCAAATAACACTTTTGGGCACTAATCACACTTCAATCGACACATTATGCCCTTAGCAATGCAAGAAGAAAATAAAAAAAATACATAAACCAGTAATAAAATGAAAAAGCATAAGGTTGTAGTTCAAAAGGTTGTGAAGAAGCAATGCCTAACCCTCAATGAAAAATTACTCGGAACTTAGCCTAATAACTACCTCGAGAGAATGAATTTCAAACAAAATTGAGTATCAAAAGAGCTCCTTCTCGAAGGACTCAACCAGAACTTCCACCAAAATCTAAGTGGCTCATTCCGACAGCTTCAACAATAAACCGCCAAATTGCACTCCCTCCCCCACTGTTACCACAACCTAGTATGCTAACCAACCTAAATAGATTAGGACCCACCTCTTATTCCACAATTCTTTTTGTGTTGTAGGGTGCAATGCTGAGGAATCGACTTCACTAAAGTCCATGTAACAGGGATTCGCCGATGTCTCCCAACCAGTTAAGGTTTAAGGCACCAAGCCAAAGGATTTTTCAACCACAAACTCTTCAGGTTTCACCCCTGACCAATGATTTTTAAGATCTAACACCTAATACAACTCGCTTAAACTTCACCCCATCCACCCGTAGTGAACATCAAGTTTGGCTCCTGCAACCAAATAATAGTGGGCACCAGCAGCTTTAAAGGTTTTCATGATAAACCTCGGACTGCAGTTCGGGTTTCAAGGCAAAGCGTTGCAATTTTCTTCTTTTGCTTTTTTTTTCTTTTTCTCTTCTTTTTCTTTTTGAAATACTCATTGGCCTTCTTTCCACAGAGGTCCCTTAACCTATTAAAGGTAGTCAACGACACTAGGATAGGTTGTGCAAAGTAAAGGAGGTTGCGTAGTTTTTCAGCCTATCATTGAAACCTAATGTGCTTGGTGTGTGGTTAGCTAAAGGTGGAAGAAAAAGGTTAAATACAACAAGAATTCAACTAATCATTCACTCAACTAGGCATGGGACTAATCTAACAAAGACAGAATTAGACAAAGTTTCAACTTTTCAAACTGTAGGCTAGGCAAAACACACAATAAAAAACAAAAAAAAAATGGTGTAAATAAAAACTAACAAAGTGGTGCGAAAAACAAACTAACAGCTTCGTAAACCAACAAACAACTGTACAAATACAAACTAACTAGCAAGACATTAACTAAACAAAAAGACTTGCTCAAAATATAAACAACACTTCCTTCCTTAACTCTCCCCCCAACAAAATTCGACATTGTCCTCAATGTGGCCATGGAGTGGAAGTTTAAGGGAGGAAGTGATACCTCCTTGATGAAATGTACTCGGTTTTGGATAGGAGACATTGCAAGCTTTCCAGAGAGACCTTATTCACTCCATTTGGGCTTAAGATGAACAAGTTAAGAGAAGAAAAGAGAGAAAAAAAAAGGGACTAGTTGGAACATTTTGAATATTACTCATTTTTAAAAATTTCAAAATTGTTCTTTCTGGCCATATTTATATTCTACACTCTCTAAGCTTTCCAACGAGATGAAAATCACCCAAAACCGATATCGAATGACAGTTATACTAAAACAAAAAATTAGAGGCAAAATAGGGAATCGCAGCATGTAAAATTCGCTACATAGCGAAAATTGCCATTTTTCCGCTTCGATCTTCATTCTCGGCTTCAAAATTTTCACACAAACTACAAAAATTAATACAAGAAAAATTAAGAAAAATTGCAGAAAAGTGAAAAACAAGCTAGAACAAAGATTAACTTAAAAATTAGAGAAAATCTAAAAAGAAAAATTAAAGAAATCAAAATAAAATAAAATAAAATAAGATAAAATGAAAACAAAAAGTGGGGGAGACTGTGCTCCCCCCAAACCTATTCCTTAAGCCTTTGGAGGCTGCTGGAACTGGCGGAGCTTAGAAATGCCGAGGTTCGGGTGCTCCAAATCCGAACCAGCACCCTAACCATCCGCTGTGCCATGCAACATCAGCAGCTGCCAATGTCTTTGATGTAGTGGAAAATGTTTGAGCAGTGGCCACTAATGTCTTGAAGTTTTGCAGGGCAGGCATAGCAAATTGGGTGGCCTTTGTGGTAGGTGTTTTGGGTGTGACAGGTCACTGGTGTAGGCAAAATGGGCCACTTGGTCGCTGAGGCTACCGTAAGGGTTGTCAGCGGAAATGGATTCAAAACAACCTCTCGGGGCTCTTCCAATCGCTTCTTTCCACCGCCTCTCGCTTATAAAGGGAAGGATTTCTTCTTCTTCTCCCTTGAAAACAATGCCACACATATTTGAGGATTCAGACAACCCTCTGCATAATTCCTAATAAAATCCTCTATGTGCCCTCGCGGGCTATTGCTGACACTGCCTCTTACCATGGTGTCACTTTGGCACTCCTTCCTTCGTGGATTATCAATAAGTTGATCGACGAGGTTTTCTAATGGAGTCTTGCAAGCTGTCCGATTTATGCTCAAAGTCATTTTTCAGCCCATCTAATTTCTTGTTCAAATTGTCTCTCCACAAGACAATTCTCTCGACTGGTCAAGCATTAATCCTCTCGCTCGCCACAAAGTCATCCACTATCCGGTAAGGTCCAAAAAGGCTTGTTCAAATGGAGGGACTGACCGTGGTGGCCGAGGTGACTGGGGAGTCAAGCACAACATGGAGGTTCGTGAGTGATACTGGAGGTCTTGGTTCCCATGAGGAATTTGTGTAATCTCTAACTATGGTTGTAAGTACTCACCATACGGGTGAACTATCCATTGGTTTCTATAGTCCCTCGCCGGACTCATATTCATTCGATTCCTCTCCACTAAGCTGTCGACTTCACATGGCTGGCTTCAGAATCCTCATGGACATATATGCACTAAAAATATCCACATGTCGACCGCATCACCTTCCATTGGGTTCACCAACCTTGATTAAGAAACTCTATCCCACTGAACACGAACCTCGCAACAAGAACAAAGCAAACACCTAAACAAGGAAAAACAACTCTACCAAAAGTGGGTAAAGCAATAAATGAAATAAATGAAACAAAATTAAACACATTGAAAACACTAAAAGATATATATACAAGAAAAATTCACCGTAACTTGTGATGAGGATCACAAGTGTTTCAATGTGTCATCTTTCTCGCACTTAGGCACCATCCCAAAAAGAATTCACGCCATTTGATTCAGGCTACGCAGGTGTTATGAATCAACAAAATTTATAACCTGAACACTACTCCTAACGCCATAGCGCAATCCATCAAGAAGATAGCGACTCTAGGATCTAACACAATGGGTTTTCTTTGTACCAAATGATTTACAAAAGAGGCTCAAATGGTGAATTTTGTTTTCAGATTTTAGGATTCGTAAAAGTGCGCTGGATTGATGTTGTGGAAATTGAAAATAAAACGAAATAAACTAAAATAAAGTGTAAAAAAGAAATCCTTTGAAGTGTTGGGTCGCAGGTTGGGTTGATAGGGTTATAAAGAGGTCCTCGGTTCATTTCCTCGCTGGGAGGATGACCTATAGTCAATTCTCGAATCGGGATCTTTATTTAACTTTTAAAACTAAACCCTAATAATTTTCCTTTTGATAGAAAGCATTTATTTAGCATTTATGGTTCCTACAATGGAAATCTATCACCTTGACTCATCCTACAATGATTCAGAAGGGCAACTAATGAATCTCGCTGATCTAATAATAAGCATCCAATCGAACCCTAAAAGATTACCAAGTATCGATCAATGAGGATGCATTTACAAAGTGAAAATATAACCTCTAACCTACCTCCAAAGTGGGCTCAGAATAGCAACTAATGGATATCGCTGTATCGCCAAGAATACAATCGAACCCCAAAAGCTTGCCAAGTATTGGCCAAAGAAAATACATCAAAGAGCTTTAAACCCGCAGTTGCAAATTTGGGAACCAAAATGTCAAAACCTCGCGTGAAAACAAAGGGAACAAAATGCAAACCTTACTCCTGCCTAGCAACCCTCTTCAAGGATACGAGACCTTAGCCAAACATCCTTTGAGTTGTCATCCTCAAAGGAGTGTTTGGTTTCCTAGAAAGAGAGAGAAAAATGAAAAATAAAAGAGAGAAAAATGGGAAGAAAACAGAGCACCCGTATTTGCTTCTGTCAAAATAATACTTAGGTCAACAGTGTATTACAATGGCTTATATAGCCTTACAATCAAAGTGAACTACCAAACTAACCTAACTAAAACTATTACAATGAGGGTAGAAAGGAGAAAAACAAAAAACAAGGTCGTTTGAAGAGCTGGAATTTTTGTTGCAGGAGAAAAATTCGCTATGTAGCGAATTTTCGCTACTGCAGTAAAATTCGCTATGTAGCGAATTTTTCAGCTTGTAGCAAAAATTTTCTATTCAGCACTGTTCATCTCTATTCACGGCTACTGTTCATCATGCACTATTCATTTGATTCATGCTATTTTTGCTTTCTTTTCCTTTTTCTGATATTCTTTTCTTCTGATTTTGATCTCAGAATAGCCGAAGCTCGACTAGAATTCTTCATGCTTGGAATGACTCGACAAACTTGGCATTAAAAGCTTGCAAAAACTACAAAATTAGCCACAAAATGCGATCAGTAGAATAGTGGGGACCTTAATGCGCAAATCGGGTTAATTAGAATGATTAGTACACAAAAAGCACTCAAAACCTATAATAAATAGGGTTCAAAATAGCACTTTTTGGGCACTAATCAGGGGATGCGATAGACATCTCATTGATGATGATGAGGATGAGGAGGATGTATAAATGTATTCGGGTGACATGACCCTTGATGAGAAAACTCAATTTCGAGCAGCATGTCGTGCATCAAAAGATAGTGAATGGAATCGACAACAAGAAGAAGGATTTACGAGAGGCAAAATAAAAATGGGTAAATCTTTAACTTAAATTAGTTTTTATAAAATAAACGACTTAACTTCAATTTCTAATTGAGATATTGCAATAGGTGAGCCTTCATAATCGCAACCGACTGATCCAACAAGGTGCATGCAAAGATTTCAAAGTATGAAACAATCGGATCCATCACCACCTCTTGCTCCATTATTATACAAATCTTTCGCAGCAAGACAAAAGAACATTAAAAATATTTTCAAAGGTGGTGCAATCAAAGAAACAATGGGCCGACTAATTAGTAAATTCTTCATATATGAGAGTGTTGCACCTCACAAAGCAAACTCTCACCACTTCAAGAATAAGATTATTGGTGCACAACAAGCTAGTATGTGACAATCAGTTTTCAGTTTCTAATAAAATTATTATCTTATATTATAATTGAAAACGATATAATTAATTTTATTAATTCTACTTGTTGGCATGAGAATAAAGCCACCATCTCCATATGAAATAAAAAACAAATACTTGGATATAGAGTATAAAGACATGGAAGATTATGTGAACATCAAAAGGGAGAAATTGAAGACTTATGGGTGCACAATTATGTGTGATGGATGGACCGGCCCCATAAAATTGAGCATCATTAATTTCATGGTATATTTGAAAGGAAGCACAATATTCCTCATTTGAGGAGCTCGCGCCCTAGTACTAGACCTGACCCGGAGTACGAACCGGATCCGGGACACGGTCCTCTTTTTTAAGAATCTTGATACAATTCATTTTCTCAATAAAACACATTTCAAATACTCATTTGTAAAGGATAATTATCCTTATGAAAATATATACGTATATATCACGTTAACTTAAAGGAGGCCCATCATTTTGTTCTCAATACACATTTTCATTCAATATGACATTTTATGCCCATTTGCTCCATTTCTCACCTTTATAAATTATGACATTATAAGCTGTTATAAATATAAAAAAAATTTACAAACATTTATCATAGTTCAATTTTCACAACATAGTTTTAATTCAAAAAGTATCAAAAAGCGATCATGGGTTTTCATGTATGTATGGTAAGAGCTTTACTTTTACTCCATGCGACTTTTGACGATGACTCTACGCTTGCACGGCTCGCTTGAACCCGTTTCACTTGCACTCACGATGATAAATACGCACTAAGCATTTTCATGCTTAGTGGTTCTATATGGTTCTCTCTTCATTTTATTTTAATACAAATCATGTGACTTTTCTAAAGCAATTCTTTTGAACCTTATTGAATGATCAATGCAATACAATACGTATATATATATATATATATATATATATATACATTCATTGATCATTCCAAATATGCACTTTCATATGTACAACTCATCTAAAACTCAAATCATGCTTTTCACAAATATTTTATCATTTTGCTCTTAAATGAATTTCTTTGCCAATGTTTTCGCTGCATAGGATAATAGAATCACTCGGCATACCACACAGACGCAGAGTAAAAGGTTTTATAACATAGTACTGTCCCGTTTGTCACGATCAGTTATAAAAAATCATTTTATGAACACTACCGATATTGTCACGCTGGGCTACGAATCGGAGTGACACTACATTACGTTAATTCACAATACTTCTAGTTTGACCGTTATTGGTATACCAATCTATCCTTAACTTGAATATGACGGATAACATTCTATTAAGGGCATTAAAAATCAGTCATAGAAATTTACAATAGGATATATACATTTATACTCAAATAGCACATTTCAATACTCATGCAATTTTTTTTTTCATGGCAATCATTTAACAATCAATTTTCTTAAATCACTTAAAATAAATCAATATGCAGTTTTATTGAAAATCGTTTTAATAATTGTGCAAATAATTTTGATACTTGAAATAAGAAGAGAATAATAGATAACGAACAAAAAAGGTCATCGCACTTCAATTCCTATCCTCGGAATCTCGACTTCAATTTTGGTATTTTCTCTTTGCCAACCCCTAATCTATCACAATTAGAGAACAATATCAGTTAGCTTATTAGGTTTCTAGTTAGGTTTGTTTTCTACCCAACACACCTTCACTTGTAAAATTTTTCTGGGAACAAATGAGCCATATTTTACCCAACTTTCTTCAAGTCCATTGTTCCTCTATAAATATATTTTATTCAGAAATTGGAATCATCCAATTCGGAGCACCGAAACTCCAACTATGTCCTAAACATATGGGACTATTATATTTTCAACACAGAATCAGAATTTGTCTAAAAACAAAGCTCCTTTTAGATGAATTTTTGGGTCTAATGGGGTTTAAATTTGAATACACTTATTTCAGGGACATTTATTATCCTAGAAGTCTAGTTTACTTAGAAATTTGAATCACTCAATTTGGATGAGTGAAACTCAACTTATGACCTAAATACCAAAATCACTAAACACCAAATCAGACGAACCCGAACTGCACTGGACCAAACAGAGCCGCACTTTGACGAATTTATGGGTCTAATGGGGTCCAAATTTGGATACACTTATTTTAGGTAGATTTGTTTTTCTAGAAGTCTAGTTTATCCAAAAATTTGAATCACTCAATTTGGATGAGTGATGACCAAGTTATAGCTAAAACAAAAACATGGGTTTTGGAAAATTTTGACAGCATCTCCTAAAAACCCAACACCCTTTATACGTGGGGCTCCTCAACACCAATCCAAACTACAATACACCTTGAAAGCTAACCCAATACAACACCAAAACAAACAAATATGGAATTAGGAAGGGTTTCTAACCTTGATTCTCTTGCAACTTGAAACCTTAGCTTCCCTTTTACTTTCTTTTCTTCCTTCTCTTCTTTTCCTTCACTTTACTTGCAAAACCTTGGACCAAATGGGGGACAATCAACCCAACAAGTTTTCTCCCTTCTCAAAACGTGAGAGCCCTAGTCTTCAAATGAATGCCCAAAATGAGCTCCTTCTAAGACCAATTTTTGGTCTTATCCCATTTTATGTGTAAGGCTATGTTTGGCTAACACATTTTAAATCATCTTTTCTCATTTTTGCATTAAAGTCCTCCTATTCTCCCTATTTGACATTCCAATTCTCAATATTCTCACTTTGACATTTATTCTTTTTCATTTATGACCATTGGTGTAACGCCCCGTCCCGAGAGGGTGTACGGTATGTGTAACCGTAGGGTCGCATATGTGCACCAAGGGCTTCCTTAATTATTTGAGTGCCATAGTAGTATTTTTGAACTTTGTTTTTAAGGATGAAATTGTGTAAATTTTCAAGGAATCAGGCTCATAAAAACTAAAAAAAAAAATTTATTAGAAATTTTCAAAAACGGTAAAAGGATAATACTAATAATAAATTTCCGCACGGTTCAGAAGCCTAGAAAATTCTCTAGATCTTGATTATGTCGCATCGCACCGCTAAATTCATCTCACGAAATCTAGTGACTCAAGTTCGTCGAATTCTCGGCATGTGTTCTAATATTTTAGGATTTTCTCGGGTGATAAGCCGCCAATGATTTCTCGTGATGAGATTTTTACGAAAATCTCGAAAGTTAGAAATGATTTAAGCTAAGTTCAATTAAAATAAATTGAATTGAAAAGAAATTAATCGTTGTGCAGTTAAACTCCACGAGGTAATATGAGCCATGTATCTAAATAATAATAATAATAATAATAATAATAATAATAATAATAATAATAATAATAATAATAATAATACAAGAATAAAAGTAAAAAAGAAAAAGCAAAAGGGGGGACCGGCGTGAGGGTGAGAACGAGAATAGAGAGAGTGAGATAATTTTTTTTTCTCTTCCCTTCTCTCTAAGATCTACCGAAATCGGACTATAGGTTTTCGTGGGAGTAAAAGGCAAAGTCGGTCCACGCATCGAGAATTACGCATGGGCATCAAAATCTTAGCATTTTGTCAAACTCTAAGAAGTAGAAAATTTTCCTACTTGTGTTATTTCTATTTTAAAGGTTATTTAATTGCTTGGGATTTTCTTAGAGGCCGTGAGAGGTCGTAAATTTCAATCCAAAATTTTTGGACCGAGTTTAGGAATTTTTAGGAATTTTCAGGACTGCTTTCGGACAGTCTGGTTGAATTACACTCACTGAACTCTTTTAACTCATTATTTTCCTGTTTTTAAAAATTATCTTCCAGGAACAGATACATTGGTCCTGACTTCTAGTTACATGTGCTGTATTTACTCACTCTTGTATATATTTGTAAATAAAATGTAACTACCTTTTGTTAGAAAGTACTTTGAACTTGTATAGTTGTGCATATGTATGTACATAGTTTTGTTCTATGAAAATATGATGAGCCTGAGGCTCTTTTGAAGAAGTGTTGTTGGTTGACTTATTTTAGAAGTGTAAATTGTATTTACAGGTTTTGAGATTACATCTTATATGCATCGTTATGTCGAAATTTTATAAAATCACAAGTTTAGAAAAAGAAAAATTTTATATGTGTTTTCAGCAACACGACTTAGCTTCATAGATTCTCTAGCGTCGAAGTATCATCGAGTTTTGTGGGTCACGGCCACATCGCCCGCAGAAGTAGGGTGTTAAGTCGGGTATCGTGAGCGTGATTCGTTTGTTTTATAGTAGGGTATGCTGGAATCCACAATATTTTTAAACCTAAATTCTCCACGTAAAGATAGGTATCATGAAGATAAATGCTCTGTGGTCGAACACAAGGATGGGTTTTTTTTCGCACAAATGATTATTAGTTGGCTCAAAACGGTGAAGTTAAATTTGGATTTGGGGTTTTGATAAAAATAGTGAGAGGTAATGTTCGGAAACTGAAAACAAGGTGAAGAAAACTATAAAAAGAACTCCTTGAAGCATCGAGCCACTGGGTTTGAAATCCTAAGGTAACCGAGGGGTCCTCGGATCCTTTTCCTCACGTTGGGGAGGATGACCTATAGTCATTTCCCGAACCGGATCTTCATTTGACACCTTAAGAGCGAACCCTAATAATTTTCCCCTGAGATAGCATTTATCGACATAAAATGCTCCCAAACATTTAAAAATTCATCTCCTCGATCTACCCTATAGTAACAAATAAATGGAAACTAATGAATCTCAATGGATCTAGTAATAAGTATCCATCAACCCTAAAAGATTGCCAGTAATCGGGTCAATCAAGGCACACATCCAAGGGATTTTAAACCTCAGAGTGAGAGATAGAAACATAAATGACACAAATGCTTGCATTGGAAAACATGAAAACCAACATTTACCTTAGGATTCAAGCCCAAGAGTCTCTTCTATTCAAGGATGAAGGGGGTTTAGCCAACCATCCCTTGAGTTGTCATCTGCAAGGGGTGTTTGACAACCGAGAAAGTGAAAGAAAAGGAGAGAAAAGAAAAGAAGCGGGAAAACTCCCGCCCAGTCTTTGTATTAATTGCAAAATGAGAAAAGGTTTTTTTTTTTTTTTTTTTTTTTTCCTGGTAAGTACAAATGGGCTTATATAGCCCCCCAAGACAAGCAAAATTACCAAAATACATGGAATACCACTATTACATGAAGGATATTTTAGGAAAGTTACAAAAAATGGTCAAACTAAGCACTGAGTAGGTTAAAATTCGTAACTCCGTGAAATTTTGCGTGTTGCAAAATTTCACAGAACTCGTGAAATTCGCAGTTGCTAAATTTTTTCGGCAGAATCCGCAAAATTTTGCAAGGGCCCATTTTCTTCTCGTTTTCTCGGCTCCTCTTCCTCTCGGTTTCCGGCTGCAAATACAAGTTGAACTCCTGATTCTTCATGCTTGAGTTGACTCAATAAATTTGGCAAGTTTAGCTTGCAAAAACTACAAAAATAGCCACAAAATGTGATTAGTAGTATAGTCGGGACCTTAATGTGCAAATCGGGTTAATTAAGTTAATTTATACATAAAAAGTGCTCAAAACCTCCAATAAACAGGGTTCACAATAGCACTATTTGGGCACAAATCACTTCCCCCAACTGACATAGTGCTAGTCCCTTAGCAATGAAAGAAAGAAAGAGCAATCAAAATAATAACAAAATTATGTTCTTAAAAATGGTATTTCAAAAAGTATGTGGATGAGTAATGCCTAACCCTCAATGAGAATCACCGAAACCCTACCCAATAACCATCTCGAGAGAGTGAATGCCATACAGAATTCAACATCAAAAGAGTTTCCTTCTCTAGAGAATCAACCTAAAACTTCCACCAAAATCTAAGTGTTTATATGATTAGCTTTCAACAATAAACTGCCAAACTGTACTCTCCCCTTAACCAAGCTATTGCCACAACCTAGTACACTAACCGACCTAAATAGATCATGACCCACTCTTATTCCACAATTCATTTTGTGTTGCAGGGTTGCAATGCTGAGGAATCGACTTCACCAAAGTCCGTGTAACGGGGATCCACCGATGATTCCCAACCAATTAAGGCTTAGGGCATCAAATCATAAGAATTTTTCAACCACTAACTCTTTAGGTTTCACCTCAAACTTCAAATGATTTCGAAACTCCAGCACCTACAACTTGTTAAACTCCGCCTATTCACCCGTGTAGTGAGCACTAAGCCGGTGGCTCCCAATAAGTTAGCTTAGGGCATCGGGCTTTAAAGACTTTCTCCATATACCCCTTAGATCGTGCTCGGGTTTCAAGGCAAAGCTTTGCAATTTTTATTTATTTATTTATTTTTTTTTTGAAAGACTCATTGGTCTTTTTATTCAAGGGGTCCTTAACCTATTAAAGGTGGACAACAATACTAGGTCAGGCTTTTGCAAGATTTAGGAGGCTAGACAGCTTTTTCACCACCGTTGAAACCTCGATGTGCAATGCAGTGGTTAGTAAGAGGTGGAAGAAAAAGGTCGAAAGCAACAAGAATTCAACTGATCATCCACTCAATTAGGCATGAAACTAATCTAACATCAATAGAATTGGACAATTTTTCAACTTTTCAAACTACAAGTTAGGTAAAACACCAAAAAAAAAAAAGGGTTTAATTTTTGAAACTACAAGTGTAAGCTGTATGATATGTATAAAAAGAGATATAACTATTTTTCGGCTTTACAAAAAGAAACTGACAACTTCGCAACCAAAACAAACAGCAAGCTACTGATCAAAACAAAATGGACTTGCTCAAAATAGTAGTAAAAACATAAATGTAAAAGACATTTTCTTCACTAACTCTTCCCCCAACCAAACGTACATTGTCCTTAATGAGGCTTGGATTGGAAAGTTAGAGAAGGAAGTGCTACCTCCTCAGTGGTGAGAAGCTGGTGCGATGTCATCCTGTCATGTGCTAAGGAGTCACTGGCGAAGATAGAGGAGAATCACGTTGTCGCTCGTTAGCATGTCCAATGAAGTCAGAGAGGGTGTCAGGGTTGTCAGCCGCGGTGTCACTGAGGATGATCCTCAAGAGGTCCGGGGTAGGTACCGATGGGAGAGAGCAGGAGGAAGGCCCAGTGACTCGACCGCATATGATGGCGTGGCGTTCCTCGTAATGGCGGTCTCGTAAGGCAGTCATCCTCGCCAAAGCCGTGGCGGGCAGCCACAAAGATGCCGGGACGTGGTCGAGAAGGCATGGATCAGATCCATAATAGTAAGAAAATCCCAGGTGGATATGGAGATATGCTGCGGTGGTGGCGCTGATGTACTAGGTCCAATTGACGCTATAGGAGCTGGAGGCACTGGAGGTGCAGAGGATGCCAACGATGTAGGTAATGGAGCAGTGACTGTTGGAGCTGCGGATGATGCAATATGGGGCTTCTCTATATCCTCTACAGGATGGTCAACTACTATGTCCTCAGCTATGTCCTGAGGTAGGAGGTGTAGAGCAAGGGGCGTATATCGCCACTTGTCAACAAAGTAAGAATGGCCTCGGCACATCAAGGGGTGCTCTAATCTGGCTTAGCAAGAAAACCCATATGCTTTAACACCTAGCATAAGAGTCTCTGAATAGAAGGGCATGGACTCACTTCTGGTCGTTCCTGACGGTGGACCTTGTCCTCAAAGTGGTCAAGGAGGCCGCGAAAAGCCTGGGCAGGTCAACCAAAACCCTCGGATATGCTATAAAGAGCCTCTTAATAGCTCATCCCCATTGTACGATATGTCGAGTGGAAGAGGTCAGACCATATATGTCAATAAGGAGCATACTTGGGGGAGCCGTCTAAAAAGGATAGATTCTGCTTATTGTGCTCTGATAATAAAGTAACCATCTCCCGAGGCGAAAGGGGGCCACAAATTTGTAGTCATTGAGCTGGTTGTGACAATTGGGAAGAATGTGGCCGCACTCACTGCTCAAGTGTCCTCACGCTTATCAATGGAGAAGTGGATGGCAGTAGGATGGGGGACTCGCCTAGATGTCATAGTATAGCAGAACTCAATGACCACCCGGGGGTAAAAAAATCGGTGCGGGGTCATAAAAGGCTCTAGGGAGTACCGCTGCATAAGCCTCATGGAATCTCCAGCTCGGATCTACAAAGAAAATCTAGAAATCATAATATGTTTCATTGCAATTCGTATCGCAATCGACCGCTTGTAACGGGTCGCAATGGAAGATGATGCCTGATAATAGAAGCAGAGACAACCGAGGGAAGGTCATCACCGTCCCCGAATAGGCGGAAATGGGGCCTTGGGCCTCTAAATCGACGACTCCACCGCTCAAGTCCGTCCTCGAGGTGGGACTCCTGGACGGCCGTTGTGTGAGAGGAGATGGAGGAGTAGGCCCAACCTATGTATCATACCTGCGGGGGGCAGGAGCAGCAGGAACAGGGGCATGAGAAGCAACAACGACTGCTGTAGGAGGAGAGCATCGACCACTACGTGGGCGGCGACACCCGCAGGGGGCAAAAACGCACTAGTAGGGGGCGGAGGACAGGCGGCCTCACCCTCGAGGCCTGGCGTCGCCCACCACGCGCCTCGCCATGCTCTGATGTCCGGAGATGGGAGGGAATGGAGAGGTTGGGAGGATTTCTTTTCTTTAGGAAAGGAAATGAAATGAGAAGGAAAGAAAAGGGGTTGGGGTTTATATAGGGGGATTAGGGAAGGTGAAAGGGTTAGTTAATTAGTGTCCATAAATGGGCATTAAAAACTAGGTTAAAAAGTATGGAGAAATTTATGGTAGGGTGAAAGAAACAAAGAGATGTAGGGAGATGAAGAGGCAGGAAATCGAAAAGACAGAGATTCAGGTAGTTGAAAATTTCTCAGGCTGCGAAATTTTCGCACCCTTTGAAAATTCAACCCTGCAGCTACAGTTCTGCCTTCTGCTACACCTGCAAAACAGAATACCAAAAATTATGAGAATGTGCACATGAAAATGAGAAAAATTACAAAGAAAACTAAGCTAAGATTGAGGAATTATGTAAAATTACAAATAAAACTTAAGGGGGGATCTCCTCCTTATCTGCTACGAATCAGATCGCATGCAGCATTAGCCTCGCCCATTGACCTTGAATACCCTCGCCATCCCCGAATTGAGCAGTCCACCGATCCATTAGATGAACTTGATGGATGATTAATGGACCACCATCTCGACTTGGAGCTTGCCCGAAGAGGTGGAGCTCAAATCATACAAAGAATACTGTCCCTATGCTCGAAAGTTTTATGGGCTATTATTTGATTTACGCCATTTCTTCAATACGCTCTGCACTTAAGTTCAAGTAGACATCGCTTTCGCAATTCTTCCACTCATCATGTCGAGGACCCTTTGTAGGCCAGCCTCTTCCCAAATCCGTGTTCACTTGATGGCCCACCTTGCCTTATATTAAATCTCCACAAAGTAGTAAGATGCCTCGCTTACAACTAGCGATATGGCGATATTCCAAGAACGGTTCAAGACTGCCTACGCCATATGAGTCCAATACCTAAGAGACCCGCCTTCTGGCGAGCTCAACTTGACCACTAGTCCGAGGATGGTATGGGTGACCACTTTGTGCTTACAACTATATTTAGCTAGGAGGTTCTCAAAAGGTTTGTCACAAAGCGGTGAACCTCCATCACCGATTAAAATTGGGACCTCAAATCTTGAAAATACGCTTTCCTTCAAGAATTTAATACCACCTGCGGGTATGTCAAGCCCGCATGGAACTCGGCTTCCAACCCACTTGACACAGTCAACCCCACCAATATGTATATATCCAAAGGAAACCGAAATGGCTCTACAAAGCCGATGCCCCAAACATCGAATAAATCAACTACTAAACGCTTAGGGCATCATGATGCCGTAGAGATCTCCCTAGTCTTTAACATTTGTCGCATGTACTCCGCGATACGTCAGGCATCCTTGAAGATAGAATAATAGAACCCTAATTGGAGCACCTTCATGGCAGTCTTCTGGGAAGCAAAATGACCTCCACATTCATTCTCATGGCAAAGGATCGAGTATTCTAATGACCTCCCACATGCAATTCTCACAAAGATCGAGTATTCCTTATTGTTCTTCCTCAAGCACACATATTCTAATAATATGATTAGCACAATATTTGAACAAGAAGGGCTCCTCCCAATAGTAGGAATAGATTTTTGCAAAGAAGAACTTCTTGTCTTGTGCCTTCCAGTCAACTGGTAATTCTCTTATTGCCAAGAAATTGGCAATGTGGGCATAACAAGGGGCTTTTTCTACTAGCAACAGGGGCTCCTCAGGAAACTCGTCATTGATTGGAGGGTTGTGAGTGTTGTGTGCTATTGTTAGTCACGAGAGATGATCCGCAAAAACATTCTCCACCCCTTTTTTATCCTTGATTCTCAAGTTAAATTCTTAAAGCAGGTGAACCCATCTAATAAGCCTAAATTTGCATTTTTCTCATGGTATTGAGACTTTAAAGCTGAATGATCTATGAAGATAATGATGTTTGATACCACCAAGTATGCACGAAATTTGTCCAAGGCATAGACCACTGCTAGCAGTTCTTTCTCAATGGTGATATAGTTCCTCTATGCTTCATTTAAAGTTTTGCTTGCATAGTAGACCACATAAGGTTTCCCTTCTTCTCTTTAGCCGAGAACTGCTCCGATGGCAAGATCACTCGCATCGCACATAACCTCAAAAGGTAACCGCTGGCTGGGGGTCCCTACCACCGGTGCGGGTCACAGGTTTCAGCCCTCGTGCCTCCTGCGCCTCATCCCATGAAAATTCCGGCCCTTTTCCAGCCAGCCAGAAAGAGGTATAGCAATTTCGAAGTCCTCGATGAACCTCCTATAGAAGCCCGCATGCCTAAGAAATTGTCTCACTGCTTACATTTGTGGAGAAGGGAGTTTGGAAATTAGGCCCAATTTTTGCATCACAACTCCCAATTCCCTTGTCGGATATGATATGTCCCAGCACAATTCCTTGGTTGACCATAAAATGACATTTTTCCCAATTCAGCACCAAAATTTTCTCAATGCACCTGTGCAGGACAGTTTCAAGGTTGATCAAGCATTCTTCGAAACTCCCTCCATATATTGTAATGTCATCCATGTAGACCTCCATAATGCGCTCCGCCAAATCACTGAAGATACTAAGCATGCATCTCTGGAATGTGGCAGGGGCATTACATAGGCCGAAGGGCATTCTCTTGTAAGCATAAGTCCCAAACGGACAGGTGAACGTGGTCTTTTCTTGGTCTGCTATAGCAATTTTGATCTGGAAGTACCTTGAATAGCCATCCAGAAAACAGTAAAAGGGATGCCCATAAATTCTTTCGAGAAGCTGGTCCATGAAGGGTAGTGGGAAGTGATCCTTTCTTGTTACTTCATTCAATCTCTTGTAATCAATACATACCCTCCAACCTGTGGTAAGGCGGGTGGGCACCTCCTCTCCCTTCTCATTATGCACAGTGGTCACCCGCACTTCAGGCACAATCCTAATGACTCACCCAATTGCTATTGATACGGGTAAATGATACCAAACAGAGTACTTCAAAACTCGAACGTACTACTCTACATGAGGATTCAATCTTCACGTGGGCTCGCCTCGACCGATCTTGCTTCTTCCAAATAGTTGTGGTGTGTGCAAACCAAAGGGCTAATTCCTTTTAAATCATAGATTTTCCACCCTATAGCCTACTTGTTCTCCCTAAGGATGTCCAGCAGACTGTTTTCCTATGAAGCATTGAGCAGGGAGGATATAATAACTGGACATTGCTCATTTTCTTCTAAGTATGCATACTTTAATTCAACAAAGTGTGGGGTTTGAGGATCCACTTGGGCTCATTGGTTCCTTCCTAATCGCAAAGGTGAATTTCCTTTTTCTCCATGGCCCATGTACGCATACAAGTCTCACCTCGTAGCTCTTTCGTAACAATAAGATAATTCCTCAATCGCACATCCCCGCAATTGCTACCGCCAAACTTGTTCCCTTCAGAATATGCCGGGCAGTATGCAAACCTCTTTGGACTTTCTTCCACCGTTGCATATGCTTGGCCGCGGAAGATATCGAAGTTCCAATTAATGGATCGCAAGTCGCATAACTCCATTTCTCGACACCACGATTGCATTGGAGGTAAGTTACTAACTCCATTTCGCAATTAATGATTACATTGGAGGTGGCCAAGAATGGTGCATTCGAGGATGATGGGTACATAGTTAGTCTTCATCGCGATCGGTTCGTATCAAGCACCACAAAATCTAATGATAAGAATTCATTCCACTCAGACAAAACATCCTCCATAGTGCCCTTTGGGATTTTCACAGATCAATCTGATAGGGACAAAGTGATGGAAGTGGGTTTCAATTCTCCCAAACCTAGATGATTTTACATTGAATAAGGCAGCAGGTTGACACTAGATCTCAAGTCTAGTAATGCCTTCTCTACACAAGTTCCCCCAATATTTACCTAGATGGTAGGACAACCCGGGTCTTTGTACTTCATTGGAGTCTTGCACTAAATAATGGCACTGACTTGTTCTGTCAGGAAGGCCTTCTTATCAACATTTAACCCTCTATTCACTGTGCACAGGTCCTTTAAAAATTTGCATAAGTTGGAACCTATTTGATCATGTCTAGCAGGGGGATGTTGACTTTCACCTGCCTTAGCACTTCTAGAATATCAGCTTGGTTGATGGCCTTCTTCTTGCTTTTCAGTGCTTGAGGAAAAGGTGGGGGTGTGCTCTTCTTCATTGCATCTTCTTTAATCACAATCTTCTCTGTTTAGCCTTTCCTCCGGGTTCAAACTTTCCTCCGTGCCTTATTCTCCCGCCGGCCTGGGACTAACCCAAGCCTCAACCTCCTTACCACTCCTCAGAGTGATTACTGCTTTGACTTCATCCATCCTAGGAGGTGGTTCATTGGAAGAGCTCAATTCGTGCACTCCCCTAGGATTAGGTTGTGTTTGAGAGGGAAACTTTCCTTTTTCTTGCACCTGCTATTGGTTAGTCAACCTAGAAATTGAATACTGCAGGTTGTCAAAGTTTTGGGCAATATCTGACTACAGGTTCTCAATCTTCTTGTTTAGTGTGCTTTCTATTGTATCAATCCTCTTATTAGCTTGAGCATTCACTACTTTTTGTTCCTTTACAAAACTGCTCACCACTTTGCTTAAATTCATTATGGCTTGCTCAATTGGAGATGAGGACGGAAGGTCGATGTCAGACGAGGAACCATATTGTCATTGCGGCACTGGGGTACATATGTCGAGACTTTGGTTTCCAAGAGAGGTTAGATGAATTCCTCTAATTGGGATTATATGTGCTTGTCAGATAAGGCATATGTCGGTGGTTTGTATTGCTCGGGCACTGGCTTATTCACCATCATATCCCCACCGAAGGAACACCGACAAAGGTTTCCCAAGGCTCGTAGACCGAAAATGAAGCATGGCCGGTCATGCTGGTGTTTCGGGAATACCGTCGCACCTCATGCTGATTTCTCATTTCTAGCTCTTCCAACCTTCTAGCCAAGGTGGATAGCTTTTCTTTCATTTCCATGTCCTTCGGGAGTGAGTACATTCCTCCCCTTGAGTTGGTTGCAGGTCTCATTCTCTCAGCCTCCCTTGGGTTGGGTTCGTCCCAAGCCTTAGATGTTTTTGCTCAAGAAGTCCCCTCCAAACATAGTCTCTAGTAGTTGCTTCATAGTAGGGGACATTCCATCATAAAAATGGTTGACTAGAAACCATGTGTCAAAGCCATGGTGAGGGCAGGCACCAATGGTTTCCAAGTACCTTTCCCAACACTAGTAGAATTTCTCATTTTCATGGGCTGCAAAGGTGTAAATTTGCCTCTTCAGACTGTTAGTTTTGTGTTTGGAGAAAATTTTCTTCAAGAACTCAACCTGTATTTATGTCTAATCTCGATGGTCCTTGGCCTCACAGAGTTGAGCCAAATTTTGGCCTTGTCCTTCAGAGTTAGAGGAAAATTTTTTAGCCTCATCAGATCCAGATTGGTAGCATCCTCCTTGAAGGTATTGTAGACTTCCTTACAATCCCAGATATGTGTATATGGGTTCTTACTCTCTATACCATGGAAGCTGGGAAGTAGAGGCAGAATGTAGGGCCTAATAATCATGTCCTCTGCTGGGGGTACAATACATGAGGGTGCACTCACCCTTGGGGGATGTAAGTGGTCCATTATGGATCTATATGCATTGGGATTCCTCTATATCCCCTATTGGCTCTGCTGTTCCTCAGGTGGAGGCTTCATCTGATCACTGTTCAAGCTCACTTCACAACCTTGTTCCTATGGGGCACTGATTCTTTCTAACCTGCCTGCTGTGTTCCTATCCCACTGGTACATAAACTCCTATATGAACAAAACAGCACACTAACAGGAAGCAAAAACAAGGCTACCAAAAAGGTTATTGTTAGTAAAAAAAAAATTATATATGGACAAGTAGTGTGATTGAATCAACCCAAAGAAGGAACTCCGTTGGGGAAAAATTTGAAAGAGATAAAGTTCACCAATGTCAGGATGAAGATCACATGTTCACCAAATTATCACTTGCACTAAGGCACCATCCCCGGCAATGGTGCCATTTGATCTGCTTGTTTACAGTAGGCAGATGCCGAATCAACAATATTTATAAACCTAATTTCTCCACCGTCAGAAAGTAGCTACTACAGTATAGTGGCTCTAGGGTCGAACACAAGGATGGGTTTTCTTCGCACAAATGATTAACAGTTGGTTCAAAATGGTGAAGTTAAATTTGGATTTGGGGTTTTGATAAAAACAGTGAGAGGTAATGTTCAGAAACTGAAAACAAGGTGAGAAAAATATAAAAAGAACTCCTTGAAGCATTGGACCATTAGGTTTGAAATCCTAAGGTAACCGAGGGGTCCTCGGATCCTTTTCCTCGCGTTGGGGAGGATGACCTATAGTCATTTCCCGAATCGGATCTTCATTTGACACTAAGAGTTGAACCCTAATAATTTTCCTTTTGAGATATAGTATTTATTGGACATAAATGCTCCCAGACATGTAAAATTCATTTCCTTGATCTACCCTACAAGAATAATAAATGGGAATCCACGAATCTCATGATCTAGCACAAGCATCCATCAACCCTAAAAGATTGCCAAGTACCGGTCAATCAAGGCACATCCAAGGGATTTAAACCTAGAGTGAGAGATAGAAACATAAAATGACAATAAACGCCATACTGGAAAACATGAAAACTACCGCCACTCAGATTCAAAGCCCAATAGCCCTCCTCTTCAAGGATGAAGGGGGTTTAGCTAACCATCCCTTGAGTTGTCATCCGCAAGGGGTGTTTGGCAACCGAGAAAGTGAAAGAAAATGAGAGAAAATGAGAGAAAAGAAAAGAAGCTGGAAAACTCCCACCTAGTCTTTGTATTAATTACAAAATGAGAAAAGGTTTTTTTTATTTTTATTTTTATTTTTTATTTTTTTTCTGGTAAGTACAAATGGGCTTATATAGCCCCCCAAGACAAGCAAAATTACCAAAATACATGGAATACCACTATTACATGAAGGGTATTTTAGGAAAAGTTACAAAAAAAATGGTCAAACGGGTCAAAATCTGGAAAAAGTTACAAAAATTTCGCTACTTGCAAAATTCTGCAGGTTGCTAAAATTTTCACAACCCTGTAAAATTTTGCAGTGGCCCATTTTCTTCTGTTTTTTGCTCCTCTTTCCTCTGGTTTCTGATATGCAACACTGAGTTGAACTCGGATTCTTTGTGCTTGAGTTGACTCAATAGGCGAGTTTAGCTTACAAAAACTACAAAAAATAGCCACAAAATGCGATCAGTAGTATAGCCGGGACCTTAATGTGGAAATCAGGTTAATTAAGTTGATTAGTACACAAAAAGTGCTCAAAACCTCCAATAAATAGGGTTCAAAATAGCACTATTTGGGCACTAATCAGCAGGGTCTTAGGAAACCTGTGTTATTAAGCACTGTAGTTTTCTTATACACTATTTTACACTATTGGCAACCATGCATTTTCAAATTCAAAGTACATACATTTTAAGTGTTTCAACATACTAAACAGTTGATTTTTTTTTTTTTTTGCGAATAAAGAATTCTATCAGGCAGAGGACATCAAGGTCGTCATAGGAGAGCCATTCTAGAGGCTTCAGCCGGTGCCAGTACCCGAGGAGTTGGGCACCTGCTGTCTACCACGCCCATGAATCAGCTCAAATGATGTGGTCAGTTAGACCATCCGTCACTAGAGGGAGCTCAAGTTTTAGGATTACTTATCAGAGCAGTGTGGCACGTGATTGCTCGGGATAGGGGTAGCTATAGCGACCGTCGCTAGCCAGCAGCCTCAACCACCTTCGTGGCCACCCAGAGAGGTTCCTAGAGAGCCTAGGATGTTTATAGAGAGAACACAGAAGTTGGGCGCCAAGCCATATGACGGCAGTGGCGATCCAGAGGCAGCCTGGTTATGGTTGGACAGAGTAAACAAGATTTACGTAGTGCTATTGCCGTATAGATGATCGAGGTCCTGCTGTGTTTTTGATGGAAGACAAGGCTAAGGATTGGTGGGATGCCGTGGATAGGAGGTATCCTGATGGTCTATCATGGGACCAGTTTTAGCAAGAGTTTACTGACAGATTCTTTCCTCAGAGTCACAAAGATTCCAAGATTGAGGAGTTCTTCAGGGACAGAGCGTAAGAACATGTCGCACAGCATGAGAAAAGGTTCTAGAGCTAGTCGATTAGTTCCATATATTCAAAGTTGACTAAGTCCTGAAGTGGCAAGTGGTTTCGGTTGATTACGCACTGCATCGGAGTTCATTTGTTTGTGGTTCTCACGCATTTGGGACTTAGCTCGAGCCGCTACAGGCTGAGACGAGTACTATGCCTAAGCATCGTGAGTAGGCGGTGAAGGTAAGAGGAGTGCACCAGACACTTCCTAGAAGAGCTCTGGTCAGTCCAACCTTAAGAGAAGCAAGGGTAGAGGTTATAGAAGTCGAGGTGCAGGTTTGGGAACTGCCTCAAGTTAGGGATCAGTGAGGCCCCCATTTGCTAACAGTGACACCTAGAGTATTCCTCCCATCTGTGATATGTGTTGGAAATGACACCTTGTGGAGTGTAAGAGATACAGTACAAGATGTTTCTACTATGGCCAGGAAGGCCATTTCATTAAGGAGTGTCCTTAGTTGATTGGTGCAGAGACATCAGTAACTAGCCCAGCTACCCCAGCACCAGAGATGAGCACTCAAAGGCCTTCAAGAAGAGGTTTCTAGAACAGAGGGGCCAGTGCAGCCGCTGGTAGAGGAGGTCATGGTAGAGGCAGAGGTAGTGCCTAAGGGATGCAGATAGAGACCTCGTACTGTGCCAAAGTTTGCGCCGGACTCAATGTGATGCGCATGCACCCGCATGTGTTACCTGGTATTATTTCTATCCTTGATATTGATGCATATACATTAGTAGACCCAGGAGTCACACATTTATTTTCATCCAGGCCTTTCTTAGATCTCTTTCAAATAGAGATGCAACCATTAGGGTCGTGAGAAAGTTTCCAAATAGAGATCCGTTATTCTCGTACGTAGCAGTCGAGATTATAGAGCCTCGATTAGACGTGAGCTCACCTGGATTCGCGTCTCTAGATATATGAATTTTGATGTGGTTCTCATAGATTGGTCATTCTCGCCATGGGGCCACATTAGGATTGTTATAAAAGGAAGTAAAGTTGCATAAGCCAGGGAAATTGGAGGTAAAATTCAGGGGAATACACAGAGAGTTATTTTCCCAAAGATGATCTCCACCATGGCGCCAAGCAGAGGATGCCGTATGGTTATCGTGGTTATCCGGGCTTACGTGGTGGAGACAGGGAAGGAAGAGACTCTAGTGGATTAGATTCTAGTTGTTAAAGAGTTCCCAAATGTATTCCCAGATGATATTGCAGGATTACCTCTAGATAGAGAAGTGGAGTTCACCATTGATTTGATCCCAGGGATTGAGCCCATTTCCATTCCTCCTTATAGGATGGCTCCCGCAGAGTTGAGGGAGCTTAAGGCTCAGTTGGAAGTGTTGTTGAGTAAGGGATTCATTTGATGGGGAGCTCCAGTTCTCTTCATGAAAAAGAAAGATGGGAGTTTGCGATTGTGTATAGATTATAGGCAGCTGAACATAGTTACCATCTGTAGCGACCCCCGAGCCCAGTCCGACCCGATCGGCGAGTCCAAACCGAAACCCGGGGACGCTCGGTTTATTTCTTTTTATTTTCCGTGTTATTAAATTTTATTTTTCAAAATGTCGGGACTAACTCTGCTCCGACCCAAATGGCGATCCGAATCAGTCTCTGGCTACTCCTGACGCCATTTATCTTATCAAAACATCAGACATGTCATTTCGCCGCGGGTTTTGCTTTCAATTTTCGTGCTTCTCCATAATCATTTACAAATTCAAAGTAAATTTGGTAGGCCCATGCTACTTAACAAAATACATTTACAAAGAAGGCATTCATGCCTTTCGTAATGATATACAAAAATCAAGGTTTAGAGTTTAACCCTTTTGTTTACAAAATACCACTTGTTCAAAAGAAATGATATGCAAATGACGGGGTATATACTTATACGTTGTACTCTCTTTATGACTCTGTGCTTCTTGATCTTGGCCTGCCTTTTTTCTTACTCGATACCTGAGCATAGATAAAACTATATGCTAAGCATTTTCATGATTAGTGGTTCTATATAGTTCTATTTCAATATTCAATTTAACTTGACATGCATTTAACATCAAACCATGTCTATTATATCAACATATACTCATGCTATTCATTTTCGCATGCTTTCATTTTACAAATCATTTATCATATCACAACATGCATTTGATGCACACTAATTCACAATTCAATTTATGATTGAAGCATATACATAAAATCCCATTTATACTCGCCAATGTTGGTTTTACTGACTATTCAAATCACATTTCTGACGGATTCCGTTTGATGAATCCCGCCCTTATTATCATTCGGTAATGTGCCTACACATTTAACAATTAAGTCTCCCATCATGACGGATGCCGTTTGGTGCACCCCGACATGTGGTATCACTTAGATGCCATACGCCATCATGACAGATATCGATTGGTGCATCCCGTCAAGTGGGACATTTCTCCAATGCCATACTCCATCATGACAGATGCCGATTGATGCATCCCGCCAAGTGGGACATTGGACAATTTCAGGGTGCCTTCGTGACGGATGCTGATTGGTGCATCCCGTCAGGCGGTTCATTTGGTATATCGATTCAATTCAAGATGTCAGGAATTGACCGATTCGTTTACAATTCGATTTATCAATCACATTCATTCGGTTTTCAAATATCGCATTTCAATTCCATATTCACTTTCGCATTCTCTTTCAAAGATATACTCACTCCATGTACTATTATTTGACACGCATTCACGTACTCATTTCATATACTCATTCATGTACTCATTTCATATACTCATTCATGCACTCATTTCATATACACATTCACGTACTCATTTCATATACTCATTCATGTACTCATTTCATATACTCATTCATGCACTCATTTCATAGTTACTTGGTAAACTACCAAAATACTTGAAATAAGAATAGAGTCAGAGAACAAACCGAAGTTTTCGGATCTAGTTTCCTTCTCTTTGATCTCGATCCTAGGTTAGGCGATCATCACTCGTCCCTAGTCAATAATAATAACGCCACTCTTAGTGGATAAACAATTATCATATTTTTAATGAATGACAATTTATCTCTGTTAACGGTTTTGGGTTAAGACACTAAGTCTGCCCAAAGATGAACTCATTGAGGCGGCGAGGTACGATACGTTTTTCACTTAGTTTTATCCCTATTTGAACCCCCATTAATCGTTTCTTAGGGTTCCTAAATAATCATGTATCAATATCGACCTAATCTGCGGCAAAAAGTATGCCAATTTAAGGTCATGGCGTTGGTACCTGCATCAATCGGTTGCAGGAAGCGCAGGCCTGGGCATTCACTTTGACCGGTACCTACTCGCTTCCTCAACGCTGGGTACCAATGAGCCGTTTCTGAGTGGCAAATTCCGCATCACTTGCCCACTGCATCATGGGTACCGGTACCACTCTTTGGTACCGGTACCACCTACGGGTTTTTGCCCTGAAAATGTTGGATTTTAGCATTTTCACCCATTTTTCTTCCACAAACCTTCTCCAATTCATCCCATACCAAAATCCACCATGGAATCCACCCAAAACAACTCCAAAGATGGTTTAGAATCAATGAAAACCCTTTTTTTTCCTTGTTGGGTGGCTTTTTCCAAAATCCAAATCAAAAGGGATGTTGTGGTTTGATTTATTACCTTGAATCTCTACAAATCTCCTCTTGTAGGTCGCTTGACTTAGGAGTAAGAAGGGGAGCAAACCCAACCAAAACTTCGATCTCTGCAAACCCCAGCTCTTTCTCCCCTTTTCTCCTCTATTCTTCTCCAAAAACGGGATGGCTCAAAATGAGCTCCCAAAGACTACTTTTGGTCTTTTTATTCCTTAAATCCATAAGGCCTTGTTTGGCCTTTAACCCATTTAAGTGTAAGGCCATGTTCGCCTACACACTTGCCTCATTTTCTCTTTTTGTCTTTAAATCACTTATTCTCTTAAGGCCATGTTTGGCTCAAAACCCACTATTGCATTATCTCCTCTTATTATTCCACTTTGGTCATTCCATTTATCATAAATTCACTTAGACATTTATTCTTTATAACAATTATCCTAGGTCCTCATTTTACGAATTTCCACATTTGCCCTTTTTTCACTTGGGTTATTTCCGGGTTTAATCACTTTCTCAATTTAGCATATAATATTCAATCATATGCTCACACTTTAAATTTATATTTTACAATTTATCAATTTTCCCGGAAAAACCCAAGTTTGACTCAATTCACACTCGGAATATATAATAAAATTATTATAAAAATTCTAGGGTATTTTTGGGGCGTTACACCATCCATAATCAGTATCCACTCCCTAGGATCGATGAGTTATTCGATCAGCTCCAGGGGTCTCGAGTGTAAATTTCAAGATGTATTCAGGTCTGGCAGTATCACGAGGGGGCGAGGGAGGGTGATGTTCCTAAGACTGCATTCAGGACACGCTACGGGCATTATGAATTTTTGGTGATGCCGTTTGGTTTGACTAATGCCCCGACAGCGTTTATGGATTTGATGAATAGGGTTTTCCATCCATATTTGGATAGGTTTGTCATAGTCTTTATCGATGATATCCTAGTGTATTCAGGTAGTCTAGAGGAACATTCAAAGAACCTAGATCAGGTCAGACCCTACGTGAGCGACAACCGTATGCCAAGTTGAAGTGCCATGGGCTTGATAGGGTGGTATTCCTAGGTCATGATCTCAACTGAGGGGGGTAAGTGTGGATCCCCAAAAAATAGCAGCTGTGGTAAATTAGAAACCGCCAAAGAATGTGTCAGAGGTTAGGAGCTTCCTTGGTTTAGCTGAGTATTTCAAGAAGTTTGTTGAAGGGTTCTCTAGGATAGCAGCCCCACTGACCAAGCTAATAAGGAAAGATGTCAAGTATGATTGGGTGGATGCCTGCTAGTAGAGTTTTGAGGAGTTGAAGGGTAGATTAACTTACCCAGCTCTAGCTACCAATGGGAGATTACCAGGGTCATTGCTATGCTCATTTCAACAGGCCTTGGTTGTACTTTGATGCGTAATGATAGGGTGTTTCAAGGCATGCCCTAGGCGCCTGGAAGAAGCCACGAGGAGACCACCCACATACAACTTAGGGAGCCAAGTAGCGCCAGCCATGTTTGCCCGAAGATATGAGACATTTATGTATATGATCCTCGCAGATCTTTACAAATCATAAGAGTCTTCAATATATTTTCACCTAGAAAGATTTAACCTGAGGCAAAGAAGATGGCTTGAGTTGATTACATGACCACGACAGCTATTGAGTACCATCCAAGAAAAGCTTTTTACCTCAGAAAGTGCATGCCTCAGAGGCGACAGTCGAAAAACGCTGGGTATAAATGAATACCTAAGTGCTATGTACGCTGTGAGTCTCCAAGTAATATAGTGTACTTAACGCACGGATATCGAATCCACGTGGAAAGGTAAATTGATCACAAAGAGGTTCCGCTGCATAATATCCGAACAACAGAGCTAGTGGTAAAAAGTAAGTAGGGAAACTGCAACTAAGCTGTTGATTCTAGTGAATTAATGGTGTTGGTGCCTAGGGTTAAATCGCCCCCTATCACGTTCAATGGATTACTTTTCTAAAGAAACTGTTATTCAATCTATTTGTAATATGTCAATTAGCGAGGTGATCTTGCCTACGAGATATCACTACTCTCGAGTATATCAGCATATCTCGTGAATAAAGATGATATATCTCTATCTCAGTGCGACTCGGTATTCGAAATGGCAAATATTTCACAACCTCAAATGCCCACCTTGGGTTTCGAATATCTCTATTATGGGACGGCTAAAAACTTCTCTGCCGAGATCCACAGATACCTCTGTCTCTCGAATCTTCGGATCTCCGGTTCGATTATCTTAACATTAGCCAGACATTAACATATAATAATTGAAATACCCAGGTATAAGTAGATGTGACTTGATTAATAACAAGCTGAATAACATGAATTATCAAACTTTTAATCCATTGTTGTACATGACGAGGGTTTGATGTAACCACTAGAAAAGATCTAGAACATAATGGAAGAAAATATAAAAGCGTTTAATAAAGAAACATTGTTCTAAAATCCGAAAATATCGAAAAAATGGCGTTACAATTCAGGCATATAGTGATTAAATATCTGCTCGAACACATTTCTGTTGATGCTTCGATCTCGCCAGTTTGAACCTTAATTTGCTTTTAATGATGAGAGCAGATTTTAAAGTGGCAATGTGACGTTGTTGGTGTCCACGGCGATGGCGGCGATCACGGCGTAGGGGCGTCGCGGCGTGAGGGCGATCACACGGCGATGGGAATCGCTGGCGTGGCAGTGCTTTCATCGCCTTGTTCCCATTTGCTCCAAAATGCGCTTCTCGTTCTTGCTCTTTTTCACCCCAATGCTCCTTGCATTCACAAAAGACATCAACTTTCGGTATTCTGATCACCAAAACTATAAAATTACTTTCACAAATAAACAGGAAAATGTGTAGGTAGCCTTGAGTATAATATCAGTGTTTTAGGCACTCATCACACTAAACTTGTTTCCTTATGATATAAGCAGAATCGACCTCTAGGCAGGACACACCACCCGACATAATGTAACTCCACACTATCTGATGTGCACATGCTGAAAATAGAGGATCAATTTGTGATTTGACTCACACTTGCACCCACTTTGTTTTCTCAATGTTCGATAAAGGCATACGAGATATTTGACTTTGGTAACCGAGTGAGATAGGTGGCCCGACTAGTGCATCAAATCTTATGGTGTTCAATAGCGCGCAAAATCTATGTGCTTATAATGAGTGACTTCGGTATATGCCTGGGATTGGAAATACCCCCAAACTTAAGCTCAGCTGCTGTAGGAAGAAACAACTAGGAAGGATAGGAACGTGATTACTGGTGCCACGATGGTGAGCCCAAATAACAATGTTGCTCATACCTAGCTCTGGCTGCCATTAGTCAAACTCTTTGCGGTATAATTAGTCCCAGGTCGAACACGGGGATGGGTTTCTTCATAAAAATAATGGTTTGCATTAGGGCATGAAGGTAAGGCTTTCTATTTGGACTCTTTAGAATTCATTAACGGGGGAATGGTTTAAACAAGGAAATTGTAAAGCGAAAGTTAAAGCGGAAAGTGGCATGAAAGAAATTTACTTTAGGTCACTAACTTGGCAAGCTAGAGCGAAACACATGTCCTCGGGTTTTATCCTCCTGTAATAGTCGACACGGGATGTAGTTATGGCCCCTTTTGTTTCTGACCACAACATTCTTTATCATTTTTTAGGCTCGTAAAGATCCCCAGAATCACGGTGCATCTCTCACCCAGAGCAGACCTGAAGCATGGAGAGTATTGACCTGATGAAGTAAGACCATCCCAAAGAATCTGAGTGCATCTCTCACCGACTTGAACCTGAAAGCATGGAAGTGGCGAAAACAATAAAAGCAAATGTTATTTAACCTAATTTGAGCCTAACATGTGAATATTACCTCATAGGCAAGTAGGACCATCTAAGAGCCCTGAGTGCCATACGTCACTAAGCACTTGGATCTAAAGCATGTGGAGAGTATTGGCGAAGCAAATAACATCTATGTTATGCGTGAGTTTTGAAGATAAGGGCCATAAATACCTACCCATAACTTTTTTAGTACATGAGGGCACATGCTTAATAACCCTCTTTGTAAGCTAGCTTCCTTCCTCTTCAAAGGAGGAAGGAGGCTTAGCCAAGCTTATCTCATGGTGTCATCTTGAGGTGTGCGGCAGCGGAAAGTGAAAGAAAGAAAGAGAGAAAGAAGAGAAGAGAAAATAAAAGCAAAACTTAAAATAAAACAAACTTTATTCTAGCGATAAATGAAAACTTACAAATCACCAAAACTTGTCTTTCTTCTCTCCTCCTCTCCTTTTTTTATTACAAAACATGAGGGTATTTATAGGACTCTCAGGTATGAAAATACCAAAACCACAATAACTAAATTTAAGTTATAGGATAGGAGAGTAATTCACCAAGTTTAGAAAGGCGGTTCGTGAGTACAAAGCATGAGGCTGCGAATTTATTCTGAGGGAGAATTTAGGCTAATTGGCGAATTTGGCAGGGGTTAAGCGAAATTGGCAAGGTTTGCGGAATTTGCAAGGTTGCGAATTTAAGCTAGCTAGCGAAATTTAAACATAACAAGTACCGTTGAAGCCCAGTATGATTACCCTGCGATCTTGGGTGGGCTAGCCGAATTTCTGTACGATCTTGGTGCGGTGTTTCTGCGAGCGGTTGCGAATTCGCAGGGTTGCGGGTGGTTGCCAACAAGGTGCGAATTCGCAAGGGTTCTTGGTGGTTGCCACGGGTTCTTGAGAAATTTACTGTTTTCTTTGATTCTGCCGCATTCCTCTCGTCATGTCTTCAAGCGCATCTCATTTTCTTCTTTGCCTTTGTTTTCCGTGATTTTTGGGCTTGTTGATGTTTGAGACTAAAATTCAACCTCATGATCGATCATTTGTGAGTTGAAGTTCAAATGTGTATAAAGTCTACAAAACAACCAAAAACACCCTCAAATTGGCATAAGTGCTACTAGATGACATGAACATGATTGGGATAAATGACATGATTAATGATCCAAAAGCACTCAAAACCTATCTAATAGGGTTAATTGCACTTTTGAGCACTAATCACACCCCCAGCAAACGTTGCTAGTCCCTTAGCAATGCAAAATAAGAATTGAGATGCATGTGGTGATTTCAAAAAGGTTGTATTTCAAAAAGGTTATTGTACTTATATACAAACTAACATTACTTTAAAGTGAACAAAATCAACATTTGAAAACCTATATAGGCCAAAATCCATAAGAACAATTTTTTAGAACAACAGCTGTTATAGTTTTCAACTTGGATTTTTAAGTCTAATGGTTCATTTGTATCTAGATTGGTCGATAAAATTACCAAAATTTGTTTCCCCCCAACCTAGCATTGACATGGCCTTAAAGCGTTGAACAATTAAGATAGAACATTTACACTTCTCTTGCTTTCTCAATTATTGTGAGGTTGGCATGCTTAAAAATCAGGCTTCACGAAGTCCATGTATATGCTTGAGGGTCCTGACGACTCAACATAAGGTTTAGGGCATCAGCGGGGATCAAAAGACCACTAACTACAAAGGCTTCACCAGGACTTCAAGCGCTTGAAAATCAAGCACCTACAATTCGCTAAATTCTACCTATCCACCCATGTAACGAACAAAATCGATGACTCCCAGCCCAGTCGGCTTGAGGCGTCAGGTTTGAGCTTTCGCCATACACCGTGAGGCCAGGTGCTCGGGTTTCAAAGCAAAACTCCACGATTTTATTTTTCTTTTTCTTCTTTTCTTTTTCTTTTTCTTTTCCTTTTTGGAAGACAACATTGATCTTAATTTATTTGGTACTCAAATCTATCCTGGGTTGTCAACATGCTGGGCCGGCTTTCTGAAAGTGGAAGGGGCATCTGAATTCCACCCAACCTATTGAGCCAATCCCCAGAGTGCGGTGTGTGACATGTAATAGCATAAAGGGGAGAATTTCCAAGTTAGGCATCTTTGGAGCAGTGGCCCGAACCTGAGTGTTTCAAGCATGGAATTTGTTCTAGCATAGAGTGACAAAATGATGATTCAATCCCATCGAAACCCAAAAGCAAATTCAATTGTTCGATTTGAGAAAGCAATTCTATTGTTCAATTTGAAACAATTTAATTATGTAGTTTGAAAAACACATACTTATACATAGGGGACCATTAAACACAATATGCAAAAGGTAGATATATATAATCTGAGTAGCTTTAGTATAGCCAAAATGGCTTAATACACATGCATAGATACACAAAACATATCACTTCACTTTCTTATGGCTATTGAAAAATCATAATCAAATTAGTGGGTTGATAAAAAGTGAAACTATACGCATAAACCCGAGAAAAGAAACCTAACCACCTCGCTGTTTGTGGTGGTGGTGGTGAAAGCTTCTGCATTTCTTTGCGGGATATCGATGAGGGTGCATCGGTGGCGGGACTCCTCTCACGGGCGAGGATCATGAGGAAGACCCGAGATGGGTCATGATCTGATGAAGCGTGGAATGGCAACATCCCCAGTGGCCTCGGCTGAGCCAATCTGCGGTCATGTCTTTGCATCTTGAAATTGCTGTGTAGTCATTTGCCATTATGAGGTCGCATCCATCGCATCGACCATCTCCCACTCGGGCTAACATGTGTATCTCCGTTGGCCCGGTGTCTTGAATGAGGCGGGAGTATACGCAGGCTGCGACAGTAGTGGGTGGAGGAGACGGTGGTGAGCGATGCGAAAATATGAGTGGGACTCATACGTACCTACGAGTGGGGCAGTGGATCGTCTCGTGTGCATCCTCATTGCCTCCTCACCCCGGTACCTCCTCTGGTCTCTGGCGTGTATGAATGGACGGGTATAGTCATGTCCAGGATCCTTGCACTACAATGAAGCGGTGTCTCGCATCTCTATCCCGGGCTCCTCAGAATCCATGTCTGCAGAACATAGGAAGGGCCTCGGAATAAGTAGTGGTGGCCTTTCTCGGCTCGTATGAGGTCTCTCAGAGTGGATATGCCTCAGTTGTAGAGCTGAAATGTCGCGGCTCGGATGGGCGAACCGAAATTGCGAGATGCGTCTGATGCGCCAGATAGGCCTCCTGCGCACATAATCTTTGCGAGAGAATAAGCAGTCTGCGAGATGGGTGATGAAGCGACATATGAGGCCCAGGCGCCTCAGATAAAGCTGGGATGTTGTAACATCCACGGCGGTCTCTGGCCATCGCTGCAGGCGGAGGGTGGGCTGATCTCTATAACCCTCGGCATTGCTTGCGGTGGTGGCGCAATCCTCAAGAATTTGCGAAATCTTCGCTGGGTGAGTACACCTCGGCGGTCATCTATCTGAAATGAATCTCAGGGGGTAGATACGCATCCGAGATGTCATGGGTGTGACTAGGACCAACTCTCGGGTAGTAAATTGTCTCGAGTCATAAATGGGAGGGCGAATACCTCAGATCAATCCATCGACTCCACGGTATCGTCGACCATCAATCCGGGCGTCGTAGAATGACTCCTGGCCCCGAAATGTGGTCGACTACGTATATCGCGTTCCGGAATGGGGTGTCCACTCGAACATGGGCCTCCTGTCGCGGTAGGTGATAGACGAGGTGAGGTGTCGTCTCGATTCGCGATCTTGACAATTGATGATAAGGCGGTCGAAGATAGTAATGGCTTCGCTGGGCTGGTCTGGGCGTAGGAGCCCTCTAGCTCTCCTACGAGGAGTGCGGGGATGGGGCGGGGGTCCGTCGGGTGTCTGATAACATGCGAGATCAGGCTCGTCAGTCTGACTCGGGGATGACGAATGATAACTCACGAGATCTTTGAAGTGCCCCAGTCTTTGCGACCAGCTCGGTGTATAAATCACAGAGTACAAACTGAAGGACCCGCCCCCTCATCTACCGGACCATATCGACCTGCCAAAATAAGTGTTCTTTGAAAGGGGTGGACTCTTTGAATATGTAGGCGGGGCTGTATCGCCTGTTTGAAGCTCCACCCCAGTTCTGGCCCAGATACCACCCGAACCAAACTATCGAGCCCGGGCTCGTTGGGGCCCAAAAACTGGGTACTGGGCGATACTTTGAAGGCTCGAAATATGATCGAACTGCGGTGCGGAGCTCCTCTGCGAGGCAGGGGCACGGTGTGAGTTCGAGGGCGGAGGTGAGGGCTCGTACGCGGCGTGGTGGGGCTCGCTCCACGACTCTGCGTGAGAGCAGGGGCACGGCGCGGTGGGACTCGGGGCCGGCGCGGTGGACAACTGGGCTCAGGCGGCGCGGTGAGATCTGGGGAGCAAGGCTGCTGGAATCTGCCCAGGGCACGAAGAGAGGCTGTGTAGGTTGTGATTTGGCTAATCTCCTCACTTTGCCCAAATGACCATTTAGGCCAAAATAATCCATTTGTGTGCCTTCCACTTCTCTGTGAATTTGGCTCGAGATAGTCTTTACGCATTCAAAACTTTAAAATTAATTACTAATATTAAATAATAATATAACTATAAATTATTATTATTAAATTTACTATAATCTTATAATTAATATTTGAAACATACACAACTTTCTTCTGACTAAATTACTAAAGAAAGGAAAAATTGCTAAGTTAAAAAAATTACGAAAAATTGGTTAGACTAGCAGCAGGAATTAACTAATATAAAACAAAAATTAAATTTGTGAACTGCAATCGGTTTGAAAACACGAACCAAGTTGAGTTCAATGATACTCGAGGGTCGGAGGATGATCTCCTTAACCGTATTACTGATAACGGCACAGCTCCGTGATGTTGGGTGGCCATAAGTTGAATTGTTTCACCTGGAATGGTTGTGGATTTGAGCAATTGGCACAATTTGGTGTTGTTAAACTTGAAGACAATTCTCCTTCATCTGGAGTTGATCACTCTTTGTATTTTAAGGCACTGTTATACTGCGCGATCGAAACGAAACGACACCTCATCGATTATAGGATTTTCGGGGTTTCTAACAATTTGGGTTGTCATTCAAATTGAAAATGTTTCGATTCAATATCATGTCACCAAATGTCAATTATGATTCCATTAAAACTTGTTAATATTGCATTGGCGATGTGGCAGAAATGGTCTCCCAAATGATTGGCACATGATTTGGTTCATTGGGAATTTAGATGCGATCAATACAGGACTACAAAATCTAGGATAGTAGAAATTTAATAATTTACAAGGACATCTCAACTATCCCCTTGGGGATTTTCCTTTGAGCATCTATCGGCCCGATGAGAGTGTGATTGAGGTAGGTTTAAGCTCTGAAACTAACCTGCATATCTACGAAAATGGCATGAGATTCTGCTGACTCCTGAAATCCATGTATTTTTTCCATGCAATTCCCTGATATGAGGCTGGTATTGTGGAGGCAGGATCTTGTACTTAACGAATTGCCTTTGGATTAGAGACAACGTATGTTCGGTGAGAAAGGCCTTCCTACCGATGCCTAATCTCTCTTTATGGTGCATAGATCTTTAAAAATTTTACTTAAGCGGTGCCCGGATTGATTAGATCAAGCAAGGTATGTTAACCTTTACTTGCCTTGAATCTAAGCATGCACCTTTGTTGAGTTTCAACTTTGTCTTTCCTCTCAATGCTTGTGGAAAGGAGGTGGTATCACGATATTTCATTATTGTCATCCTGCAGGAGAATATGCTCGGGTTGCATTTTCCACACTGGATTCTTGACGGGCTTTGGCGGAAGGTGATCAACCTCTTTTCACTATCAAATGATTATGAGACAGCCTCATCCCATTCAGGCCACCTGTGGTCCTTAGGATTTGGGAAGTGTTTGGGATGAACCTCCTCATGTTGTCCCTCTAGCGGCTTGTTAATGTTTGTAATTGAATCTTGCCAGGTCATGAATTTTTATTGATGTTTTCTCGACAGTATCAATTCTTTGTGCCAATTGTACATTGGTTCCATTTTATTATTAACAAAATTGCCCACCACCTTACTCAAATTGAGTACGACATTCTGCTGGAGGAGGATGGTGGTTGTTGGCAACTGTGAGGAGAAATTGGCGCGGAAGCAGCTCTACGTTGGTACATAAGCGGGGGTTTTGGTCTCATGAGTTAGGATGATTCATCGTTCAGGATTGTAAGTATTCCCATAACTGGGCATTTGGTTGTTGGGCTTGAATTGTCCTACGATTATTGCACATTAAGATAAATCGCTGCTTCACGGGGGTCCTTGGAGCAGTGTTCCATTAGTTTGTCTTTGAGGGTTGGAAATTTGTGCGGGGGATTGGGTTATGCGATGTTGTCGGTCATTACACTTCATTGGTGTTTTCTTCAGCTCCTCCACTCTATTAAAGTTTGATAACTAGCCTGTTGTTTCCATCATCATTCCCGGTGCATACATACCACTCTTGTTGTGGTGGTTTCATCTATCAGTTTCTCTGGGGTTTAAATGTATTGACCCTTAGAAGTTTCAGCCATGTAATTTAAAATCCACATGGCTGTCAGGATATTTGCTTAAAAAGTCTTCCCCACACATGGTTTCACAAAAACTGCCTCTTGTGGGGAGACATACCACCACTGAAGTGGTTCCTTTAACATCCATTATGTGAAAATAAGCGTGTGGACATGCCTTGATGGTCTCTAAAAACCTCTCAACTAAAACTTCATTCATAATTTGCAAAGAGTATAAATTTGTCTTTTCAAATTGTTTATCTTATGAGCACTAAAAACTTCTTTAGAATTTCCTTTAACGGCTGTTGTTCTTATGGTTACAGGCCTCGATGAGTTGAGCCATATCTTGGCACTTGTCGCCGAGGGTGATGGAATGCACGCTTTGGCTTGTACAAATCCATGTCCATCCTTACCTTCCTTGAAGGTAGTGCAAACCTCTCAAAATCCACTAGATGTGTGTATGGATGCTGTTTTCCATACTGTGGTATGTAGGAAGTAGAAATTAAATATGGCCTCATTTCTTCTGTCGTCGTGGGGAGGAATGATCTGAGGATGGGGCAACTCTAGGAGGGTGGATGTGATCCCTCATGGTTCTATATGCATTTGGATTCATAGGGGTTCTGGTTGCTCTGTTGTTCCTCGGTATGGGATCCGTGGTATCGGTTGTGTAACCTCAGCTAGCTAGGTCGGGTTGTGTCTTAATCTGTTCGACTACACAGTGTCTACATCCCCCTTGTTGCATGCACGAGTTGTTACACAGTGTAGAAACAACCAATTAGAACCAACGAGAGTGCTAAAAGAAAAATTAAAACTAATCCCCAACAAAATAAAATGGCTGAATGAAAAGCGAAGTGAATCGGTGCGATTCTTGTCGAGAATCTTGAAAGCCGCAGTTCCTACTTGGCGTCTCTGGTAGGTTACCTTCACTTGTGATGTGGATCACAAGTACTCTTGACACAGTAGTAGTCGAGGCACCATCCTGACGAATGCCATTTTGATTAGGTGCCCGCAGTAGGCTGACTAAAATCAGCAATATTTATATACCTAAGCTCCTGGCTGCTTAGTAGTCGAAGCTCTCTTACTGCTTGATGTAGTGAATCTGAATTCGAACACGAGGATAGGTTTTTCTTCATAAAATGGTTTGCATTAGGGCATGAAGGTAAGGCTTTCTATTTGGACTCTTTGGAATTCATTAACGGGAATGGTTTGAAAACGAGGAAATTGTAAAAGCGAAAGTTAAGCGAAATTAACAATGAAGAAATTTACTTTGAAGATTTGGGTCACTAACCTTACTTGGCAAACTAGGGCAAACACATGTCCTCAGGTTTATCCTCTATGTGAGTCAACCACGAGGATGTAGTTATGGCCCCTTTTTGTTCTTTCCACAACATTCTTTTATCATTTTTTTAGGCTCGTAAAGATCACAAGAATCACGATTACATCTCTCACCGAAACCTTTGAACCTAAAGCATGGAGGTATTGGCCTAGGCTAGTAAAGACCATCTAAAGAATCACTGGTGCATCTCTCACCCAAACACTTGAACCACAAGAAAGCATGGAGAGTATTGCTTGAAACAATAAAAGCAAATGTTATTTAACTAATTTGAAGAACCACAACATGTAGATATTACCTCATAGGCAAGTAAGGACCATCTAAGAGCCAGTACTCTGTCACTAAGCCTTGGATCATGAGGTTGCGGGTGGTTGCCAACGGGTTGCGAATTTCGGGTTGCGGGTGGTTAAACGGGTTCTTGAGGAAATTGCTGTTTCTTTGTGCATTCCTCTGATAATATCATCATTTGCATCTCATTTTCTTCCACTTTGCCTTTGTTTTCCATTGTTTAGGCTTGTTGTTCATTTTGAGACTAAAATTCCAACCTCATGATCGATCATTTGCATTGAGGTTAGAAGTTCAATGTGTATAAAAGTCTATGAAAACAACGAAAACACCCACCAGGTGGCATAAGTGCTACTAAGATGACATGAACACTTCAATTGGGATAAATAACATGATTAATGATCAAAAAGCACCAAAACCTATCTAATATAGGGTTAGTACTTGCAGGCACTAATCGAAGCTTATTTATTCATGTTCTCATACTAGAAATTTCCCTCGTGCCTAAAACACAATGGAAAGACCACCTGAGTGCCAAGAAGTTTTAGATGAGTGTTCTTGTCATGGGGATCCATTGGTGACTCCCGCGATTAGTTAAAGACACCCGGGCATTCAATTCCCTTCAAACTCACCACAGAACACTCAATCAAACTACCAAGGTCTAGGTTGCGTGAATGATCCATCTTACTGTCCCATGCGGGCGGTGAAGTCAATGACTCGACCGGAGGTTGGCTCGAGCATTAGGCTTTGATAGGCCCTCGGGCGTGCTAGGGATTAGATTGGATGATCAGTATTCACATGCATATACCTATTTTTGTCATGTTTCTTTTCTTTTCTCTTTTCCTATTGTTTTTTTGTATTTTCTCTTTTGGTTGGGGCTCGTGTGATCCTCTTTTGATTAGGTGTCCCATGCTCCGATGGTTCAGTCTCCTAGGTTGATCGAACTTTAGTAGTTGGTTCGGCACTTATGCATACTCTGAAAGTCACTAGTGTGTGGGTGTGATAGGGTTTTTGAGAACTGGTTTCTTGACTACCCGGGATTGATTTACTAGCCCTTTTCAACTATTCACTCTAATTACCGAGCATCAAGCAAATGTATGCAATTGAACAAGTTTATAGTGAGCCTGATCAAAATTTGTTTCGATTTTCAACATGGCACTCATATGTACCAATTCTATTGAAATGTCCTAATGTATAATCAGACAACTAACACATGACTAATGAAATGAAAGTACGATGTAAATAAGGCGAAAAACAAAACACACTAATATGCGGAACACACTAAAATACTACACCTACCCCAAGAAGCCAAAACCTGATAAACAACACACAAAACATAATTGCAGATCTTGAATCCTCCCCAAAAAAATATCCGGTGTCCCCCTTTGTGAGATAAAACATAAGGGTAAAGGAACTCACTTGAATATCAACTCTTGGTGGAAATTGTGGTGGTGGATGGTGAAAAGCAGAAAATTTGGCGAAATTTGGGCACCTGCATAGGCTGCTTTGCTCTTTTGTGGGAATGATGGCCTGATTGGCGGAAGCTGTCTTATATCGGCCTGTGACCTTCCATGTCTAGTGCGAGGACTCGGTGCTCTGGGTCTCATCCCGGAGGCGTCAGCAGCTCGGTGAGCGCGACAGGTCCTCGAAGATCTGATGTGAAGGACTAGGAGGAGTGGCCGCTGTGGTACTCTTTGGGGAGGCAGGTGGAGGTGGCTGGGATGGTGGTGGAGGTGGCTGGGACGAGGGCTGGCCAAGGTCTCCCCGGGGATCGCCCAGGGATCCATAACGGGCAGAATGCTCATGAAGCTGGGTCCTCGTCCAGAGACCATTGACTGAATCGTAGGCCCCCCTCGGGTTGTTGGACACGGGGTGTGTCAGCAAGCGATATGGCCTTGATCGGATGAAACCACGCCTCATTGTCGTCGAGGCACCGGCTTGTTTACCTGAAGCCAAATATCGGAAGGGTGCGGGTTCATCTTCGCATCCGGTTATGGAGGATGGCAGCCACCAATGCACCTTGACATCGAATGGTATATCCTGTAGGATGGCGAAGTTGAGCAAGAAGGAGCATTTGGGGCGGTCACCTCACGTGGAGTCGGTGTTCGGTATAAGGCGAGTGATGAAGTGGTGCGAACCTTAGAGATGTAGGCCCGAATGCTTGGCGCGAGTGTAGCATGGCGCGCGTTGATCCTCCACTCTGGCCTTTGGTGATACGGCGGATGACCTCGTGGTGAGTCGGGATGCTCGCGGAGAAATTTGATCAGAAGGTCCCGGGTGGACATGTTCTAGGCCATAGAAACTATTGATCGACTCTGCTTGGTGAAGTCGGCGATATACCTGCACCACGACCACGGGGACATGGGACGCGGGTTGGCGTAAATTCTCGAGACTACGCTCATTGCCTTGCATTTGGCCCAGGGGTTGGCATAAGGCACGCCACCCTTTAGCCTCGATGGTCTTTCTAAGAAATCATCGGGGTGATGGAAATGCTCTCATAATGAAGGATCGGTTTTGCAAATTGTCTTGCGCCGATCCAGCGGCGCTTCAGTTTATAAAACATGAGGCATCGAACGCGGGAGTCGGGTCCTCAATGGGCGGAACTAAGCAGAGCAACTTTGCCTCTTGCCGGACATATTGACTTGAGGCAAAAGCTTCAGACACCTAATGTGCACCTGACAAAGAATCAACTAAAACTACCTAATGGCTGTAAACCTAAATGGGACTCAGAAGACCCTACGGAACCTAGTGACCCAGTAGATATCAAAGACATGAATACTTAAAAGATCTCTAGACTACACAAAACGAGCCAACAAACCCTAGACCTCACGTACCCAGCTAGAATCGGGCACACGGTGGTGGGGTCTGCTATGACCCTGGCCCGGCCAATGAGGAGACTTACGGTGATCGGCGACGAGTGGGAGGGCCTCGGCCAGGTGGGATAAGAACTCGGCAGTCCGGTCTGGTGGGATGCGGGAGCTAGGGTTTCGATGAGTGAAGGTGTGTGGTGAAGAGCCAAAATAGACTAAACTTGAAATTTAAAAACGGGGTCACGTCAGCGGCGATGCGGGTTCAATCGCTGACGTGGCGGAGGACATGACGAATGGCCGTCGCGGCGTGCGGGACCACGTCGCGGCGTGGCCGATCATCGAGCCAACTGGCGTCGCGTGAGAATTCCGTCGCGTAATGGCGCTTCAAAATGGCGTGCAGCGTGAATCCGCGTCGCGATTGACCGAGGCTTGAAAAATGGCGTCGCGGCGTGAGAATCCACGTTCATGGCGCATTCGTGACCAAAAATGGCGTGCATGACGTGAGAATCCACGTCGCTGACGTGACGAAGCTTACTTCAAAAATGACCACGTCAGCGGCGTGAGAATCCGTGTGACGTGAACGAATGGCGTCGCGGCGTGAAGTGCGTCGCGGCATTAACAACCCGAAAATGGCGTCGCGGCGTGAGAATCCCGCGTCGCGGCGTGTGAAGGAAGTGTCTCACGAGATTTTTGAACGCAATATTACGCCCCGCACCGAGAACTCTCCGCGTGTAAGCATCATTAGGGTATTGAACACATTTGAAGACTGTACCCAGCTTAGGGTCTGATTAAGCAGCCAGCGAAACAACGATAAGGGACCTGGCCAGAAACGAGTACTGAAAATAACTAATAGAACTTGGAACTACAAAATTTAGGAACACTTGGGTTGCCTCCCAAGAAGCGCTATGTTTAATGTTGTTAGCTCGACGACCACGAGATCTGTGCCCCGCGGCCGCCAGGATGCGGGATGCTTATGCCCGTCCTTATAGTGCTCACACCCGATGCTGGTGGATGAAATACTCTTACGTACATGCCCTTGCCCTTCTCGGTGTCTTTACGTGCGATGGCGGTTTATCCTGAAATTTTTTCTCATCGCCTTGCACAATCTCACGTATCTTGAGATTACGAGATATCTTCATTTAGTCGTCGTAGGTGCCGTGGGGTGGAAAACATGGAAAGTGATCACCAAATGCTCCTTGGACTCTTAGTTTGAGTTACTTCTTGCATTAATTTGAGCTTTTCCTGTGGCTAGGAAGGTCTACCAAGTATGATGGGGTAAATTGGTCTTCTTCCATGTCCCGAGGCCAAGCCAAAGTCTGTGGAAGGGCCCAATTTACAGGCACTACGAGCACATTTTTCGGTATACCTCGAGGGTGTTGGTATGGCCGATCCATGAGTTATAGGCGGTGTGTAGTTGTTCGGTTCTCGACTTTAGCCTTTAAACATGAAGTGGCATCAGAGTTGATGCTCGCTCCCCGAGTCACATAAGGCTTTTCCTAGATGCAGATTCCACATGAGAATGGTATATGAGTACCGGATCTTGAAGTTTCGGGAAGCTGGCACTGCGGGATGAGAAAGAAAGCCACACTTGCATTCCTCGATTAAGGCAATGGTCCCATACTCTTCAATTTCTTCTTACTTGCCAAGATCTTTTCATGAATTTCACATAACTTGGCATATTCTCTATCTTCAAATGGTATATTAATATGTAGTTTCTTGAAGATGTCGAGAGCTGCGAGAAGCGCCTCAAGTGCAACTCTTGACCTCACGAGTGCGGATTGGTATGACGGGTTCTTGTTTTTATGCATTTCTCGGTTTTTTTTCTTCCACCTTTATTATCCTTGCGCCCTCTCACATCGTGGTTATGCATTTTTCATCTGGTCGGTCGGGATACTTTGGTCTTGCTCCTTAGTTTTCAAGTCTCTTACTGCTAGCTGCGGCTCCGAGATTTCCAACTCTTTTCCATTCCTTAGAGTGATGGCCTTGCAGTACTCTTTCCCTTCTCCTCTAGGGTTTACCTCGGGGTAGCGGCAATAGTCCATTGCCCTACCCTTATAGATTAGCCATTCTTATTTGAATCTCTAAGGGAAATTTCTCGTCTTGGCTTGGTTGTTCAATTGAGTTGTTTGCTGCTGCATATTCACCTTAGTCTCATTCATGAGCAGCGAATCGAGGTCTTCATCATGCTGAAAGCTTACTCTAAATCCGACTTCTTTTCGGGGTGGTTCATTAGCTCGGTTTGATGGCATATGTGTTCTGGTTATTCGCGTCCATACCCTTGATTATTTTGATTAATGCAGTTACGATTGTTACGCCACCCTTGTCCCACTGATTCTACGATTACAGTATTTGTACCCCCACTCACGGTCCTTCTTCTTTGTGATTGATTACGATTAAACCTCGTACGATTATTGGGCTTGCTCTCTTTGTGGTGTTCTTGTTGACATTCCGTATTTGTTGTGCTGTCCTCCACGGGATTCTGACTCCGTGGAGTGGTGCAACATGGCGTAATGTTTGTTCCACTGGCGCCTGTTAATTTGTTTTAGTCGGTGAGCCACATCGATTTACCGGATTGTTGAGGGTACGCATTGTGCGTGCCACCCATAGTGTTTGCAGTTGTAGCCTTCTCTTATAGGCCCATTTGGATGAGTGTTGGTTCTGACATCTTCCCGATATCTCGTACGCCTGGTGCGTGGTTTTCTTCATGATGATCCTCCGGTGAGGCATCCCCATCATTGTTCGGTTGTATTTCTCGGACCATTGTAGAAGGTGTGGACTTCCGTCCATCTGGTTGGTCGGTGGTGAGGACATGCTTGATAATTCATGGAACTTTGTCCCATTACCTGCGCGGGTTCTCCCCTCTAATTGACCAGAGCGTATTGATCTCTTTACTTACTGAGTTGTACAATCTTGAAGACGGAAAAAGAACTTGGTCAGAAACTTTTGTACCAATTCGTTCCATGTAGTAATGGAATCTGGTGGGCGGCCCGGATTGCTTGATGTAGCTATCCCAGAGTGAAAGTGGGAATAGTAGTCTTTAGGGCTGGCCGGTGACTCAGATTATGCTTGATGGTATCGCAAACCGGGGAAGTTAATTAGTGCATGTTGAGTTCTCATGGGGTAGTCCATTGGAACAGTCATTAGAACATATCTTTGTCAGCGACTTCAGGTGGAAATTGTTTGCTTGAATCGGTGGCCGTCGATCGGCCCCATCTGAATAGTTGTTAGTGGTAAAACAAACTCATCCCCAATGATATGGGATCGTCGGTTGTATAAATAGCTGAGAAGCAGTTCCCATTTACCTTCTCGTAGTTCCGGTTGTTCCAACGCCAAAATCATGATGCTGTAGTGTTTCCGTGACTGAATGAGTTCTACTCTGATACATTCTCTGTTCTCATGCCAATCACGTGCGAAGTCTTTACGGCTCGAGGATCCACCTGAGTGTTGATTAATTAGGTTTTCTTGTCGCATGTACTCCACTTTGAAACACATGCGCAATAACACACAAACTAACAAAACCCAATTACCAGCACTTGTAAAAATAACAAAAGTAAAGAAAAAATTCAGAATATTATCTATGTGCTCACTTCTCTATATCAATTTAAACCTCTCCCCGGCAACGGCGCCAAAAACTTGATAGGCCGAAAACGCGGTGTATAAAATGAATACCTAAGTCTTGTGAGTGTGCGGCGTAGCCCGAGTAATATAGTGTACTTAGCGTGCGGATATGTCGATCCATGGGAAGGTAGAATTGACTCTGAGTTACGCACCCGAGGTGATATACGAACAACGGAGTTTAGGGTAAAAAGTAAGTAGGGAGCGCAGCTAAATTTCATTGATTCTGAGTGAATTAATGGTGTTGGTGCCTGAGGTTAAATGCGCCCACATCCGTTCGATGGATTGCTTTTCTAAAGCGTATTCAATCTATTTGTAATGTCCAGTGCTTGAGTGATCTTACCTCACGAGGAATATCCTCCTCTCGAGGTATATCAGCCTATCTCGTGAACTCCGATCGAGTATATCTATCTCGGCTCGGTATTCCCAAATGCTTAAATGTTCTAACCTCAATTGCCACCTTCGGGGTTCGGAATATCTCTATTATCCAGAGATCGGCTAAGAAATTCCACTCTACCGGATCCACTGAATACCCTCATCTCTCGAATCTCGGATCTCAGATTCGATTAATATAACATTAGTGAACATTAACATATAATTGAAATGCGGTACATAAAGTAGATGTGTGGATTAATAACAAGCGAATAACATGAATTATCAAACTTGTCATTGTACATGGCAGGGGTTTGATGTAACCACTGAAAAGATCTAGAACATAATGGAAAATATAAAGCGTTTTAATAAAGGAAACATTGCAAATCAGAAAATATCAGAAGTAAGCGTTACAATTCCGGGGCACTTCCTCAGTCAGTGTCACTCTGCTCACCGAAACGTGCTATTTATTAGCTGCGATCTCATGATTTACGAACCTAATTTTGCTTTTTAATGATAAAGCGATTTTGGTGGCGATCGCGGCGTCAGGGGGCGTCGCGGCGTGGTGGTATCACTGACGTGGCGGCGATCGCGGCGATGAGACGTCGCGCGCGCGGCGCGTGGGGCGTCACGGCGATGGGGGCGTCGCGGCGTGAAGCGGTACTTCATCACCTTGTTCCCATTTGCTCAATCGCTTCGTTCTTTGCTCTTTTCTTGATACTCCTGCATTCACAAAGACATCAACTCGATTATTCTAGTCACAAAACTATAAATTACTCTAAAATCGCGGGGAAAATGTAGGCGCGCAGAGTATAATATGAGTGTTTTAGGCGGCACTCATCGATGAAGCACTTGAGTTCTTTGTCTCATATGAGATCAAGTTATCTTCCACTGTTGGTGGATCTGAGAGCTTTAGGGGTGATATTGGAGGCTGAGGATTCAGGAGCCTTGTTAGCCACATTTCATGTTAGACCTCTCCTAGTGGATCATATTCGGACAGGGCAGTTGCAGGATCCATAGATGATTAAGCTTAAGGAAGAGATAGAAAGGGGAAAGAAAGCAGAATTTCAAATCAGAGATGGCGGCATGATAGTGAAAGGGCAGAGAATGTGTGTGCCAGAGTATGGCGAGCTAAAGAGAGACATTATGGAAGAAGCACATTCATGCCTTATCTTATGCATCTAGGTAGTACCAGATGTACAGAAGCTTTTTGAAAGAACATTGGTGGAATGGGGTGAAGAGAGATCGTAGGTTTCGTTTCGGATGTACAACACCTTGAGGAAGTGAAGGCTGGTATTAGGCGAGTGGGGAAGATCACAGTTACTCCCTATTCCCGGTATGGAAACAGAAGATCAACATGGATTTTTGTGATGGTCTTCCGCGGTTCGGAGGTAGCTGCGATGCTATATGGGTGATAGTTGATCGATTAATGAAAGTACGCGGGCTTGCCGAGTGAATGTTGAGGATTCTTTGGAAAAGTTGGCCCAGTTATATGTGGATGAGATAGTGAGACTTCATGGGGTTCCAATTTCGATACTTTCGGTCAGTGGGCCTCTAGGTTTTGGCCCGGTTGTAGCGGCTAGGTACTCGCCTTCATTTCGACATAACATTTCATGCTCGGACGGATGGTAGGTCGAGGAGAGGACCATTCGAGGCGTTAGAGTATGAAGAGCGTGTGATGGAATTCAAGGGGAGTTGGGATACTCATTTGGCACTAATGGAGTCCGCCTACAACAACAGCTATCAAGCTACTATAGAGATGGTTCCATTTGAGGCGTTGTATGGTAGGAAGTGTAGTACTTCAGTGTGCTGGGATGAGGTTGGTGAGAGGAGATTGGTAAGATCTGAGTTAGTACTGGTCACTTCAGAGAAAGTGAAAGTTGTCCGTGATAACTTGAAGACAGCAAGAGATAAACAGAGAAGTTATGCGGACAATTGTCGTAGAGACTTGCAGTTCGAGATAGGTGACCGGGTCTTTTTGAAGATTTCCCTTTAGAAGGGTGTTTTGAGATTTGGGAGGCGAGGAAAGCTTAGTCCGAGATTTATAGAGCCTTATGAGATTGTGAGCAAGGTGGGGCCAGTAGCTTACAGGTTGAAGTTACCCACAGAGTTGTGAGATTCATGACATTCCATGTCGATGTTAAGCTACATCCCGAGATCCTTTATGTCTTCGAGGCGACCGATGCAGCTAAAAGGAGAACTGACTTATGAGGAAACACTTGTCGCAGTTAGTAGATGCAAGGAACATATGTTAAGGAGTAAGGTGATTCCGCTTTAGTTAAAGTCCTGTGGAAGAATCATAGAAAGCGGTACCTAGAATTTAGAGGTACGTCTTGGCCAGATCGTATCCTCAACTATTTTCGGATTGAGGTGTTTTTTCTTTCCTTTGAGTTTAGTTTGTTCATTTTGAGGACGAAATGTTTTAAAGGAGGGAGGATTTGTAACGCCCCGTCCCGAGAGGGTGTACGGTATGTGTGTAAGTCGCATATGTACCAAGGGCTTCCTTAATTATTTAGGTGCCATAGTAGTATTTTTTTGAACATTGTTTTAAGGATGAAATTGTAAAGTTTTCAAAGAATTGTGTCACTATAAAATGAAAAAAAAAATTATTAGAAAATTTCGAAAATTGCAAAAGGATAATAATAATAATAAATTTCCATAATGGTTCAGGGAAGCCTAAAAAATTCTCTAGATATCAGACGATGAAACAGACTTTGTTGTTAAATTGATTCATAAATCTAGTAGGCTAGAAAAGTTTCGTAGAGATTACGGGAACAAACGGAATAATTTTGCGATTTTCTAAATTTAGGTGATAAGCGTCGACAACCGGGGACGAGATTTTGAAAATCTCGGAAGTCGGGAAATGAAGCAGGTAAGTTCATTTAAAATAAATTAGGCTAAAGAAATAAATTTTTTTGAGGCAGAAATGGACCCAAATGAGGCAATATGAGCCATGTATCCAAATAATAATAATAATAATAAAAAAAGAATAAAAGTAAAAAAGAAAAAGCAAAAGGGGGGGACGGGAGTGATGGTGAGAACGAGAATAGAGAGAGAGAGAGAGAAATTTTTCTTGTCTTTCAAGATCTGAATCTAAATAGTAGTTTTTCGTCGGAAAGCGAACAAAGTGGTCACTCATCGAGAGCTAAGCGTGGGTGATGAGTAAAAAACTCATTGAATTTTTAGTCCATTTTTCTGATTGTTCTTACAATGCAATTGCTTGTTTTTATGCAGAGATATATACTATTTACCAAATTTCTATTTTTCAGAAATTATTGGCAGAAATGAAAATTCAATGGTCCAGTGAAAACAATTGATGGCCGGTGAATCATGGCAGAGGAATCGAGTCACGACCGAGGAAGTCATACTATGCTGAATGAAAAGTTGTTATGACCAAGAAGAAGTTCTTTGAGACATAAGGGGCTTGAGGAAGGATTCTATGTCGCGACATCGTTTTAGTCGACCTGAAAGGAAAGACAATGATGGTTGCAGCAGTTATAGATGTCGCGACCGTGGTCGATATACAACAGTTTAAAGTCGGACGGAGAATTCAGGTTACAACTAGAAGTGATAACAAGCCCTAAAAAAGTTGCTGCGACAGTAGAAAACTGGCTGAAACAAAGATAGAAGGAACTTCAAGGGAGATTATGTCGCGACACCATTTTGAGGTCGCGACACAAAAAGAAGACAATGATGGTCACAATAGAAAATGGATGTTGCGACCAGGAAGGAATGCTGAAAGGACTTACAAAGGTCCTGAGTGAACAGGTTGCGACAGCAATATTAGTTGGAGACTCGTCGAGTCGCGACCCGAATATTTATGCTTCATGACTATATTTAAGCGATTGAGACGAGAGCATAGATAGAAAATCCGCCCCTTCATGTTGCGACATCGTTTGGTCGCGGTAATGGAAGACATAATTGGTATAGGCAAAATTGATATTCGCTGACAAAATGTGAAACTGAGGACACGATAGAGTTGCAACTGGAGTTCATGTCATAACAGTAAAATAAGCTATCTAGTTTAAAATCTTTGTGACTAAGAAGTGAGTTGACAGGGATGGCAATTGATGTTGCGACATGCTTTTAAGGTCGCGACATAAATTTAAACAGGAAAGCGATTAGGTCGCCTAATGTCCCATCATGACAGATAATGAGCAGACGAAGCGGTTTAAGTCGCAACATAAAAGAGGAATTTGTGACCCGAGGATCGATTAGGCGATAACAAAATGAGGATTCTGCGACATAGAATCTGTTAGAAGGCTCAGATAGCCAAGTCGCGACATGGGCGGGGTCGTGACATAGAGTTTATTAAAGGGTCGGAAAAACGTAGATTACATGACAAAGATCAGCATAGCGGAAGCGGGGCGATGTCCTGACATCAAATCGAGGTCACGACATATGTTCCCGAAAGGGCAGATGTTATTCCAGGTGTGACCGGAAATAGAAAATTGAAGAGCTGTTGAGGCGAGAAATAGGGTTGTGATGGATAGGAAGAAGGGATGGTGTGACATGCTTTTGGGGTCGCGACAAATTCTGATGGATTAAAGAAAATACTTGGTGAACTGTGTCCATGTCTGACAGAAAATAAACGGACCCGGGTTTGAGTCTGACACTTAAGCTAGAGACAAGGCTGAATGATGCGCCATAACATGTAAGAAGTTGTGACCCAGAAGCAAGGAGGATGACAATAGAAATGAGGTCGCGACATGCTTTTGAGGTCATGACCACGAGTGCAATGAAGCGAGAGAAAGTGAGGTCACGACACGATTCAGGAAACAAGAAGGAGGTGCGGCAGATTACCAGTGATCACAACTAATATGGTCATGACAAAGAATTCGTAACCATGACCACTAATCAAATGCAAGCGAAAGAGCATGTCACAATAGAAAACATCGGTCGCTATTTCAACAATTGCAAGAACAAAATGAAGGCGAGTCGCGACTAGTTTCTGAGTCACAGCGGACAGTGGTGAGATTTCATGTCGCGACCAGTTCGCGGTCGCGACCTAAAAGCTGGGCCGTTTATTTTAGAGAAATCCACGGAGCCTTGGGATAGGGCTAATTTAAGATTATAAATAGGCATACCTGATTTAGTAAAGTAGCTTAAGTTTTAAAACCCATTGTGCAGGAGGGAAGGAAGACTCAACGTATATTTTAGAATAGATTTTTTTCTTTCTTTCTTTTCTTTCTTTTCTTTGGATGCGAACCGATATGTTGAGATATTTAGACACAGGAGAGTGATATTTCAATTTCTTCTGATTCTTGCTGAGTTTAAGTAATTAGACTAATTCGGAGATTCGTTTCTTCACAGTTTATTGCAACTGCAGTGGGTGTAATTGATTAATGCTCCATTGTATATTGTAATGCAGTTTTGAGAAGCCCAGCTTCTACTAGTTTGAATTTATTGTTAGTTATAGTCTTTTTTGCATAAATTAGAAGGAAGTATCTGGATTATGGGGGAGATTTATTTGATTGATGTGTTCTTCATGTAATTGTTCCCAATAGTAGTTTCTAATACCCTTCCAAGTTGTATCACGCTCGATTTCGGGGAGGCCCTTTAGGTGACATAGAGATGGACATTCACGAGGCCCCGGAACTATTCCCGATTTGTGCCGTATGTTGGACCATTGTTGGAGAACTAATGGGCTCACGAGAGTTCACTTAGGTGAATTCTGACTCACTCATAGTTGATGTTGAGGGGATCATTTATCAGATTTATGTCGGAAATTTCACCTTAATGCAGTTGGAAAACTCACGATCTTGTATTAGTGAGATTAATCAAAGGGAAGGAAATCTCACTAGATTTCAAGGATGATTCATCAAATCAGGTTGTAAGTCTTGCAACCATATAACTTGGGAAGTAAGAAATCTGCAGTCTCGAAAATGTGTATGGAAGTGAGAAAAATACGGATCTTGTGAAGAGTGTGCAAAATGAAGTAGGCTGGTTAGACCCTTGTCTTTGAGAGAAACGAGTTACAATTGGTGAAATAAGAGGAGAAATCAAAAATTTGCATTGTGGGCATCTTTGACAAATCCCTACCTAATTTAGGATAGAGTTTTAAAAGGGATACAATGCAGAAATTGATTGTTTCATAGTTTTTTCTTGTTAGTGTTCATTTTTACAGAGAATTGATTCAATCCAACTCATTATAGTTAATATAATTTCATGAGCTTATTTTTAATATCCTAGGCTATAGATGTTCTCTTTAGGACAATTATCCTTCAATTTCTAGTTGATAAAATTTATCATTGAGATCCAAATGGTATGGATCTTGAGTAGTTGGGGTAGTTGATTTGAGATCCAAGTCAATCTCTGTGGGAATGATATCTGGACTTACACCAATTTTTAATAATGAATGACCTGTGGCACTGGCAAAGGTCATGCATCAAACCCATTATTACTCAGAACATAAAATCAATTTTATTCACATTGTCAAACAACCCTATTCAATCCTTGACATAGATGCAGGAGGAATTGTAAGGCCCGTGATAAGTGTTAAATTGAGTGGTTTAGTCTATACTCTACGCACAAATAAGTACCAAAATCTTAACATTTCATCAAACTCCAAGAGTAATTTTTCCTACTTGTGTTATTTTCATCCTAAAGGTCATTTAATGACTGGATTTCATGAGAGGTCGTAAATTTGTTCAAAATTTTTGATCAGAAATAGAATTTTTATGAATCTTGTAACTCATTTCGATAGTCCGTTGAATTTCGGGGACTATTTTCTGACAATCTCATTAATTTTCGAGATCGTTTTGATAAATTTTACAAGATTTTCGTAATCAAGTTAAAAATTCCGGATCAGGTTTCGAGGTTTGGTTTTGATCTCGTGATTGATGTTTTCGGCTCGCTTCCATATAGGAGTTGTTTTGGTCTTGCTCGAGCATTAGAGCTGTTTGGTTTTAAAGTAGAGAACCGTAGAAACGCTGCTCGAGTTCCGCGTATGTCACTGCTCACGTGAAGCTTCCAACTTCGACGGCACTACAACTTTTCTGTCCGAACCTCGATTAGGTGTCTTTAGACTTACGGAAAGCCCCTTGAGTCTAGAATCTGGCCATATGCTTGTGAATGGAATTTGAGGCCCATATATTTTCTGAAAAATATAATTGTAGCACCAAGTGTGCAAGTTGCTTTGCCAGGATGACACGTGTGGTGTAATGTGTGGTAAAAAGCGAGTATGAGAAATTGTGAAGTCGTGCTCAATGTATTGTAAATGTAAATGAGTGTTCTAAACTTATTTTTCAATGCTAATGATACTTTATAAATCGCTTTATCGATTTGAATGTTATGGCTTTAATCATAATCATATTTTAAAGCTTATGGTTTTGATGTGTTAAACCATATTTTATAAAGCAAGCAATATGCTTTATTAAGCAAGCAAGAAAACTTATATTTTATAAGTTAGGCCTTAAGAAATCCCTAGTGTTAAGCAAGCATTACCGGTCAGAGGTATTCTGTACGTGCATCGAGAAGTTAAGACATGATTGCATTTCATTTTATATTTGTCTGGTCGACAAACTTAGCTCATGCATTATGGCATATTAGAGGAGGACCGTGACACGTACTGAAGTATATAGGGTTAGCGCGCTATCTTATTATGTGGTGATGGAGCATTCCACCATATTTACCGGAATAGGTGATGTGGACATGAGGTCCTTCCCACCCCGCATTCGTGAGGCATAGGTTTCCCGTGGTTTACTAGTGGTACAACAAGCAAGAAAGGCTCAAAGGGTTGATCATTATATGTATAAGCATTTACATAGCAAAGTTAGCAAGCATTTATCAAACGCTTTAGAAACTTTTATAGTAAAGCAAGGCGTTTTCTAAAAGTGTTCATAAAGATTGTTTTTACAATTAGACATTTTCAAAAAAAGCAAGCATTTTATAACGCATACACTCACTAAGCTCTTTTATCTCATTATTTTCCTGTTTTTAAAAATTATCTTCCAAGTATAGATACACCGGATGCTAGGAAATATCAGGGTCCTCCTGACTTCTAGTTATATGTGCTTTATTTACTCACTTTTGTATATATTTGTAGAGAAAATGTAACTAACTTTTGTTAGAAAATACTTTGAACTTGTATAGTTGTGCATAGTTTTGTTTTATGAACATATGATGAGCTTGAGGTTATTTTGAAGAAGTGTTGTTGGTTGACATATTTTAGAAGTGTAAACATCATAAGTTTTGGGGACATGTCCTATATGCTACTGTTATGGCCGCCAAATTTTATAAAATCACAAGTTTAGAAAAGAAAATTTTATATGTAAGCTAAATAAGCAACACATTAGCTTCACAGGATTCTAGTCATTGAAGTATCTGGGCTGAGTTCTCAGGATCACGACACATCGCCCTCGGCTACAGGCTGGGTGTGTCAATTGGGTCCTCATTTGACATTTTTACCAAATTTATCTGACTCGTGTATAATTTTAGGGTTTTTTTTTATATATTTTTTCATCATTTTTCGTTTTTAGCAATTTCTAAATAAAAATACACCATTCTATTTATACCCAAACATATTATAAATCATTGCTAGTGGTATTTTCGTATGCTACACTCAAGTTCGCTGATGAACTAATAGATAAAAGACAACAAATACATTTTTGGTTTGTTGAAGGACGTGAACAAGGAAGTTGGCAAAGCGAATGTAGTGCAAATTGTTACAGATAATGGATCAGCAATTGTGAAGGTGGGGAAGTTGCTAATGAAGAAGTACAATTTATATTGGACTCCATGCAAAGACACGCATCGATCATGTTTGGAAGACATTGGTAAAAGAGCTACTGCTTTTAGAATTGATTACCAATGTGCATGAAAATCACCAACTTCGCCTTATAATCATGGCTGGTTGGTTGCAAAATGAGAAAGGTTTGTGGTGGGAGATATTGCAGCGCTCGAGGGAAATAAGATTTTGATAAATTATATCACCCCATAAAGTCTTCTAAAAAGAGGGCCGATCAAGATCTTTATTAGTAATGAATGGCTTTCATGTTTAGTCAGACGACCATTGGAAAGGAGGTTGAAGTACTCATGTTTGATCATATATATTGTGTAAAACCCGTGAAAAATTTAAATTTAAATTTTTCAGAAAAAGGCAAAATGGTAATTTGCTGGAATAGTCCCGGAGGAAAAACTTGGATTTTTCTAGATCTCAGATGACAAAACAGACCTCACCGTTGGGTTCATCTCGCAAAATTTAGTTGCCCAAGAAAATTTTCGTTGAATTCCGAGATAGTTAGAATTTCATGTTTTTCGAGGCATCGGGTGTCAGGTGACACATGGCAAGCCATGTGTCACAATGCATCTCTTTACAAGACACATGGAAAGCCATGTGTCAACTTTCATGGAATGGGATGTTCGTAGAAGGAGGGGAGGGGAGGAAAGGAAAAGAGAAAGGAAAAGAGAAATGGAGGAAAGGAAAAGATAAAGGGAGGAAAGAAGAGAAAAGGAAAGAAGAAAAGAGAAGAAAAAAGAGGAAGAACGAAAAGGAAGAGAGGGAAAGGAAAGAGGAAAAGGAATGAGTGTCAGACAAAGGAGAAAAACCTTGATGTGAGAAGAACTCTGAATCGTATAAAGGTAGGTTTCCTACTCCCGCTATTTTATGCCTAAGGGTCACGTGAATGGCCTAATACCTCTACCATCAAAGGGAAAATTTGGCATGTGTGTGGTTTGGTTATTGTTGTGTGACGGTCAAAGACCAATTTCATGGGGTTTCGGGATTGTCCGAGACTGAACACTGTGTTCCGGAACGGAAAAATCCCGAGCATAATTGCAAACGAGGTGTGCCCACATTTTCGCACACCCTTGCGATCGCCATCAACTTCGTACGGTTATAACTTTCGCCCGAATCCGATTCATGCATTCTCGACTTCTACGTAAAGCTCACAGTCTAGAATTTTATAAGATGAAGTGCTTAGCCAAAACATGGGCTGAACATTGGGCTGGGTCACGGACAGTTGAGGAATGGTCCGTTATGGTTTTTAGAACTTTTGTTTTCGAAACCGGTTTGTATTTGAAATACTTAGGGCTTCGTATGGCCTGAGCAGGAATTGTGTGTTGGATGTTTTGTGTAGTATTTATAAAATATGGACTTTCTAGACTAAGTCCAAGCATGGCCGGATTTATGGCCTAGAATGACTAATGTGTGTTATTGATGTAAATTGAATGACATGCTGAATGTGTGAAATTATGTGATATATGTGTGATAAAAATCGAAATAATTATACGTATTAAATATAATTTATCCATGACACTGACATGCAGCGGTATCAGATATGTCGCATGTGACACGAGCGCATATGTAGGCATGAAATGGCATGCAATGACATTTGCATTGCATTTATGCACCCGGGACATCAATTCAATCGTATGCATGGTCATCGCATAATCGTGTTTGGTGTTCGGCGTATGTCGAGGACATGGTAAGCTCATTGTGTTGGTGTTCGATGCATGTCGGAGGATACGTTAATCGAATAATCGCGGTTCGTGTCTGGCGGTGAGCTCGTGAAATGGGACAACGTCCAGTTTGAGGCTCACGATTGCATGGAAATGAAAGTACGCGGTGTAAATGGGTGAAGGCAGATGACACCCCTAGGTAAAACTCGCATATGGTTTAGAAATTGAAACTGCCGAGAAAGCCTGTGAAAAATGCCAGATAAAGGCATTTACATTCCCATATGAGAACTAAAATTCGTGGCCCACAAATGCATAACACATAGTACTTGGTAAGGAGATAAGTAGGTATCAGTATCCAATGTGTTCAATTACAAAACAAAAAAAAAGCTATTTGAAAGGGTTGCATGACGCCAAGGGTTTTCACACTTGGCATATGTGCGAGAGCCAATGAGACTTAGGATTTGAGTCATGAGGGGCATACTGCATTCATGACATGTAGACATTCAAGTACATCATAGTGTAGGTACTTGAATGTGTGTGATTGTATGTATTGGCATTGCATGTTGCACTTAGGTGGGGAGTAACCCTGGTAGGAGATATATCTACTAGGCTTTGCTCACCCCGTTGTTGGACCACCCGTGTAATCAGAAGATGCGCTCCTTCGAGGTCATGAGTACGAAGAAGCCCGGGTTGTGGCCTTAAGAAGTATTTTTGTAAAATATATTAGAACAATCTAGTTTTAATATATTTTGGCATGTAAAAGAGTTGTACATCAAACTCTTATAAAATACTATAAGAATTTGAAATTTATAAGAAAAATATACAGAAACGCGACCATGAATATTCCACAGGTTGACGAGTTGTCAGTCGGACCCTCGGATTTTGGAGTGTCACAACATGGTATCTGAGTATACGAACCCCCGAGTTTTGGGGCATCACATATTGAGAGAAGGTCTCTAAGCTAGTGTCAATCTATGAGGCACGAGAGAACATTCTTCGTGATTGCTGATTCGGCGGTTCCAACAAATTACTTGTATGAGCGATCTGGGTAATGAAGAAAAATTTACATCAACTCAATGCCAAAGATTGGGTCAAAACAATCATCGCAGACGCCAGATAGAACCTCGAACATCCTCTTCATGCAGCAGTAACTAAGCAATATCATAATCACATTTAATGTATATTATCTTCCTTTTATCACATACTAATTCTAAATCACTTTTGTAGCATATTATTTGGATAGACCTGGAGTTAGTAGTGACCCTGAGTTACTCCAAGTTGTTCACGACGTATTTGCAAGATTATCTTCTACTACTGCAAGCCTTGGTAATTTTGGAAATGAGGTATATCAATAGGTTACAATTCTAATTAATTGATTCAATATTTGGTTACACTTACACTTATATTGATTTGACAAGTATAATTTTAATTCACATCTTATAATGTTTCGAGATGCGAAAAGAGGATTCGGTGATAGATGATTAGTGCCCAAATAGTGCTATTTTGAGCCCTATTCGAGATAGGTTTTGAGTGCTTTTGCGCACTAATCATATCAATTAAGCCAATTGAGGTGTTCAGGTCTACTTAGTATCACTTATGCCGCTTCGAGGTTATTTTTGTTTATTTTGCGTTTGCATACCTGGGAGTTCAATATCGATATGTGGCTTAACCATGAAGATTGAACTCCATTTATCAAATTATATCAAACATATCAAAATTCAATGAAGCGAATGATGGCAGGATGAAAAAAGGATGCAGCCGAGGTGCAAAGTGCAGAAAGGTGCTGAATATCAGGCAACCCAGAAATTTCGCTATGATTTAAAATTCCTACGGGATTCCGAAATTTTGGCAGTAACTATACGGTAAAATTCTCATAATCCTGGGCCAATTAATCACAGTTACGAAATTGCCATGCAGCTTAAAATCATCGTGCCTAGCGAAATTCTCCATTTTCGCTTATTCGAAAATTTTCGCTACCTAGCTTAAATTATCAGGCATAGCTTAAATTTTGTGATTTCGCTATCTCAGTGCAATTTCGCTAGGCTAGCGAAATTTCGCTAGGCTAGCGAAATTTTCGCTACCTAGCGAAATCCTTCCTGCATAGCGAAATCCCCTGCCCTGTTGATTTTGTGTAATTAATGCCAAACGGCCCCGTTTTGGTTTATTACTTCCTCATTCCCCAGATACTAATATTTTAGGTTTTCTGTATTTTCATACATTGGGTGGCCTATATAAACCCCCCATCATTTTGTAAATTCCTAAGCAATCTTTTTTGCAACTTTTCATTTTATGTAAATATCTCCCCTGCAGTTTTCATTTTAGTGGTTTGCTTTCCTCTTATCTCTTCTTCTTTCATTTTCTGTGTCGCCAAACACCTCTTGAGGATGACAACTCAAGAGACGCTCGCTGCCTCTCATACCTTGAAGACGAGGGCTGCTGGGCTTATTTCGGGGTTGCTCGCAGTCAGCCTTCATAAGCCTCAATGCCAAGGTGCACATTTATGGCTCCCCAAATTTTCCAAACTAGTGGTTTAATATCATTTAATGTCATTACTTTGGCCAATACTTACCATGCTTTAGGGTACATTGTATACTTATTGTTGGGATGCACGTTATTCTTACGGCCTCATGAGCCACCTGAATGAGGCTCGAGGTGCCAGTGGTTTTAAATCGAAAAGCGGCCAGAATGCATGTCAGCTCGTGTCGACTAGTCAGAGTGTTTTCTGTGGTTAGGTTTTCTAGTTAAACAAAGATCCCAAGTTATGGCTTGACTATAGGTTGCTTGCCATGATGCGGCGATAAAACCCGAGGATACTATACCCCCATGTTGTCGGGTTAGTGACCCAAACTCAAAAGTACCTTTCACACTTCACTTTCGCTTACGTTAATCACCATCCAAACAACTTCCACCGTTTGGAAACAACCAAAATCCAAATTAAAGCCTCACCATTTTCAACATCGATGCAAATCATTTTGTGGATGAAAACCCATCCCCGTTGTTCTAATTTAGATCGCTTATGCCAGCAGCAAATTCGACTACCGCAGCGAGGAGGAACATAAGAAACAAATTTTCATGATTCCGCCACCCTACCGCGACACGAATCAAAATGGCGCCGCTTGTTCGATGCAAAGCAAACCACACGATAAGTCGGGCGGTACTTCAGAATCATCACGCGCTGGTGACCTTTAATCCTTTTTGTATCCCGCTTGCCGAATCGCAAGTTTTCATCACTTCGCAGAATCGCACCGTTTTTGCTTTTCATACAAATGGGGCTTTATTTTAGCCACAACCCTTTGCAAGTTGGTCTGCCTTGCTGTGTCTCGCTTGTGTACAGTGTGTATGCAAAGATCGGGGACAAGAGGAATAACAGTAGATTACAAAGGATCAAAAGATATCAACAAGATAATAATAAAGGACACCATGGAGCACTCCACCCGAGAAACAACAGAGTCACCAGTACCCCAATAATCCAAAAGAGCCTACAGATCCATGAGAGGATCACATACACCCTCTTAGAGCGCCACGCTCTTCCCGCATCATACCTCCCGCCACAAGATGGTAGTGAGGCCCCTATTTGTACCCTCTTTACTCCCCCACATATCATGGTATGGAGAATGAAAATCCATACACACATATAAGGGACTTGAGGAGGCTCTTGTACCACTTTAAGGAAGGTATGATTGACATGGATTCGCTTAAAGACGGAAGTATTTACTGGACTCAAAGGACAAGGCCAAGATTTGGCTCCACTCACTGAGGCCTGCAACTATCGAAATCGGGGAGAGCCGCAGCGCACTTTGAAGAAGTTCTTCAGTGCTCATAAGACCAACAATTATGACAAATTTACACCTTGCAGGTCAAGAAGGCGAGAGGTTCTACCGTCGGGAGATTCATGGAGGATTATCACATGCCCACACCATGGGTTTGATACATGGATGCCGGTAAACCACTTCTATGGTGGTATGTCTCCCCGCCATGTAAACGCTTATTGGAAACCATGTGTGGGGAGATTTTTGAGCAAGTATCCTGATGAAGCCATGGATTTTTAAATTATGGCTGAAAACTTCAAAGGGTTTGGATGAGCCACCCGAGAGAAATGGAAAATGAGGCCTCAAGACACCAAAAGGGGAGGAATTTACACTTTCAGAGGACATAGAGACAAGGCAAAAATCTCAACCATGGCTAGGCGCGGAGGAGCTTGAAGGCAAAAGGCTCCATGAAGTGCACATGCAAGGATCGAAACACTGCGCAGCCAACCCATTCACCGCTTTCCAACCCACGTGTACAGAGAACATGATACGAGTGCTCCATCAATGAAGGCTGATTTGCATGTCGAGCAAGCAAATGTCAGAGTCACAAGCCACCACAACTAATATCAATATGGTAATAATACTCTACAATTCCACCGAGAATCACCCTAACCTCTCCTAGAAACCCAATCCCCCTGCCTATGTGCCCCCAGGTGCCAAACAACAATTTGGTTCCCAATCTCAACCACAACCACCACCATCCTCATCTCCAGTGGAACAAGCCATATTAAATTTGAGCAAGGTGGTGGGCAACTTTGTGGAAGAGAAAAAAGGGATCAATGTGCAATCAAGTAATAAAGGATTGATATCAGAGAGAGCACATCGAACAAGAGAATACGGGCTTCGAGAGCAATCTTAATCGAAAATAGACACCTCGCAGATTCAATCCCGCCAAAGATCAACAAAATTCGGAGGCAGAGAGGAAGGTTCCTCCCAAACATTGCCAAACCCGAAAGGAGTCCATGAGGATCATCCGCAATTCAGAAACGGATGAGGCGAAGGCTATAATCACTCGTGGAGGGAAAAGAGGTTGATCAAATCAATGCCAAAACCCGCTGGGAAACCAGAAAGAAGTAGAAATGAGCTTAACACATTTTCTCAAAGAGGACTAATGAAACATAGCATGCCAACCTCCATTTCCACAAACACTTAGGAAGCAAGCAGCATAGCATCTCACAGCGCATCCTAGGAAGTCCTGAGTGAAGGTTAACATACCTCTTTGACATCATTAAACAAGTCCCCCGCTTATGCAGTTTTCAAGGATCTTTGTAATCAAGTGGATCAGCATTGAGAAAGGCATTTTAATCGAATGTCGGCTAATCCAAAGCAAGAACCTAGTTAAATACAGGGATCCAGGATCTCCCACAATTTGAGTTAATATTGGTGGACTTGTATAGACAAGTCATTACTTGATCTAGAGCTGCGTGAACCCACGCGTGATTCCGTACAAGCACTAGGCTCGTGAACTTCTTAAGCCTACCAATATCACACTATCATCGCCGATGACGGAAGATCCCTAAGGATAGTTGAGGATGTCTTAGTGAAAATAGACCAATTCTACTACCCAAGATTTTTGTAGAGGCCTATACGTGAGCCACAGGAGAATGAACCCAATCATGTGCCAATCATCCCTGAAGACCATTGCCACGCCAATGCAATTATCAATCACGGAATGGAGTCATGCAACTTACGCTTGGCAACATGACATTGAACTGAACATATTCCACTTGAACCACAAGCACAAGACGAAGAAATCAAAATCATGCCTCGTGAAACATGCCTGGGCTTGGTCGAATGTAGAAGCTAAGTGTCCATGAATTGCAGGAAATGGCCAACCAAGGTGAAGCAAATGTTTTGGTTTTGCCATCAGTGCCCACTGTAGGCCAGTTACTCAGTTCAAATTCAATCAGTGAGAACCAAGTCAACAATGGGAAATTCAACACTGCTGAATCACCAAAGTAACTCGGTTGAGGAGATCATCCTCCGACCCTCCTTGAGTAATTTCGATATCAATCGGCTCATGTTCTCAAAAACCAAATTGCAGTTCAACAATTTTTTCTTTTTATTTTAATTTAGTCAATTTCAATAATTTCAGTTATTTTTAGAAAGTTTCCTAATTTAGTAGTTTTCCATTATTAGTAACTTTGTAATTATATTATATTACCTTATATTAACTTTTTAATTATAGTTTAATATGATAATTTTTTTTTATAATTTTTTTCTAATATTATTAATAATTAACACTCCGAAATTTGATTTTTTTATGATATTGTGTTATTCAATTGCTATAACAAATGTGAAATTGGTGGAAATGGCTCTTCTAAATGTCTCTAAACTCAAAAAGTATGGGAGTGGCTATTTCAAGATCATTCTCATATTCTCCCTCCCAGCCTCTCTACGCCGAGCCCCGAGCCATCATCGCTGCCTAGCTTCAATCACAGCTCAGCTATCGCCGGCGCGAGTTCTATTCATTCATCGCGGCCGCGCTGCTTCGTAGCCATCGCCACCGCCGCGCACCGCTACCATCGCCCATTCGCGTCGGTGCCCCGAAGTCATCGCTATATTGCCACCGCCACCGCTTCATCGCACTTTCATCGCCATCGCTCGAGCACCGCATTACGCCATTTCGCAGGTGCCACGCCTTCATCGCGCGCCGCACTTCGCAGTTCGGCCGCACGCTACTGAGCTACGCTTCATTCACTCCGCGAGCATCCAAAGGCCCCGTCCCCGCCACCAAGCCCCCGGGGCTTTGTCCGTGTCATACCAGAGTGTGACTCCAATCAAGCCGGCCAGTGAGCCCCCGTGACGGCCCGCAGCTGGGCTCGCTGGCATTTTAGCCGCCCGCCCGCTCCTGTTCTTTCCTCCCACTACGCTTGCGTGGTTCGCACAAAGAGGTGGGTCCCCCCTTCCTACCAAGGGTCGGGGATTCAAGACCCTGCAGCGAGAGGGAGCGCACGGCCTAGACTCGACCGCCTCCACCCTCGAGGCCCCCGAGGAGCCTCAGTTTAGGAGATATCGACGCGGATTAGACCTTGTGCCCCCACACCGCGGTTCTCAATGAGATCTGGGGGAAGGCCAGCCCTAAGCCGGCCCGCATCAGCCCGCGAAGTCATCCTCATCTGGGGACCAAACATCACCGTACCATTATCGCCAGCCAGAGGCGACCCTTCGCCTCGCTTATCGCCACCAGATCGAGGTCACATTTGTCGGCACCCTATTCCGAACGCCGCTTCACTCGAGAGATCACTGGGAGTCATTCTACGTACGTCCAAGATCAAGCATGATCCTGTGACAGACTCGATGCGATCGGACGAGCAATCACCTCGCCGCCATTTACGAGGCCGAGGCGCATATTACCCCCGTGGTTCTCAGCCTCTACCATTCGATGACATCCCGAGCGTTTGTCCGGCCGAGTTCGGCTTCACTATCGACGATCGCCGAGGCTAGAAAGGGCCGACATATCACCAAGGCTGGGCCCGGGCAGATACCGCAGTCGCCTAATCTGTAGGGTTAACGATCGGTCTCTTTACCCGACACACCGAGACAGGTCCCCGGGCTCGCCGAGACACCACCGCTGACTCCATATTATTCCGAGGCGCCCAAATTTCGCATGCCTGTCGACACTGTTTCAGGACTCAAATTCTCTCTTCCCTACCAAGAAGACTACGCACAACAGAGGTGAAGATCCCTGAGGCTCAGACCTGGATCTCGTGAGGGATTCCGGTTCGCCCTGAAATGGGTGATGACCTCCCTATTACACTCGAGGATAAGGTCCATCAAGGGCTCCCCGGGCCGAGAGTCTTCCATCACGATACCGACTATTATGCCAGGTCCTGGAGCACTTGGGCTTTCCAGAGGAGCCCCGGATTGAGCGGAGATTTAGATGCCCTCAGGTCCTGTCGATGGAGCGAGCGATGGTCATGCCCATATCTTTTCTCCTCCAGCAGCAGGACCAGGAGGAGGTCCCGGACCAGGAGGCAGAGGACTCCCATAGGACAGATAGTCACGCCCCTGAGCCTGAGATGGAGGAGTCCACTGCCAGATCGTTCTCCTCCATCTCCTACTTACCCCATCACCGCACCGTTGATACTCCCCGGCTCATCATTTACATCACAAAGATTCTCCAGCACATACACATCGGGCTTCAGAGCCAGTCGTTATGGATGCCGATGTTCTTTGGCCACTACCTATGCAAAGACGTATCCGCAGGTCAAGCCACGAGCCACTCTAGGTCACTACACACCCCATGCCATGCCAGACATCATGACACACTAGGGTATTCCATGCTTCTGGACTGTAGAGTTGAGCCCACTGCAAAGAACAAATTTTCTTTCGGGATATGTTATGCCACAGTTAGTAGTTATTGCACCTACCACCACCACAGAGTGAGGTGGTTTGATTTCTTTTATGATTTCAGAGGCTATCACTATCAATCGCCTACCACCTTGTGTGTGATTTATGTATTAGCCACAAGTAGTGCAAAGTGATATTTTTGTATGTTTAATTGGAGTATGTATGTACTAGCCATTTTGGCTATATCAAAAGCTATACGCTGTTATATATATAGCTTACTACTTTGCAAAATCTTGTGTCCCCATTCAGTAACCGCTGTTTCAATCGAACAATTGAATCGCTTAATCGACAATTGAATTGCCTTAATTGAAAATCAAGCCTTGCATGTTACCTTAATGCTGTGGTAACACCCATGTTTGAAGAAATTTTTTGGTCAAGCCAGTTCCATCATGCTCAACCTTGAACATTCCACCTTTAGCTAATTCACACACTCCGTAATAAACGATTATACCAATAAAGGTGAAATCAGAGGCCTTTTCGCCTCGCAGCCGACCTTAGGTGCTGTCAAGCAACTCCAGGATAGGCTTGTGTTACCCACATTTGAAAGACCAATGTAGTCTTCCCCAAAAAGGAAAAGAAAAAGAAAAAGCAAAGAAAAAAAGAGTTAAGAAAAAGGTAGAAAATAAAGTCGCGGACATCATTTCTGAAACCCGAGCACGGCCCGAGGGGTATATGGCTAGCTCAAGCCCGATGCCCTAAACCTTAATCGTCGAGTCATCGACTTCGTTCGTTACACGCGTGAATGCGCGGAGTTTGAACGTGTTGTAGGTGCTAATTCGGTCCTACGAAACCGCACGTTCTCGCAGAATGCCATTGTCGGATCTCATTGATGCCCTAAACCTTAACTGCCGAGTCATCGTGACCCGCTACACCTGACGGTGAAGTCGAAGTTTTGGAGTATCAGACCCTACAAAGTAATTCACAAAAGAAAGAAGAGTGTAGCTTCCTATCTAGGTTGCTCAATGCCTTAAGGCCATGCCAGCAGAGCTAGGCTTGGGAGACAATGATTTCAGACTTTATCGCTCCAATCAAGTTATATTAAGAACCATTAGATCTCAGGGAAATTCAGTTGATCGCCATGGTTCCGATTTTGATCTTAAATTTGTTCTTTATGGTTTTTGTTCTTCATGCTCGCTTTTCTATCAGTTATCAATTTTTCATATTAAAGTTAATGCCCATGTACATACACCTTTGAACCATAAACTTTCGAGAAATCAATGCATGCATTCCCTTTGCTTTAGCATCGCCAAGGACTAAGAACGTGTCTGGCCGGGGGTGTGATTAGTGCCCAAATAGTGCTATTTTGAGCCCTATTCGAGATAGGTTTTGAGTTCTTTTTGCGCACTAATCGTATCAATTAAGCCAATTTAGGTGTTCAGGTCTACTTAGTATCACTTATGCCGTTTCGAGGTTATTTTTGTTTATTTTGCAGGTTTTTGCATACTTTGGAGTTCAATATCGAGATAAGGCCAACTACAAGATTGAACCCATTTATCACCATCAACATATCAAAATTCAATGAAGGAATGATGGCAAGGTGATGAAAAAAGGATGCAAATGAGGTAAAGGTGATTCGTGCTACAAGAATGAGCTAAAACTAACAATATTTATATACTCTGTTTCCTACAATCGGTCGTAGTCAAGCTACTGCAAAGATAGTGGCTCAGCCTAACACTCCGGGATGGGTTTTCTTCATAAAAAATGGCTTGTATTAGGCATGAAGGTAAGGCTTTCTATTCGACTTTTCAATTCATTCAAAAACAGGAATATTTGAAAAACAGAAATTGTGTAAAAACCTGGAAAGTTAAAATCGGAAATTAACAATGAAGAAATTTACTTTGAAGATTTAGGTCACTAACTTGGCAAGCTAGGCAAACATGTCCTCGTGTTTTATCCTCCTATGTGAGTTTAACACAGATGTAGTTATGGCCCTTTTTGTTTAAAAACCCTAACATTTCTTTATCATTTTGCAGGCTCGTAGATCTAGAAGAATCACAAAGGCATCTTTCACCCGAGCACCGAACCCTGCAAAGCACAGGCACGACTCAGGCTAGTAAAGACCATCTAAGAATCACAAGGCACTTCTCACCCGAGCACGAACCCTAAAGCATGGAGAGTATCACAACAATAAAGCAAATGTTATTTAACCCTAATTTGAAGAACCCTAACATGTGAATATTACCTCATAGGCAAGTAAGGACCATATCTAAAGAGCCACAAAGACTGGCCACTAAGCACTGATCTAAAGCATGAGAGTATTGGCCAAGACAATAACATCTGTGTTATGCAACTAGTTTTGAAGATAAGGGCCATAAATACACTACCTGTAGCTTGGAAAGACATGAGGACACATGTTTAAGCCCCACTGCTAAGCTAGCTTCCTTCCTCTTCATGAAGGAGGCTTAGCCAAGCATCTCGAGTTGTCATCCCCAAGAGGTGTGTTTGGCAGCCGGAAAAGTGAAAGAAAGAAAGAAGAGAGAAAGAAGAGAGAGAAGAGAAAATAAAAGCAAAACTTAAAAATAAAACAATTTATTTACAAAAGCAGTAAATGAAAACTTACAAATCACCAAAAACTTGTCTTTCTTCCTCTCCACCTCCTCCTTCTATTACAAAACATGAGGGGTATTTACAGACTCTAAGGTATAAAATACCAAGCAACCCTAATAACTAAGCTTGCCATAGGATAGAGAGTAATTCACCAAGTTTGAAGGCGACACTGCAGCACGACGAGGCATGCATTTTCTACAAGGGAGACTTCGCGCACTAGCTTAAACGGCAAGGGTCTAGCGAAATTGGCAATGTTGCAGCGACCGCAAGGTCATGCACTCGCTTATTGTCTAAATTCCCTCGCTTAAGCCAGCTTAAACGGTCGCGAGAAGCGAATTTCGCAACGCACGCTGGCAGTCACAATGACCGTAATGTAGGCCGAGATTGCGAACTGCTTGCTAACAAATTTGCGAAATTCCGCTTAGATTGCGAATTGATTTGCGAACAAAAGGTTAAATTGCTCGTTTTGTCAGTTTCGTATTCCTCTCACATGTCTTCAACTCCGCATCTCATTTCCACTTTTTCCTTTGTTTTTTCCATTGATTCAGGGGCTCATTGATGGTCGAGACAAAACTTCCAACCTCATGATTGGATCATTGTACTGAGGCTGAAGTTCAAATGTGTACAAAAGTCTACAAAACAACCAAAAACACCTCAAATTGCATAAGTGTTACTATGTAACATGAGCATTTCAATTGTTTATGGCTACATTAATGATAAAAAGTACCAAAACTCCATCTAATATAGCCCAAACGACTTTTTTGAGCACTAATCACACCCCAACCGAAACGCTAGTCCCTTAGCAATGCAAAATAAGAATCGAGACGCATGTGGTGATTTTCGTGCTGTTGTATTTCAAAAGGTCATCAGACGATATACAAACTAATATTACTTTAAAGTGAACAATTGAAATCTAACATTTGAAAAACCTATATACAAAGAATAAAATCCATAAGAGAACAATTCTTGTAACAACACTGCTTTCCATAGATTTTCAACTCGATTTCCACCTAAGTCTAATGGTTCATTTTGTATTCAGATTGAGTCAATAAATGTAAAATTTGTTTCAACCTAGCATCGATAATGTGCCTTTAAACTTAAGGAACAATTAAGATGGGTCGGGTTACATTCTCTTGTTTCTTAATCATATTGTAGGACAATGCAAAAATTCGAAGTTCAATTAAGTCCGCGGCAATCTTGGTCCACCATGACTCCAACCAATTGTTGCTTCAGGCATCGTTTCAAAAGGATCAAAGACCACTAACTCTAAAGGCTTCACCTGACTTCAACCGATTTCAAAATCACACCTACAATTCACTAAATTCTACCATCCACCCATGTAACTTAACACAAAATCGATGACCCCAACCAATTAAGGCTTAGGGCATCAGGTTGCATGTCACTTATACACCCCGCTTGGGGACCGCGTCTTTCCTGCTTCAAAGCAAAACTTCACGATTTTATTTTATTTTTTTCTTTTTTCTTCTTTTCTTTTTCTTTTCTTTTCCTTTTCTAAGACAACATTGGTCCTCAATTGTTGGCACCCAAACCTATCCTAGGTTGTGTCAACATGCCTAAGGCCTAAGCCAGAAGCTGAAGGAGGCATACAAATTTACAACCTATCACAATCTAGAGCGCAGCGCGTGAGCATAAAGATAAAGGAATTTCTAAGTTGAGCATGCTGAACAACGATCGAACACAAATTGTTTCAAGCATGGCATTTGTTCTAATATAGAAGTGACAAATGATGATTCAATCATCCAGCCTTAAAGCATTCAATCGTTCACTCACACCCTATCGCTCACCTGGCGCAATTTAATTATGTACTTGGAAAGAAAAACACATGTACTTATACATAGGGACACAAAGAAACACAACATGCAAAAAACAATGATATATATATAATCCGAAAGAAGCTTGGAGCATAGCCAAAATGGCTTAATACATTTAATAACAGGTTACACACAAACAGTTATCACTACCTACTATGGCTATTAAAAAAATCACAATCAATTAGTGTGCGCTTCTGATAAAGTCAAAACTATACGACATAAATCAAGAAACCTAATCACCTCATCACGTGGTGGCGGTGAAGCCACTGCACCAAGCACCAGATATCCAATGAGGTCGATCAAGCAAGTGTGCTCCTCTCTCTGATCGCGAGGAAGACCCGTGGCTCGCGATCCGGTGAAGCATGGAATGGCACCACCCAAAGTGGCCCCACCGAGCCACCGTCACGTACGCATGCCGGCCATTCGAGATGTCGCGAAAAGACGCATATCCATCACTCCAAAATGCATCTCTCGAGCCGATATGTGTATACCTTGGATCAAAGGCCAATATGAGGGCCCGGAGTATCTGTAGTGGGCCGCGAATGGTGAATAAGAGAGACATGAACGACCAAGCAGAGCGACTCCTCTCGTACTCCTCCGTGAGTTGTGGATCGCCTCTGCAGGCATCTCAAATTTCCCTACCCGGTGATTCTCCCGGTCTCGTCAAGGAGCATGGAAATGGGATTCGCATATTATAATCCGGCCCACCGCTTGCCACTGTGAGGCAAATATTCTGGTATCTCTATCCTGTGCTCCTCCGGAACCGATCCGCTTCAAGAACATAGGAAAGGAGCCTCTAATAAGTAGTGGTATGCCTCCCGCCAGATGAGGTCTCCTGGACCTTCTCAAACTCCAGAAGAGCCGGCAATCACCAGCCTGGGATGGGCTGAACCGTAAATTGCCCGAGATCCGTGACAATGCCTCCAAGATAGCCTCCGGCACATAATGCCGCAGAGGGAATAAACAAAAGCAGCTAGGCGGTCGATGAGCAAGATATGAGGCGGGAGCCGCTCCGACAAAGAACCGCTACCAGAATATCCTCGCCGCGTTTCAACCATCGCCGGGGGAGGTGCGGGCTCCACCCTATAACCCTCACGACGCACGCAATCTCAAGGTCGCAATAACCTGGATCGGTACACCTCGACGGCCATCTATCCTCGAAACGGATCTCCGTGGACCGCCTCGCATCCCGAGATGTCATGGAGTGGTAATCGCTTGATCACTCTAGTAGAACCGCTGGAGCCGCGAATGGGAGCGAGCGAATACCTCATCAATCTCTATCGACTTTCGTATCTCGGTCGGCCATCATCCAGAACATCGTAGAATGACTCCCGCCGAAATGGTCTACACGTATCTCGCACTCCCCGGAATAGGTGTCTCACAAACACGGGCCGCCCGATCCGCGAGGCCGGCGATAGCTGAGGTGAAGGTGTCGCCTCACCGCCGACGCGACCTGATGGTGGCGGCCCAGAAGATGATGACCACTGGGGTCTGGCGCGGCCCCGCTTGGAAGGCCGCCCCCTAGCTCTCCTCTCGAGAATCGACGGGGCCCGGTCCCATCCGTTCAGTAACGCTCAATCCCGCAGGCTCGCCGTACGCCTGGGATGCGATGGCTCTCGTGCTGGTATCAGTCATGACTGCCTTCCGTGTGCTAAACCTCACCCAGGTCGTTATCAGACCCACCTCGTGACGACCATACCTCCGACCAAGTCAATACCAATCTCTCCGAAGGTCAGCCGATCTCTTCGATTACCTCATCGACCTGGTGGCTCAAGATCGAATCAAATGGGCCCCGGTCAGATAAATCGTACTAATGTAATACCAAGGACCGGGCAGGTACTTAATGAACCAGGTTACGCAGTTGATTCGCCAAAGCCTGGTGCGGTGGGCTTAAGGTTTGCACCGCTGTGCAGCCGACCGTGGCGCCGACTTGCACGATGCACCCAATGCAGCATCATGCGTGGCCGGGCCGGGCTCCAGGCACGGCAATGGGCAGCGGGGGCCTGGTGGCACGGCCACGTGGTCGGGAATGCTAGTTTAGGGAACAAAGGAGGAGGTAGAATGCGGCGGTTTTGTTACAAACCCCTCCCCTGCTTTTATGTTACAGAGGCAAATTTAAAGCTCCTCCCACTCCATTTTTCGCTGTCGAATTTGGCCATTTCGCCTCTCGCACACATCAAAATTTTAACATTAATTACTAAAAATTATATTATAATTTTAACTTAGGCAATCGATATTAAAATCTAATACACAATACGATACTATAAAAACTATATAAAATTATCCTAAGTTTAAAATTTAAAATAACTACAACTCGACAAAATTGACTAATATATGACAAAATTAAAATTGTGAATCGTTATTCTGCTTTGGAAAACACCGAACCGCCGAGTTCAAATACTCAAGGGGGTCAAGGAGGATGATCCTCAACCCACGCATACTGCCGCTCCAAGGATGTTGGGGAGGCCATAGTTGGACTCGTTCCTGAACGCCAGGACTTGGAGCAATTGGCTTGCAATTGGTGCTGTTGGCAAGACCACCTCCTTCATCACCTAGGGCCGATCATTCTTTGCATTTTCTCGGGCACCTCGTTATACTCCGCACCGACCAACTCGAAACAACTCTACTCGCTATAGTGGATTTTCGTGTTCTAATAATTTTGGGTCATTATTCAAATTGAAATGTTCAATTCCAATATCATGTCACCAAATGTCAATTGCATGATTCCATTCCCAAGAATTAATAATTGTACTGGCAAAGGCCGTGAAATGGTCTCCCTAAAATGATCGGGCACATGATTTGTCTATCGACCGGGTGCGTGGTTCAGACTACAAAATCTAATGATAGTAGAAATTGTCAATTTTTACAAGGACATCTCTCAACTATCCTCGGGGATTTCACTGATCTATCGCCAACGAGAGTGTGATCGAGGTAGGTTTAAGCTCACCTAAACCTAACTCGTCAGATACCGAAATGGCATAAGATTCACACCGCTCCTAAATCCAGCAATGCCTTCCATACTCCCACCAATATTGACCTGGTATTGTGGGAGAAACCGTGGTCCTCAGATTAACAGGGTACTTGCTTCGGATTAGTGGTACCGATATTTTCAAAGGAGAAAGGCCTCTTCAATGCCTAACTTTCTCATGGTGCATAGATCCTTTAAAAATTTCGTATAAGCAGCATTGTTGATTAGATCAAGCAAAGGTATGTTAACCTTTACTTGCTCTTAAGACCTCAAGCATACCTGCTTAAGAGTTTCCTTTTCTTTCCTCTCAATGCTTGTGGAAAGGGAGGTGGTGGTTTATACTTTATCAGGTCATCTTCTTAGAAGAATATGTCAGTTGCATTTTTTCTCCCCGGGCCCGATTCTTCAACAAGCCACAAGAGGTTGATCAACCTCTTTTTCCACTTCTCATGGTGATTATGGACTTAACCCCTATCCATTCCCTAATTCTACCTCATGGATCCCTTAGATTTGAAGTGTTTGGGATGGGAACCTCCTCTTTCGTCTCCTCTAGCAACTTGTTAATGTTTAACAATACCGTAGGTCATCAAATTTTTATTCGTTTTCGACAAAGATTAATTTTTCAGCTAATCAGACATTGGTTCCATTTTGGTCATTAACAAAATCGCTTCACCACCTTACTCAAATTTGAGGCCAAATTTTTGTTCTATCGGAGAAGAGGATGGTGGTTGTTGTGGATCGTATGAGGAACCAAACCGAGGCTCGTCTCCCCCGTGGTACATGCGGGGTTTGGTCTCCATGCAAGGTTAGGATGATTCCTCCAATTGGGATTGAAGTATTCCCATATGGCATTTGGTTGTTTGCTTGAATTGTCCTACAAGCAGGTGCACATTCTCGACATCAAATCCTTCATCAGCAGGGTCATGGAACGTTGTTCTATCAGTTTGGCCGGGATTGGAAATTCAGGCAGGATTGTGTCAGGCAAGGTCATTACCATCGCCGCACTTCATCGAATGCTTTCCCTCCGTACCTCCTACCTTTCTAGCCAGGAGTCGATAACCTAGCCTCATTTCCATCTCATCATTCAAAGGCATACATACCACCTCGATCGACCGGTGGCTTCATCCTATCCGTTTCTGTGGTTAAGCCTCATCCTAACTCCTTAGAAGCTGCTCCACGACTTAAAAAAAAAAAAAAAAAACCATGGCTTTATCAGATGTTTGCTTAAAAGTCTCCCCACACATGAGCCTTCTAAAAAGCCGCCTCATGGCAGGAGACATACCACCATAGAAGTGCTCACCATCCATGTGTCAAAGCCAGCCAGACATGCACCGACGGTCTCTAAAACCTCTCCCAACACCGTAAAACTTCTCACCCTCATGAGCCGCAGAAGGTATAAATTTGTTCCTTTTCAAATCGCTGTCTTATGAGCACTAAAAACTTCTTCAGAATCGCTTGCACCACCTCACTTCTTCGCTTCAGCCTCAATGAGTTAAGCCAATATTCGTCTTGTCTCTTGTGAGTCAATGGAAATGCCTTTAGCTTCAAAGAACTATGTCCATCATACCTTCCTCAAGGTAGCAACCTCCTCAAATCTCCTTATAAGGAGTGTATGGATTTTCATTCTTGGCTCATGGTATGTGGGAAGCAGGGTACTTCAAAGGCGGCCTCACCGCTACATCTTCAAAGAGGAGGAGTTCATGCTGTGACGGGCACTAACTCTGGGGAGGGTGGATGTGATCCCCTCATGGTTCTATATGCATTTGATTCATAGGGGCTCGGTCGGGGCTCGTTGTTCGTGCATGGGATCCATGGTATCGCTTGTGCACCAACCTCACTAGCTAGGTCAAAGGTGTACTAATCCTATTCAAATTTACCAAGTGTCTCTATCCCACTGTTGCATGCACAACTGTTACACAACAGAGACAACAATTAGAACCAACAAAGAGCTACTAAAAAAAAAAGAAAATTAAAACTAATCTAACAAAAAGAAGTAACCGAGAAAAAAAACTGTCGAATCAATGCATCATGTTGTAAACTGGCAATACGTGAATCGATATGCAAAAAGATGTAAGAAATACCTTCACAGATGTGGATCACAAGTACTTCTTCTAACTTACCATTAGTAGTCGTGCACCATCCCTGCTGAATCTGGCTACCATTTGATTCGTGGCTACAAGAATGTAGCTAAAATCAACAATATTTATAATGAAAGCTCTACAACCGTCAGAATAAGCTAACAAGTAGATAAAGCGGTCTAGTATTCAACATCGGGGATGGGTTTTCTTCCAAATGGTTTGCATTAGGGCATGAAGGTAAGGCTTTCGCCTGACTCTTGGAATTCATTCAAAACAGGAATGGTTTGTGCCTTGAGGAAATTGTAAAAATCGAAAGTTAAAACTGAAATTAACAATGAAGAAATTTACTAAGATTTAGGTCACTAACTGCAAGCTGGTGGCAAACATATGTCCTCGTGTTTTATCCTCCTATGAGTCAACACAGATGTTATGGCCCCTTTTTTTGTTTAAAAACCCTAACATTCTTTTTTATCATTTTAGAGGCTCAGAAGATCTGAAGAATCACAAAGGTACTTCACCCGAGCATCAACCCTAAAGCATGGAGAGAGTATCAATTTAGGCTAGTAAAGACCATCTAAAGAATCACAAGCAGCATCTCTCACCCGAGCACGAACCTCAAAGCAATGGAGAGTATCACAAAACAATAAAAGCAAATGTTATTTAACCCTAATTAAGAACCCTAACATGTGAATATTTCTCACAGGCAAGGTGACCATCTAAAGAGCCACAAGACTGGGCCACTACACTGATCTAAAGCATGGAGAGTATTGGCCAAGACAATAACATCCTATGTTATAACCGAAGCTTGAAGATAAGGGGCCATAAATACACTACTCGTAGCTTTAGTACATGAGGACAATGATGTTAAGCCCCACTCCGCTGCTCAGCTTCCTTCCTCTTCAAATAAGGAGGTTTAGCTAAGCATCTTCAGTTGTCATCCTCAAGAGGTGTGTTTGGCAACCGAAAGTGAAAGAAAGAAAGCAAAGAGAGAAAGAAGAGAGAAGAGAAAAATAAAAGCAAAACTTAAAATAAAACAATTTATTTACAAAAAGCAAAGAAATGAAAACTTACAATCACCAAAAACTTGTCTTTCTTCCTCTCCACCTCCTCCCTTCTATTACAAAACATGAGGGGTATTTATAGACTCCCCTCAAGGTATAAAATACCAAAACCCTAATAACTAAGCTAAGTTAAGGTGGATAGAGAGCACCACTGTTTTGAAGGCCAGATTAATTACAGCTACGACTATATAATGGCATTTTCTTGTTAAGGAGAATTTCGCTAATTAGCGAAATCGCAAGTATTCAAATGAAATTGGCAATGTTGTAATGACTTCCATATGCTGCGACTCTCGCTAAGCCAGCTTAAATTGTCAAATGTAGGTTTAATTTCGCAATCGCATGCTGCAAAGCTGGCTGGGGCCACCCGCAATGTGTCGAGATCAGGAACCGCTTCAACAGCTTACAAATTCGCTAGGATTGCGACTGATTACAACAAAGCTGCTAAATCGCCTCGCTTTTGGTCGTTTCGCATTCCTCTCTGCCATGTCTTCAATCGCATCTCTACTTTCCACTTTTCCTTTGTTTTTCCATTGATTTTCGGGGCTTGTTGATGGTCGAGACAAACTTCCAACCTCATGATTGATCATTTGCATTGAGGAAGCTGAAGTTCAAATGTGTACAAAAGTCTACAAACAACCAAAACACCTCACCGCATAAGTGTTACTAAGGTAACATGAGCATTTCAATTGTTTATAAGGACATGATTAATGATCAAAAAGTACTCAAACCTATCTAACAGGTGTGGTTCAAATTGCACTTTTAAGCACTAATCAAAAGCGTAGTAGCGAAGAACAGTAACCCAGAAATTTCATGATGCTTAAAATTTACCGGATTGCTAAAATTTAGAATCATAGCGAAAAATTCCTCGCATCCTAGCTTAATCGAAATTTCGCTATTAGCTAAATTTCGCCATGTAGCTTAAAATCATCGTGCTCAGCTTAAATTTCCATTTCGCTTATTCTGAAAATTTTCGCTTAGCTAGCGAAATTCATCAGGCGTAGCGAATTTTGTGATTTTGTTATTCTACTGGTAATTTGGCTAGGTTAGCGAAATTTTCGCTACCTAACGAAATCCTTCCCCGTATAGCTAAATCCCCCGTCCCGTTGATTTTGTGTAATTAATGCCATAAACGGCCCCGCTGGTTTATTACCTCCCTGCCCCGGTAGATAGCCAATATTTTAGGTTTTCTTGTATTTTCATACATTGGGTGGCCTATATAAACCCCCATCATTTTGTAACCCTAAGCAATCTTTTTGCAACTTTTCATTTTATGTAAATATCTCCCGCAGCTTTCATTTTAGGGTTTGCTTTCCTCTTTTCTCTCTCTTCTTTCTTTCATTTTCTAGTCAAGCAACACCCTCTCGAGGATGACAACTGCTATATTTGGCTGCTTCTCATACTTTGAAGATGAGGGTTGCTAGCTTGGTTTTGGGGTTGCTGCAGGTTGTCTTCATGTTTTGAATGCTACAGTATCAGATTTATAGCCCTAGTTTTCCAAATCTAGGTTTGCACTATCATTTAATGTCATTACTGGGCCAATACTTACTACGCTTTAGAGCAGACAAATGTATACTACTGTTGGGGATGCACTGCTATTCTTTAGATGGCCTTTTACTTAGCCAACGAAATGAGGTCGTTGTGGTTTTAAACTGGTGGGCAACAGAATGCATGCTGCCCGTGTCGACCTCAAATAGAGTGTTTCTAGGTTAGGTTTTCTTAAGGAAACAAAGATCCTAAGTATGGTTGACTATAGGCTGCTTCGCATGATGCGAGGATAAACCCGAGGATACTTGTTACCCCCACGTTGTCAAGCTTACGACCTAAAACCTTCAAAGTTACTCTTCACACCTCACTTTCAGTTTTTACAATTAATCACCATCCAAACAACTTCCACTGCTTGAAACAAATCCAAAATCCAAATTAAGCCTCACCATTTTCAACACCGATGCAAATCATTCCTAGATGAAACCCATCCCCGTGTTCGACCCTAGACCGCTATGTCAACAAAGAGTCACTACTACAAGAGGAGGAACATAGGAAACAAATTTTGTTGATTCCGCTCACCCTACCGTGGCACGAATCAATAGAGCAGCAATAGCCTCAAGAGATTTAATGGTTCCTGGTCAGTGTTATTTCTCATTAAAAATTTAAAAGTAAAGTCTATTATCATATTATTATTAGATTTTGAATGTTAGTTATTTTACCAGAATCAATGGTGGCTTATGTATGGAAACCACGCCTCACATTAATAATTTGGCCACATGCTTCTTTCCCAACCGCATCTTCTTCAACAAGAGAAATTGGAGCATATGTACTCTAATACATACAAAACAAAGAAATCGACTTTACTACCATAGGTTCAATAATTAGTTTTTACACATAAGATGAAACTAGCACATGATATGCAAGCAAAGACCGATAAAGTTGTTAAAAGAATTATTTGATTTACCTGACATTTCAACCAGGCCAGGAAGAGGATAATCAATTATTCCACGGGTTGCACTTCCATTTAGATTTAATGGCATTTAAATCCCGATCCACGACTGCTGCACATGTTCGAGAAGTAGTATGATGTTGATCGGTTATTTCAAAGAAAGTTCATAGGAAAGTTTCAAATTAAGACACACGAGAAGCTCATTTCAGCCCGTTGTTACTTCTTGACCCTCTTTTGGTTCAAGTGCTGAACATAGTATTACACCTAGTTTTGCCGATACTTTTATTACAGGTTATGATGGCTCAAGAGGAGAGGGGACCAATGATGGTAGGATATTGAAATGACATGACACAGTGCATCAAAAAATAAGTCAATATCCACAGTCCATTCAATCAAGAGATTTCATTACATGATATATGATGAAGACCATGTGTCTAGGAGATATCCAAGTATTGAACCATTGAAATCCATAGAGGTCAATGTGACAGGCACCACAATGAGGGATTCACTATTTAGCTGCAGTCCATGAGCATTGACATCAACAATGACGCACAACATTTTTCCTCCTAACATAATGAGTTATGGTCGTACTTTCTTCAAATCCTTCTATCACATGAAAGAATATGGAATGATAAATTATTCTCATGTCAACAAATGCCATTCCGCATTCCATACCAAATGCAACAAGGATTTCAAATTCGTACATGGGTGAACCTCAATTTCCTATCCATAAGAGGTCATGGAGTACAAGTCAAGACATTTATGCATGACATGTTCAATCCTATAATCAATATTATTGAAACACCATGTCCTAGTATGAGTATTGTCTTCACTAAGATGGGATCCCTACATCAAATGTTGCAATGGAGCCACATCGATCTTCATTTTGGTTTTAAAAGTTCATTGCAATGTAATCTCAATGTGCACATTTGATTATTAGTGTCATTTTTACATTTTTATAAATTATTTCCATCAATTTCAAAGTATTTTTGTTAATTTATGATATATCGATACTCATGTAAAAATATCCATCAATATATCTCCGATATATCCATAAAATCCAAGTACCGATATATCCATGGAAATTGATATTTCCATATTTGCTTGATTGTGTCAAGCTTCAAATAATGTGTCAAATGATAATATAATCAAGATTTTAGAACAAATAAAAATAGTCCTCATGGAAGAGGTAAACAAGGATCCAAATATTATTTTTTTGACCCGACTTTTAAAGGAGAACTTAATGACCTATTTGGTTTTTGTTTTTAAAAACTTTTACAAAAAAAAATAAAAATCATTTTGGTGTTTTCTAAAATATGTTCTTGTTATTTAAATTTAATGTTTCCTCTATTTTTTGTAATTTGAAGAAAAAAAAAAACACAGAATCCTTAATGAACATTCCCGTGTTTCATATTATCGTTATTCATATGTATAAGGAATAATAACTATAATCAGCTGATTATTCTTATGAGGAAATATATATTGAGTTCTATTTCCACTTTTAAAGCTTTTATACATATAAATAATGAATATCCTTTGATTGGATTTAAAACTATAGGCGCGCGGCGCAGAACACAAGCCCAAATGTCAGGCTTAAAAGGAGATATAGAAGCAGGCCCAGTAGAAGACGTAAAAGAGCTCGGCCCACCACATAAGCCCAAAAACGAAGGCCTGGGTTTAAAACTATAGGTGCGTAGGCTTAGAACACAAGCCTAAATGTCAGGCTTAAAAGGAGATATAGAAGCAGGCCTAGCAGAAGACGTAAAAAAGCTCGACCCACCACATAGGCCCAAACACGAAGGCCCAGGCCGGAGACCCAGTTCACCCCGTCTAAGGAGTAGATGACGTAAACATCCAAAGAACCCGTATTAAAGGAAAGTGCCCAACTTCCCTAATTAAATCTCCACCAATTAGGGGAGTAGGATATTTCCTAATAACTGTCCATCAATTATCCTTATTAATCTAAGTAACGATAAGAAAGAAACCCTCACCCAATGCGAGAAGTACTTCCAGATCGCTTATCGATCGTGCTACCTTAGGTGAGCTTTAATCAACAAAATTTGTTTCCTATTTTCCTCCTACTGTCGTAGTCAAGCTACTGCAGTATAGCGGTCTAGGCCGAACACGGGATGAGTTTTCATCCCACGGTCGATTTGCATTAGTGTTTGAAATCGGGTGAGGCTTTAGCTCGATTTTTTGATTTTGTTAAAAACAGGAGGTCAGAGTGTTCACTGACCGACCGAAATGGTTAAAGTGAAGTGTAAAATGGTAACCTTGGAAGGTTTAGGTCACTAGCTTGATAACATGGCCAATAAGTGTCCTCTGTCATATCCTCGTGCTATGGCAAGTGACATATAGTCAAAGCCATAACCTATCTTGTTTAACTATAAAACCTAACCCTAGAACCACCCATTCGAGTCAACATGTAACATGCATTCACAGCCCTTTCGCCTTTAAACCCTAACACTCAACCTCATTTCAAAGGGTCTCGTAAAGGCCATCTGAAGAATATCTGCATCTAACAACAAGTATGCACTCACTCCCAAAGACAAAAGATTGGGCCAAAGTAAATGCATTACATTAAATGGCATTAAACCCTAGTTTGAAAAGTCGGGAGCCATAAATACAAGACCTATAGCATTTAAACATGAGGACCACCGTGAATCGCCTAAAAACAAGCTACCCACCTTCCTCTTCATACTATAAGGCTTAAGCTGCCATCCCCGAAGCTGTCATCCCCAAGCGGGGGTGTTCGCACTTAAAAATGAAAGTTATTATAGAAGAGAGAAAAGCTGAAACCCTAAAACGAAAAGCTCTCACGGAATTCTTCTTGAAATCAAAAGTTTCTGTGTGGTTGCACTATGAGGTTTATATAGTCCACCCAAAAGGTGAAAATACAAGAATGCCTAAAACATTGGTCGATACAAGGACAAGGTGGTAATACACCAAAACGTAGTCGCTAGGGAACAAATACACAAAATTAATAGGGCAGAATTTTGTTATGCAGATAATTGGCCAGGATAGCGAAAAATTTCAGCCTAGCTTAAATTTCGCTAGCCTAGCTTAAAAATATGAGAGATAGCGAAATCTGGTTAATTCTCACTAGCACATGAATTCTCGTTAGATAGCGAAATTTCGCTTAGCCTAGCTTAAATTTTCCACTTCGCTAGACTGCGAAATTCCTAGCCATGGTTGCGTACCAAGAATCCCAACCCAAATCTCGCAATCATAGCGAAATTTCCGGGTTGCCCGTTTTGCCTAACGCACCATACTTCTTCTACTCCGCATCCCTTTTCATCACTTCATTTCTCTTACTCTTCCTCGAATCTCTCGATATTTTCGATGGCTGAAAATAGTTTCAATCTTCATGGTTCAACACATATCTCGATATCGAACTCGAACTTAGTGGCCAAGGCATGCAAAACTCTACAAAATAACCAAAAATAACCTCGCAATGGCATAAGTGATACTAAGTGGACCCTAACACCTCACTGCTTATCGACATGACATTAAGAAAAGACTTCAAACCTATCTCATTAGTGGCTCAAAATAGCACTTCTCGGGGCACTAATCATCATCCAACTAGAAAGTTATCCCGATCATCCATTATAAATACCAGACACCCCATCTGCAGTTATGCACAAAATTCATTCCTGCATTGATCTTCTTCCACCCAAAGAATCGATCAGCATCTGAGAGGCACAGCGGTCCTCGCCAATCCTTTTTGTTCTCATTTTGCAGAGAGCCCGACATCTAGAGTTACGACCAAACAAAGAATTCCAAATAAGCTCCACTCGCTGGCTGGAAAAGCATCATCGCCTGGCATCGTCTATGGGAACGATGCCTTTACAAATAAAGCCGATCTCTTAAAGGATCTGATGATATCAACTCTAACACAAGCATGAGCCACGCCAACTCAGATGTAAGAGCAAAATTAGCAACGATAGCCGACCCTCCCCCGAGGCATGCTAGAAACGTTACACACCAATACGGATGAGATGGAGGCGGTCCGTCTCTCCAACCACCGCCAATAAAGAGCCGAGCAACTCACTGTGCAAATATACGCCCCAGTGAGGCGACAGCCCAAGGAAGGCCAAAACACCATTACCTAAGAAGAATAACAACACCTCGACCCTCCTCGAGAAACAAATGGAGAAGCATAAACTAGCCAAGCCAGGGAGCATGACCCTTACAAACCCCCCGGTTAATGAGGGAGAGCATAGCAGGACAACAGAGGCGATAAGCCCATCCCCTTATCAACAGAGAAAGTGGAGCTACTGTGGAGAGAGGTCTCGGCAATATTCAACAAGAGCTCAACCACAAGGAGGGAAGTTTTAGTGAAAAAGCCGAGCTCCGGCCTCTATGGACGCGAGGCAAAGAACCTAACCTACCATAGCCTGGCCGTAATTCCCTCTTCCGGTCTGTAACGTCACAGATCGAACGCTCGATGGAACCAAAGACCCCACGCATCACCTCAATACATATAAGAACTGATGAATGACTGGATATCAAGCACTTCATACGATGCAAAGCCTCGCTTATCACGCCTAAAGGGCCCAACATCGTCTAGTTTTAATGACTTCCACTGCCTTCAATCTCACATTCACATAGTTTCCATCGTGATTCGTCTCCTTACTTATCGAGCTAGGACATATAGGAAGCCAAGTTATCACCTTCTGACCATAAAGCAAAACTCACAGGAGAGCCTGAGATCATATGTTCAGAAATTCAACGCTGAGTCATTAATGGTAGATATTCTAGACGAGAAGTTCGCTATCACCACTTTCATCGCAGGCTGGGGCGTGAATGAAAGACTTCCATGTTCTATCTCAAAGAACCCTCAGTGCTACGGCGAGGTGCTCACAAAACAGAGAAGTATATCAATCCAGTGAAGAAGCCTTGTCTACAAAGGAGCCTACTCAAAATGGTGAAGATAGCGGGCGACAAGAAACGGGATCGAAGCCCTAAGAGGCAGGGAGATAGGGACAGATCCCCGAGGAGAAACAGAGATATCAGAGAGCGATCCTTAAAGAGGCGAGGGAACGTTAGAGACCGCCTGGGACCACTCTCGCCTGAAATAGAGCAAATGTAGATTCACCTAGAAATTTCACCCCGACAAACCCTCAAGATCACAGTTCTACGGCTTAACATGAAAAATTTTTTGAGATGGCCATCTCAAATGAAGTTAGACCCAGTGAAAAGAGACAATACCAAGTACTGTGAGTTCCACAAGGATCATGGGCATCGTACATATGACTGCATCTAGCTGAGGAAAGAAATTGAGTATTTGATTCGATCGGGCATCTTCGGCCACACGTGGATTTTTAGAAAGACAAGACCAAAACACCACCACTCACAACTAACCCGAGCTCAAGACTAGCCTGCCTCGAGAAATCCATGTGATCTCCGGATTTGTGTGGGGTTGGAGTCCAAATTTTTAGTCCGTGAAGGCCCACTAAGATCAAATTAGGAGGCATTAGAAATACGTCGTATCCAGCACCTCGACCGACACTACCATAACCTTTTCAGATCTCGATTACGGAAGGTCGCAAGATCCTCATGACGATCCACTAGTGATAAGGGCCGTCATAGCCACAAACAACCACGTGGTCCTTGTCGACAATGGAAGCCTCACGACATCACCACAAACGGGCAATAGAAAGGAGTAGTTCTCGAGCCACTAACGCCTACCTACGGGATTCTGGCGGAGAAAGAGTGTTACCTTAGGTTCGACAACTGCTCACTTCTGTGGCACCCCGCCGTGCCAAGTAACAATAAGAAGATTTCTCATAGTGTATGCCCCATCTGGCCATAACATTTCCATCGGGCAAGCCCTTTCTCAATACCATAAGGGCCATCCCCTCCGCCTACCTCATGGTTATTAAATTCCCAACCGCAAAGGGAGTATGAATGGTTCGAGGAAACCAGCGCCTAGCCAGGGAGTGTTACTTAGCATTAATGAAACAAAAAATGGTTGACAACATCTACACGGACGAGTCGATTACAGATGAGGCACCCAATTTGGGTTCTTAGAAGAACTCGAGCTCAGACATCTTTAATACGACTAGCCGTAACACCTCGTCTACATAGGGTCTAAGCTGGCTAAAGACATCATAAGCCTTCTCATCCACTTTTTAAAGCAGAACACCTGAGGTGTTCACTTGAAGCAAGAAGACAAGTGGCTAATCGACCCAGCAATCACCCACAGTCAACGCCGCCCGTCCTTCAAACCAATCAAGAAAAGAAGAGCTTCCCAAAGGCGTATGGGCGATTAATGAAGAGGCCTGCAGCCCTCCAAGCGTATGCAATCAAGGAGGTCGGCCATCCTCGAGCGGTCAGCCAACGCTGTTTCGCTTAAAAGAATGGCAATGGCGACTTTGCATCATTTCACAGATATCAACCGGCTCGCCTAAAGATAGCTTCTTCACTTCTGATTGACTCATAGCGGACATCACTTCCGGCCATGAACTCCTCGGGCCTTCACGGACACCTTCTGCCATAACCGATCAAGATGGATCCTAACGACGCGAAGACTCATCTGCTACTGGGCATGAATCTACCATCTGGGCGATGCCTTTGACCAAGAACGCAGGAGCCACCTACCAAAGGTCAGAACAAGATGTTCCGTAAGAATGAGTCATCACGATCACCCCCACTCTGTCCTGTCAAACCGCCACAGTCCGATAACCCACTCCAATGAGGCGTCAGATCTTGAAGAGTTACAACTGACGTTAAAAACCCGACTAAATATACACTTTCTGGAGCCCCACTGTGGGAAGTTCTTGGGTTTTATAGTCAACAACCGAGGAATAGAGGCAAACCTAGACAAGATAAAGGTCATGCTTAACATGCTGCCACCTTCAAACATTAAGGACACTCAACGCTTAACTAGAAGAATAGCTACGCTGAGCCGCTTCGTGTCTAAGGCCAGCGACAAATGTTAGCCTTTCTTTTAGGTTCTGAAAAAGGCCTTCCAATGGGATGCACACTGCAAATAGGCATTCACGATGCTCAAAACCTACCTTAGCTCTCCCCCCGTTCTAGTAAGCCCTTCCGAGGGAGAACTCCTCACTCTCTACCTGGCCGTTTCAGACTTCTCAACTAGTGCCGCCCTGGTCAGAGAACGGGATAGGGTACAATAGCTAGTTTACTATTCCAGCCGAGCTCTGAGAGGAGCAGAGGAGAGATATCCAAAGATAGAGAATCTTATCCTAGCGTTGGTAACTATATCCAGAAAACTCCGACCTATCAAGCTCATACCACTAAGTCCCAACAATATCCGACGGCAAGACAGACAAAACTGTAAAACTCTCGAAGAGTGGGATAGCGGGTTATAGCCAAGTGAGTTCGATATCAGATACAAGCCAAGGATAACAATAAAAGGATAGATCTTAGCAGATTTCATCATGGAATTCACCCCAAAGAAGCTCTGTCAGCTACCTAATCGACGCCCAACCTCCTATATGGAGGTTATCCGTGGATTCGGGCCCCAATGCCCAAGGAGGCCGTGTGTCCGATCCCCGACCTCTCTGGGGACCGAACAGGATGTGAACGCACTCGCATTCGACTCCAAGCCTCCACAAGGCCGAATATGAGGTCGTCATAGCCGGGCTTAACCCCGCCACCCATGGAAGTTGATTAGCCAAGTGAGCAAAGGACTCCCAATCAGGGTAAATGTATAGAAGACTCCTCACGGCCAGAGAGTCGAGAAGATGATCCTGTACCTCAAAAAGGTGCGAGAATTGCTTAAAAAGTTCATATGAGTTCAGGTCAAACATGTACCAAGAGCTGCAGAATTCCCCGAAATGATGCTCGCAACCGCACAATTTCACAGAAGACCTGAGCAGACTGACACCGTTGAGTACCTCCCTTAACCCTGCCAAGAAGCATCGCACAATGTGAGAAGTCACCTCGTGATGTCCGAACCAAGTCGAATGATCCTATCCGGGATTACTTATGAAGGAACATTACCAAGCCGACCCAAAGGAGGCATCCAAACTCGTGAGTGCCTCATAAGATCAATTAGTCCACTGGGGACCCTTTATAAACGAGGCTTCTCTACGCCCATTCTTAAGTGCGCAGGGAAGGAAGACGCCACCACATACTCAGGAGGTAATATTTAAGGCATCCGTGGCAACCATCTGAGCTCGCACTGGGTGAGAGAAAAAACCCCGTGGCGGGGCATATCGCCCACAATGCTCAAAGACGAATAGAATCGGGTCGACATGCAAACTCACAGACATGCCAAGATCTCTTATCTCCCATTCGAAGCACGACGCCAATCATGAGCCCGACCGCTCAAAGAATTCGGGGCTAAATATATCGTGACCCCCACCCATCGAAGGGCCAATGCAAGTTTATCATGGTCAGGACTATTTTACCAAGGCCGAGGCCGAACCCAAAGAACAATCACAGTAATCGTATAAAATGCAACTGCATGGCGCTCTATAATAAGCGTGTTCGATCCCGAGGTCTCGTTTGACACAGAAATACCACAACTAAGTTTAGTGGATTTCACGAGCCTCGAATCAAGAACTATTACTCATCCCTCACTCATCCACAAATCCAAGAACGGGCGCTGTGCCAGTCACTATAAGTGACTCTCAAGGCAACGTCAAGACTAAATTAGAAGATCTAAAAGGAAAATGGTAGAATACTCTCCTCGAGGTGCTACGGGCACACCACCACGCAAGTCAAGAACTCAAGAGAGACTTCATTCGCTTTCTCGCCTTGGCACCGGCGAGCCTGTCAAGGCCTGATTAAAGTAGCCATGATTGACTCGCAAGCTACCAACACAACAAGGAGGTTCTTCGCCTAAACCTGGATCTCCTAGAAGAAAAGTGGGAGCAGGTCCTAAAGAGTATTAAGGACTATCACAGAAAGATAACGAGATACTATGACCGAAGGGTCAAACCTAGGAATTACAAGCCTCATGGATCTCGCCTTAAAGAAACCGCTTAACAAGGAAAGACCCCTTGGCCATTAATGGGAAGTCGAGACCCAATCGAAGGGCCCTATCGTGATCCCGCATAAATCGGGTCTGCAACTACGAGCTCTAAACGTAAAAGGAAAACCCTACCCCACCATGGAACGCCAACACCAAACGGCTCTACCAATAAGAACTCTTAATGTAACAAGTATCCCATGTTTTACTTTAAATAACAAATTTTTATGTTCATTTTTAGGCTGCTTAATATCATGGTGGGTCAAAAAATTAGTTATAATGATAAAGCAAGGAGCTCTACGGAAGGTTCATAAAAAAGTGCAGCTGCGATATTTTACAAAAAGATTGTTCTTTATTTCAAAGAGCAGAAGTTAACATAGTGGATCACAACCACCGAGCTGCCTCCCGCACCTTAGAGACAAGCCAAGACAAAAGTCAGCTACTCCTCAAAAACAAAAATCCACAAGGAAAAGAAGAGAAAAGAGAAAGCAAGGAGCTCTGGCCAAGCTCAAAAGTCACATAACACACATAATTTCATTTCAGGAAAATTACAATCACCTCAGAGGATTACAAAATCTTTCACGCCTGAACAGTAATCAAAGAAGTGTCACGCTGACTCACAAAAAAAAATTATAACAAGAGAGTTTTTCTTCACATCTACCAACATCTAGTCATAAAACCATAAGAAAGAGAAAGAGGAAAGCAAGAGGAGAAAGAGAAAGAAAGAGGAGAAAAGAGAAAGAAAAGAGAAAGACAAAAGGAAGGAGAGAAGGAGAAAGAGAAAAGTGGGGGGGATAGAGAAGAGGGGAGGATGAATAACGGAGAAAGGACTTAAAAGTTTTCCTTGAAGCATACGCCTTTCGACTGCCTCACCAGCTTCCTTCAACAAGGTGACTGTGAATAAACAACCCCATGGGGAAACTAGAAAACACAACTCCAACAAACAAAGATAGCAGGAACCAAGCGCCGCCCATGACCTTCCAAACCCGACGTCGCAGCCGGGCATTCAAACCTCAAGCTCCACTACCACAACCTGCACCATCGGCTGCAAGAAGAAAAATGGAAGCAATGTGAGACCTCCAATTCCTATCAAAGGAAAGCATTGTATAATTCCCCAAGCTCCACAAATTTGATAATTAATTAAACTTTAATAAATTAATCTAAATTTTATTAGTTCCAAAGATATTCACTAAAATTTGAACTCTGTAAATTACGTATCAATTTACGAGTGATACTCAAGGCCCAGTTGATAAGGATCATTACATGCAATTCGAATCCTCCAAAATCGTCCATCATTGTGAGCTAGGTGAAATTACCGTTTACCCTCTAGTGATATCTTTATCTTTAAGTTCCATTAATTCACTATAATGTTAATTTATAAAACTGTTATAAATTAGAGCGCTCAAACTCGTTCGGGCCCATAATTAACACTTAAGGGAACCACCATCCCGCCCCAAGAAGTGGCTCTGATTCATATTCATGTAACATGTTCCCAACCACTCCATCCCAACGGGCCCCAAGACATAGCATCGGGCTCGTTTTGTGACGCACTGCAACCTATAAATCAAAAGATCCACAAACAGAAACAGAGGCCCGCTACTCATTAAGATTCAACTGATGAGATCATTCAATATTAATGCCACGTCTGAATGGTAATTTATCCATTCAGAGCTAATCACGTTCGGTCTCATCTTGCAAGAACGATTATGTTATCCTCCATTTTGAATGTTACCGCATCAATCCACAAGATTAATAGCTCTTGTTTATTAAAGATCATTTATGGCATTCTCTCATTGATCAAAGATCCTTACTTTGATTTACACATATCTGGCTTATTATCTATAATCTTGATCATCTCATATATAACTGTTATATACTAAGATTATAGTTACATTAATAAACTTAGGATTTTATGATATTTACTAAATTATACAATACATGTATAAACAATCAAATATAGAAAATTGTTTTCATGAAGCAGTACAAATTACATGCTTTTAGGGCACCATGCCCAACAATTTGTTTAAATTTGACATACTTTTAATTAATTAAATTTTTGGTATTATGTGGATTCACTAAAAAAATGGTAGCTCCTTATTTGCTGGTCATGAGAATCTTCTATGCCTTTTTCTGTTCTATCATATTTTTTTTATTTTAGAAGCTTTTGTTATTAATTTTATAGATGTTTTCTAGTATTAATTCAAAATATTGATAATAGTAATTGAACTTCTATAAGTCTGCTACTTGTATATGAATATGTTTTAAACAAAGTCAAAATTGAGTCAATGAACTCCAACAAATATTTGAATACACACACACACACACACACACACACACACACATATATGTTTATAGCCATATATATATATATATATACACACACAATATGTCACATTAAATTAAAATAATCAAGACATTATTCTACATACAAAGTACTTTATAATAATAATCCACTCGAAAACAAGTTTACAAAGCCAAATGATATGAATAATTAGATTATATCTTCTAACGGTAAAAGAAAAAGACATTCTCTATATTCTATAACTTTCATTAAACTGATATGTTTCAAAATCAACGATAAACAGACGTTAGTTTCCAGAGAACAAACCATCGCAAACTTTTAAAGCTGGTTGACATCCTCCTGGAGCCGTAGTTGTTTTACGTGGGAACTCGGCCAATGATGACGTCCTGGTTACTCCTAAGGCGCGAGCCCAAGGTTGAAACTAAGCCTAGTGGGCCAGACATGTTATGAGGATAATCCGTCATCTACCGCCAGACGTAGAACAAAAAGCACTAACTTCTATGATCCAGACATCACCATTATAGCATGATCCCCATGATTACTATTCCTAATTATCTCTCTAATATTCATCTAGCGATAAGGAAGAGGAGATTCCACCAATCAAAGACGTGGTATCGCTGCCTAACAAGCGGAAAGTCATCGTGGATCACCCATGATATATAACGAGCAATTCCACCAAAGAAAGGTACGCAATCAAAAAAACAATCGCCCGCTGATCTCTTTCCTTCTCGTAAGAAAGAAATCAGACGAGCACGGGAGAGAAGTCGACATTCCTCGCTGCATCAATCTTTATGCAAGTTGTATATTGATCCAGCCCGACGGACCGGCCCTGACTCCATCAAGCTCTAGCCCAATATCAATAAAAGCAATGCCATCAGTTTGGCGCCATGCGTAGGAACCTCTTGTTTCCTTACCGTCGTGACTTCTCGGTGACTGATGGTTTCGACTGAAAGCGAGGCAGGCAGGCAAACCCTCGGGGATGCAAGATCGACATGGCGACGACGAGGCGGCGAGGAAACGTTCGGGCGGCCAACCCCCTCTTAAGACACTTCAACGCCAACAACGAGATGGAGACCCTTCGTCTAGACAACTAGTGCTTGCTAAGGGAAGTTGCGGAACTCACCAAAATATTACAGCGCCCACTAAGGAATCGATAGATCCAGCGAGGCGAGGAATCTTATCCACGGGCGTGACTCCTCGGAACCCCATAGACATCGTGAAGAGGGAAAATAGCCGGACTAGGGGCATGGCCATACGGACCCGGTGATGGCCACGACAGGGAGGCGCGGGGTAAGAATGATGAAGGAGACAATCCAGGTCCACACTTGACTGAAAAGGGGCCTGATCTTAGAACAGCGTTTAGAGGCATCGACAAGGGCTCGACCATAAAGGAAGTTGTAAAGGGTCGGGCCCTAGTATCAATGGACGCTTTGGTACAGCAGATGGAATCCCCGATCATGGTCGGGGTTTTGCACTTCCCTCTCCTAACAAATTTCAGAATGCAATAGATCGAGTTTTGAGAGATAAGAAAGACCACAGTAGACCGCCTCCAGCACCTACAAGTCCAGTTGGTATGGATGCAAGACCACAGTAAAGATCTGAGCTTTTGCCATCACGCTTAAGGGCTCGACCTTGGCATGGTTCAACAGGCTCCCACCAGCCTCGATCTTATCCTTTAAAGAACTCTCCATTGCTTTAGTGTCCTATTTCATTTGGAGCGGACCCGTACGAGGCAGGCTACCACTGGCGACGATGCGCCAGGCCCATAAGAAAACCTGAGGTCCTACATCCAGAGGTTCAACTCGGAGTAATTGAGGGTAGAAATTCCAGACGAAAATTTCGACATCACCACCTTTATAGCTAAATTTAGACATATAGTCAAAAAGATGTCGATGTTTTCCATTTGAAGAACCACGAATTGAGCATAGCCCGATGTGCTCACCAAGCGAGAGAAAAAAGTACATCAATGGTGAGGAGGCCCTTTTATCTAAACGGGGAAGCTCTTCCACATGAAAATAAAAAATTCGGGACAAGAAAAAGAGAAATCGAAGTCCCCGGAGTCAGAGAGAGCGAGAAAGGTCTCCGCGGAGAGACCAGGAAGACAGAGGGCGATCCCCAAAGAGAAGGGGAAACGTCTGGGATCGCTTAGGTCCTCCACAGGTGAAATTGCAGCCAAGACACGTGACTTAGCAGTTCACCCCCTTGATCGCCTCGGTGTCCCAAATCCTAACTGAGGTGCAACACGAGAGATTCTTGCTATGGCCCTCTAAGATGAGGTCGAACGTAGAGAATCGACCCGACTACTCACGAGTTCAAAAGACCATGGTTACGCGTGATGGCGCATTGATTGAGAAAGAAATCGAATACTTGATTAGACAGGGCATACGTAGCCGTTACATAGCCCCAAAAAGATCGTGTCAGGCACCCTCCCCACGGCCAATCGGCTCCATGACATTAGCAACCTCACAGGAAACAGCGTGATTTTGAGGATTCCGCGGTGGCGGGAATCGAGTTCGACGGAGGCTTACCTACACAACATCGGATGGAGAGGCGGCCCCGGATATATGGCGTGTCAAATCATAGGTTGGATACCACCATAGCGTTCGGTTTTGTGAGGAAGAGTACCAAGATCCACAATGACCCGCAGTGATAGAGACCATCGTGGCCCGACAAGACAATGCCGCAGGGGTTCACGATCGATAATGGGAGTTCAGCGGACATCATATTCGCGTCGGCATTTGACAAGATAGGTATAGGAAGGGAGAAGAGCGTGGTTGCCCATATTGGATTTTTAGGGGAAAGGTATTGCCTTAGTTGACCAGTGGTACTCACCTTAGAAATCCCTCATGTTAGATTCTGGCAATGGTAAAGTTCCTCATATTATATGCTCCCTAGGCGTACAATATGTTACTGGATAGGTGATTAGTGCTCAAAAAGTGCTATTTTGAACCTTGTTTATTGCAGGTTTTGAGTACTTTTTGTGTGCTAATCAGCATAATTATCCTAATTGGCACATTAAGTTCCCGACTATGCTACTAATGGCATTTTATGGAAAACTTTGCTGTTTTTACAAGCTATTTATGCCAAAATTGTTGAGTCAATCCATGCACGAAGAATTTGAGTCAAACTCAACATTGCAGATCAGAGGCCAGAAGGAAAGCAAAGCAGAAAATGCCAAGAAATTGGAGCTGCAGGAAATTTTATCGCAGCCTGCGAAATTTTTGCAACCTGCGTTGTTCATCCTGTGAAATTTCGTAGGATTACCTTGTTCATCTGCGACCTTTGTTCATGTCTACGCGCAGTCACTTCTCACACACTTCATTTCTGCTACCCGTTTGAAGTTTGCCTTTGTTATCTTTGATTTCTTCCCATTTTGTCCTTGTAACAATTAATTGCTTTTGTTGATTTTGGTAATTTTGCTTGTCTTGGTGGCTATATAAGCCAATTATATGCACAGTAACAGGGGGACTTTGGCCAGTGAATAAACTTTTAGCGCGAAGGGCTCCAGTTTTCCCGCTTTTCTTCTTCTCTCCAATTTCTTCTCATTTTCTTCCGGCTTTCGGTGCGAGCACACCTTGGGGATAACAACTCAAGGGATGGGCAGCCTAAAACCCCTCCATCCTTGAAGAGGAGGGCTACTAGGTACAGTTTTGAGGTAAAATGGATTGTTCTCACCTTAATGAAGCATTTGATTTATGTCTACTTCTCGATAGGCAAATCTCATAAATATGCAGCAGTTAACACATGTTGGCAAACTTTAGGTTGATGGATCTTATTGTGATCATGATATCAGTTCAGTTGCCCTCTATTAAGTTCTTTGACAAGGACAGGTTTAAGGCGTGTTCTCAGCATGCAGGAGCCTTTGCTCATTAAAATGCCATTTCCAAAAGGGAAAAGTATAGAGGTTTAGTTTTTAAAGCCCCAAATGAGATCGGTTCAGGAAATGACTATAAGTCACCCTCCCAACACGAGGAAAGAACCCGAGAACTACATTTACCGTACGACCTCGAGCCAGTATCCCAAATCGCGAGGAGTTCTTTTTCTTATTTTATTTGGTTTATTTCGGTTTCCAAACATTCACACCTCCATTGTTTTTACAAACCCTAAATCAAAGGAAATTCTATTTGAATCGCTGACTCATTTAGCATAAGAAAATAATCTACTAAAGTTGACCTATGACATTATCACTAACGTAGCTTTGCTCGACGGTAGGAACCTAGGATATAAATTTTGTTGATTAGGACACCTGCGTGGCATGAATCAAAATGGCGCCGTTAGGGGATGGTGCCCATAGTACAAAGTGGCTTGTTGAACTTGTGATCCTCATCACGAAGTGTTGGTAATTGATCTCTTTGCCAGCACTTTTTATTTCCCTAACGTTCACTGTGGTGATTTAAATTTTACACTTTGTCCATATTTAATTTTCCTCTTTATTTATAATACTTGTTAACCACTTCTAGGTAGCCTTGATTTTGTTTTGTCTTTTGTGTCTTGTTTGTTTCCACGAGGAGTTTATATGTAGGATACAAAGCAGTGAAACTAGAGAGGATCGGTCACCCTCTGAGACAAGGCTTTGAAGTAACTAAATAGTGGTCGAATGGGCCTCCACGGCAATGAGTAATGATTGTGCGGGGGACCTAATGCCCTGTGTGAGGACAAGTATCACCTGGTGGTGCTTCTCTGTTGTCTCTGCGAGGATGTGGTTGTGAGGCCTTATCTAGTGCCCTACTCTGACCTTCGTGGTATGGAAAATGAAAATCATACACACATTCAGGATTTGAGAAGTTTGCCACGACTTTCAAGGAGGCGCAATTGATATGAAATTACAAGTTGAAAGCCACTTCCCTTAACCACAAGGCCAAGGCTGAATTTCTTAATTCTCTACAAGACCAAGAACCTCGGGAATTGGGGCGAGCTACGACGAGTTTGAGAAAAGTTCTTGATTTACCTCGGATATGCTTGAAGGGCAGATTTAGCCCATTTTAGTAGCCCATGATAATGAAGTTACCCGATCTTTGGAGAGGTATATGAAGGAGACCAACGGTGCATGTCCTCTTTGCTAAACCGACATGGATGCTAGTGAATCCTTATATGATGGGATGTCCCCTGCTATAGACGGTTATTTAGAAACCATGTGTGGAGGGACTTTGCTGGTAAAAAATCCCTAAAAATAAGCCATGGATGTCCCGAGTTATGTAGAGGCCTCCCAAGGCATAGGATGAAACTGATGAGGAGCGAGAAAGAATGAGGCTTGCATCCAGGTTCAAGGGAGCCAGCCTCATCTCTCAGAGACACGTGGAATTGAGAGGCGAAGCTATCTACCTTAACTCAAGAGGTGGAAGAACCTGGAAGGAAAAATACATGAGAGTCCAGTGGCAGCCAGTCCCTACAAGCGAATTATGCTTAATGTCAATCAATTGAGCATGTGGGAGAGCAGTGTCCTACCATTCAAGCAGTAAGAGAGATGTTTTAAGTCGAACCAAATTTTTGTAGTAAAGCCGAAAACCCTTGCGCAATGCCCGTCTGACAATACATACAGCTGACTGAAGAAATCATCCGAATCTCTTAAGAAAGTGAACCCTCTATTTCGTGTCCTCTTAGATTACTGACGAGTGGTTCCATCATACAGCACCACCAACCTCAACATCTCTATTAAAAGACCTATTCTTTATTGAAATTTGAGCAAGATTGGTGGTGAGTTTGTGGAAGCTGAGGAATCAATGTGCGAATTCGCGAGAAAATTGAATCTTTGTGAAAGAACAGCAGATAAGATAGATGGCTCAAGTGATCTCAATAAGAAAATAGATATGCAAGTATTCCATCACCGGGGATTACCAATCTCTTGGAGGTAGAGGGCGGGAGATTCCTTCGGACATAGCTTGATCCCCAGAGAGTCGCGTTAATTTATTCTAATTATGAACTGCCGAATGGATGAAATTTGTTATCACTTTGAGGTGGTAAAAGTGAAGCGACGTGTCCCGACACATTTGAGAAGGATAACCCGAGGAAAGAAGCTAGGTCAAATCAAATAATTATTAAAGAAGATTCAATGAAGAAAAGCGCTGCCTCTCGACCCTCAACTCTAAAAGAAGCCCCGAAAAAGAGGCCTCGAAGCGGGTTGAAATTTTGGAAGTGCCAAAGGCAAGATGAAGGTCGACATCATGCTTGGCATGATTAAATAGGTCCCAACCTATGCCAAGTTCAACCGTGACCTGTGATTAAGAGGGGTTGAGATGTTGTCAGAGGGCCTTCCTAATACCAGCCAGTAAACTCCTCATTCAATGTAAGACCCTAGGTGAAATCTGAATCCGGTCCCTACCATTTCGGTAAACATTGGAGGGACTTGCATAGATAGGAAAGCCTTCTTTATAGTTTGGGAGCTAATGTCTTCATACATATTGGAGTCTTCTTGATTAGGTTTGGGAGCTAAAGCCCCTGTGACATCACTGTCTTAACTAATCGATCGGTAAATTTCTAAAGGTATAGTTGAGGATGTTTTGGTGAAGGTAGATAAATTTATTATCGATCGACTTAGCAGTTCTCGATATGGGCCGGTGGCGAAGGGCACCTAACCAGTACCCATCATATAGGAGACCTATTTTGGCAGCGCATTATGCTAATCAGATGGAATGGAGTCGTGCGAACTTTACCTTTGGCAATATATGAGGTTTGGGCTTAATATTTTCCACTTAGAGCGACCCAAGCATAAATTAGCGAGGCTGAGGAGGCGAGATGGATGGAAGTGCGCTGATTGCTGGCCGGAGTGCGGGAAAGTATAGTGCTCTAAACTCTGAGGAGAATGTGAAAACGGTGAAGCGGTTGATAGAGAATTAACCTCGTCCGTCACTGCTCAAGCTGCTTGATTTCCAGAAAGCACCACCCGGAAAATGAGTGCGGCAGGCTTGAAGCTCAACTCTACTGCGAAACTCACCCTCGGCTTGGATGCTGGAGGGACTTCTCTCATATTATCCATGACAGAATGGCTTTCCTAAATGAGGTGGTTTCTACATTAACATAGAAGCCACTCCAATTTTGTTCTAGACTTTTATCTTATTTTATGTGTTATTTTATTTTTTGAGTTCTCTTTAATTTTTTCTCTTTAGATTTTCTTTAATATTTTTAGTTAATCTCTTTGTTCTTAACTTAATTTTCAATTTTTATGGTATTTTTCTAATTTTTTTGTATTTACCTAGTTTTGGCGTCAAATTTTAATTTGAGTGGGAGCCCGAAATTTCGCCTTCTTGAAAATTTAGAGAATCCTATGTTTATTATTTATTTTGTCTCTCTCCTTCTATATATATATATATATATATATATATATATATATATATATATATAAATAAAAAAATTTGGTCTTTTGAAAAAAAAAAAAAAATATGTTTGCACCCAAATTATGATAAATTTTCGCATCTTCTATAGCAGTACCAGCGAACTAAAATTTGCGACACCTCCACTTTTCGCAACCCAATTTTGTTTTGACCATGACTTTCTCATTCAGACTCTAGTTTTAGGCGATTTAGTCTGGATTGAGCTTACAGGTGTAAATCAAATATAGCTAAGAAGAACACTTTTGAAATTATTACAAGTGTAATTTAAAAAATGTCAAATTGGTCACTTTTTCCTCTCTTTTCTTCTCCCCCCAGCTTGTTTTATTTGAAGCCCAAGCAGGTAGCTAGTCATCGATGGAAAGCTTGCAATCTCACATCCATCGAGTACATTTCATCAAGGAGGTAGTACTTCCTTATCTAACTTTCCAATCCAAGCCCCATTGCGGACAATGTGACATTTGGTTGGGGGGAGAGTTAGCGAAGGAAGTGGCATTTATTTATGTGTTTGTTACCTCTTTAAGCGAGCCCATTTTTATATTCGATTAGCTTGTGGTTTCCTGAAAGACATTTATACTATCGACTTACTTTTCAATTAAAAATTGCACCCATTTTGCACCTTTTTTTTTGTGTTTTACTAATTTCACGGTTTGAAAAATTGAAACATTGTCCAATTCATGATGTTAGATTGGTTCCATACCTGCTTGAGTGGAGGATCCAGTTACAGACTCTTGTTGCTGAGCCCTTTTCTTCCTTTAAGCTAACTACACCTTTGTACCTCCAGGTTTCTAATAGGCTGAAAAATTCCTAACCTCCTAAACTTTAAAATGTATTCTAGTTTAGATTGACTACCTTTAATAGGTTAGGACCATGAAAGAAGACGATGTGTCTTCGAAAGAAAAGAAAAAGAAAGAAGAGGAAATAGAAAAGCCCCGCGGCCTTTACCTTGAAACTAGGAGCACGGTCGAGGGTATATAGAAGAAAGCCTTTAAAACCCGGTGCCCTGTACGGGTTGGGAATGCGACTCAGTCTCTCTTATACCAGGTGGATGGGTGGCGTTTAGTTATAGTGCTGGAGTTGAAATCATGTCGTCAAGGTGAAACGAAGAGTTAGTATTATAAGATCCGCCGCGACTTGATGCCCTAAAGCGCCATTGGTTTGAATTATACGGTGATCCCTTTATGGACTTTACAACGGTAAAAGTCGATTCTCGACATTTACATCTATAAAGTTATGGAATAAGAGTGGTCCCAATCATTGGTTGGTTGTAGTGTCTAAGTGTGAGGCAGTAGCTTGGTTGCGGGGGAGAGTGCAGTTCGGTAGTTTATTGTTGAGAGCCCGATCAAACAAATACTTAGGTTTTGGTGGAAGTCTCTGGTTGATTCACCCAGAGGTGCTCTTTGATACTGTTTGTATGGTATTCATTCTCTCGAAGTGGATGTTGATGATAGTTTGAGTTCTATTCAGAGGTTAGATGTATTCTCCTCACAAACCTTTTGAAATACCATTTTATGAACATCATTTGTTATTGTTTTGTATGCTCTCTCTTTTTCTCTCTTCTTTCTTACTAAAGGACTAGCAATGTGTGGAGTTAGAGAGTGTGATTAGTCTTTCAGTGCTGCCCAGACCTATTTATTGCGGGGTTTTGAGGTACTTTTTGTGTACTAATGCTGATCTTAATTGGCACATTAAGGTCGACCTCCTATAATAATATTTTATGGAAAATTTTGCAGTTTACAGGCTGTTATACCAAGAGTATTTGGTCGATCCAATAAATTTGAGTCAAACCTCGACATTCTGAATGAGGCCCGGAGGAGTAAAAGCAGTACGAGGGGTGGTGAAATTTTTGTCGCGACTTTAAATTTTAGGTTGCTGTTCTTCTATAATTCATCATGCAGCCTTTGTTCTTACTCTCACCCTTTTCTTGTTCACTTCTCACATTATTCCTATTGCCGTTGATTTTGTTCCCTCTTTTGATTTCTTCTATTTTGTCCTTATAGATTCAGTCTTTGTTGATTTTGGTAATTTTGCTTACATCTTGTTAGCTATATAAAGTCAATTATGCTTACTATATGGGGGACTTTGTGATGAACAAACTTTTTTTTTTTTTTGGCGTGAAGGGCTCAGGTTCCGCTTTTCTTCTTCTCTCCCTTTCTCTCATTTTCTTCCACTTTCTCTGCTGCCAACACCCCTTAGGGTAATGACTAGAGGATGGTTAACCTAAAACCTCCATCCTTTTGAAGAGGGAGACTCCCAGACTTCAGTTTAAAGGTAAATTGTTGGTCTCTGTTTTTTACTTGCCATTTGTTGTTATTTATATCCACTGCTTCTCACTAAGTTCAATCCTTGTATGTGCCACTGATTGAACACACTTTTATTTTGAACCACATTTTTATTTAAAGGTTTTGAGCACTTTTTGTGTACTAATCAGCGTAATTAACCCGATTTTCACATTAAAATTACATTCTATTGATGTCGCATTTTGAAGCTATTACCAGTTTCTGTATGTGCAAATTTGTTGAATCGATCAACCACGAAATTCGGTCGAATTTAGCTTTGTGGGTCAGATCAGGAAAATGTGAAAAATGAGCATCTGAGAATGCTTTCTGTGAGCCTTTATTCATCTGTGACACTATTCACGATTAAACCACTATTCACATCTTTTGATGTTGTACTTCTTTAGCTCAATTTTGTTTCTATTTGTCCTTATAATAGTTCTATCCTTTTGTTCATTGTGGTGTATTGTTTTGAGGCGGTGCCCAAAGCTTAGAGCAAACATTGTAAGAGGGGACTTGACTTTCGTGATAGAGACGGGTGGGCGGGGGTTTTCCGCACCTTTCCATTTTCTTTCTTCCCTGCTCCCACCGTCTAGCTACCAAACTGCTACTCGGGGATGATAACTGAGAGGATGGTTAATTAGACATTTTTCTTCTTGAAGAGGAGGGGTAACCCATGGTTTCTGTAGATAACTCCCGGTTTCTCTGTTTTTAACAGCATGGAGTGTTTATGTTTCTATTTCTCTCAATCTAGGTTTAAATCTGCTGCGTGTACCCAGCCAGGTGGACTAAATCATTGGAAATCTTTTGGGATTGAGTGGATCTTATTACAGATCCTACAGTTCATTGGTGCCTCTGTTTGTCCTTTGTAGAATGGATTATAGATGTGTATTCCTTTGCTAGGGAGCATTTATGCTGTAAATGTGTTTTTCAAAGGAAACTCATAGGGTTTAGTTTTAAAAACTAAATAGAAGATCCAGTTTAGGAAATGACTATAGGTCATCTCTGGCGAAATGAACACCGAGAACCCCTCAGTGATCTTTAGAACCCAAATCCGATGCTTAACCATCAAAGATACTTCTTTACATTTATTGTATTTTAATTTCGATTTCCAAACATCAAACCTTGTTTTAAAACATTAAGTGCAATTGATGACGGTTGAACACTTTGCGATCTCTCCACAGTGCAGTGGTCTACTTTTATTTTTAATTTTAGTTTCAAAGGTTTGTCAATCTTGCTTCTCTGTTTATTTTTTTTAGTTCACATTACCCCTTTTGGGTAGAATTGTTTGTCTTCTTTTGTTTTGTGTTTTCTACATTAGTAGTGTGGGAGTAGCTTTCAGTGGATTAAAAATCGAAGGCGATTCTGAAATCAAATTAATTTTCCACAGGAACTGGTTGGTGAATCGACCAAATGGGAAGAGGAGAGTATCTGATGAGAGTATTCGTGGAGAGAAACCTGAGCCCATATGGCAGGATTAAAGAAACCTTCATGATGAATCGACAGCACGTGGGAAAATCCCAGGAAAACCCTGGTCCACTTAGAGGTATAGGAGCCAATGTGATGGAATTTTGTCTCTGATGTTCCCCAACATGCCTCCTTTATCTATAACCCTTAACTCCACCATTACACAGCCACCCACAGTTATCTGCCGTTGAGCATGGCTTCTTCAGCAGACTTGAGAAAAATAATGGATAATTTATCTCGAGAGCGGCGGGTGGCCATCTAAATAATCGAAGCCGGCAGGTAGAAATACTGAACAGAATTGGATGTATTTCCAGGCAAGAGTGATCGAGAATTTAGCATACTGCAACACAATCCATTTCACTAGGGAAATCTCTGTGAGGAAGAAGAGTGCTTGATTATTCCTTTGGTGAAGTGAGAAGTAGTCTGACTTGGAGAATTGAAGAGGAGCTGAAGAAGCTCTTGAGCTGGGATGCCCCCGAATCATGTTGTCTGGGCTATGGAGGAAGAAGAATCTTTCCCTTGTGGCAGGAAAGCGGTGGGAAGAACACTAAGGCACAATTTACCCCTTTATTATTTCGGTGTATATCTTGCCCTTTTCTCTGCTTTTCCAGCCTAAACACCTACAAAGGCTGACCATCACACTATATCTTTTTATAACATCAAGAAATTAATGGTCATTCAACACAAACTTTTCCTTACATAAAAAACATTAGTAGCCACTCACCTTTGCATAGCCTGTGGATAAATTTAGATCTTTGGATTGAATGGAGCACTGGACCTTTCATATTCACCTGCAAGCTCCACCTATTCGTGGCCTCAAGGCTTGAAAAGCTTGGTTTGAGAGCCTGATCTCCCATATTTTGTTTCATTTTTCTTATTTTATTTTATTTGATTTCTTTAATTTTTCTTTTAGTTTTTCTAAATTTTTAGTTAATCTTTTAAACAATTTTCAATTTTCTACAAATTTTCTTGAATTTTTATGTCGTTTATTTTTCAGTTTAGATCAAATTTTCTTGTGAGCTCACACAGAAAATTATATGTATGAATTTACTTCAAATTAGAAAATTGTAAGTCATATATAAATTAATAGACTATTTATTCCTATGTTCGTGACTTGCACTAATACAGGTTTGATTTCTCTTACACCTTATTTCTATTTATTTTTCTATCTTTAATTCATTAATATAAAAAATTATTATATTCTCTACATATATATATATATCTCTCAGGTCTTCAAAAAAAAAATTATAAAAGAAAATTGTTGTTTTTTAAGAATTTTTAATTTTTTATATTATTCAAAAAAAAAAAAAAATCATGAATGAAATTTAGCAACTTAACGAATTTTCATAACCCACTTCCATTTCACACATCAGGAGATTATTTTGAGTATAACTTTTCATCAGAAGACTCTGTTTTTGGTAATTTATTATCGTTGGAAAGAATTGAGAGTGAATCAAATATATAGAAAGAATCTTTGAAATTATTAGCAGAGATATCAGTATAAAATACTCAGCTGGTCCTTTTTTCTCTCTTTTCTTCTACTTGATTTATTTAGAGCAACTGGAATTAGATAAGGTGTCGATGGAAGCTTCAAATCTCTATCCAACAAAGTACATTTCATCAAGGAGGTAGCACTTCCTTCTCTAACTTTCAATCCCAAGCCCCATTGTGGACAATGTGACATTTGGTTATGGGGAAAGTTAACGAAAAATTAGCATTCTATTATATTTTTTACCTTTTGATCAAAGCCCGTTTTTTATGTTCAGGCAGTGGTTTTCCTTTTGTGAAGCTGTTATACTATACAACTCACTTTTTCAAAAATTGCACCCATTTTTTTTGTGTTTTGCCTAACTGCTTGGCTGTGAAAAATTGAAACATTATATCAGTCTGATAATATTGAGTCAAATTCAATACTAGTTGGGTGGATGATTAGTTAATTCTTGTACTTTTGACCTTTTCTTCCAACCTTTAGCTAACCACACACAGTGCACATCAGTTTTTCAACAACAAGTTATTACCTCCTAAACTTTTGACACTACCCTAGTTTTGTTGACTACACCCAATGGGTTACAGGATTGCTGAAGAAGGCGATGTGTCTTCCAATAAGAAGTGAAAAAAAGAAAGAGGAAAGTGCAAAAACTTACCTTGAAACCAGGCATAGGGTATATGGTAGCTTCTAGCGGTCTACTAAGCCAGTAGTTGAATACAAACAGTGCACCGTCTGCAGGTGATGGTGGATTTGACGAGTTATAGGTCTTGGAGTTTGAGGAAATCATTCGGAGTCCGGGTTGAAACCTGAAGAGTTAGTGGTCGAAGATCAACACAGCTTAGTCTTCAGCGCCCATTAGTTTACGAGAATTCATCGGTAGATCCTCGTTATGGACTTTGGTGAGGTCAATTCCTTAGCATTACACCCCTCCAACACAAAAAAGTTGTGGAATAAGAGTGGGTCTTGATCTATTTAGGTTGGTTAGTGTCTAGGTGGAAGCGTGAAAGCTTGGTTGGGGAAGTGCGGTTCAAAGTTTATTGTTGAGCTTGATCGAGACAAAACACACCAGTTTTGATGGAAGTCTTCTTGGGTTGATTCACCCAGAGGAGGCTCTTTGACGATCTCAATTTTTATGGCATTCATTCTCTAAAATAGTTGTTAGGCAAAGTTTGGTGATTCTCATCGAGGTTAAGTCTCATTTCTGACCTTTACGGAAATACCATTTTTGTCAACATCATTTGTTATCGTTTTGTATTCTCTCTCTTTCTACTCTTTCATTGCTAGGGACTGGCAATGTGTAGGTTGGTGTGATTAGTGCTTAAAAGTCTTTATTTTAAGCCTGTTTATTTAAGGTTTTGAGCACTTTTTTGTATATTAATCGATTAGTGAGGTAACCCGATTTGCACATTAAGATTCAAGGTTGTTATGAATCGCATTTATGGCTGATTTGCTGTTTGCAAACTATATCCCAAATTGTTAAACTGATCCAACCACGAAGAATTAGTCGAATTCGACTGAATCAGTCAAAAGGAAGAAAAGCCCAGTGAAGAAAAATGGAGCTAAGAGAATACTTTTTCTGATATTTGTTCATCCTGCTGACACTATTGCGGTCGGCCATTTATTACTTGTCCTGCTTTTGTATATGCTTTGTTGTTTCAATTTTGTTTCTTCCCATTTTATCCTTTACTATGTGATTAACTCTGCACTGTTCTATTTGTTAATTTGTTTTGGGGCGTATTTAAAGCCAGTAAACAACATGGGGACTTGACTTCCGTGATAGAGACGGTGGCGGGGTTTCCATTGCTTTCCTTTTCTCCATTTCTTTCTCCTTTCTCGGCTGCAGGCACTCAGGATATCTTAATCAGAGGATGGTTAGATTAGACCACCTTTCTTGAAGAGGAGGGTTCTTGCTTCAGGGTTTTAAAGTATCAGTTCTACGTTTTTTAACCGCATTTATGGGTATTTATGTTCTATTTCTCTAACATTGATTTGAATCTACTTAAATGTACCTTGATGGACTAGTATTTGATCTTTTGGGTTAGGTGGATGCTTATTTCTAGATCCAGCAGTTCATTCAGATTACCCTCTGTTGTTATATCTTACAGTGCTGATTGTAAGATATCATAACTCTTCATAGGGCATTTATGATATATAAATGTTGTATTTTCAAAAGGAAAATCATAGAATTTAGTTTAAGCTAATGAAGATCCGGTTAGGGAAATGACTATAGGTCATCCTCCCCCGGCCTTGAGGAAATGAACCAGGAACCCCTGGGAGTGATCTTTTAGAATTGAATCCGGCGGCAGCATGAGGATCTTCTTTACATTTTATTGTATTTAAATTTGATTTTCAACATTGAAACCCCATTTTTACTAATATAAAATCAAACAAATTCACTATTTTGGCCTCAAACTCTAAATCGTTTATGCGAAGAAAGCGGCTGCCCATTCTACGGCTGAACCTTTATCTTTAGCGATGGCTGCTAAAGTAGAATCTAGGACCACAAATTTTTTGATTAAAATTTTGACTTCATATGGCCGCGAATAAGTTGATATTCTCTTTGTCTAAGGGTCATTCAATGGCCATGTGGTCATTTGCTAATAGTGGAAATTTGGTCACGAAGCAGTTCTGGTGACCTTCAATGATTCTGATTGTTTTGGGTGGTTTTACATTTCGAACTACGATTCTGCAGAGCGGAGTTAATGTTGCTGGAAAATACCATGGGATTTGAGTGTGATGAGGTACTGGTGTCTATTATTTGGGTATGGTGACATATTTGAGCTGTATGTTGTTTTTTGGGTCGAACACTGAGAGATCCATTTGTATTGTGCCGGAATTGGAGCGAAAAATTTCGATGTTGTGAAAAAATTATCTTTGTGTATGTTGTTTGATCTATTGACATGGATTATATGATGGATGTGAATTCTGTTGTAAGTATAATTCCTCCAGCGAACTATGAATCTTGCATGTAGCTCATTATTATAACATGAAAGGACTTCACAATGGCATTCTAACGTTACATATACCACGAGATATCGTGAAATGGGTGTGAGTGCATGACATAAATTAACATTGTGTTTGGTGTTTAATGGTGGGATCTATCAAAGGGACAACGTCCTAGAGTCGTACGATTTAAATTATGTGTCGAATTGTTAATAACAGAAGGAATAGCGCCCACACAGTAAGCACATCCTTGGTTGGGCTGCCTGTATCGACCGTGAAAGCCCGCGAAGTGTGGAAGGCTCACGGCAGTGGATTCTGAAAGTGACCCACAAAAGACACATGATTTTGAATAAGCGGTTATCGGAGTTTATCACGATGGTTGAATTTCAAAACAAATATCTTTTGTTTTGGCAGAAGTTTTCTGCAGTATATATGTGTGGGGAGTCGGTGAAGGCTCGGGATATTGGCATGACATGTGAAAATTCAGCATATAAATAAACATGTTATTGCTTTCGATGTATTAATCTTAATAAATGTCGAATTCATGGCATTGCATGTGCACTTAGGTGGGGAGTAGCCCTTGTAGGAGAATTCCTCTATTGAGCATTGCTCACCCCGTCGTGGGAAAATATTTCAGGTACTGGAGGCACACCAAGAGATGAAACTCATCTGAGATCTTAGTGGTTGGTTCGCACTTAAACATGTAGCTAGGCTGCTCCAAACCAACAAAATTTGTAAACCTATACCTCCTACTGCTGACAACCTAGCTACTGCAGTATAGTGGCTCTAGGGTCGAACTCAGGGATGGGTTTTCTTCGCACAAAATGATTTACAATGATTCAAAATGGTGAATTTCAATTTGGATTTTTAGGTTTTGTAAAAACAGTGGGTTTTAATGGTTGGAAACTAAAAAAGCGAGTGAGTTAAGGGTGTAAAATGGGAACTCCTTGAGTGTTAGGTCATTGGGGTTGGATTCATGGGAGGCGGCGGGGGTCTGGGGTCTTTTCCTCGCGTTGGGGAGGATGACCTATAGTCATCTCCCGAACCGGATCTTCATTTAACTATAAAAACTAACCCTCCTTAAATTTCTTTAAAAAATGGCATCCACTGGTCATTAAAGCTCTCATTCGTTAAAACACAAGTCTCCTTGACTTACCTTACAATGGATCATAAATGATAACTAACAAACATCAATGGATCTAACATTAAGCATCCAATGAGCCCAAAAGCTTACCAAGTAATAACCATTCAAGGTGACTCGAAAGGGATCAAAACCAAAAGTTAAAATTGGAGAACAGTGACGGTAGTGGATGCAACGTGAAAACATGGAACCTCGACACCTCGGAACACGCGCCTGCGTAGCCACTTTCTTGAGGAAGGAGGGTTCCCCAGGCTGCTCATCCTCCACAGATTGTCATCCTCGGAGGGTGTTTGGCTAGTGAGAAAGGGAGAGAAAATGAGAGAAAGTGGAGGAAAAAGAAAAGAAGCGGGAACTGCTGAAAGGTTCCTGCCTAAAAAAAACTTAATTAATTGAGAAGATGATCTTACAGTGCTTGGCTTGGGGGCTTTTATGGCGGAAAGCCCTCATCTGAAAATACCAAAAAAACCAAAAGCAAATACTATTACAATGAGGTGAGTGGGAAAGAAAGCTAAAAGGGGACAAAAAAAGTCAAAAATCAAAAAGCAACATGAACAGTGCTGGAAATTTGAAGAATGCGTAGGAGCTATGAACAGTGGCAGGGGGTGATTTCGCGACTGCGGGGAAATTTTCTGAAATTACGAAATTTCCACGATACTGCCAAATTTCCTACAGGCTCCAATTTCCATGCATTTATACTCTTCTTTCCTTATGGTTTATGATTTCTAATCTACAATGTTGAGTTCAACTCGAATTCTTCGTGCTTAGATCGACTCAATAATTTTGGCATAAATAGCTTGCAAAAAACTACAAAATTAACCACAAAATGAGATCAATAGTATAACCAGGACCTTAATGTGCCAATTGGGTTAATTACGCTGATTAGTACACAAAAATTGCTCAAAGCCTGTAATAAACAGGGCTCAAAATAGCACTTTTTGAGCACTAATCACACTGACCTACATTGCTAGTCATACATGATGAAGAAAGAAGCGTCGAATAAAATCAAATTATGTTCACAAATGATATTTCAAAAGGTTGTGAATGAGTGATAGCAACCCTCAATAAGAATCACGAGAGCCCTTTCTAATAACTATCTCGAGAGTGTATGCCATACGTAATTGAGTATCGAAAGAGCCTGCGATTCGTGCCACGGTAGGGTGCGAGGTCGACAAAATTTATAGCGTAAATTCCTCCCTCTTTGTCGTAGCAAAACTCACTGCGGTATAGTAATCTTATTGAGCAGAGGATGGATTTTTCTTCGTACAAATAACTTCTGATGAATTAAAGCAGGTGAATTCAATTTGGATTCTGAAGTTGTGTAAAACAGTGGAGGTTTTGTGTTGGAAAACTGAAAATAAAATAAGTAAAAATGTAAAATAGAAGGCTCCTTAAAGCGTCGGATCACTAGGGTTAAGTATCTAAGGTAAATGAGGATTTCCAGGGTCCTTTCCTAACGTTGGGGAGGGTGACCTATAGTCATCTCCCGAACCGGATCTTCATGTAGCTATAAAAACCAACCCTTATTAAATCTCTCTGAAAATGGCATTCACTGGCCATTAATGTTCTCAGTCAGTGCAAACGAGTCTCCTTGACTCACATTCAATGGGTAATAAATGGTAACTAATGAACATCACGAGATCTAGTAATAAGCATCAAGTGAGCACTAAAGATTGCAAATCTTGACCATTTAACATGAATCGAAGGGATCTAAACCTAGAATAAAAGGAGAATACAGATGATAGTGAGTACCTGCGTGAAAAATGGGGAACTCCTCATTTTGCTCTAGATCCTATGCCCAGTGACCCTTACTTCAAGGAGAAAGAGGTTCTAGCCGCTCATCCTCCGAGTTGTCATCCTCAAAGGGTGTTTGGCTGCCGAGAAAGTGGAAAGAAAATGAGAGAAAAGGAAGCATAAGAGAAGAAATGGGAGCGAAAGCTTCCCGCCCAAATATTTATTACGAAGTCACGTCTCTTTTGTATGTGAGCTTAATTTGAGGCTTTATATCTTGTAGACCAAGGGAAATTACAAAACAAACCAAAACCAAAAGCTATTACAAGGGATAAAATAGGAAGAAACAAAAAATTTTGTAGATTAAAAGCAACATGGCGCGAGGAAAGTAAACAGGTTGCGAATGGTGAGCGATCGTTGAGGAGCAAATTTACATGCAAGTCACGAAATTTCACAACCACTACCAAAATTTTGTTGTGCTCCACATTTTCTTTGTATTTATAGCTCTTCTTTCATACAGTCTACGATACGCAATCATGAGTTTGACTCGAATTCTTCGTGCTTGGATCGACTCAACAATTTTAGCATAAATAGCTTGCAAAAACTACAAAATTAGCCATAAAATGCAATCAATAGAATAGCAAGGACCTTAGTACACAAAAAGTGCTCAAAACCTGCCATAAACAGGGTTCAAAATAGCACTTTTTGAGCACTAATCACCTCCCTCTTGGTGAATCAACCAAAGACTTCCACCAAAACCTAAGTGTTGTTTGTCGGTTCTCGACAATGCTTCTTTAAACTTCTGGCTCTCCCCCGGCCAAGCTCTTTGCCTCCACCTAGGACTCTTAGCCTAAACCGTCGGGACCCACTCTTATTCCAAAACTCTTTTGCGTTGTAGGGTGCAATGTTGAGAGTCGACCACCAAAGTCCATGTAACGAGGATCTGCGATGACTCTGACCAATTAAGGCTTAGGCACGAGTCATAAGGATTTTCCGACCGCTGCTCTTAGGTTTCACCCCGGGACTTGAATGATTTCGAGACTCCAGCATCTATAACTTGCTAAATTCCACCCATCCACCCGTGTAGCGAAACCTGGTCGATGACTCCCAACGATTGTAGGGCACCGGGCTTTAAAGACTTTCGCCATATACCCTTCGGACCGTGCTCGGGTTTCAAGGCGAAGCGTTGCAATTTTCTTCTTTTTTTTTTCTTTTCTTTTTGTTTTTGTTTTTGTTTTTCTCTTTCTTTTCCACTTCTTTTTATTTTGGAAGACACATTGACCTTCTTTTCATGGGGGTCCTTAACCTATTAAAGGTAGTCAATGAAACTAGGGTAGGTTTTCAGGAGTTTAGGAAGTTAGCGGTCTTCGACTATTGTTGAAACCTAATGTGCACAGTGTGTGGTTAGCTAGAGGTGGAAGAAAAGATTCGAAGCAGCTTAAAATTCAGCTAATCATCCACTTAGTGGCATAAATCAATCTAACATCAACGGGGTGGACCAGACAATTTTTCAGAAAGCGCAAGCTAGGCAAAACACAAAAAAATGGGTGCAATTTTAGAATTGAAAAAGTGAGTTGTATAGTATGTATACAAAGAAATGTGACTAAATTTTCAGCTTTTCAAAAACAAACTAACAGCTTCACAAACAAAACAAACAACTATAAAAAAGGAAGCTAAATAGCAAGTCATTAAACTTAACAAAATAAACACTCAAAATGGAAACAAACACAATAAATGCTACTTCCTTGTTAACTCTCCCCAGACCAAATGTCTCATTGTTACTTAATGGGGCTCTGAATTAAATTAGGGAAGGAAGTGCTACCTCCTTGATGAGATGTACCCGTTTTTGGATAGGAGACTTCACAAGCTTTCCATCAAGACCTTATTCACTCCATTTGGGTTTCAAATGAACAATTTAGAAGAAGAAAAGAGAGGAAAAAAGTGACCAGTTGGAGCATTTTGAAAATTTTTCCTTTATAAAAATTTCAAAAGTGTTCTTTCTGGTTATATTTAAATTCTACACTCTCTAAGATTTCCAACGGTACCAGAGCATACAAAACAAAGTTGGATGAAAGTTATGGCGAAACAAAATTGAGTTCTTGAAACTAGAGGTTGCGAAAATTAGCAACTACGAGGGTATTTTATTTTAAATATTTTCCAAAAGAGAATTTTTTTAATAAATATATAAATATATATATATATATCATAAAATGAAAGAAAAAAAACTATTCTTGTGAATAGTGCAAGTGAAATTTCGTAGGTTCACGAATTTTATAACACAAATTTCATGAACAACTAAAATTCTGAATGCACGAAACTAAGAAAAAACCTACAAAAATAAACACAGTAAAAATAAAAAATACATCAAAATGAAAAATAATTCAGAAAATAAAAATTAGATTAAAATTAGAGAACCTAAAGAGAAAATTAAAATAAATCAACATAAAAAATAAAATAAAATAAAACAAGAAAATCAAAACAAAGGAGTGGGGATCACGGAGCCTCCTCAGAGCCGGTTCTACAGTCTTTGAAATTTGCTAGAACTTGTGGAGCCGGTGTAATTGTTGAGGTTCAGGTGCTCCAAATTTGAACCAACACCCGAACCATCCGATGTGCCATGCAATATGAGCGGCTGCCAATGTTTTTCATGTGGTGGCGAAGGTCTGAACAGAGGCCACTAACTTCCTAAATTTTGCACAGGCAACAAATGTGGGATGGCCTTAGCATCAGTAGTAGGAGCCGGGTGTAGTTATAGAGTTAGGCTGAGGCGGGATATACACTTTGTATACATTTAGGTCGGTGAGGCAAGTGTAAATTGTGCTCTTGGGCTCTTCACTACATCCTCCCTTCGCCCTCCTCATTGACATTGGGGAGTTCTTTTCCCGTGGACAAATAGCGGCCTGATATCTAAAGTTCAAATAATATTTGCTATTGATACTTTGCTCCTCCACGAGGGTGTCACTTAGGCACTCTTCCTCGATTTTTCTTCCTCTTGATGAACATGTTCTTGTGAGTGAGCCTTGAATTGATTTACGTAGGTTGTCAAATTTACGATCGATTTTGCTTTAAAATCCGTCAATTATCTTGTCAGGAGAACTCTCCACTGTAACTCCCGATTTACGATTGGCACGGACGTTCAACACCTACGCTCTGTGAAGTATCCACCAATTTGCTCCAAGTTCGGTGTGCTTACTCAAGCTGAAGAGGATAAGCTGTAGTGGTTGTGGTGGCTGAGGTTGGAGAAAGGCATAATATGGAGGAGCGGGAGCGTATCTTGAGGAGGTTTGATTCCATGAGGAATTTGGGTGGTTCCCGACTAGGGTTGTAAGAAATCTTTGCCATATGGTATAGTAGCTGGAGGAACCATGTAGGAGGGTGGACTCACCCATGGAGGGTTTATATAGTCCCTCATGGACCTATATGCTTTAGGTTTTCTCTCCATTGGGTACTTATAGTGTTCTTCATATGGGGGTTCCATTTGATCACAATTCAAGCCCAAAATGCACTCTTGCAGCAAAAACAGAGCAAGCACAAGACAACAGAGAACAGAGAAACAATCCTACTCCCTTTTTTTTTTTTTTTTTTTTTAACAGTGAAATGAACTATAAAAAAAATAAAAAACTGACAGTAAAATGATAAAAGAAAATTCACCAGAACTTGTGATGAGGATCACAAGTGTTCAGTATATCATCATTTGCACTTAGGCACCTTCTTCGGCAACGACGCCATTTGATTCGCACGTAAACGTGAGCTAGGCAGCTCCGAACCAACAAAATTTATAAACCTATACCTCCTACTGTTGTAGCCTAGCTACTGCAGTATAGTGGCTCTAGGGTCGAACTCAGGGATGGGTTTTCTTCATACAAAATGATTTACACTGATTCAAAATGGTGAATTTCAATTTGGATTTTTAGGTTTTGTAAAAACAGTGGGTTTTAATGGTTGGAAACTAAAAAAATAGAGTGAGTGAAAAAATTGTAAAATAGAACTCCTTGAAGTGTTAGGTCATTGGGGTTGGATTCATAGGGCAAATGAGGGTTTCCAGGGTCTTTTCCTCACGTTAGGAAGGATGACCTATAGTCATCTCCCGAACCGGATCTTCATTTAACTATAAAAACTTACCCTCCTTAAATTTCTTTAAAAAATGGCATCCACTGGCCATTAAAGCTCTCATTCGTTAAAACACAAGTCACCTTGACTCACCTTACAATGGATCATAAATGATAACGAACAAACATCAGTCAATCTTGTTAAGCATCAATGAGCTAGCTTGCAAGTAATAACCATTCAAGGTATTTCAAAGGAATCAAAACCTAAAGTTAAAAATGGAGGAGGCTTGATGATGGCGGTGGATATACGTATGAGAAACATAGAATCCTGAAGCCTACCTCGAGAACTGCACCCGATGCTTGTCTGTTATTCAGGAGAAGGAGGTTCTCAGCCGCTCATCCTCAGAGTTGTATCCTCGGTGTTTGGGCTATTGAGAAAAGGGAAAATGAGAAAGTGGAGGAAAAAGAAAGAAGTGAGGCTAGCTGAAAGGTTCTCGCCTAAAAAAAACTTAATTAATTGAGAAAGATGATCTTGGTGCTTGGCTTGAGGCTTTAACTGACCCTCATACAAATACCAAAAAAACCAAAAAGCAAATACACTATTACAATGGGGGCAAATTAGGAAGAAAGCCAAGGGGACAAAAGTCGGAAAATCAAAAGCGGCATGAGCAGTCTTTGGAAATTTGAAGAATGCGTAGGAGCTGTGAACAGTGGCATGAGCTGTGAATAGTGGCAGGGGGTGATTTCACAACCTGTGAAATTTCCAGCAGGCTCCAATTTCCATGCATTTTCTGCTCTTCTTTCCTTATGGTTTTTGATCTACAATGCTGAGTTCGACTCGAATTCTTTGTGCTTGGATCGACTCAATAATTTTGGCATAAATAGCTTGCAAAAACAACAAATTAGCCCTGAAATCGATCAGTGACACTGTAGGGACCTTAATGTACTGAGGTGGGTTAGTGCGCTGATTAGTACACAAAAAATGCTCAAAACCTATAATAAACAGGGCTCAAAATAACACTTTTTGAGCACTAATCAGTGGTGAAGAAGGCCAAATTATGACTTTGTTATGTAATTCGTAAAATTCTGGATAGTTATCCAGTTTCTGTTTATGTAAGAGAAAAGGGTTGAAATGAAACTCATTTTGATTTATTCAATGTAGTTTGGCAAGTTTGTCCCAAAATTTTGAGTTGCCCTTATTATACAGAGGCTACTATATTAAATCCATGGTGTTTGGAAAAGAGTTGGAGGTGTAGGAAATGCTAGGAAGGCTACTTCATGTTTAGGCAGGTTTTAGGTTGCGACAAGGGTTTCTTGGTCGCGGTGAAGTTTTCTTGTTATGTGTTGTGACAGGGGTCCCTTGTGTTACGATCTGGTTTTCAAGTTTCATGCAGTTACTATGTCGCGACATAGTCCTTCCATGTCGCGACAGTGTTTTAAGCTCACATCGTGACAATGTAACGTGGCTACATCGCGACCGGGGTCGTCGGAATGAGGTCGAGGTGTTGCAGTGGTTGGCCTTAGGCAAGGTTTATGTCGTGACAAAGTGTTTTATGTCGATAGAGTTTGGTCGAACCCGAGGATTTTTATGCGACAAATATTTTTATGTCGTGTGAGTTAATGGAGTGAAGAGGAACTTATGTTATGATCACGAAGTGTGTCATGCGAGTTACTTTGAAATTGTCTTGCATGACAGTATACCTTATGTCGAGATAGAAAGTTCCATGTCATGAGGTCTTCCATGTCGCGACGTAGTGTTCTATGTCACGACAGTGGGGCATGGAGATGCGTCGCAGCAAGGCGGGATGCGCATGACCAAGATTTGCGCGCATGGCCAGGTGATACGCCGTGACGAGGATCTGTAAGTGATAGACTTGGTACAGTAGTAAAAAAAAAGAAAAAAAAGAGGACTCTTAGGATATGGGGTGTCACAAATTGGTATCAGAGCCTAGGTTTATAAATACCTAGAACTTGATGTCGAATACTAATGGTGTAGCTCAGTATCAGGAAATAAGGTATACGATTACCTAAGACTTGATGGGCATGGGTTTAGATCATGCATTCATTGTTCATTTTGATGAAACATTATGTGTTATACTCTGCATGATATTGTGTTATATACTATGTAAATTATATACTTGGTAAATATTATGTAGGAAATGTTGAACACTAGGGTAAGAAAACAACCTTAGGGGTTCGATAAGTAAATAAACATGTTAGTTTAGATTATGATGTATATTAGTAGCAACATATGCACTACTAATTAAACAAGGAAAAAGAAATCTCAATATGCTATTAAACATATGTAGATGGCAAGTCGAGGAAGGGGATGTAGAGGTCGCCCACGAGGCGATAGCTTCCACCACCACTTGTTTTACCAACAGCCTGTAGCGGCTATGGTGTCGTATCATCGCTATCAGACAAACTAAGGTACTGGGTTGTGGAGGACAAAGTGCAGCTCCAAAGGTTTACGCACATCATCCTCCAACATTCACAGGGGAGAGGGTGATAGACCAAAATGATACATACAATTTTGTAACCAGCTGCTGCAAAGGACTATTACCTAATCACGACAGCAGCGCCATAAACTTGTTAAGACCCAGCTATGCGATGTGATCCATATGTGCCAAATACTTAAGTGCTTGCCACACAAGAACTTTCCCAAAATCCATGGTAACAACATAAAAACATTCAAACTTAAGAACATCATGTATGAAAAAGATGGGTATTTAACTCTTTTGAAAATGACTCATTTAAAATTTGTGTTTGTGGTCTAGATCCTTTGCCAAGTGCAAATTATTTTCAGTAATAAAGTATATATTTCAAAATTGAATGTCAATTCCCGAGAAAGATGATAAATCAAGACTAACTACTCCAACTACTCAAGATCATTTATTTGAACTCCTTGATAAATGATGGCCAGAAGACTAAATATGATCTTGGGTGGAATCTTATATGTACAAAAGTGAAGTTTAATAAAATTGGGGTTGAGAATTCATTGAGTGAGGCAAAAATAGACATGGATCAATTAATAATAATAAATTTCTGCATCATTTCGATTCATAGCTCAACCATAAATTGGAAAACTGAGTTTGTCAAAGATGCAAGGTAGTATAGTTTGGATTTCTCCCTTAACCATACTTTTCAGCGAATTAAAGGGTTCACTTATTTGTTTAGGACCTTGATTCTAATGGGTTGCCTCCATGGCCTGCCGACAAGACCTTCCCGGACCTTATCTAACTCTTGTGGAGGATTATAGGGCACTTCCTTTGGACTCACCAAAGCTGGGCTGGATTGGATGGAAAGAATCGAAGAAATTTGGTACTAAGCTTTCTATAGGTTTGCTGGTTTGGCTGAAATTGGTGCACTTACTTTTTAATTAGTTGGGAGTGATAAAGATTTTACATAACTTTTTGAACTAAAATGTTTTTATAAGATTTCGATCTTATAGCAATTTGCATTTGATGGCAAATTATATTAAATTTGCATATTCTATAAAACCATAGTTCTCCATTTATTTTGTTCACGACTTGCAATGATATTTATCATATTTATAAACGTAACACATCAACAATTAATTTATCGATTTATAAAAATACAAACTTGCAATTCAAGTAGAATATATCTACAAGATTATCATATATTGAGTACTATGGATATTTATAATCATATAAATTTAAAATCAAATATGTGTTGATTCAATTTACATAATCCGTCTACTCAGCATAGAGTTTGTCATAGTTTCTTAAAATGGCTTTACCTATAGCAGACAACTAAAAACAGTAGTTTTAGTGATCGCGATGGCACACATTGGAATATAATAACTAAAAATGAACAAACAAATTAGTGCAACGAAGATATATATCATACGCTAACGACATAAAATTATCATTTTGTTTTACATGATTTTAACAAAGGCCTATGTATATCTTTTAAATTATTTTAACCATCACGGGATTTAAAACTAACTGACGTGAAGCTTACTAGTCATCTACGGCCCCTCGTTGCAGATTTACTACATGTCGCCACGTGGGGTAGCTAAAGCTTATCAGCGAGCAACTCTGATGGGTTCTTGCATCTTGGTGGCAGTGCCTTTAAACTACAGGCAACTCACGGCGAAATTTCTTGCATCGCACGTGAGTACCAAACTATACAAATAGCCAACTCGTGCGAAATTGTGCATTACCAGCATGTGCGCTTATACTTTTCTGAGCGAAGCAACTGGACGGAATTTTGCATCGTCGCGTAGTGCTAATTTTTTCTTTATTGTGAGCGACTATGGACGGAATTTATTGCGTCGTCATAACAGCTAAATCTCGTTACTATCTTAAAAGGAATATGCATGGTTTTAAACTGCATTTACTTAGTGTCAAAGCACGATCTAACTTCGTTTGAAACTTCTAAAACTCTCTTATCAAATATTTTCTTTTTAGATTACTTAACTACCATATTCATTTTAACATCAGCCAATTACATAAAAATTGGAAAGGATCTTAAGTGGCGAGCCTTACGCTGAAAGACTGCGTCACTCCCGTTAAAGCTTCTACGAGGCTCGTGGACGTCGCTCCCGTGCCCGTCACCTACACAATATTCCTCATCATTACTAGTGACAAAACAAAACAAAAATTTTAATTCTCAACTATAAGGTCAAGAATCTCAGTTAAGATATTTTCTCTATATATCCTCCTAGCATTACTCAGCAGGACTTTCTCTAATCAGGAATTTTTATGTAAAAGTTTTAGTTTTTGACCCTTAGGGATCACCCCACTTGGTCCGTTTAATTACTGAAGGCTTGGAACGAAAAATTATATTTTTTACTCAAAACGGACAGCCCATAACAGAGCAGGTGCTAGCACGCTGCTCGGGGCTCCATTTTCCTTCTTCTTCCTACGGTTCACTTATATCACCTTCTAGTCACACGAAATTGCCTTTTGTTTCTTCACTCATTTGAAGCAATGGTTCTAAGGTTTCTTATCCACTTGGAATCACCCAATTTGGATCACCAAAACTTAAATTATTGTATTTTATATCCAGATTACTCAAATTGGCATAAAGGAATCTGCACATAGATCCACTTGGAAATATTTCTGGGCATTCTGGGGTTAAAATTTGCTTTACCTTTCTTCAGCTAACTTATTCCCCTAGAAGTCTATTTTACCCAGAATTTTGAATCACTCAATTTGGATGAGTGAAACTCCACTTATGACCAAAACACTACAACCATACCCAAAACAGAGCAAAAAATCAGTGAGCTACACGAGTTCACCTTTCAGTCCATATTTGGGAGCCTTAGAGCTACAATTTTCTCTTGGTCCCTTCTATACATTTGTAGCCCCATCTCTTATGGTCTTTATCAATTGGAATCAATTCATTTGGATGATTCTAACTTAATTTATAGCCAAAACAAAAACAAAGGTTTTACAAAAATTTTGACAACAATTCCTTTAAAAACTCAACATTCTCCCTTTGTTTTTGCTTTTTAACCAATCCTCAAAACCGTAATACCTCAATAATCAACATGAAAGTCATTCAAAACCACTCCATAACACTTGTATTGGTGGTTTGGAACTCCCATACAACAAACCTAGGTGAAAATCTTATGAATTCACCCAAAGATCCTGAATTCTTCTAAACATCATATAATTTGATGATTCCATGTTTATTTTCCACCAATTGGGGTTTACTCTCATAACTAACAAATTCAAAGATTTATGTGATCTTTGCATAAAAACCTAAGACCAAAGGAGCAACTAATCTCCATACCAAACCTTAAGAATTCAATTACCCATGATTCCAAGGCAAACACATACCTGAATTTTGATTCTCCTTAACTATTCCTCCTCTTCCTCTTTATGATCTTCTTTCCTCTATTCTCACTCCCTCACATTTTTGCCCTAACCAAATGGGGACTGAAAATATAATTTTGGTTTTTGTCTCATGGCTATTTATAGCCTCAAAATTCTCCAATTTGCAAGTTGGTCCTTAATTCTTTAATATTGCAATTGTAACTTGTTTTATTTCTATTATGACCCATCTCTACTTGTTTATGACTTACATGTCCTTTATGGTCAATTACAATTGTACCCTTGCACTAGCACCAAAATTCGGGTTCCATAATTTATCATTTTCCACAATTTCATCTCAAAATATTACAATGGGACACTTAGTGCTCTTATACGCCCTTACAACATCATGTATAACATACTTTCTGCGGGCCAGGCGTTACAACTAGGCCCAGTCATCAACCTTAAATTGATAATTCTCTAACGCCATGAGATTCAATTAATCTAATGTAGATATTTATTTTACCTCTTTAATCCATCTTTTAACACTAAGAGGTTATAGATCGAAACTAGGGGTTTACAATAACCCTTTTTCTAAGATTTAAGTATATTTCCTTTTCAGTACTTCATACTCAGTTCTTAGGACTAAAGAATTCTCTTGCCCAGCCAAACGAGGATATTACGAGCACTTTTCCAATTTGATTGACACCTCATCCTACACTTGATGAAAATTTCCATCTCCTTGATTAGATCTCGACCTGCTGTAGGATCAGATATTCATCAAAAAGAGGAGAGACCACTAAGTGATTAGCAGTGCTACATTCAACCTATCTCAACTTATAAGTAAGTTGGTGATCTATTGAGTAATCCTTCAAAGTTCATTAGTTCCATAGTATTAGTCTACCATATCCACAAGGGTGCTCTACGCTCTCGGGGATTTACTCCATCTACGTAATGCATCTCAAAGGGTCTCTTGGAATCGGAGTGAGGATAATTGCCTTACAATGGGTACACGATACTAGTACTAAGAACAAGTAAATTTATAAACAATACCAATCAAATAAATTCAAGAATTCTAATTAAAGCTTTCTTTCACCTTATGCAGCAACATGATTATCATCAATGACCCATTTCCAGCGAGCTCAACTTTTCAGCCCCGGGTTTACTCATATCAATGACTAAGCGTAAGGAAATTCAATTATAAACAAACTGAAATAAATGAACTCCGGAAACCTTCCAACATCCATTTAAATCAAATAGTCAATGAAAAGAAGAATTTATAAAGAAATACCAGCTCGAAGCTATGCCTCAATACAATACCAAAATCCAGAAAATTAAAGGAAAACTAACAAAATAAAACTATACTAAGCTAAATCTACTAAAATAGAAAATAAAATAAAAATAAATAAATAAATAAATAAATAAAAATGTACAAGAGTCTTCAACCAGCTAGGAAATCACCTTGGAAGTAGCGAAAACATACGATTGCCTAGATGCGTTTATTTATAGACTTTCCAATCTTTGGGCCGCACTTCATTAAATTACCTTGTGGATCCCCAAAGTTTGGCCCTAAATTAGTTTTGCCTTGTGCGACATAAAAAAAGTATCTTAGCGACATAAACTTAAATCTTGTCATTTGGCTCACGCCTACTTAACTTGTAATCTTCTATTGAGACTTTACTTCTGAGCTTTTATTTGAGTTCTGTCATGATAGACTTTGATACTGCCGCGACATAATTGTGGTGTAGCAATCTTAATTATGTTGCAACATGATTGCTTTATGTTGCGACGCAAAATCTGTTTGCATTGAGCTTCTTATGTCTTCTAGCTTATGGATCCCGTCGCGACATAATTTTCCTTGTTGCGACAAACATTTTCCTCTTTTAGCCTGTCTACTTTGTCGCGACCTAGTTTTCTGTGTTGCGAAAAATATCTCTTTGATTCCTCAGTCGTTTCTATCGTGAAAGAAAACCTTATGGTCGCGATAGATATTGTTCTCTTGTTCTTAGTTGCTTGTTGAGTTGTTGATTGTGACATAGAAATCCTTGTTGTGACACAGTTTCCTTGGCTCATCTCAATTCTTCTTCAGTTTCTATCGCTATCGAATTTCATTCTGTCGCGATATAATTTCATCATTCCATAGCTTTTATTGTCGCGACATAAAATTTCTTTGTCGCGATCGAAATTCTGCCTTCAATGATTGTTTCTATGTCATAACATAAAATTCTATGTCACCATTCTTCTTGTGTTGCTCTTCAAAATCTTGTCGCAACATAGAGTTCACTCTCCTCATATTTAGTTTGTCGCGACATGGTTTATCTTTGTCGCAACCGAAATTTTGCCTTCTATATTGTAAACTCAGAATGCTATGTCACGACAGGGTTTTCTGTGTTGCGATAGAAAACCCTTCTTGTGTTGGCGGTTGTAGGAACTTTTGTCATGACATAAAAACACTTATCTTAACTATATTATTCTTGATATTTTAATCGCTGGCAAATTGTCTCTTGTCGCGACAGAGTTCATCCATTAGTCTTCAGCTTTTATGTCGCGACATAGGACATAATGTCGCGACACAATTCCTTTACCATTTACCTTAAGTATGTCGCGACAGATTTCAGGGTTGTTGCGATAGCTTTCGCCAATCTTGAGTTAATACCAGCGAGAAAACTTTGCAATCAAGACCTAAAGCTCTTTTCGGCCTTGAGTTAGACTAGTCTTTCTTTGCACGACATGGAATTTCTTTGGCTATACGACATAGTTCCTTTAACTGTTTAAATTTTGTTTAGAAACATACAAAACTTATGTCACAACCTGATTTGCTACATTTCCACCATTTGTACCCACTACATTTGGGGATTCCCTCATTTTTCAATAATCTCCTACAAAACACAAAGTTGATGAATATTTCATATTTTGGCATAAAAATAGATCTTAAACTGTTAAAAACATGTCAAAAAAATGGATTAAAAATAGATGAGTTTTAGACTCATCAAGGGGATCCAATGGCAGTTTACCATTGGTTCCGGCAGGTCGAAAGGGTTTTAGAGGCCATGGAGATTACCTCCGATGCCACGAGGATCAAGCTAGCTACGTTTAAGCTAGAGGGTGAATCCCAGGTATGGTGGGATTGGATTAAAGTCTCAAGGGATCTGGAGACGATGACATGAAGAGAGTTCTAGAGCTTTTCATAAGTAATTTTTTCTCGGCATCTACTACGCATGCAAAAGCCTGGTTCCTTGAGTTGAAACAAAGAAGTATGACAATACTCGAATACGTAGCTAAGTTCACTGAATTGTCATGTTTCGGGGATGATTATATGGCCACAAACGTGGCTAAGGTGAGGAAGTTTGAGGATGGTCTAAAGCTATCCATCCGGGGCAAGATTGTGGGATTCCTCTTGCAAGACATGGACTCTATGGTCAGGACGACTATGGCCATAGAGAGAAAGATAGATGACGCCGCAGACATGGAATCTGAGTCTTTGGTAATGAAGGAGAATTCGACAACACCTGGATTCGGGAAAGAAGCGAGGAAGACCTACATTCATCAAGGGTTTTCATGGACAAGGCCACGACTATCAGGGCCAAGGCCAGACTAGTGCTTATAGCCATTTAGGACAGATGACATGTTACCATTATCATTAGCCTGGGCACATGAAACGGGATTTCCCACAGAGGCAAAGGTCTTAGAGTTATGAGACACCGCAGTCCCAATCATCGGTGAGACACACTTAGACACAGTTTGTTCTTTCTTACCCCAGCATGGGCCAGAGGAACCAGTATCAGTCTCAGAGTATGATACAGGCACCTACCATGTCACAGGCAGGCTAGAGAGGCCAGATTATGGGTCGAGGTCGAGGATAGGGCTCATAGGTCGGGACTTCAAGGACCCAGGGGCGTGTCTTTGCCGTTACACCACGGGATGAGATTGTAGATCAATCGGTTATACAAGGTATGTTTCTACTCTCGTGCCTATGGGCAAGAGTATTGTTGGATTATGGTGCATCTCATTCATTCATTGTTGCATCTTATGCAAATGTTTTGGGCTTAAAGGTTGAATCCTTAGGAAAGCCGTTACATTTAAGCTCTCCCCTAGAGGTTAGGGTGAGGATTGATCAGATATGTTGGGATTGTGAGTTAGAGGTCTCAGGGATTCTGCTCACGGTGGACCTTCGGGTGATGGACATATAAGACTTTGATGTCATTCTTGGCATGGATTGGTTGACAGCGCACTGAGTTGTCATTGATTATGATCGTAGGAGGATTACTTCCTACACACAGGATGGTATTTGTGTTACTTTTCAGGGGGATAAGCATGATGCTTTACCCCAGGCCGTGTACGACTCTAAGTGCGGGTTGATGGGTTAATTTGTGAGCCTTACCACTGAAGGACGAGGCGAGACGGGGTTAGAATTACCACCTCAGTGGTTTGTGAATAGGAGGATGTTTTTCTGGTTGAACTAATAGGATTACCTCCGTAGAGGGATGTAGACTTCACGATTGAGTTACACTCTGGTACATCGCCCATTTCTATAACTCCGCATAGGATGGCGCCGGCTGAGTTGCAGGAACTCAAGGTTCAAATACAGGAATTGTTGGACAAGGGTTTTATAAGACTGAGCACTTCACCATGGGGCGCTCCGGTTCTGTTTGCTAATAAAAAGGACAAAACCCTTCAATTATGCATTGACTACCGATAGTTGAACAGGGTTACAATCAAGAATAGGTATCCTTTGCCGAGGATTGATGATTTATTTGATCAATTGAGAGGGGCGCGGATCTACTCTAAGATAGATCTCCGTACCGGTTATCATCAGTTGAGAGTTAGGGAAGCTGATATCCCTAAGACAACGTTCAGGATGTAGTACGGGCATTTAAAGTTCACAATGATGCCTTTCGGATTGACGAATGTGCCAGCAACATTCATGGATCTCATGCATAGGGTATTCTAACCCTATTTGGATCGGTTTGTTGTAGTCTTCATTGACAATATTTTGATATACTCTAAGTTTGAGGAGGAGCATGAGGATCGTTCTGCAGGTTTTGAGAGACCATCAGTTGTATGCTAAGTTCAGCAAATGTGAATTTTTCTTTATTGAGGTAAAATTCTTGAGACCTTGTTCCTGAAGCCAGTGTGCCAGTGGGCCACTAAGAAAGGTTAAAGGAGTATTATTATTGAGTTAAGGAAGGGCGAAATGGAGTTTGAGATCACGCGAATTCTTGGGATTGGTAGGGTACTACATGAGGTTCATTAAGAATTTCTCCCGGCTAGCAGAACCTATGACAAGGTTGACCCAAAAGGAGGTCAAGTTTGAGTGGAATGATCTGTGTGAGAGGGCATTCCATGAGTTAAAAAGGAGGTGTACTTCAGCTCCTGTTCTTATAGTTTCGGAACGGGGACAGAGATACATAGTGTATTATGATGCCTCTAAGGACAAACTGGGATGTGTCTTGATGCAGTTCGAGAGGGTTGTGGCTTATGGTTCTAGACATCTAAAGAATCACGAGCAGAATTACCCTACACATGATATGGAGTTGGCGGCCATTGTCTTTGCTTTAAAGATTTGGCTATACTATTTGTATGGTGAGCAGTTTGAAGCATTTTCAAACCACAAGAGTCTGAAGTATATTTTCACACAGCGGGACCTCAACATGAGGTAATGCAGATGGATAAGATATCACGAGAAGGATTATGACTTCACTTTTGCATTACCATCACAGTAAAACAAATGTAATTGTTTGATGCATACGACAAGTCGCGGGAATCACGAAATACGTATAACTTCTGGGAGTGGAGATGCTGAGATTGTGGACTGTTCTAAGGCACGATAGGTGATCAACTGGAATGTTTGAGGAGTTGAGTGACTGCTTTCTTGGCTTGATGATTGAGTCGAAAGGTAGGATATAGAGATAGTGGCCATCAAGGACCGGGTACAGATAGGTTCTAGTGATGAAGGCTGGGCCATTCATGCGGATGGAAGTCTTATGTATAGGGGATAGGTTATGGTTCCCCAGTTGACAAATCTGAGAAAGGATATCCTCAAGGAATTCCATTGCTCCGTTTTTCGCGATCGTCGATGGCACGAAGATGTGCGAGATCTTCGTCGCGATGTGCGATGGGATCAAAAACATTGGGGACTTTGTTTAACGATACTTCACATATAAGTGGGGTAAAAGCGGGAGCATCAGAGAACAACGTGAGGCTCACTCTCCGGCCATTGGAGCAAGCGATCGGGATGGAACGTCTGCGGATGGATTTTTGCGACCGCGCCACGGATAACACTGCACATTCTTTTGGAAGGCCGCCAAGCATGGTGTGGGATGACTAATTGGCTGAAACTCTGAAATTGACACATTAGTGTGATCATGAGCGACGCTTCTGGAGATTGCAGTGTACCTGGTGTTGATTACATAGATACGGTGTCCATAGTATCAGACGGGGATCGATTCACGACACACTTTGGAAGAGTTTCAGCGTGGGAACAGCGTGCCCGATGAGCCTTTGGCGTTTCATCCGCAGACGGATGGTGGGTCGGAGGGACCATCTGCACAGGTTTTAGAGGACATGCTGGGAGCATGTGTTTGGATTTGGGGTAGTTAGGAGAGCATTTTCCCTTAGTTGAATTAGCCTACAACAGCGGGTTATCGAGGGCGAGTATACGGATAATACACGAGGGTTTTTATATGAGAGGCCATGTCGATCTCTGATTTGTTGGATGGAGGTGGGAGAGGGATCCATCACGGGTCCGGATTTGATTAGGGGAACACTTCAAGACGTGGTTGTCTGAAGGAGTCTTCTCAAGTTTACGAGTCAATAGAAGAAGTTACTTGAAACCAAACGGCGTCGGCCTCTGGAGTTTGAAGAAGGTGATCACGTCTTCTTGAAGGTGAAGCCTAAGAGAGGAGTGGTTAGGTTCGGCAAACGGGGGAAGCTGTCTCAAAGATACATTGGACCATTCGAGATACTCGAGAGGGTGGGCACAGTTGATTATTGTTGGCATTGCGTGGCTGCTCGAGTCACGAGGTATTCCATGATTCCATGCTGCGGAAATGCGCTCGAATCAAACTCATATGTGGTGGATTGGGGCGAGCATGTTCTCGATGCAGATGGGCCCTTCAAGGGAAGGACCCTATTGTATTGACGAGTTGAGATCAGGTCTTACAACATGAGACCACACACCCACCCACACCCATTAACCCACCCACCATTTTACACCACACACCACACACACGTACCCACCTTTACATGTGGGGGTTGAAGGGTGTTATGGTAGCATCGAGGAGTGAAGGAGGCAATATGGGAACGAGAGGACACAATGCGTACCAGATATCCCTTCCTGTTTTAGGATAAAGGTACGTGGTTTAGTCATTGAATGTTAAATGACTGTCGCATATGCATGTGATTGTATGCATGTGTGTGTGAATTCTGGGACGAAATTCTTTTAAAGGGGGAAGAATGTGAAGACCCAGGTAAAGTGAAACGATATATTACCATTACAGTACAGGCTGCAAGCCTAGGAATTTCTCTAGATCTCGGATGACGACACGGACCACATCGTTGAGTTTGTCTCATCAAATCTAGTTGCATAGCCAAATTACGTCCAATTCTAGGACAGTTGGGATTTCACGTATTTCAAGGAAAAGTGAACAAACGACATGGTGACACGTGGCACGAGGACACGTGCCATGTGGCACCAAACAGGTGGACACTTAGCACATGGAAAGCCAAGTGTCACATTCTCTTCATGCATGAACTAAGTGGGGGGAAAGGTGGCATGAGGAACACATGGCATGGTGATTTCCATGTGTCAAAGTGATTGAGAAAAGTGTTTGACACCTAGAACAAAATGAGTTCATGTGGGAGAATGAGGGAAGGAAGAGAAAAGATAGAAAGAAAAAAAAAAAGGAAAGGAAAAGGGGAGGAATGGAGGTCTAGCATTGACTGGTCTCCGGTATTAAAAAAGTAAGAGGTTCAACGGGTCAGGAAGTGAGCTAGTCCGCGCTCTAAGAGGTAGGGGTTCTCTCCTACTTTGGTTATTCTTTGTCTAAGGGCCATTCAATGGCCATGAGGTGTAGCCCTAATAGTGGTGCTGGTTTAAGAAAAGTTATGATCAAACTGTTGATGATTTATGGACCATTTTTTGGGTCCTTTATGTTTCCAGAATTGTAGTTCTGGAATAGGTTGTGTTTGCTTGAAAATATGAGATTTGAGCGTGATGATAATGTGGTGTGTCACTATTGGGTGTGACTGACATGTTGAATTGTATGTGTTGTTTCTAGATCTGAACATGAAGATCCAGTTTGTGTGTCGTTGCTTGATTGAATGACATGCAGGTGGTGTGAAAATTATGTTGATGTATGTTTGTTTTATCTATTGACATGGGTTATACAATGGATGTGAATTATATGCTGTAGATATAATTATCCATGAACTATGAATGTTGCATGTAACTCTCATTGTGCATGTAACATGAAAAGACTTGCAATGGCATTCTGCATTTCATATGCACGGGGACATCGTGTGAAACGGGTGTGAGTGCATGACATAAATTAACACTGTGTTTGGTGTTTAATGGTGGGCTCTATCAAAGGGACAACGCCCAAGAGTCTTACGGTTTAAATTATGTGTTGGGTAGTAACAAGAAGGGATAGACACCCCCTCGGTGAGCGGCACGCATCATGGGTTGGACATGTATCCCGGCGATGAAAGTACGAAGTGTCGGAAGGCTCTGGCCTTTTAATGATACCCCGGAAAGTTGTTACCCACAAAAGACACGTGGATTTTGAATAAAGTAGTTTATCGGAGTTTATCCAATGAGCTGAATTATAAAACAAAAATCTTTTGTTTTGAAATGAAGGTTTTTATACATGCCATATGCATGTGTGAGGGAGTCAGTGAGGGCTCTAGATATTGGCATGACATGTGAACATTCATGTATAAATGCATGTGTTATCACTCAATGTGTTTGTAAATGTTGAATTCTTGGCATTGCATGTGCACTTAGGTGGGGAGTAGCCCTTGTAGGAGAATTCCTCTACTGGGCATTGCTCACCTCGTCATAGGAAAATATTTCAGGTCTTGGAGGCACACTAGGGGATGAAACTCATCTGAGATCTTAGTGGTGAAGAAGGCCAGATTATGGCTTTGTTATGTAATTAAGGTCCGAGCGATTAATATTGGATTTACATTTCGTAAGAAAGGGTTGAAATGAAACTCATTTTGATTTGTTCAATGTAGTTTAGCAAGTTTGTCCCAAATTTTGAGTTGCCCTTATTATACAGAGGCTACTATATTAAATCCATGGTGTTTGGAAAGAGTTGGGAAGTATCTGAGTACCGGGATGGGTGCGCATGTTGCCAGGCGGATTTTAGGTCGCGACAGAGTTTTCTGGTTTTGTGTCGTGACAGGGGTCCTTAGTGTTGCGACCTGGTTTTTAGGTTTCATGCTGTTACTATGTCGCGACATAGTCCTTCCATGTCGTGACAGTGTTTTTGCTTCTCACATCATGACAATGCTCCTTGACTCAAAAAGGTTTCCACTGTCGCGGCCAAGAGATGAAGATCATAAACCGAGGTCAGTGTTGCGATGGGTTTGACTCGGGCAAGGATTTTATGTAGCGACAAAGTGTTTTTATGTCGCGATAGAGTTTGGTCAAGACCAAGAGTTTTTATTTCGCGACAAAATATTTTTATGTCGCGACAAGATATTTTTATGTCGGGACAAAGTTGGCCAAGGTGAAGAGAATTTATGTCGTGACAGAGTTGCCTAAAATTGTGTCGCGACAAAGTTGCCTGAAATTGTGTCGCGACAGATTATACCTTACGTCGAGATAGAAAGATGTCGCGGCCAGTAGTGTTCTGCCTGTCATGTGGAGTGGGGCACGGAGCTGAACGTGTAACAAGGCGAGGATGCATGCACTGACAAGATGCGCCTGCCAGCTTGAGAGTATTACATTCTTGTGAGATCTCTACGTACGATAGACTTAATTACGATAGTAAAAGAAAAAGAAAAAGAACCCCTGGGATATAGGGTGTCACACCTTGTGGGTCATAAATCTTGATTTCATGTGCCCAAATTAAACACTTAAAGTTGTAGAAATTGTTTTTGTGTAGCAAAGTCCACTACTTGACCTGGAAGTTACAATGGAAAATGAGTAAAAATAAATAAATTAATTATTAATAAAAGTGTAACACCCAAACTGCCTGATGACCGACCTCTTTTCTCTCATACTAATGACGGATTTGCAGCTTTTAAATTTTTTTGTTAAAATATATACAAAACTCATTATTGTTATTTTGTTTTTAATTTTTCATTATGATGTTTGGGAATAAACAAGTGGGGAGAATTGTAGAAAATGAAAATCGCGAGAAGAAAACTTAACTTTATGGCCAAATGGTTTAAGTTCATTTAGCCTACTGCCTTGTAGTTTACCCGATGTTCACCTATTCAAGTATCCTCCGGGTCACAAAATTTTTTACCTACCCGTTAATTTCAGGATTCGTGGCTGGGATATGTATAAAAATTTATCCTTTTAAGAAATAAATGTGAAACAACTGTAATAAATATTTAAATAACTTTCTCCTATGATTTTCAAACTTTGACATGATAAATTATAGATGGACGATCATGTAAACTAATTATGACATCGATCTTATAAAAATGTGAATAATTAAATGATAATATGAGGCTAATTAATGTCTCATTAATCTCTTTAGCTATCATTAGGGGTCTCCAACCGGTCGGACTGGGTCACTCGGCCCGGAGAAATGAGGCATGCGTCTTGATTCGGGTCGTGCTTATAGGTTCGTTGACTGATCAACAAGTCGGGCCAAACTTTGTATTTTTTAAGACTCGAGGCCTAACCCATGGGCCTTGTATTAGGCAAGCTTAGGGTGAGAGGGCATGATGGGCCTAGGACAGGCAGGTTTGATAAGCCTAATAATTAAAATCATTTATTTTTTTAAATTTTAACCTCATTTCTCTTGCTTAAAATTTAATGCACTAACTAAATTATATATATATTTGACTTATATAATAAACTTTTAACAAAATATATATTAAAAATAGAGTTAAATAATGTATTTATAAAGAAAAACATAGGAATAGGGGTGAGCTTATGGGTAGGCCTAAAAGCCTACGGGCCGGGCCTAAAATGAAGCCCACGTCCTGACCCTTCTGAAAACAGGCTCGGCCTGGGCTTTAACCTATCGGACCAGGGAAGACTTGAAGCGAGCCTTTGGCCTTGGGTGTTTTGGAGACCCGTAGCTATCAATGCCAAAAACCTTCCTAACATATTAAGCCTTTTTTAGCCCAAGTTAGTTTAATATTTATCATTATCATTGAAAAGTTCAATCTATTTCTCATATTTATAAGTAATCTTATTGAAAGAATTTTTAATTCTTATATCTCATTTAAGGATTTAAAATGCGAATATAAATAGATTTTCCTTTTTTCATATCTATTCATTTTATATCTTATGTTGTAGTAATATGTTTTAACACAAATTCAAATCTGGATCTCCGGAACTCATTTCCATCCCTTGAGCCAATAAGCTTCAAGGGCAACATAAGCGGATTAAATAATCAATATAATCATTCATTAATATATATGAGAATTACGCTTATATTTATAAATGAAAGAGAAAATTTGATTATACCATATAAAATATTATAAAGGATAGAATAAAATATAACTACGAGGATCTACACCCCTTGAATCACAAATATTCTCCCCCATTATAGGGGCAACCCACAAATTATATATATCCATCTCTATTTATTAATATTTTTATCCTATGACCTATAATATTTGTAAATACTTTTCAAGGGATAGGGTTAGATCCATTTGGCACTTTTGGAGAAGGTGGTGGTGCCCTCGGATTTGCATCAAAGCTCCGAACCCCTTCCTTACATAAAAGAAACAACTAACCATATATAAAATCTTATAGTAATTAGTACATGCATATCATACATAAAAAGGTTACTATTTTTTTTCCACCATCAAGCGTTCTGAGTGAGCCTGTTGCACATACGAAAGACGTCTTTAAGTCATACTACACCCAAACTAATCCTCATAGAGTTGGAATGGACTACAAAGGCAATGAAACTCTACCACATAACACTGTTGCATTTCTAGGGCTCGAACTTGAGACAATTAGTTAATCTAGGAAAGACTTTTTTTTGTTAGACTATTTGGTGTCTTAAGCGAACCTTTGTACACACGAAAGATTTTTTTAAGCCATACCACATCCAGACTAATCGTCATACCAGTCGGGATTGACCACAAAGACGACAAAGTTCTACCACAAAACATAGATGCATTCCTAGGACTCGAAACTCGAGACTACTAGTTAAGGTAGGAAATACTTTTTTTTATCAGATCATGAGGTGTCATGAGCAGCCCGTGCACACATAGAAGGTGTCTTTAAGTCATTCCACACCTAGACAAATCTCCATACAAGCCGGGATGGACCACAAAGGCAATAAAACTCAACAATAGAATATAACTGCATTCCCAAAGTTCGAACTTGATACAATTGGTTAAGGTAGGAAAGATTTTTTTTTATCGAGACCATGGGGTGTCTAAATGGGCAGTGCATATACAAAGGTGCCTTTGTTCATACCACCCCCAAGTCAAATTAATCTCCACGCCCCAGTCGAGATGGACCATAAAAGCGATGGCTACACCACAAAACACACACCGCATTCACCAGGAGCTCAGACTTCGAGACCACCCAGTTACAAAGTAGGGCTCAACCATCCAACGTACATGTTCGATGATAAAAGGTTCGTAATTAATTAATAGTAGAAGGGATGGAAAAAAAATCCTAAATATTTCATGAAGTTCACCTGAAGATGGAAATTGCCCTGTTTCCTAATTAACGAGAGGATTGATTAATAAGAGAAATGATGGTGTGATGTTTAATTTTATATGCAGCTGATTTTCCTGTTTATTTGCGTTAATTTTCAGCTATCATTTTCCTTCTTACTTCCCTGCCCTCTAATTGCAATGGAGATCTACGGTTTGCATGGTTGACAATCAACATTATGTTTGGTGTTGAGGGTGAGACCGGTAAATGGGACAAAGTCATTGAGTCTCATGGTTGCATAGCATGAAATTAATACCCATGTGTTGGGCAATTTAAGTAGGGATGGCTTGCCCCCCTCAGTACCAGAAACACAGGCTTTGCGGTTGGTGTTTATCGGTGGGGCAGAAAAATGTTGAGTCGTCTGCGGCGTTGGTGAGATTTAAAAATCGTGGCCCACAAATGCATATACACCACGACAGTGTCGTTACTTTGGAGGATAAAACCAGTGGGTATGGTTATAAAACAAAAAGCTTTTGTTTTATGAAATAAATGATTTTATAAGGGATCATCTAAAAAGCTTTTGGTTTGAAAAAGAAATGAAAATGATTTTATGAAATAGTCATTGGATGTGATCCAGGAAAATAAAGGTTTTATCACGCGCGAGGAGTTCTATCATGTGTGAGGAGAATTAGGTGAGGACTTGATACATAAGGGCATGATGGGTCAGTGTTCATGACATGTAGGATTCTATACTAGGATTGCATCATAGGTTGGAGTGTGTGCTTGGTTATTTGACCATTCATGTGCATTTAGGTGGGGAATAGCCCTTATGGGACTTATCTCTGCTAGGCGTGAGCTCTGTGTGGGACCCGCTAGTGCTGGGTTCTCGCGTGAGATGGATTGCTCCTTAGAGGCCCTGAAGCGGGCTAGATTGTGGCCTTGATTCATGTTTCATATATTATATTAGAACATATTAGTTTTTATCTATAATATTTTGTATTAAAGTAATAACTTTTTGTTAAGCCATTGATATAGATTGTATTTATATGTAAATGGGCCCTACATAATGGAGCTGCTCGTATGTGGACCGTTGTGGTTGTTGTATAATATTGGGAAAGGTTGCCGTGAAATTACCGCGAGGTTGTATTTTGGGTGAAGCTCCGTACAAAGGAGACTGCGCAGATTTTATTAAATCCTGAGTCTAGGAAAGGAATGGCTGATGGGTGGTGTGGTTTAGGCATCCACAAATTCTCAGGGTTGGCGGGTTGTCAAACGGACCCCGGGTTTAGAGGTGTCACTGCAGTATCAAAGCCTAGGTATACGAATACCTAGGGCTTGGTGGGGCATGGGTCTAAGACATGTTGTTGATGTGTAGGAACATCACAACTTGGTATAGCTAGGTGTTTGAGCTTGAGTTATAGTTACCTAGTGCTCGAAATTTGATGTCTAGATCATAATTTGGTATCAAGGTCTAAGTGGGAGGTTACCTAGGAGTCCACGGGACTGGATTAGATCACAACATGCATTGTGTGGCATACATGTATGCTTTGATTATGTCTTTGGTGATTATGTGTTGCAGAATTGCATGAATTATATACGTGAATGGGATGTATGTGGAAAAACAGAAACAGGGTTGGAAAAACCTTAACTAGGGTTCAAAAAACATAATGAACATGGAAATTTAATAACTCTTTTTCCGTTTGACATGTGTAGATGGCAAGTTTGGAAAAGCCTTAAAGTGAAAGTTCTCCCCTAGGAATTAGGGCGAGGATTGGTTAGACAGGTTGGGATGGTGAGGTAAAGATCTCATGGATTCTCCTCACTGTGGACCTAAGGGTCACGGAGATGTCGAGATTAGATGATATCCTCGAGATGGGTGCGGATGACGGCTGCAAGATTAGTCATTGGTCTTAATTGCGGGAGAGTCCTTTGCTACGCATAGGGACGGTGTTATGTATTTTCGAGGGGAATAAGCATCTTGCTTTACCCCGGGCCGGAGTGTGCGACTCTAGATATTCTGAGAGAAGATTGATGGGGTGGTTGGCAAGCCTTACAGGAGGACAAAGGCGAGACCGGAGGAGGGCGGGCATCACCTCGGGTAGTTGAGAGTAAGGGGATGTTTTTCCGGATGATCCCCATCTTGATTACCTCCACGAGGGCCCGTGGGCACCATCGTAAATACACAGAGTCGTCGCCCATTCTATAACGTCGCATAGGATGGCGGTAGTTGAGTTGAAGAAACTCAGAGTCCAGATACAGGAATTGTAGGACGAGGGTTATATTGGACCGGGCACTTCACCATGAGGCGCTCCGGTTCTATTTGTGAAAAGGAGAGACAAAACTCTTTGATTGTGTATAAACTATCAGCAGTTGAACAAAGTCACGATCACGAATCTGTATTCCTTGCCAAGGATTAATGATTCATCTGATCAGCTATGAGGGGCTCGGGACTATTCTAAGATTGATCTCCGCACCAGTTATCCTCTGATGAGAGTTGGGGAGGCAGACACCCCTAACATAGCGTTAGAGACGCGGTATGGGCACTTCAATTTCACAGTGATGCCCTTCGGATTTAACAAATGCGCGAGTGACATGCAGGGATCTTAGGTATAGGGTTGCCAACCCCTATCTGAATCGGGTTGTAGTAAGTCTTTTGTGGAAAGATATTTTGATCTGCTGCAGCTTGAGAGGAGGATTAGGAAAATCGTTGTGGTTGTTACCAGCGGACCTTGCGAGAACATTAGTTGAGATGTCAAAATTCGGTAAAAGGGGGTCATTAACTAAGGTGAGATTTAAGACATGTAATGCTCCGGCAGTATAGCCATGAGCATAGTGAAAAAAAAAAGTAGGCGCATATGACAAGGATGACCGGAGAGGAATCCAGTAGGTAGGAGTGACTTAGTGTGAAGGCATTCAGAAATTAAAACAAGGGACACTTCAACCACATTCTGAGAGTCCGGAAGAGACGGGTACACAATGTGTTGTGATGCCTCGAATGATGGGCAGGATGTGTTTTTGATGCGATCGAGGGTAGCGACATGGTTCTCTTGAGTTGAAGAATCATGGCGGAATTACGTATGACATGGAGTTAGGCGACCGTAGTCCGCCTTGAAGATTTGGCGCCACTACTTATATGGCAAGCAATTCGAGGTGTACTCATACCACAAAAGTCTGAAGTATATTTTCACGCAACGGGACCTCAACATGAGGCAAAGCAGGTGGATGGAGTTCCTAGAGGATTACGACTTCACTTTGCATTACCACCCTGGTAAGGCAAATGTGGTAGCTGATGCACTCGGCCGAGTCACTGGGGAGTATTGAAAAACAGGCATAGCTTCTCGGGGTGCGGATGCTCGAGACTGTGGGGCAGTTTGGATTACAATATAGCGAGCAGGCTTAGAGTACTTTGGGGAGTTTGGTAGCTACGTCGTCCCTATTGAGCAGAGTGATAGAGTCCTAGGGGCAGGACGCAGAGATAGTGTCCATCAGGGACGAGATGCGGTCAGTGCAGGTGACAAGAATTTGGATCATCCACCACGGGCTGGTAGTCTTGATATGGAAGGAGCGGGTAGTGGTTCCCCGGTTGACATATCACGAAAGGAGATCCTTAGGGAGTTCGGTACTCCCGGAATTTGTTGTGCATCGAGATGGCACGAAGATGTATCATGATCTTCGTCGCGAGTACTACTTTGGAGTGGGATGAAGAGACACGTCGGGGACTTCGTTTGACGATGCCTCACGTGCTAGCAGGTGAGCACCAGAAGCCAACAGGGCTACTCCAGCCATTGGAGGTGGCTGAGTGGAAGTGGGAGCATGTCACGATGGATTTTGTGACCCACTTTCCACAGACACCACAGAGACATGATGCGGTATGGGTGATTGTGGACCGGCTGATGAAGTCGGCACATTTTCTAGCCGTGTGGATGACCTTCACACTGGAGAATTACGCGGTTGTATATCGAGATTATCAGGCTACATGGATTGCGGTGTGTAGTGTCGGATAGAGATCCCGATTCTGACACACGCAGGAAGAAGAGCTTCGAGAAGGGCATGGGGACCGCGATTGACTATAAGGCACTACATTTCATCATCGAGACAAATGAGTCGATAGGAAGGACCAAAGCAGTTTTAGAGGACATCTTTGCGAGCATGTGCTGAATCATGGGGTAAATGGGAGGAGCACTTGCCCTTGGTGGATTAGCCTACAACGGTAATTATCGAGGCGGGCATACAGATGACACCCTATTGAAACTGCCTGGGAGGCCATGTCGTTCCATAGATTCTTTGGATAGAGGAGTGGGAGAGCTCCATCATTGGTCACGATCTGATTAGAGACACCTCGGAGAGGTGGGTTTGATCTGATAGCGTCCTTCTCACGGATTAGGCGATGGAATGCTCGGCCGACAAGCGCGTCAACTAGGTTCGAGGTTGGCAATCACGCGTCTTCTTGAAGAGTGATGCCTAAGAGAAAGTGGTTAGATTTGGCAGCGAGAAGCGTCATCAGTATATTTGGCCCGCCGAGATACTCGAGAGGAGTGGGCCTGTCAGCGTACGATTGGCTTTACCGTCGAGTTTGCTCGGTTGTTCATGAGTATTCCATGTCCATGCTCGAGTAGACTCAGTTCGACTCATGTGGTAGATTAAGGAGAGCTTGCTGACCAAATCACGGATAGGACAACAAAGGAGTACACGTGGGTATGAATGGCGAGATCGGGTTTACGACGTAAGGCGTGAAATTTAGTGAATGTGTTGTGGCTGCGTAGGGAGTGCGGGAGCGGCATGGGGCAGCCGGGACACGATGCGTGCCGGTTATCGCTCTGTTCGAGGAGGGAGGCACGTTTTCTTAGTCATTAGATATTTAATGACTATTGCATATGCATGTGTTTGTGTGCTAGTGTGTGTGAATTTGGGGACGAAATTCTTTTAAGGGGGGAAGAATGTAAAACCCGGGAAAATTAGTGATTCGTGCCACAGTAGGCTGAGCTAAAATCAACAAAATTTATATACACCTAAGTTCCTACTCTTTGCCGTGATCAAGCTACTTTGCGATGTATAGTGGTCTAGAGGTCGAACACGGGGATGGGTTTCATCTAAAAATGATTTGCGCTAAGTGCGAGAAGGGTAAGGCTTTCTATTTGGACTCTTTGGTTGCTTCAAAAGCAGTGGAAGTAGGTTTGGCGAAATTGTAAGCGAAATGAAGTGAAAAGTTAACTTTGAAGATTTAGGTCACTAGCAGTAAGTTAGGGCAAACAAGTGTCCCTCGGGTTTTATCCTCGCGTTATGACATACGACCTATAGTCGAGGCATACTTAGGATCTGTGTTTAACTAGCAAACCTAACCTAAAACAACTCTGTTAGTTAACACGAGGTAACATGCATCTATGGCCCTTTTCAGTTTGAAACCTAGTAAATATCATTTGAGGCTCATGAGACCATCCTAATAATGAACCACGGTGCATCTAGCAATAAGTATGCCTTGTATCCTAAGCATGGAAGTATTGGCCAAATCATTAACATTGAAAGCTATTCCAGCCTAATTTGAGGAAGATGAGGGCCATAAATGCAGTACTGTGTGGCTTTTTAACACAAGAGGACAACATGCATATGCCCCACTACTAATATGCTTCCTTCCTCTTCAAAAAAGAAAGGAAGCAGCCAAGCATCTCTTGAGTTGTCATCCTCAGAGGGTGTTGCGACGAAAGTAAGAGAAAGAGAGGAGAGAGAAGAGAGAGAAAGAAAGCAAAACCCTAATTAAAAATACGAGACTTTATTTACAAAAAAAATGAAAACTTACAAATTCTTCTCTCCCCAAATTTTGTTGCTTTCCCCAAATTATCTCACATTGATTACAAAAGGAGGGGTTTTATATAGGCCTCGATACATGAAATTACCAAAACCTACAAAATTTGGCTAAGTTAAAGGACAAGAAAGTAATACACTAAATTTGGAGTCGGTTAACATTAAATAAAACATGTGAGGCGATTAATTTCAGCTAGAATTTGAAGAATTTCGCTAGATGTGAAATCACCATGCATAAGCGATAAAGATATTCAAAGCAGCAGACTAAGCTAAAGCTTGGCAATTTCGGCTAGCTAGCAAATTTATGTGAAGTAAGCGAAATGGCGTTTAAATGCAAACGATTACCTAGCGGCGGTTTGGTCTGGCGAAGATTTGGAGATTTATGAGTTGCGAAAATTTTAAGCTAAGGTTCGCAGAATTTTGTAAATCTAGCGAAAATTTTGCCCAGCTCCCCAGCGAATTCGGGCTGTTGATCTCAACGCATTTCATCCTGTCTTCAGCATCGTTTTGCTTCACTTTGCCTTCAATTTTTCAGTGGATTCTGGGGCTGGTTGATGGGCGACATGAGTTCAAACTACATGATTCATCATACGTCCGGAGTATTGAACTTCTAAAGTGTGCAAAAGCACCTTAGCGACCAAAAATACTCTACAAGCGGCATAAGTGCTACTAAGAAGAAACTTGAACACTTCAATTGGTATAAATGACATGATTAATGCGCAAAAAGCACTCAAAATGCTCTAATATAGGGGTTCAAAATTGCCTTTGACATTAATCACACCCCCAAGCAGAAAGCGTTGCTAGTCCCTTGTGATGCAAAAATAAAAAAGGAGATGCATGTGGTGATTTTCAAAAGGTTATGATTCAAAAGGTTTGTCTACATATAAACGTACTTTAAATTGAAAAATTGAAATCAAATTTGAAAGCAGATGTGAAAAGCGAAACCATACGAAACGATTCGGTCGATATTGGTTCCATGATTCCTCAACGAATTTCCCACCTAAGTCTAAATGGTTCTTTATGTAACCCAGATTAAGTCAATAAATTGAAAAATTTGTTCCCTCCCCCCAACCTAGCAGCGACATGGCCTTGGGTGACTGACAACCTAGATAAGGATAGTTACACTCTTCTTACTTTATTCAGTTATATGTAGGATCTGATGTAAAATTCGACTTCACGAAGTTCGATGTATAGGGATTCGATGACTCTGGCCAATTGGGTTTAGGGCATCAAGCGAAGGATCGGCGACCAGCTCTAAAGGCTTCACACAGGACCATGTGACTTCCAAAAATCAAGCACCTCTGATTCGCTAAAACTCTGCCTATCCACCGTGCATAACAGGCTTGAAATCGGCATTACGACCAGTTGGGCGAGAAAATGGGTTTCAAGGCTTCGCCTTTAGGACGTGCTCGGGTTTCAAGGCCAAAAAACTTCAGAGCTTTTCATTTTCTTTTTCTTCTTTTCTTTTTCTTTTCTTTTTGCTTTTTCTTTTCTTTTCCTTTTGGAAGACAACATTGGTCTTCAAATGTGGGTAACTTCAAAACTATCTAGGTTGCCCCTGAGCCGGCTTTGCAAGCGAAGAAGAGTATGCAAATTCACAACCTATTGAAGCGATAGATGCGTGTGGTGGCATAAAGGGAAATTTTCAAGGATTGAGCATCACTGGAGCGCAGCTGACCAGCTGATTCAAGCATGGAATTTGTTTTAGCATAAGTGACAAGCAGTGCTTCAATTCCCGACACAAAAACATGAATTCAATATCAGGTAGTTTCATTATTAATTAAGCTATTACCTGGTAAAAGGCACAAAACATGATATGTCTGGTGTATATATATCATTGGAATAACTTTTGATATAGCCAAAATAGGCTAATACATGAATATCAACTAAACATCTGAAATATCACTTTACCTACTATGGCTAATACAAAAATCCTAATCAAAATCAGTATGAGTAGTTAATTATTTGGTAACCTATACAAAATGTGAAAAGAAACACAACTTCACCTACATTTCTTTGTAGACAGTGGTGGTACAGTGAGTGGAGCTGGCTAACATTTCTTTATGACTAGAACAAATCAAAGAAGCGAAATGGTACGTCAATTGGAAACTCTCGTGACCGAAGGAACGCGAGGAAGGCGGGTGGGTCATAATCGTGTCGACATGGAATGTAGACGACCATCACGATCTGTAAGTTTACTGCGTATTTCTTTAGTGGCGGAGATAGCATCCATCACACCGACTATCTCTCGGTGGCATGGTATTACTTCGGTGAATGGTGTCTTCGAATAGGATGACGGTGTATCCATTGCAGTCGCTGATGTAATGCAATGGAGGAGGGGATGGAGGTGACATGCGTGAGCCGGACTCTGGCATCTGGGCTCGGGGCGGAGTATATCATCTGTATGAGTGGTCCTCGGCCTCACGACCGTGCCTCCTCTGGTCTGTGGTCGTAAGTGGAAAGATATGGGCATAGTCATCACCCGCTCCACTGACATGATCAGGGGGCATCGAACCCTCATCTCGATCCTGGGCTCCTCTAGGAATCCCATATGCTCGAGAACATGGCAGAGGAGTCTCGGCATCAGTAGTGGAATGCTCTCTGCTGCGTGCAGGTCCTTAGATGGACCTTCTCCTCAAGCGCAAAGAGAGGCCATCACTAGCCCGCGGAGGACTGAACCAAATCCCAGGGTCCGGTAAGAGCCTCCCGAGATGGCTCCCTCTCACTATGTCTTGCCGGCGGAAATAGGCTCGTCTGAGCAGGATGGTGACAATGGCATCGGCGGGAGGCGCCTCTGTAAAATGCGGTCGGTGGTGTCTACGGCCGGTCTTTCGAACTAATCTCGAGATGAGGCGGGTGGGCCCAATCTCTGTAACCCTCTGTATTGGCCGGCGGTATCGCAGCGGGCGAAGTCTTGAAATATCGAAATTTGCTTTGGAGTACTCCATGACGATCATCAATGCGGCTGAGCTCACGCGGGCCATTCGATCCTCTGACGTCCTTCAGTGGTAAAACTACAGCACCACTGATAGGTAGTAATATTGCCTCGGAGTCATGAGGTAATGAAGTGAATACTCCTCGATCCAACCTCATGGACTCCGTTATCACAGGATCGAGCCCTGTGTGAGGCTTGTCGTAATGCGACTCGATGCGGTCGTGCTATTCCCGGAATGGGGTTCCTACGGTGGCGTCGGATCCTCGAGGCGGCGGCGGTGAAGGTGATGAGTCGCCTCCGCGGCGGATGTGTTGGTAGCAGTGCGGCCGAGGAGATGATGACTTCGCTGGGCCAGATGTGCGGGCGGCGGAGAGCTGGGCCTCAGGCTCTCCCAAGAATACGGGTGATGGGCGCGGGGTGTCAGGTGTCGCGATGCGATCGGAATCCACGGAGGCTCTCAGTGCGGCCTCGGGCCCGTGATGAATGCTTGGAGTCGGGACCGGGGCAGGGCCCACCTCCCCTCTCAGTGTCTTGAATCTCACATGTAGAATATGGGCCAATTTGTTAATAGACGAAGAACACGTACAAATTTATGACACTATTACCAAAGGACTGTTAATGCAATCCCAGACAACGGCGCAACTGTAAAGAGACCAAATGATGTATATGTGAAAATATATGGTCATGGGAGTGAATGTGGTAAATACTCAATAGATTTGAAACAAAAGTAAGTATACTCAGCCAAAAATGAAAAGTATTACCAACCTCGACCCCTTTCATGAAGTGCCACGGGTCATACAAGTAATAAAAGTGGACTCTAGGAGTCGGGATATAATGCGAGGATTGGAGGTTCTCTGGTGGAATTTGATCACCCAGTTACAAAGGGCTCTTCACTATTTAGGCGACAAAGTAGGATGTGGAATAAAATCCAATTTAATTGGAAGCAAAAGCGATTTAAAACTAATCCTAAAAATCTACCAAATAAGCAACTACTTAATTCTAAAGGTATGAAAGAGAGTCACTGGGATAGGATAATTATTTTACAAAAGCAGGTTTGCATTTTCCTTGAAAGCGCAACAATTGTAAGTTGAATGCTAGATTTTGTCAGAGCAATGTATAGCTTAGTTTCTCCATACACCATACATTTCACTAGTTAGAGATCCATATTCCTTTTCGGGACAAATGGGTCCTAAATAGCTACTTGTAAATTTGGCACTCTTTAAGATTTGATTGTTTTTCTTTTTCAATACTTCTGACCATTTCTTAGAATTTGAAGAATTCTTGCCCCCATAGATAATGCAAACATTCTCAATGTAGTAGTATCTCGTCATTCAAATCTAATAAATTTTCTATACTCCTTGATTAGATCTTTGCTAACACGGATCAAGATCCTTTCTATGTCGAGACTAAAGGAGAAACCTCACGATCCTTCAAATTGATACATCATCTAATTAATCCTCACCATGAGTAGAAATTAGTGATCTATCAAAGTAATTTTCGAGTTCATTGGTTCCAGATAGTCCTGTATACCCACTAAGTTGCAGCTCTTCCTCTCAAGGAATCTCCTGTCTGTGTCACTCGAGGCCTCCACGGGAAATCCAGGCAAGATACAACTCTTTTGTGGGTATAAGCTACTAATATTCGAACAATTCATTATGTGAACTATACCAATTATATAAATTCAGTTTTCAAACCCATACAAAATAACTGAAAAGCGCAAATGCGAATGTTCGACAATTAATCCCGACCTAGGGTGTTTAATGTTCCATTACTTTGGATTTGATCATCACTAATCAAACAAAAAAGTAAGAAAATAAGAAAGAAAGAAATCAGAGAAAGAAGAAAAACCAGTTTGAGCTTAAATCTTCGCCTCAATGATAAATAAATGGAATATCTAGAGTACGGCTTGCAGAAATCTCTTGATGAATAAAAATGCGCTCTAAAACTATAGATCAATTAAAAAATAAAATCTGCTTGTGAAAACTAAGAAAATGGGCGTTTAGAGAGAAAAAAACCATGAGAGAGAGAAAAATCCGGATTCTTGGCTTCAATCACTTGTTTGAGCCTTAGTGAAATCTGAATCTCTATTATACAGCAGAAATCTCTTGATAGAAACAAATGCACTCTAAAAGCGCTCGATCTAAAGCGAATAAAAATCTACAGAAAACCTGGAAAAATGGGCAGTCTAGAGAGAGAAACCCCCAAAAGGCTCTCGATCTTCCGCTGCCTCTTTACCTAAAAAGCAGTATATATATAGTCTAAGGTGAAATGGAGAAGCGAAATTAGGTAAAAATATTTCGGCCTTTTAGTTCTTCTGACATTACGGCGAGTCGCGACGCAGTCGCAACATCAATTCTGGAGTGGCGACATCGATTCGCATTTATCGATTGTTTGCAGTTTGCTTCTTATGTCGCGATAAGTTCGTGACATCGGTTGTTCCTTTGGTTGCGCTTCTTATGCCCGACATAAGTTAGCGACATCGATTGTTCATGATTGCTTCTTATGTCGCGACATAAGTTCGCGACATCCGATTGTTCCTTTGGTTGCTTCTTATGTCGTCGCGACATAAGTTCGCTGGCGATCGCTGTTCCTTGGTTGTTTTCTTATGTCACATCGCTTCGCGACATCGCCTATTCTTTTGTTGCTTCTATGTCGCATGATAAGTTCGCTGACATCAGTTGTTCCTTGTGTCTTATGTCACGATTAATCGTCGCGACACCGCTTCGTGACAAATAGTTTCTTTCTCCAACTTGCTCTGGCCATAACTTTTCATAACTGATTTGGGCGCAGAGTACTCAAGTGAAAGCTCTTTGAATGTAGAATGCAAACTACTGATGGAATTTGAACCATTTGTTGTTCCATATGGTACAGAAAATTAATCTTCAGTATCGCGCTGAGACCCTATGACTCTTCTTGAAACATATTGCTCATTTCTTTCCAAATCACTTGATTTTCATCAATAACCTACAAAACTGGGCAAGTTTAGAGGAAATTTTATGAGTTTTACATGAATATGGATATAAAATGCACAAAATAACATGTGAAATGAACTCAAAACATAGATGAGTTTTGCACTCATCAAACACCCCCAAACTTGAAGTTTTGCTTGTCCTCAAGCAAAGAAAAGAAAGAAGTTGCTTGTCCCCAAGCAATGGAAGAGAAGAGTTCATTTCACCCTTTTTATTTAACCAAAACCGAGTAATCACGCTTTGCAAGGGGTATGTGATATGTGTCTCAAGAATCACCCACAAGGAATATAAATATGATCAAGATAATTCTATTCATTTTAATAGTGAATTAACTTGCTAATAGACAAATTTAGATCATGGTTCTCACTAGTGTGTGTGTGTGGTCTTCCCTATCCAAACAATTGCAAGCTATGAGCTTATGAGAATTGAGATAAGTGTGATCTCTCAAGATAATTTATTTAGGTTCCATAGGCTTGTTGTTCTTATCACTCACTAATGTAAGTACACACAACTCTCAAGATCAAGTGAAATTTTGGCAAGCTTGTAAATGTAAGGCTTGGGTAAGGGGTAGTTGAGTAGTCATTTTAGGCTAAAACTTACCCAAACATACATATTTTTCTGCATTAACAGCTCCTACTCCATCCTGATTCTTACCACCAGCATAGTGACACTCTCAAGCACCCCAAAATCTGTTTAGGTGCATCCTTCCATACTCCTCATATCACCTTTCTGCACAAATTCTGCATTCTTTCAACAAACACCCAAGAAGCCTTTTCTTTAAGACAAGGTTATTAGAGTAGTGCAATGTCAAAACCCCTTAAGCTTCTACCAACCCCAGCTTAGAGCTTTAAATCAATAGTTCTCAAAACCAATACTTTTAGGGTATTAGGTGTTGAGACACCCCTTAGATTTACTGCTTCTAGGGAAGGAAGCATGAGGCTAGACTCACTCTTCCTTGACTTTTCATTGTATTTTTGCTTTTACACTTGATATTTTTCTTTTTTTTTTTTTTTGACAACTTCTTTTGATTTTCAACTTAACTCATTTCAATCATTTGGAGTTATTTTTCCTATGGAAAATAACTCCCTAAATCTTGCTCTTCACCACATTTCTCAATTATGTTCAAATCCTCACAGCATGGGTGAGTTTGGTCTTTATTGAGGGATAGTGGTGTATAGGAAGATTATTGGCTTCAAACTTGGTTCTTTTTATAAACAGAATTTTGGCTCTTTAAGGCTCAACATCTTAATACTAGAGGAATATGCATATGCATGTTAATAGGGTTAGCTTGAAAGGCACAATCTTTCCAATGATGGCCTATATCATTTCTCAATTGGCTGTTGTCAGACGCTCAAGCGATAATAGAACAAGTTCTAGAACCTATGGAGATCAAAAATTAGATGGATTCTCATAAACCTTCTTAACTCCAAGCAAAACTCGCTTTTCAAGGGTACTTAGTAACCACGTGTATGGATTTTGAGAAACCAATGACTAAATAGCCTATTAAAGAGATAACTCATTAAGCATTAAGTTCTATTATCTCAAATATTGTCCATATGCCAAGGGTTCATTTATGGTCCTTATTGACATCACAACAACTCCAAGCAAAACTCAATTAACTCCAATAAACTCTCAATTAAAAATATACCAAACTAAGATGTAAGTTATGAAGCATCACAAAACAAAGTCATTATCCAGAAAAGCACCAGAAAATTTCATCCTCAAAGTTGTCATTTGCAACATGTGGGTGTGACATGATAAACTAACAAAAATAAACACCCCAAACTTTGAGATGAACATTGTCCTAAATGTCTAGCAATGAGCAAAAGGAAGCAATAAAGTAAAAGAGTAATAAAGAGAGTTGAGAAAAGTGAACTCCCCTTTGTAGTCTTGGCCACTTTGAATAGGAAACTTGATGATTTTCAGACATCGATATCGGGTGTACTACCCTTGATACACTCTTTGCTTCTTTGGACAAGGAAAGTGGCTTTGGCATTTTTCTCAAACACTTGGTGTGCACCAACTTCCTTCACTCAAATGAGTGAGTTTTGATCTTCAAACCTCCTTCAATACATGCAAATCACTCCACAATCAACAATGATCCACAAAGAACTCCAAAACAAACAACCAAGCACAAAAATTTTCTTCATTGTAACCTCTGATGCTCGAATGACGATGGAAAATCGTTCAACAAAGGTAAGTTTGTGTTTGTATGTCAGTTGAAGATGATGGAGATGGATTGGGAGGAATGTGATTTAGGATTTGAGGATGTGGGAGATGAATTTGAAAGTGGTTAGAAATTACAAGGGTCGGGAGGGAAAGAAAGTGGCAAGATAGAGTATAAAGTAGAAGAAAGAAAATGGGTTTTATAGCTAAAAGCCTTTGTTTCTCATGATCAAGGTCGGGTCACGTCAATACTCCCGCCAAAGCACCGCTTTTTTATCCAACTTGTTATACTCATATCTCCTTCATTTTAGCTCGAATTTGACGTGGTGGCGACTCGTTGGAAAGATCTTTCAATTTAGAATGTGTTCATGGGATGAGGTGAACCATTTGGAGCCTAAATCAATACAGAAAAATCAGAATGTTCAATGCTGTCCAGTGTGATGATTTCTTGACTCCTTAGGTTCTCCTTGCTTTGTCTCTTGCCCATATCACTTGCTATTCTTCAAAAGTCCTTCATGCTTATATATTCTCTCAAAATTCCTCCAATAGCAACCCTTAATGCTTTCATTCATGCTTAAAATCATCTCTTGTCTTCAATTCCCCTCAAGCATGATCATGAACCTTCCAACTTTATATTTCGCTCAATTTGGTTCTTTTCATCTCAAAACCTGAAATTTGATGAACATCTCCACCCATTTTTTTTTTCACACTTCAAGACTATAATTACATCAACCACTTTCCAACTTATTGCCTTCGCTCTTGCAAACTAGTCATGACAACATGTTGAGCTTCAAACTTATCTTATTCTGAAAACACTAACAACAAAGTTAAAACACTGCGTGCGGCGTTCGGAGGTGAGACCCCAAAAATCCGTGGCCCACAAATGCATATACACACGACACTTGATTACATCAATTGGCACTGGAGGATAAAACCAGTGGGTATGGGTTTATAAAACAAAAAGCTTTTGTTTTATGAAATAAATGATTTTATAAGGGATCATCTAAAAAGCTTTTGGTTTGAAAAAGAAATGAAAATGATTTTATGAAATGATCATTGGATGTGATCCGGAAAATAAAGGTTTTTATCACGCACGGAGTTCTATCATGTGTGAGAGGAGTCGGTGAGGACTTGATACATGGGGCATGATGGGTCACGTCTCATTCATGACATGTAGGATTCTATGCTAGGATTGCATGTCATAGGTTGGTGTGTGCTTGGTTATTTGACCATTCATGTGCATTTAGCGGGACAGCCTCAGGTTTTATCTCTACTAGGGCGTTAGCTCACCCCGTCAGGACCCCCTTTCAGTACGTGACATGTGTGCAAAGTGACGGTGTTCTTAGAGGCCCCGGGTTGGCTAGATTGTGGCCTTGATTCATGTTTCATATATTATATTAGAACATGTTAGTTTTAATATAATGTTTTATATTAAGAGTGATGTAATAACTTTTGGTGGCTTCGGTGATATAGATTGTATTTATATGGATAAATGGGCCCTACATGGCCATTTTTACTCGTATGTGGACCCGGTGTGGTTGTTGTATAATATTGGGAAAGGTTGCCATGAAATCAAGACAGTCAGGATTTCGTGTAGCCCCGTACAAAGGAGACTCGCCCGATTTTCGCAAACCCAGGTCCTAGAAAGATGACTAATGGAGTGGTGCTCGGTTACCCGACATCCACAAATTCTCCCTGTTGATCGCTGCCAACGGACCCCCGATTTAGGGTGTCACCGCTAGATCAAAGCCTAGGTACACGGTCACCTGTGGCTTCATGGGCATGGGTTTAAGACATGTTGTTGATGTGTGAAACATCACAACTTGTATAGCTAGTAAGCCTGAAAGCTTGAGTTATAGTTACTCTGCTCGAATTTGATGTCTAGATCATAATTTGGTATCAAGGTCTAAGTGGAGCTACCTAGAGTCCACGGATCGATTAGATCACAACATGTATCAGGTGCTTTCAGGTATGCTTTGATTATATGTGCGTGATTATGTGTTACAAATTGCGTGGAATTATATACTGGTAGGGGATGTATGTGGAAAACAAGAAACACTGGGGTTGGAAAACATAACTTGGGGGGGTTCAAAAACATAATGAACATGGAAATTTAATAACCTCTTTTCACGCTTGACATGTAGATGGCAAGTTTGGAAAAGCCTGAAGTGAAAGTTCTCCCTAGGAATTGTATGCAGGATCAAGTTAGACAGCTGGGATGGTGAGGTAAAGATCTCATGATTCTCTCAACGCGGACCCATGGGTCAGCCAGATGTCGAGATTAGATGATATCCTCGAGATGGATCGGATGATCGCAGACACCGGGTCATCGGGTCTTAATTGCGGAGAGTCACCGCCACGCATAGGACTAAGAGTTTAGTGATGTTTCGTGGAATAAGCATGCTGTTTTTACTCCCGTAATCGTAGTAACCTCTAGATGTTACGTATGATTGATGGGGTGGTCGGGCAAGCCTTACCCGGAGGATTACATGACTGGCTTGGCTCAATACCTCGTAGTTGAGAGTAAGGGGATGTTTTTCCGGATGATCTATCTTGATTACCTCCAAAGAAGGACGTAGACTTCATAAGTAAGTCACACCCCGGTGTGTCGCCCATTCTATAACGTCGCATAGGATGGCGGTAGTTGAGTTGAAGAAACTCAGAGTCCAGATACAGGAATTGTAGGACGAGGGTTATATTGGACCGGGCACTTCACCATGAGGCGCTCCGGTTCTATTTGAGAAAAGGAGAGACAAAACTCTTCGATTATGTATAAACTATCAGTGGTTGAACAAAGTCACGATCACGACCAGATTCGCCAAGGATTAATGATTCATCCGACGCCATGAGTAATGGACTATTCTAAGATTGACTTCGCACTCGCTATCCTCTCGATGAGAGTCGAGGCAGACACCCCTAACATAGTGTTAGAGACGCGGTATGGGCACTTCACTTCACGCTGGATGCCCTTCTCGGATAACAAATGCGCCAAAGGACATTCAGTGGATCTTAGGTATAGGGTTTGGCCAACCCTATCTAGATCGGTTGTAGTAGTCTTTGTGGAAAGATATTTTGATCTACTCTGAAACAGAGGAGGATTAGGAAAATCGTTGACAGTTGTTCTGCAGACCTTGCGAGAACATTAGTTGAATGTCAAATTCAGTAAAGGGGAGTCGGCTAACTAAGGTGAGATTTAAGACAAGAAGTACCTGGCCTGTATAGCCATGAGCAGTGAAAAAAAAAAAAAAAAAGTAGTCGCATATATGTTGCTGGACTTGGTGGAGAGTGTCATATGAGTAGGTGACCCGTAGAGAGGGCATTCCGTAAATTAAATGTGAGGCTATTTCAACTTTTGCTCTGAGAGTCCTTTAAAGTGGACAGGGGTATTATCGTGTTGTGATGTTCGAATGACCTGACCGGGATGTGTTCGGATGCAACTGAAAGAGGGTAGCAGCTTATGGTTCTCAACAGTTGAAGAATCATGAGCGGAATTACCCCATACATGACATGGAGTTGGCGGCCATAGTCTTCGCCTTGAAGATTTGGCGCCACTACTTATATGGCAAGCAATTCGAGGTGTACTCATACCACAAAAGTCTGAAGTATATTTTCACGCAACGGGACCTCAACATGAGGCAAAGCAGGTGGATGGAGTTCCTAGAGGATTACGACTTCACTTTGCATTACCACCCTGGTAAGGCAAATGTGGTAGCTGATGCACTCAGCCAGAAGTCACGGGGAGTATTGGCTAGTATAGCTTCTCGGGAGTGGCAGATGCTCGAGACCGTGGGGTAGTTTAGTTTACAATATAGCGAGCATGCTTAGAGTACTTTGGGGAGTTTGGTAGCTACGCCGTCCCTATTGAGCGGAGTGATAGAGTCCTAGGGGCAGGACGTAGAGATAGTGTCCATCAAGGACCGGGTAAAATAGTACGTGACAAGGTCGGATCATCCAATAATGCATCTAGTCTCGCATTTGAGGATCTGCAGCTGCCCCCAGCTGACATATCCGGGTGAAAGGAGATCCTTAGGGAGTTCCATTGCTCCCGATTTGTTGTGCATCCAGATGGCACGAAGATGTATCATGATCTTCGTCGCCAGTACTACTGGAGCGGGATGAAGAGACACGTCGGGGACTTTGTTCGATGATGCTTCACATGTTAGCAGGTGAGCACCAGAAGCCAACAAGGCTACTCTAGCCATTGGAGGTGGCTGAGTGGAAGTGGGAGCATGTCACGATGGATTTTGTGACCCACTTGCCACGGACACCACGGAGACATGATGCAGTATGGGTGATTGTGGATCGGCTGATGAAGTAGGCACATTTTCTAGCCGTGTGGATGACCTTCACAATGGAGGAATTCTGCCGGTTGTATATCCAAGAGATTATCCAGCTACATGGAGTGCCAGTGTCCATAGTGTCGGATAGAGATCCCAGATTTACGACACACTTTTGGAAGAGCTTCCAGAAGGGCATGGGGACACAGTTGACTATGAGCACTACATTTCATCATCAGACAAATGGTCAGTAGGAGAGGACCAAACAGATTTTAGAGGACATGCTGCGAGCATGTGTCCTGGATCATAGGGGTAGCTGGGAGGAGCACTTACCCTTAGTGGAATTCGCCTACAACAACAATTATCAGGCGAGCATACAGATGACACCCTATTAGGCTTTATATGGGAGGCCATGTCGTTCACCGATTTGCTGGATAGAGGTGGGAGAGAGCTCCATCATTGGTCCTGATCTGATTAGAGACACCTCGGAGAAGGTGGGTTTGATACAATAGCGTCTTCTCACGGATTAGAGCCGATAGAATAGCTACGCTGACAAGCGACGTCAACCCCTAGAGTTCGAGGTTGGCAATCACGTCTTCTTGAAGGTGATGCCTAAGAGAGGAGTGGTTAGATTTGGCAAGCGAGGAAAGCTGTCATCGAGGTATATTTGGCCCTTCGAGATACTCGAGAGGGTGGGTACAATCGCGTACCAGTTGGCTTTACCGTCGAGTTTATCAGTTGTTCATGAGGTATTCCATGTCTCTATGCTCCAGAAGTAGACTCCAGATTCGACTCATGTGGTGGACTAAGGAGAGCTTACTGTTGATGCGGATGGGACCTTAAAGGAGGGACCCGGTAAGGAGGCCAGAGCAGCCGAGATCAAAGCCACACGCAAGACCTGTGAGGCTAGTGAATGTGTTGTGGCTGCACCGAGGAGTGCAGGAGGCAACATGGGAACGCGAGGACATGATACGTGCCAGTTATCCTTTCCTGTTCGAGGAGGGAGGCACGTTTTCTTAGTCATTAGATATTTAATGACTATTGCATATGCATGTGTTTGTGTGCTAGTGTGTGTGAATTTAAATCTAAATTCTCTTTATGGAAGAATAAACCCTGAAAATTAGGGCAAGTGATTCGCGCCACAAAGAGTCGAGCTAAAATCAACAAAAATTTATATACACCTGTTCCTACCACGGCGTAGTCAAGCTACTCGCAAAGATAGTGGCTCCAGGGTCGAACACGGATGGGTTTTCATCCTAAAAATGATTTGCATAAGTGCAAGAAGGTAAAGGCTTTCTATTTGGACTCTTGGATTTGCTTCAAAACAAGTAAGTAGGTTGAAATCGAGAAATTGTGAAAAACCGGAAATGAAGTGTGTGAAAAGTTAACTTGAAGATTTAGGTCACTAACTTGGTGTTAGGCAAACAAGTGTCCCCTGGGTATTTTATCCTCGCGTTACACATGCAACCTATAGTCCAAGGCATAACCCGATCTATGTTTAACCAGCAAACCTAACCCTAAAACAACTCCTATTCGAGTTACCACAGTAACATGCATATGGCCCTTTTCGCTTGAAAACCCTAGCATTAAATATCATTTCGAGGCTCAGAAGACCATCTAATGAACCACAAGGCATCTAGCAATAAGTATGCACCGATCCTAAAGCATGGAGAGTATTACAACCAATAACATTCAAAGCTATTCAACCTACCTGAGAAGATTTAGGGCCATAAATACAAGATCAGAGTTTTTAACACAAGAGGACAACATGCATATGCCCCACTACTGCTAGCCTTCCTCTTCAAAGAAAGGAGGCTTAGGCTACACTTTGAGTTGTCATCCTCAAGAGGGGCGTTTGGCAGCCAAGAAAGTAAGAGAAAGAGGAGAGAGAAGAGAGAAAAGCAAAACCTAATTAAAAATACGAGACTTTATTTACAAAAAAATGAAAACTTACAAATTCTTCTCTCCCCCAAATTGTTGCTTTCCCCCAAAATTCTCTCTATTGATTACAAAAAGGGAGGGGTTTATATAGGCCACCTCAATACATGAAAATACCAAAAAACCTACAAATTTGGCTAAGTTAAAGGACAAGAGAGTAATACACCAAATTTGGAGTCGCAGTTAGCATTAAATACAAAACATGATCGAGGCAGTGAATTTCGCAGGACTCACATTGGCTAGGTAGCTTAAATCACCATGCATAGCGAAAATAGAAAATTCGCGAAAAGCTTAGAAATTCAAGCAGCTTGGCACTTCGCTAGCTAGCTAAATTTATGTGAGAAGAAAACATGAATTTCGCTAAGAACTTGCCTAGCGAACCGGCTCGTCTAGCGAATTTGAAGATTCGCTAAGGTTACAAATTCGCATCCTAGCGAAAATTTTCGCAACTCTAGCGAAAATTCCAAGCTTTGTTGATCTCCACTGCATTTCATCCTGTCTTCAACTGCATCAATTTTTCTTCACTTTGCCGCCATTGATTCGGGCTGGGCCGATGGCTGACACTTGAGTTCAAACTTCATGATTCATCATACATCCCGATATTGAACTTCTAAAGTGCGAAAAACCCGCAAAATGCCCAAAAATACTCTCTAAATCCAAGATAAGTGCTACTTCAAGAAGACTCAACACTTCACCAGAGAATGACATGATTAATGCACAAAAAGCACTCAAAACCTATCTAATATAGGGTTCAAAATTGCACTTTTTGGGCATTAATCAATTAGAAATTTTAAAAAATGGAAAAATGATAATAATAATAATAATAATAATAATAATAATAATAATAATAATAATAAATTGCCATAATGGTTCAGGGAAGCCTAGAAAATTCTTTAAATCTCGGATGACGAAACGGACTACATTGTTGGATTCGTCTTACGAAATCTAGTTACCCAAAAAAATTTCATTAAATTCTGAGACAGTATGATTTTTCATGATTTTCTACGTAACCGGCCTCTAGTGACTCCCAGAGACAAGTTTTTTACAAGAATCTCGGGAGTTAGGAAATAACTCAAGTTAAGTTCATTTAAAATAAATTGGACTTGAACCGGAATCGAAAATAAATTGTTTTGGGGTAGGAACGGATCCGAGCGAGGATCACGTGACAGATTGCGCCATGAGGGCCACACACTTAATTTAAGTTAGAACAAAAGGAAGAAAAGCTCATTTTTGGGTTGGAACCGGAAATTGGTTGAGTTAGAGAGAGAAAGGAGAGAAACTCCTCCTTCTCTCTAAGATCTACGGAGATCGGGTGGTCGGAATCCGTCGAGCCAAGATTTAAAGTTCATCTACTCGACTAGGACTACGCATGGGTACCCACAACACCAATTTCGTCAAAGATTTCGTGTTTGGAGAAGAAAAGTTAGTGAGAGAAGCTCTACCTTCTCCCTTAGATTTACGGCGATCAGCAGCTCGGTTTCCGTCGGGCCAAGAGTTAAAATTGGAGTACTCGTCGAGGGCAAAGCATGGACACCGAAATCAAGAATTTTCGTCGAAGATTCGAAAGCTAGTTCGTGAAGGCCGGGTCTCGGTCTTCAAGACTCCAAAGTTTCGGCTTCACTCCAAGAGGTAGGAACCCTTCCACTGGATTTATTTCTTATCTAAATACTATTTTGTCTTTATTAGCCCTAAGGGCTGTTTGATCAGGTTCCTAAACATAAATCGTGATTACGATTTGGAGTTGTTTTTGTTAAGTTGATTTTTGGGTTGAGTTTGGGACGAGTTTTGTGCCATGTTTATGGCTGAATTGTGGACTCAATCAAAGGGTTTGTTTCCAAAGAAAGGGGTTGTTTCCGGATGAGTTTGCAGGAAAATAGCATGTAATGGAGCCTTTAAAGGAGCCCCCGGGAATGCAATTGTGGGTTTCACGCAATGGCCTACCAGACCGGTTGCAAGGCCTCCAACTTCTGATGACCATAACTTTCTTTCGTCCGAGTCTGCTTTGGGTGTTCTTGGACTCTATGGAAGCTATTTGAGTCTGTGAATCCATAAATATATATATTGATAAATTGAACCTATATTCAGTCCGGAAATGATGAAAAACAGTAGGCTCCCTGCTGGTTCCGTGCGTCGCTGGATCAAGCCTCATAAGGCCTCCCTCCAACTTCTCAGACGGGCTTACAACTTTTCGCCCGGGAGTCTGCTTTGGGTGTTCTTGGACTCTATAGAAATATAATGGAGTATGAATCTGAAAATATGATTTTCAATGGCAATTGGTGCTCACATCTTTGTTGAAAAATTGATTGTTACAACAAGTGTGCTAATTGTTGGTTGTGTGGATGTGAGGAGTTGTGTGTCGGCACATTACATGGCAGGTTGTAGGCTATCTTAGGTGCATGATATTCCATGAATTAGCCTAGGAAATGAGGTGTGTCACTATTTGCCTAGGTAGTGACTTGATGAAATGTTAACATGTGTTTGTGTGATTGATTGAAATGACATTTAGTTAAGAGGTGTCATGTTTCGGATGTCAATATGTGTGCCCCAACATATCGGGCTCGTGATGTGTTTTCGTGGACATGGCCATTGCATGGCATGTTTAGGCCATTTATTGGGTATTATGGGCCATGATGTAGCCTAGGATTTGAGTACGACATTACTTGTCTAAGTAGTAGTCGGAATGATGTCGATGCATGCTTGTTTGATGTTGACATGAATGTGGGATAAATGTTAGTATGACCGCATGTATGCTTAACGTTTAATGAATGTATGACTTTTGTGCATTAGACATGAGTGTCCATGGTACACGGTAGTACGGTATAGGGTGTCCATGTAGAGGTCTTTACATTGGGCATGACTTGGGAGTGCAATGGCACAATTGCATTGCACCGGTGCACGAGGACATCGCACGTACGGGTGTGAGTGCATAGTCGCTGTCATTCACCGTCTCAGAATGGGTTGTGACCTGCATTTTGGACAAATTCCAATGGAGATCCACTCCGCTTGCATGGTTGATAATCAACATTGTGTTCGTTTTGGGTGTCGAGGGTGGTGATATCTTAAACGGACAAAGTCCGCTTCGAGTCTCACTCTGCTGCATAGCATGAAATTAATACCCGTGTGTCAAGTAATTTAAGTAGATAGACACCCCCTGTGTGAAAACCTGGAACTTTGCAGTTAGACATGACCCCCGCTTCAAGAAAGACCCGAGAAAACAAGCCTGGCTTCGGCAGGCATCCTAGGTGAGACCCCAAAACTGCGGTCTAATTATTCGTTTTATGTTATATAGACTAAACCTCTCAATTTAACACCTCCACAAGAGTCTCACAACTTTCCTATGGTCATGTCAAATTGGACTGGAGTTTCTTTAAAATGAATAAATTGGCTTAAATGTTTTGGAATTATAAATGGGTTTAGTCTATGATACTGTAAGTGCACAGGTCATACAAGTAGTAAAAAAATGGATGTAAGTCCAGATATCATTTCCACAGAGATTGACTTGGATTCTCAAAATCAACTACCTTAAGATCCATACTATCTGAACCTCAATGATAAAGTTTATCAACTAAGATTAAAGGCTAATCGTCTTAAAGGTGACATATACAATTAGGACATTAAAAATAAGCTAATAAAAGTATATAAACTAAAACTAATTGGACTGAATCAATTCTTCAGAAATAACACATTAAGGAAGTACTTAAATAGTCAATTCCTGCATATATCCGTCAAAAACTCGATCCTAAATTTGGATCTGGATTTGTCAAAGATGCCTGATATTGTAAGTTGATTTCCTTTTATTCACCACCAAATATCTTTATTTCTCAAGACGTGGATTTAATTAGCTACTAGATTCAATATATTCTTTACAAGATTTAGTATTTTTCTTTCTCAATACTTCATACCCATTTCTTGAGATTGCAGATTTCTTACTTCCCAAATCAAAGTTGTTGCAAGACTTCTACAACTTAATTGATGACCCATCCTTTAAATCTAATGGATACTTCCCATCCCTTGATTAAATCTCAGCTAACACAGGATAAGGAGCCTTCCAATAGATTTAGGTGAAATCTCTGATAATTTAAATTGATAAATAATCCCCTCCAACATCAATTATGAGTGAATTGGAAATTTATCTAAGTGAACTCTCAGGAGTTCTTCAATGGTAGTTTAGAATACCCACAAACTGATTGTTCTAAGCTCCCAGGAATCTCCATTTCTGTGTCACTCAGAATGTAACACCCCAAAATATACCCTAGTAGTTTTTGGACTTGTTTAGGGTATATTAAAATCTAAATGGAATTTTTCGGAAATAAAATAAGAGACCCGAAATGAATATTAGAGACAAGGGTAAAGTGGTACTTACCACTCTCGAGGACACATAAAAGGTATAAATCAAAAGTTAGTATGCAATTATGGAAATTGAAGAAAAATTTGTGGGTCAAATTAGAATATGGCATAAGTTGAATATCAAAAAGGGAAGAATCCAAGGACTTAAAGGCAAATAAAGAAAAGAATCCAAGGACTTAAAGGCAAATAAAGAAAAGAACCCAAAAATGGGTTTTATTTAAAGGCCAAACATGGCCTTAACAAATCCATGGGATAAGACCAAAATTTGGTCTCCAAAGGGCAAAAAGAACAAACCGTGAAGGGGGAAAAGAAGAGAAGAGGAAGAGGAAGAAGAAGAAGAGTAGAAGAGGAGGAGGGAGATCAAGCAAAAAGGTACGGAAACTAATCTTGATCATGGAATTGTATGGATCTATGGAATTTCCAAGGGCTTTCAGGAGTGATTAATAGCTTGTCTCCAAATCTGGGGTTTTGATAGAAGTGCATCCTAACCTAGATTTTTGAAATTAAGGTTGGTAAACCCACAAGGAACAAGATAAGTATGGAATCCCCCTTTAGGTTGAATTCATGGTTAAATTGTATGTAATGGAGTTAGGTTTAGAACAACCCTACAACTCTCTATGTTTGATCAAGCATGGGTCATGCACTCATATTAGAATTGTTTTGGAAGGATTTCATGATATGTTTTATATAAGATAACTATTGAAAGAGGAATTGAGTAGAAAAGAGTAAGTTACAAGAGAAATATTGAAATGGCTTTGATGTGTGTATGAAGTATAGAGTTGAATCAAGCAAAATTATGGAAAACGGAAACAAAACACACATTCGGGCATTTTTCTGTGACATGCACTATACATGTTAGGTTCAATTATTTTAGCCAACATGTACTGGTACATGTTAGGGGTGTACCGGTACATGTGATGCTCTATTTCCTGTTTCGACCAGTTTTGGTATTTTAGCCATAACTTGCTCATTTCTTATCCGATTTGAGTGATTCAAGTGGTTAATTAAAATAGACTTCAAGGAAAACCAAACATATAGAAATAGATACCTTCTAATTATGACGATAAGTGGCCCAAATATTCACTCAAAGTAGCCATGTGCAAGCCACCTCGATCGCTTTGAATCACAAGAGTAGTCCGTGATTGTTTTGACGGATCTTGAGAGTTCCTATAAGTTCGATTGGTGATTCACTGAGGAGAACTCTACACCTTATCCCAAAAGGAGTACAGCAACCAGTGTCAAATATGGAGACAAGGAACTGAAAAATGAATATTTCAAACTGTTCTCGGTAAAATCGGTAAAATCGACTAGGTTGGCATGAAAAATGCCATAACTTGAGTTTGGATGATCCGATTGGAATGATTCCAATTTCTAAGTAAAGTTGATTCATCGAGGAACAATAATACATGAAGGATGTGTGAATCCATAAGTATTCATGTATAAGTATAAGTATATGAAATGCCATATGTAAGAGACATGAAACAAGAAAAGTATAGGAAATGCAAATGTAGAGATGTGTTCATGAAACATGAATATAATATGAAACATGAAAACGAATCGGGAATCGAACATGAACATGAAATACAGAATATGAGAAGAAAATGTCATGAACACGTAATGTGATAAAGATAGATTATAAGTTCTGAAAGACATATGATTCTATATCACCTATGACCGAAGAATGAATGAGTGGATCGTCCTATTGGTGCTTTCAAGACTCATAAGCTGGTGCTTCAAGACTTCGCTGGTGCTTCAAGACTCGATTCGCGTTCTGGCACCGCCACACGACACTCCCGTTATGCAAGGTGCATCGCCTCATCGCACACATGCGGCCGCTGGTGCCACGGCACCCCTACGCCAGCGCACGCATAGCACTTCTCGGGTACTCCGGATTAGTGCGACGGCACTCCTCGACGTGCAGACATAGTACTTGGTACTGACAAGGCGACGGCACTCTCGATCGTGGGCCGCACATTAGCATTTCACTGACAAGGCAGACGGCATCCCTAATCGCAGCCTCCTCCTCGCATTAGTACTCTTATCATTGCTAAGGACACACTTCGCGATCAGTTTCACATATTAGTAATTTCCGGCGCACCGATTAGTGAGACGATACCTCCCGTCGTTTCTAAGATTCGTCAGGCTACAAGACCAAGATTAAAATCGCACCTTCCGGGCAATTTTTATCGTTATGTCCCCACCATTCCATATTATGTGCCCAGTAATCCAACAATTATATGATAAGACTGAATAATGAATAAGAATAAAGAAATGAATATAGTAAAGATCCGAATGTACCCACGTACCTCAGATATGTCTCCTCAGAGTACCTACGGGTACCAGATTCGCCCGTGAAGACCGCTGGCAATTCGACACCAAAGATCTCATAATCCCACACTCATATCGGCAACATAAGCACAAGTTCCCAGTCAAAATAAGTCCAAAAGAGGTACCCACGGGTACCTCGCATTAGTAATATAAAGTGCCTGTAGTACCTACTGGGTACTCCCGTATCTCAGAAATAAGCATAAGCCTATGAGGGCACAACAAATCAGATAAGTCTAAAGTGATTCAGACTACTACTTTTACCAATGTCCGTGATCAGATAAGCCTCTGATCTGACCTTATAGGTGATATGATTCTGATATGTTTCGACTTATCGTACCTACGGGTACCTTCGCACAAGAATAAGATCCGTAAGACAAGAATAAGTTCTGTAACACAAGTATAAGGTCCGTAAGACAAGTATATGCTCTGTAAGACATGTATAAGATCTGAAATACATGTATAGTCCCAGAATACCAAGATAAGATCCGTAAGACAAGTATATGCTCAGAAGACATATAAGATCGTCCGAAATACATGTGGTGTTCCAGAATATATGTATAAGATTCAAATACAAGAACAAGTTCAGAAACAAGTATAAGCCCAGAAGATGCTGATACCCGCAAGACAAGCAGGGTTGATACTGGCATGCGATAAGTTCCGCGAGTACCCCACGGTACACCTTAGTAAAGGTCTAAGCTCCTGCACTCCTACGAGATCCGATAAGTATCACCGAAGAAGTCTGGGCAGATGTCCTTTTTGGGCTTATCTAACAATTATAAGTCCGAGACAAGTATCGTAGATAAGTCCGCAATATACGCCCCGGGAGATCCTCGAATACATGTCCTGAGTTACAAGCATAAGTAAGGGGGCCCAAGTGAGACATATGGCATATGTATAAGCTCAGCATCAGATAATGAGGAATCAATAAGTATGTGTCCTACGGAGATCCGTATATTAGAATAAGTTCGAAGTATATACAGAAGATCCGAATGCTATAAATATAAGATTCAATGCTAGTGTTATACGATCCAAATGAGAATAAGCCTGCTATGAGTAAGATCCAAATAAGAATAAGTCCACATGAGTAAGACCTAAGTAAGTATAGTTTGAAGAATATATAAAGTTCAACCCACATACGAGATGTGAACAAGCATAAGTTTGTTGGTAAGGATAAGTATGTATAGCAAATGTTATATGATAAAGGGTATATGTATTAGTTCACAGTATGAATTCCTAAGAATTAATGTGAGACCGTTATCAGTTTTATGTTATTTGTGATTCAATTCTAAATGCATGTGTTTCAGATAAGATATATTTCCCACTAAGCGCAGTTTAGCACGAAGCTTTAACCGCGTAGCACAGGAGAAGACGCCTGAAAACATCCGTGATACAACCGTCAACACACTGCAGAAGGGGCCCATCACAGCAGGTCCCGGCTCTCCGAATATGTAATTGGAATGTAAAGTTGTTTTTGTATATGTATAAGTAAATGACTCAGTTATATACAGTCTATTTGACACACCCAATTCCTGATGGTAGTTCTTCTTTTGATTTCAGAGGAGCACATTTTGATCTCATATAAGATGTGGGGCCATCTACAGGTACAAGTTCGGCTTGAAAAATCACAAAGAGTCCCAAGATATGGTACTCACCAACCCTGCTCAAATCCGCCAATCTGACCGAACTCGTGCACGTAGCGCCCCGAACCGAGCAAGACACAATCCGAGGGGTATTTCGAAACTACCATCAAATCAATTACATGAAAACACATCAATCAATAAATCTCCCCAAATTCCGTATACTTCCTTCTAATTTATGTGAACATCAGAATTCAATAACAAATTCAAACTAGTGGGATGCGTTTTGAAAATCAGACATAAACTTACAATGGAGCACTGATCAATTACACCCACTACATCATAATAAACTCGAAGAAACGATTTTTAAGAATAGATTGCATTTAAACGCACAAGAATTGAAATATTACTTCCAGCTTCGACATTCTAATAGATCGCTGGTTCAGATCCCAAGAAATGAAAGAAATTAAAATAAAATAAAAGAAAAAAAATCTATTCTAAAATATACAGTGAGTTTTCTTCTTCCCCCGTTCTGGGTTCCCGAAAAGAAAAGCTCCACTTTACTAAAACTGTGTACGCTTATTTATAACTTTCAGAAATTAGGCCTGATTCCAAGGTTCTAGGTGGATTTCCCTAAAATCAATGGCCCAAATTACTGCTTAGCCGACTCAAAAGCTTATCGCGACTTAAAATTCATTGCTATGGTTTCAGATGTTAGTAATAGGCTCTCAGTCTATTGTATGGACATGGTATTTGACTATTTATGAGAATTTATTACTATGATGATTTGCATGTTTATTATATAATGTCCTTTGAATAATATTATTAATTATTCTAAATGTCCCTTAATCTGCTATCGCTATGGGAATAACAATGACCAAGATTAGTATAAAAGTTTGATTGATATTCATGGGATGAATATGTGTATGAGATACAAATCAAATTTATATCTATTTGTTAGAACAAATATTGACAATCCCGCCTTGGAGATTAATACATGGATCAAAGCTTCATAAATTAATCTCTAAATAGTTGTGTCATTAAATTCTTCGACCGAGATCGCCATAGTTCTCAACATAAGGAATATTTGCTGGATATAATCAAACGTTTTCTTTAATCGGATGACTATAAAGGTTATACTCGAACATAATAAGAATTATGTAGTGAGATATGAGCGATTAAAATAGAATTTGTCCCTCTTATTATAAGAGAGATATCTCTGGGGCCCTCGACAATTGAGACTGGCAGCGCATGAGTTGCTCAAATGAAATTGACGGAGATCAATGTCATTTGTTTAGTCGCCTAATCAGTTTCAGCAATCAAAAGATAGAACGATATAAGGTCGACTTTGTCCGCTCTTATATTCTATCAAGATATCACATGAGACAAAAGGATTATGTCATTAGCTATGGCTAAGGTTGTCTCTGATCACGAGCTTTCATTTAACTCTCGTAGTCATAATGTCTTGCTAGAGGCCATTTATGACTCAGAGGGATCAAAATGTGATTTGTGCCTACTGCCAATGTTTAATGAACCAAGAATATTATTGCTAACTAATAAGAATCTTTATAGTTTTTACTTGTGAGTAATTCTAAAATGATGAGATTATTTTAATTACTAAACAAATAATTAGTTTGTTATTTAAATTCGAATTTAATTTTGAGAAAGTTTAAATTCATGATTTAAATTATAAATAAATAATTAATTTGTTATATTTTCTTATTGGATAAGGAAATAATCTCGTAAAGGTTTTAAAACAATAATATAAATTCGGCTTCATTCGACAAGGAAATTCAGATTTAAATTGTTATTATTTAAAAGAGTTTTAAATATATAATAATATAAATAAATTCGTTTCCTTATCTGATAAGGATTTGAATTTAAATTGTTACTATTTAAAAGTGTTTTAAATATATAATGATATAAATTTGTTTCCTTATCTAATAAGGAAATTCGCTTTTGATTTAAACCCTAAAGGTATTCTATATAGATATATATATGGTGAGACATATATTTTTTGGGAGTAGTCACTTTTTAAAAAGTTAAGGAACAACCAAAAACAAGAGAAACCCTAATTTCGTTTTTGAGAAGACTAACTTGAATCCAGCATTCGAAAGATCGCTCATTATTTGTTCGTGTGTGATACTTGGTAGGTGGTCGTTTTCGTAAAGGCAAAGACCTTTAAAGATCGAATAAACCAAGGCGCAGACTTTGAAGGCTCGACTTAACCCATCTACAAGAGGTAGTTTCATTTACCCTTCCTTCGGTTCTATGAAACGATGTGATCCCCGTGGGTTAAGGGATAAAATTATAAATTCACGCATTTATGTTCCAACCAGATTGTATATTTCGCTTCAGAACTCAATAAAGGGTATTAGAGCCACTGCGGTTTTCATAAAATCGAGCAATGCCATGTTTGATCGTATGTATGTGATGTATATGGATTCTGGCACATTTTCGCTTTTTGAATATATGTGATATTGTTATGGTTTGTGCGAACGACATAGTTAATAGGTTTTGTTAAGGTATTAATTGATTGAACCAAAACCTACAAGGATTCGTTAATATGATTAAGAACTGAACGGGATATTGCCATTAAAGTGTTTAATAGCATGTTATAAGATTTCAGCTTGTCTTAATCAGACATCACATGGATTGAATTCATATATCAATTATGATTTATCAATGATTGTTTATGGTGGTGCGAAAATAAGCCCTATGTGTAATGAGATTACATAATATGCTGTTTTAATGTGATTTTGATGGCTTTCGGCTTATTCAAAAAATTTATTGATGAGATCAATGAAAATTTAATTTTTGAGACGAAACTCTAATGTTTCTAAAAAGGAAAAAATTTCGCGCGCCGCCCGACCCCTTGAGGGCGCCCCCTAATTCTCGGGTCCGCTAACCGCTAGCGGAACCGCCATAATGTAGCCAAATGAATGCGCCTATGAATTTTAATTGGTTTTAAATGACTGCCTATTATAATTTATTTCTTTAATGCAAATTGTTTATGCTATATGATAACATGATATATTTTGTATGTTATGAAAGAGTTTCACATGGTGCACAATATGGCCTTTTAGACCAATGTGTTTGGCAGGTTATTATTATTGTTTTACAAGGGTTGTAATTATTAAATACGGCTTGCATAACGTTTTTGTTTTATTGTAATTTTATTTTACTATTAGTAGTATTTATTTATTGTTGTAATAAAACAAGAGACAATGCAAGCCATTTGAAGTCATGCAATCCAATCATGATGATGGAGGAGCTTAGGGGTGTCTATGCGCGCAGTTCGTGGGCTCAACGACACCATGGAGTTGCTTATTACTACCTAGAATGACTGCTTTGATCTTCATATCGCTTATGGAGATCAATCTAGATTAAGGCCATACCGTGATGACGCTTATTATAGCGCATGTATGAGATGCTATGTATGATGTTACATGAGTATGTGATGCTAGATGTATGATGAGATCTATTAATTGAAAATTAAAATCAATCAAGATCCCTCACATAAAATTTAAAGTTAACATGCCATCCATATTTAAACACTTGTCAAACTTTTATCACCTTAACGTGGGTTCTACCAAAATGTATACATTAGGTTACACGCGAGACAAGATGAGTAATGGTGCTACCCATATGTTTAAAAATGGTTTAACTTTATTAGGTTATCATAACGGTTTTGGGCCTAATGGCATTAGATGGGATTTAAACATGCCGGGACATATGATGTCAAAATCCCATAAATATCAGAGTCATGGCGAGATGCAATTTGGTAATATTACCTAACTAAATAACTTGACTTAAGTATCAAGTCAAAGCTGACTTAAAGTTGAGTAAATATGGATCTTAGCTCACTTAGATTAATATATTTATTCTTGAGGGTTGTTAATTTAGTGAGAATCTTTCATAATCAAAATACTTATCTAACTTTGCATTCATATCAGAGACGGCCAACAATAAAATGAACAACAATTTACTATATCATCACAATACCCTTGAGAAGGATAAACCTGGTCGACCAACTTCCTCACTGCTTCAAAATTTGAGAATTGTTTTACAAACAAGAAAGGCAGTTTATGTCCTGATTTGAACCCTCTCCAATAGAACCAATCCCAAAATGTTCCAGAGCCTGTTAACGCTTATGAGAAGATCATAATGACTCTATTGGATGTCAGATGCTTCTGACAATACCATGAGTTCTAACTCGCATGATCTGAAAATATGAAGCTATGATATGATCTTCAATCTTATGAACACCAAAGAATGAAGTACATGCAAGAAAGGTATTAGACTACCAAGGCAGATCGTATTCTTGCAAGATGGTCGAGGGTGCTTCTGAAGGAGCCATGTTCAAAATGAAATATATTGAAACACCTGAGAATTGATTTACCGAGCCAAGAGTTGGCAATCGATGATCCCAATTAACTTCCGCTAGTTATGCCAGTTTGTCGCGAACTATAACATGAACAAAGACAACTTTATCTTCCGAGCCGTACACGGCGTTAAACCGGTTAATTATTAAACGCAGTTTCACTGCAGATGGTTCAAATGGAAAGGGCTTCAAGGGCAAGGGCAAGGGCAGCAAAGGAAAGTCCAATGCTCAACCCAAACCAAACCTGAACCACCCAAGGCTAAAGCCCCAGCGAGGGTGTTTGTTCTTTTCAGAATGAACTCCGGTCATTGGAAGAAACCCAAGTCGTATTTAGAGGATCTAAAGAAGAAAGAATAAAGGACTGTGAGATTTAGCTCTTTCAGTATTTATGTTATACGGATTAATCTTTTTCTCCTTCTAGTTCCTCATATTAGATAATGGATGTGGATCTTTCACATTTGCAAATGTGCAGGGCTAAAAAGGAGTAGACAACCGAAGAAGGGCGTATTGATTCACGACAAATAATGGAGGCAAAAGTTGCCGTTTAGCCAGAGAGTTATGAACTTACTTTGCCTGGGCGCTTTGCGTTTTGGACAATGGTTATTATGTTCAAGCAATATGTAGGAATATTATTTCTGTTTCTTGTTCGACATTAATGATGGTTTTTCTTTTATTATTGGGCGAATAATAATTGTTCACTTTTCATAAAGACATGTTCTTATGCAAATGCCTATTACAGATGGTCTTTATGTTATGAACCTTCAAAATCTCATAAATTTCACTCTCATGTTCATAACATAACTACTAAGAATAACCAAACGATGAAATTCAACCTGCTCTTGGCATTGTCGCTCGCCATATAAATGAGAACGCATCTCAAAACTCCACCGTTGGACTTTGAATTATTTGATTTTAACCATACGATAAGGCGTGAATCTTGTCTATTGCGGATGATTAAAGGATTCCTTGATCGACACAGCGAAAGGGCCAATGAATTGCTGGATCTCATACATACATGTATGTAGACCATTGTGTTCGCACGCTAGAGAGGTTGCGCATTTCACATTACCGATGACTTCAAAGCAGATATGGTTATGTCTACTTGATGAGAGATAAATCTGAATCATTTGAAATAATTCAAATCTTTTCAAAATGAAGTATTAAACCAACTTGGCAAAACAATCAAGGCACTTATCTGATCATGCGGCTAATATTCAGCTACAAGAATTTGATGACTACCTTAGAACTTGTGAACTATTTACAATTAATCCCCCTGAACACCACAATGGAATGGTGTGTTCGAGAGGAGGAATCGAATCCTGCTAGATATGGTTCGATCAAGATGAGTCTCAACAGATTCTCCATTTACCTTTCGGGGTTGGCGCACTCGAAACAGCCGTGCTCACACTAAATCGAGTTCCATCCAAAGCGGTTGAAAAGACACCATATGAGATGTGGACTGGTAAAAGGCCCAGTTTGTCTTTTCTTAAGATTTGGGTTGTGAGGCTGAGGCAAAACGTCAAGTTTCAAATAAGCTGGAGCCCAAGTCTCGATAAATGCTCAGGTATCCTAAAGAGACTAAGGGATACTACTTTACAATCCCATAGAGAGTCTGTAGTGTTTGTTGCTCGAATGGTGTCTTTCTAGAAAGGAATTTATTTCTAAACGAACCAAAGGGGGAGTAAGGTACAACTCAAAGAAGTTCGAGAACCAAGATAACATCAACTGCCCTGTGGGATACCATAATCAAATAAACTATTGTCGATTAATAATCTCCTATAGCACAAAATTTACGAGATCCGAGGTGATACGCCACAGAGTTCATATGGATTTCTTGTGACTGATAACCATGATGTATTGTTAATGGATTAAAATGAACCACTACCTATCAAGAGGCTATGTTGGATCCAGACTCTGAGAAATGGTTAGAGGCCATGAAGTCTGAAATTCAATCCATGTATGATAATCAGGTATGGACCTCGACACTCCACCAAGGTACAAAGACCATTAAAAGTAAAATGGGTTTTTAAAAATAAACTCGACATGTGGATGGAAAAGTGCATACTTACAAAGCAAGGCTAGTTGCAAAAAGGTTTCAAACAAACTCATGGTATAGACTATGATGAAACTTTTTCACCTGTAGCTATGCTTAAGTCTATCAGAATTCTTATTGCCATTGCTGCATATCATGATTATGAGATTTGGAAAATGGATGTTAAACTGCGGTTTTTAATGGAAACTTACTTCGAGGATGTGTATACATGACACAACCTGAGGTTTCATAACCTAAGAATTTCGTAAAGTATGCAAGGTTTCAAAGATCCATTTATGGTTTGAAGCAGGCCTCTGAGTTGAATATTCGCTTTGATGAATCAGTCAAAGGTTTGATTTGTCAAAATGAAGATGAGCCTTCAAAGTGAGTAAGAAAATTAAGGGGGAGCGCTAATTGTTTTTTTCGGGTCTTATATGTTGACATTTTACTCATTTGGGAATGATATCCCTACCTTGCAGAGTGTCAAGTCTTGGTTAGGAAGCATTTTCTAATGAAAGACTTAGGCGAAGCTGCCGATATCCTAGGATAAAGATCTATAGAGATAGATCTATGAGGTCATTGGTCTAAGTCAAAGACTTACATTGCACAAAGCAATCAACTGTTCAAGATGCTAAGATCTCCAAGAGAGGATACATGCCCATGTCTCATGGTATTATTTAAAGAATCTGTCCTAACACTAAAGATGAGCAAGAGCGGATGAGTAAGATTCCTTATGCCTCAGCAATAGGATATATCATGTATGCCATGTCAGGCACTGCACTGGATATCTTGGCGCTTTAAGCATAACGAGTGTGACACTGTACGTGATTCTCGTGAGAGTCACTCTGACAGTCGCCAAGAACATTCTTGGGTATCCAGAAGTTCCATGATATGTTCCCCTCGGTATGGCGGATTGGAAGATGATCCGATTGTAAATGGTTACACGTATGCAAGCTTCCAATCTGACAAAGATGATTTCTGATCGCAGTCAGGATATGTGTTTTGTTTAAATGGTGGTGCAGTTAACTGGAAAAGTTCAAAGCAAAGCACTATTGCTGATTCTACAACTGAAGCTGAATACATTGCAGAATCTGATGCAACAAAGGAAGCAATTTTGATCAAGAAGTTCATTACTGACCTTGAAGTGGTTCCTAGCATTACAAATCTTGCTGATGTTTATCAGGACAATAATGTAGCACGCGACAAGCAAAGCGAACCTAGATCACATCGATCCAAACACATTCTTAGGGCGTTATCATCTCATTCGAGAAATCATTGAGAGAGGTGACGTTAAGATATGCAGAGTTCCAACAGATGATAATGTTGCTGATCCATTGACTAAGCCTCTACCACAGGCAAAGCATGATTGTTAGTAATAGTGCATTGATACATTGATTGTTATGGGAATAACAATGAATGGGCCTAGCGCATTAATGGGCCTAGCGCAATTGGGAGATTGTTAGTAATAGTGCTCTAGGCCTATTGTATGGACATGGTATTTTGACTATTTATGAGAATTTATTACTATGATGATTCAGATAAGCTATTATATATAATGTCCTTTGAATAGTTATTATTAATTATTCTAAATGTCCTTTAACTATATTACATGGAATAATAATGAATTAAGATTAGTATAAAGTTTGATTGATATTCATGGGATGAATATGTGTATGAGATACAAATCAAATTTATATTCATTCATGGAGAATAAATATTGATAGACCCGCTTTCGAGATTAATACATGGATCAAAGTCATAAATTAATCTCTACGCTTGTGTCATTAAATTCTTTGACCTCGAGATCGCTGGTGTTCTCAACATAAGGAATATTGTGTTTTGATATAATCAAACGTTGTCTTTAATCGGATGAGACTATAAAGGTTATACTTGAACATAATAAGACTATGGTAAATGAGATACGAGCGATTAAATGGAATTTGTCCCTCCTATTATAAGAGAGATATCTTCAAGTTCTCGACAATTGACTGTGAGAAATGCATGGTCGTGCTCAAATGAATTGATGGAGATCAATGTCATTTGTTTAGTCACTAATCAAGTTTCGAAAGTAATCACGATAGAACGATATAAGGTCGACTTTGTCCATGCCTTATATTCTATCAAGATATCATGAGACAAAAAGGATTATGTCATTAGCTATATTATGCTGTCTCGGATCATGAGCTTTTCATTTAACTTGGGTAGTCATAATGTCTTGCTAGGAGGCCATTTTATGACTCAGAGGATCAAAATGTGATTTAGGCCTACTGCTAATGCTTAATGAACCTATAGGGTCGTACATTAAGAACGACAATAACGGTTATGGTTTTTCACTCTGTGTAATTTAAAATGATGAGATTATTTTAAATTACAAACAATAATTAGTTGTTATTTAAATTCGACTTAATTTTGAGAAGCAATTCAGATTTTAAATTATAACAAATAATTAATTTGTTATATTTTCTTATCGGATAAGGAAATAATCAGAAAGGGTTTTAAATAATAATATAAATTGCTTTCCTTATCTATATGAAATTTATTTAAATTGTTACAATATTTAAAAGAGTTTTAAATATATAATAATATAATTAATTCGCTTTCCCTTATCTCGATAAGGATTTGAATTTCTAAATTGTTACTATTTAAAAGCTTTAAATATATAATGATATAAATTTGTTTCCTTATCCGATAAGGAAATTCGTTTTGATTTAAAACCCTAGCAAGATTCTATATATATATATATATGGTATATATATATATATATATATATGTGAGACATATATTTTTGGGAGTAGTAGTTTTTTAAAGAAGGAACAACCAAAAACAGAGAAACCCTAATTTCGTTTTGAGAAGACGAACCTGAACTAGCATTCAGAAAGATCGTTCATTATTTGTCTCTGTGTGTGGATACTTGGTAATAAAGTTGGTCATTTTTCTCGTAAAGGCAAAGACCTTTGAAGATCCGAATAAAACCAAGGCCCGTACTTTGGAAGGCTGAATTTAATCGATTCATAAGAGGTTTCGCTTACCCTTCCTTCGGTTCTTATGAAACGATGTGATCCTCGTGGGTTAAGGATAAAATTATAAATTCCGCTGCATTTATGTTCCCCAACTAGATCGATATTCCCGCCTGCATTCAACATTGTACAATTGGCCGATCGGCAGGAAACTCGTTGGCACTCGCTTTTGTTCTACATTTGCTGGGCTACGACCTGATGTTTTCTGTCGCGACTTGTTTTTTCTGTTGCAAGTTGATTTGTGGTCACGACATGAATTCTTTGTCGTGACTATGTTAGTTGTCAGCAGTGAGAATTTTGGTTGCGACCTCATTTTTCTTGTTCCTAGGAATTGATGTCGCGACCTCAATTCAATGTCGTGACCTCTTTTTTGTGGCAATGTCATTCAGTTGTCTCGAGCCTTCATGTTGGTCGTGACTCCAAACTGTTGGGTTGCTTGTTTTCTTGTCGCGACGTGGAATTTAGGTCGCGACCAAGTATTTTCTTCACTCAGTTCAATTCTTGTTGCGACCTCAAAAGTATGTCACGACAATCCCTTCTTCCTATCCAATCGCAACCTCATTTCTCAGTCGCAACAGTTCCCTTCAATCTTTCTATTTCTGGTCGCGACCTGACTGTTCTGCTTTGTTTTGGGATATATGTCGCAACCTCAGTTCCTGTTGCCAGTTATGTTGATCTTTGTTGCGACCATGTTTTTCTAACCCTTCGATAAATTCTATGTCAAGACTTCAATTTCATGTCGCGACCTAACTGTATTGTTTTCTACTGCATTTTATGTCGCGACCTCAGAAGTATGTTGCGACCTCATTTCTGTTGTCATCCATTGATTCTTGGTCACAGCTCCCATTCTCGTGTTGTGACTTAAAATTGTTTGTCTTTTCATTGTCTTGTCGCAACTTAGGATTTAGGTTGCGACCTAATCATTTCTTTCCTTGTTGAAATTTATGTTGCGACCTTAAAAATATGTTGCAACTTCAATTCTGCCCCTCCTGTCACAACCTCACTTCTTAGTCACAACATTTTTAACTGTACACATTCTTATTGTCACGACATAAATTCCAGGTCGCGACCTTGATTGAAGTCTCCAACTTATATTTTTGTCGCAACCTGGAATTTCCTAGCAGAGACATTGCAAGTTCATTCAGCATTACTTTTTGGTCGCGACCTCAAAAACGGTGTCGTGACATTATCTTCCTTGAAGTTCTTCTTGTCTTGGTCTCAACAAGTTCTCTTCAGCCGCAACAGTTTTTTTTTTTTGCCTTGCCATCACTTCTAGTCGCGACCTTAAGTCTCTGTCGCGACCTGTTGGGCCCTTGATCTGTTTTCACTTCTGATTTTCACTTCTGCTTTAAATTTCTGCAAAATATGAATTTGGTAAATAGTACATATTTCTGCATAAAAATAGGCAATTATATTGTAAGAAAAATCAGAAAAATGGACTAAAAATTCAATGAGTTTTTTACTCATCAAATTCCCCCAAACTTGAAATTTTGCTTATCCCCAAGCAAAGAAAAGAAAGATTTATTTGTCGTCAAACAGTTGAACTTTATTTTGTAGGACATTTTTTTGTTTCACAACACAATCTTCTCTTATTCCACCTGTAACACCCCTTCTTCAGTCCGACCCGATTGGCGGGTCCGAACCGAATCCAGGGATGCCACTAAACTGTGACCTTTAAGCTTGTTCATTCATATAGTTAAATAGTTAACTTGTATTATATTCTGTAGCAGCAGATTACAAAATATATACAAGCTCCATATATGGAAGTGTTCAACATTTACATTGTTTACAAAAAGAAACAAAAAGACATATACATTATACCAAAAATCTTCCAGTGGACCCCTATTGATGTGTTGACCTTGGCTATTGATGTGGATCGTCTTGCCCTCTGGTTTCCTCTTCTGTACCTACATGGATGAAACACCCGTGCTAAGCTTTACGCTTAGAGGGAATAAATACAAATGGACGACCCCTAATAAGGATCATCTCACGTTAGACATATACATATACTTATGACAATTATAACCTTTACATTTACTTATCCATTTTCATATCTACTTTTCATAACAGGTTTCGTTTCCTATACTTTTCATGTCAATTTATACTTTACTTCTTGCTCTTGTAACTATATACTATCATATCATATACTTTGCATATATATTGCCTTTGTGTATACTTTTCATTTTCTTTTATATTCATGTCTGCAAATACCTTAGAGGCGGATATGGGAAATAACTATATGTACCCAAAGGTACTATCACTGTACGAGACAATGATCTCTATCTGTATGCACCGATAAGTACTATCACCGCACGGTACATGGATTTCTATATGACCCAAACGGGCCGCTTATAATGATCCAAACGGGATCTATGTCATCACCCAAACGGCCTCACATTCGTATTCGTAGCTGCAGCAACCGGTATCTTCCTACAGGCATACCTATCTATCCATCTACCCGATCATAAGTGTGCAATCGCTTCTTTTATGTTTTTCATGTATTATAAAATGATATCCCATATACATGAATACCTACTGATATCATGTATACATATGAGATATATTCATTATCAAATAGCATCTCTCTTATAAACATTTTACTATACTTTTTCATATAACCAAATTATACATATATTCTCTTTAGCTTTCATATATTAAACTTATACATATACTTGTATTTATTTACATTATAGGTATTATATATTTTATTATAATGTTTTATATGGTATATATGCTGCTTGTTCTACTAAATTTTATAATTTAAATCATTACAGGTAAGAATTAAATAAAAGAATAAAGAAAACATACTGGGTAATTGAGACGGTATCAGGAGTCATCTGTCATGAGTGGCACTGCACTGACTCCGCTCTGTATCTATGATTAACACTTGAATTACCAGAATGGCTTACCTTTCCCTTTCACCACTTTTCTTCCACATTTTCCTATCTTATCTTACTTAAAACCACTCACAATTATTCTCAAAATGAACTTTCAAATGATCATAACTGATGATAAAAATCCAATATAAGGATTGTGTTTAGGCTTGATTCAACCAACTCCATTATACGGTAATTAACTATGAATCCAACTTAAAGTGGAGACCACAGGCCCATTTGAGGCAAGTTTAGGCTCTATCAACTTTACGTCAAGAATTGATATGTAGTTGAGATTAAATTCCTTAAATTCAAAACTCACTGATAGTAATCCCTACCAAAGTCCAAAAGTACATGATTTATATAAATTTGATCTTCTGAACCTCTTCTTCCTCTTGTTCTTCTCTTCTCTTCTTCCTCTCTTCCTCTCTTCCTTCCTGTCGCTTGCTCTCCCAAAACAGGTATTCAAACAGATCTTTTGCTTCAACATGTCATGCCGTCTACATATTTAAATTCTTTTCCATTTTTTCATTTGTCTCATTTTCATCCATTCTTTAATCTCAACTATTCAATTTGCAATCTCATCTGTTTCATTTTCATCTTAGAAGATATCATGAGAGATTAAGACCTCTTAGTCCAAATGGTAAATGTTGCTTTCATCTTGACCTTTTGAATAACATTATTTATTATTTCATTTTGTTTATTACTTATCTCAAAAAAAATACTTTTACTTTATTATGTCTCAAACATGATATAAAAACTATTTGTATATTTGGCAGTTTATTAATTAATTCTCCATCATGTAAGGTGAGTGATGATTCAAAATATCAACATAATTTATAATGTTATTATTCCAAAGATTATTATCTAATCTCTAAACAATACCATGAATTACTTTGTTATGTTTTCGTAAATTATACCACGGAAAAATGTGAGTTTCAAGAGTATTGAATTCTTTTCTCTAAGCCATCCATGATTCTCAAAGTGATGTGTCAATAAAGTAATAAAATGATTCAGTTCAGATGATCTATCCACAAAGAGACTCTATGAATTTCAATCAACTTATTCTGATTTACTCGCTTCTATAATATTAACCATGATAGAAAGTAATCGATAATTTTACAAACTTAAACAATAAGAATGAAACATAAACTAAGAAACAAAAAGAACTAATGCCAAACTAAAATAAAAAAATAAGAAATATCTGGTCACATATTTTTGTATGGATGTGATTGAAATATGCTGGCTCAGAAACATCAATTCCTGAGATAACTCTAATCCTTATCATGAAACCTATTTCAACCGTCCATGGAAGATGCATGCTGGTGACTTCTCCAATGATGATATTTCTCAATTATCTATCCTTCCCCAGCCTTCAAGATGAGGATTGATAAATCACTTTAATCCAGCTGCTCTGCTCGGGCTTTCTTCAATATTTCTGACACCCGCACATGATTCGAGAAACCCAGCTCCGGGATGATATGTTGCTACGGTTTGACACTGATACCGTTTCATCCTCAAAACAACAAAGTCATCTTTCTCATTATCCCTCACTACAAAGATCGAATCCACACTGTTTCAACGGTACAATCTTTGCTTCATTTTAATCGGATGTCGGTTCAACTATTCTGCTTCGCTGAGTAAAGAGATTTGATTCATTGCACCACGTAGCCCATTAGATCCCCAATATTAGGTTCAGATACCCTGAGAAACACAATGACAGAATGCCTTCTCTATGTTACCTCGAGGGGCCCCCGAAATCGTGAGCATGAACAATCCCATTACGTATAGACAATCGATATTTGGATCGATACAAAATAAACAAACCAAAGAAGTGTGATTCAAGACTAAAGTTCAGTAGACTCTGATAAATTTATGCAGGAAAGATAAATTCTAACAACAAAGTAAATTCAATGGAAGCTGGGTTTCTAAATTACTTTTATTACACTAACAGAGTTCTCGATCAAGAACTATCAAACTGAATCGGAAGTTCGACTCCAAAATTTGTTTGACTTCAACCTAACTGTGCAAGACTTGAAGAAAACATCATTCTGCATTCACGCTTCAACAACTAACATCCGCATCCGTAAATTCAAATGCAATAACAATTCATCTAATCTAATCTAAAATAACTCCAAGAAATAAAGAAAAAAGAAACAGAAAATTAAAATACACGAGCCTTCTGCTACCCAGACTTCTTCGAGTCAGCGAAGAGTCAGCTTTCCTTCAAGAGTACCGCGCATTTATAGGGTTTGGAAGGGCCCTAACTTCGATGCACCTATTTGCGGGATTTCAAAATAACCGCCCATTCGTTACGCTCATGTCGCTGACCCATTTCAGGTGTCGCGACCTTGACTTGATGTCGCAACCTCTTTTTTCACGTCGCTGATTTCACTGCTCGCTTTTGCGAGCGTTTTGATGTCGCTGATTTCAATCATCATACGTCGCGATTTCACCTTTCTCGTGATTGCGGATCTCTTTTGAGGTCGCGACTTCAATCATACGTCGCGACTTCATTTTTCTGTTTGTCTATAGCAGAAGCTTTTATCTGGTCGCGACTTGCCTTTAACATCCCTTGAATATGATGTCACGACCGCTGAATGACGTCGCGACTTCCTTTCTTTGTAACTGATGTCGCGACCACCGAATGACGTCACGACTTCACCTTTCAGACGCGGAGCTCTTTTTATGTCGTGGAAGCTTTTCTTTTGGCTGCGGACTTGTCTTCGCGATCTTTTGCATATGATGTCGCGACAACTAATGATGTCGCGACCTTCACTTCTTGGTACCGAGCGTCGCGATCATCAAGGACGCCGCGACATCTTCGATTCGGGCATCGATGTCTCTATATGTTCCCAACCGGCCGCCACCCCATGTTCGCCAAAATCTTTCACGCGAACTTCATTCGGTCACGACCTCCATGTCTACATCGCTAAGCCTTCACCTCGGACCTCAAGTGTGCCGCGACTTCCGCGTCTCGCTTTCTTCATTCATTCTCGGGTCGCCCTGACGGGAGTTTCGCGTTAATTCGTGTTATTCTTCATTACTCGCGTATACGCGACATCAAGTCCTCTTTCAAATTAGGCGACTTCTTTTACTTCGGTTATTGTTCTTTGCGGTTTGTAGAGATTCTCGTCATGTAATTCATGGTGGTATCAATACGACATCATTTTATCTCTCTTTGGTGTCGCCATTATCGCAATGATGTTGCGACATGAACGTCTTCATTTGACTGCTTCTTTTAATCTTGACCAAGTCATTCTTTTGTCTCAACTTCCTTCTTCAGGTCACGACTTCGCTTGTTCACTCTTCAGTTTCTTCTTCAAGGCCAAATTTGTTGATGTCGTGACTTGAAATTGCCGGACCGCGCTTCCCGCCGCGACTTAAATTCCGCTTTTGATTTCAATTCTCGGCTGCGTGGCCGATTATGATTTTGGTTAAAATTCTGATTTTCTACCATATTTTCCGCAATTGGCAATTTGATTCACTATCGCTTCTCGTTGCATAATCTATCATTATTCTCATTATAAACTCGTAAAAATGATTTGCAAATCTAATGAGTTTCTTGAACCCATCAAATTCCCAAACTAAAATTTGCTTCATCTCAAAGAAAAGAAAGAATTGTTTGTCCTCAAACAAATAAGCTTAGAAAATTTTAAGGACATTTTTCTGATTCATTCCACAGTCTTTCTCATTCCACTCTTCTGATCTGGAATCAAGAGATATCACTATTATTTCAAATCTCAGTTTCGATGCAAGAACAAGGCATATGCATTTCTATTACAAAATTTCTTGATAAACTAATGTATTTAAACAGTTTATTTAACAAGTCTTGTTCTATGTGTGTGTGTGTAGGTCATCAATCCTTTTCATCTTCATGTTGAATTGCTAATCTTCTAGGAGTTTTCTTAGACTGTTTATCAAAGTCCCATATGCTTGTTTTTCATATTAATCTCCACTAATGTAGGTAAATTCAACCTTCAAAATCAATGAGGTCTTTCAGGCTTGTAATGTTGGGCTTAGGTAATTGGGTAGATAATGGAGAAATTTAGGTTGTAAATTACCCAGTTTCCATCTTGTCTCTACATTGTTGCCTCCAACTTTCTTCCTTTTTCTTCTTTGTTCTTTCTGATCTCCTCCTGGGGCCTTAGCTCGATTCCTCTTTTGAATCCTTTTTATGGAATTTCAACTCATATGTACTTGATTCAGCAGATTCTTTTGTTTTAATCCCTTTGCTTTTATTTCTAAGATTCGGGAATAGTGCAAATGTTTTGTCTTCTTAGGCTTTCTATTACTCTTAGAGAACTTTGGGCTAGCAACTCTCATACCAGTTGGCATTAGGGTGCTATGTGTTAAAACACCCTACGAGCTTAATTGTTCAAGGGAAATAAGCCACAAGACAAAACTTATTCCTTATTTCACTAGCTTCTGCTTCTTTACTTCTTCAACCCCTTCTTGTCAAAATTTGGGAATATTATTCCCCCAAACTTGTTTCTTCCTTTATACTAAACTTCTCTAAACTAGAAACTGGATAATTTGGGTTCTTTACTGCAGGTTTATTGCAAGGAATTGAATTTGAGTTTTCAATTGTTGTATATTGAAGAAATAAGGCTTATTTGGCTCAAATTAGGAACTAGAGAATATGCTTAAGCATATTTTGAGGGTAGGCTTAAAAGTACCTGCCGCCAAGGATGGCCTCTATCATTTCTTGTTGGTTGTTTTCACCTCGAATTTCGTCTCAATCAATAATCGAACAAGTTCTAGGACTGTGGACTCTAAATCCTGAATTCCCTTAAGATGTCTACCCCCGCCAAAAGTTTCATAAGTTTTGTTGACCGATGTGTATTATTTCTTCAAGACTTGTACTTATTCATTGGTTCACTTACATTATTTTAACCAAGTATTTGCTCCATCAGCAATAACCAATTTTCCAATTTTTGCAACTAAACTAAATTTAAACAGAACAGTAAATACTCCTAATTCCAGTTTCTTTATTCATGCCCTGATTATGCAATTATTTATGTTCAAGTCAAACTACTTCAACTAGTTCAGATTATGATATTTAAGCATTTTCACTTTTGAACTAAATCCTAATTTTATTCTCCTAACAAGTCAAGCAACCAAAATAACAATATAACTAACTGCAATCAAGCAAACATTTCCTTTTTCACAAATTTTCTTGTTTTATTCATGATGTAATGCAACAGTTGAGAACAACAATAAGGAAGAGGGGAAAAGAAGGATAAATCAATGGGAAGGTCTATTTTTTTCTTTCGAGGGATTCAGCAAAAATGTCGGGAGGATCCAGATCAAGGGTAGCCAAATTAGATTGAATTTGGGGAATTTATTTCACTCTCTTCTTCTTCTTTGGCTATTCTCCCTTTTCGACTGCTTCCTTCAAGGATCAATTCATTTGTGAGATCTACCTTTTATTCGATCATCTTGTCTCGTGCCCGTGTCTACTGTATGCTCCATTTCAAATTTCATGACTTCTAAAAATTTGAAAGATCATATTGATCAAATCCAAATTTTCAGTTTGACCTTCTTCCGGCATCTTTGTCGCCAAGCCTTGACTGCTCTTCATCCTTCTCAAATCCTTGAACATTGACATGTATAGGAACTTGAATCCCTTGATCTGCTCCTTAGTCTCGGGCTTCTTTAATCAATCCCTTTCCATGTAGTTTTAAGAATAGGAGTCACGAATACATCGATTGTTATAGAATGATTTTACGGCTTAGCTTTAACTTCTTTAGTAGATCTTGATCCCTTCTCCATTTCCTTCTTAAATTTTTCTTCTTGTCGCCCAGATCTTTTTCATCCTGCTCCTCTTCTCGCTCATCTCTTCTCCCATTGTTGGATCTCTTCTTTTCATCTCAGCCTTCATATACTTCTTCTCTTCCGTCTCATCTCCTCTCTTCCCATTGTTGTTCCCTTCTCTTCAATTCTTTTTCATAAACTCTTCTCCTAACTTTTCAGAGTGTCTCCATTGCCTTCCTTCCACTTTCTTTGACGGAATCGAAAGCATTTCCATTATTTTATTCTCACTGCTCTCAGCTCTGTGCCCTCTCGAATCACTGTTCCTTAAAGGGGGAGAGCTGGCTAGTGGGGTCGAGAAATCTATTGTTTCTATCTTCTTATTCTCTCTATCGTCCTGAAACATAAAAGTATTCCTTCTTGATGCTTCTAGATTTTCTTCTTCTTCCTCACACCAAGAGTAGTCTTCTTCCGTATTGCATTTTCATTTTCATCCCTTGACTCTGCTTCTACTATGACCCCCTTTTTCTTTTGGATTCGCCCTTGCTTACTCCCTTGGCGTGGTGAGTGGTGAAGCCTTGGGACACTCTTCTTCTTCTTCCCAAGTTCCTCCACACCAAACTCCCCAATACATAACCTTGTGATGGTTGCTGTGAGTGGATCAAACCTCGCTTTATTACCTTCATGATACCTCATTATAGAATTTTCAATAACTGCCCAAGATCAATCTTGTGTATCCCTTCTCGCATGGTAGAGAAGGATTGCTTTTGCTCTCTTTACTCGTGCGATAAAGCCAGAGGACTGCATTGTGAGGCTAGGGAAGAAACCTCACACCTTTGCTTCTTCTCACAAATCTCCCCGTCGTGTGGTCTTTTTGGTTTTCTCCTTCCTTTCTTCCACGCCTCTTACTCATGTTAATTTTCTCGCAATCTTCTCACTAAGTAGGGTTGTTCATCGCCTTCTTGAATTTGATCCTCTTTTCGTCTTCCATTCCATACATCTCATTAATAGTCTTTTGCTTCCATAAGCAGCACCCAAACTCCTCGATAAACAGAGTTCTCCTTCCTTCCAACGATTGGAGTAAAATTTCTGGACGACCACGTATATCCGCATTTATGTTTCATGCACTCCTCCCCACCATCTCTCGCTCTATTAATTCTAATGTAGATGAGTCAACAAAACCTCTTCTCCTACAATCCCTTCCAAAGATATGTTTTCCAAACGGAGAAAGCTTCTTCTGAGACGAACTCGCTTCCTCCTCTTCTTCTTACGCTTTTCCCTTTCCTCCTCGTTGCTTTGTAACCGATTGAACTTCTCCGGTCGTTCGACCACCGTTTCTCTTGCGATTCCATGAACTTCCCTTCAAGTCCGTATACCTCCATGATTTCGCCTGTGTTTGGGATGAGGTTAGCTGTCTTGGCCATTAGAGAAATCGAAAGGTTTTTAGGAAGAGATTCGGATTTAGGGTTTGCAAGAATAGAGAACCAGAGAATATGCGAAGACGAAAGGTTGTATTTGCTTCAAGGAAGGAGATGATAGTGGAGGGAATTTCTCAACAGTTGCAATTCAATTATTATGTTAGGCTCTTTATTACTTCATTTATTTGTGTTTGTCAATGACTTTAATTTCAGTCACGATTGTAGGCCGGTCATTAAATTTGGTGGCACACAATTAAAAACCCGCCTACCAGAGAGGCTTCATGTTCTTTATGTCGAGACTTATTCTTGTTTGTCACGACATAAGTTAACTGTGGGAGGACAAGTTGTCATCAAGCTGCGACATCAGGTATTTGAGGACATAATTGAGTTGTCGCGACCCTCACCACTCTTTTGAGGAATGGTTCTTGTTGCGACCTCACCCTATGTCGCGACCGCCTCTTTCGCTCTTCGCATCGACTGCTACGACTCAACTTCGTCGCGACATAAAATCCGGGTCGCGACTTAAATCGCACATGCCCTAAATTTGATGATCAGACAGCTTTTCATTCCTTATTAATTTGCACACTCTTAGCATCCATTAATCATTCTCACACATCAATTCAAAAATGTATTCTATTCAATTTTCACAAAATTTATGTAGGGAGAAAAGTACTCCCCTTTTTCGAGCTGTTCTTTCCTGTGAAGGTCGAGTACTCGAGCTGTTCCTTCTCGCCAAGCCATTTGACTTCATCCGCATATTGCAAAGAATTCCAAAGTGATTAAATTCATCTAAGACTAACCTAGCAATTTCTAACAAATCATGACTAGAAATAAAAAAATTTCAAAAACGCGTAATAATATAAAAAAAAAGTTCAAAGTCTATTTAAAGAAACTAAAAATCCATACGGTCAGCCCCATGAGCGCCCATTTTGAGTCCTTAGTCGACTAGCCGTTTTGCTTTCATTTCACTCACCACCGAGTTCTTCCTTTTCTTTCCCCTCGCGAGATAGTGTTTCGGGCCTTTGCCCATTAACTTTGAATTCTTCCCCAAAGATCGCCCGAAAGTGTTAGTGCTCTAAAGAGGCATTTAACACTATTGTATATGATCCATCTGCATTTTGATTTCCAGCTTCCCGAAATAATCTTAACTGAGTTGGGTAAACAAAGAAGACCTCGACTCTACTCAACTCTTTCCTCGTAACTTTCGATCATTTAGCCTTTGTCTTCATCTCTTGTATATTCTAGCATTGTCATAGGCTTCGCTTTCGCCTTCCACTCATTCACAACTGAGAAGTCTCTCTTCCTTGCAATTTGAAATCGGGGTTCACCGCTTGATGGCCCACATGGCTTTCAGATTCCGCTTCAAGAGGGAGATGACATGGTTTTCCAAAGACAAGTCTGTATGGGGACATTCCAATGGGAGTTTTAAATGCAATCCTATATGCCCATAATGCATCATCAAGCTTCAAAGACCAATCTTTCCTACTAGAACTCACAGTCTTTTCCAGAATTTTCTTTATTTCTCTGTTGGTTCTCGCCGTCTATTTGTTCGAGGATGATAAGCCAAGCCTATAATGCGTTCGGGAGCACGTATCAGCCATGAGCTCACAAACACCTTATTTTCAAAATGGCTTCTCCATCACTTCACTATAATTTCGTGTCCTAAATCGCTAAGAATATTTCTTTCAGAAACCCCACAACCTGTATTGGCATCATTCTTAGGACAAGCCATCGCTTCTAACCATTTTGATACATAACTACGCCTAGAGTATGTATATATTTCAAATGAAAAGGAAAAGGCCCCATAAAATCCATTCCCTATACATCAAACAATCGCACCACTGTGATACCTCAGGCACCCCATGCTTTTTTGGTCAAGAGCTTCCCATTCTTGCATCGATCAATAACTTTACCCATTCAAAAAGTCCTTAAAAATTGTAGGCCAAGAAACCCGACGGAGAATTTGTGGGCTGTTTTATCTCTCGTAAAGTGTCCTCCTATAAGGTGATGGCGACATTCTTGTAAAATTCGCTTGCTCACTTTCCGTACACATCTCCTTATAATCGATCGCCTTCTTTTAAACAAATATGGATCATCCTGCATTTAGTGCAATTCGCCGCCCTAACTTTTTTTTCTCACGGTAGTCGAATTATGGTGGCATAATTTTACAAGCTAAGAAATCTACAATATCGCGATACTGCAGGATTTGAGTGACAATTAAATAATCAAGCCATCTCGAAAATTTTCGCTTATTTCTCTTCCCTTTTCAGATAAAGGTTCTCTACTTCGACAAGTGATCCGCTACTTCACATTGTCACCGCCCTTCTTGTCTTTAATTTCTAAATCAAATTCAGAACAACAATACCCACCATCAATTCGCTTTGCTTCCTTCTTGCCACAAATATTTAATTGCCGATGATCTGTGTATAACAACATGGGACCCTGAAATATATGGCCTGAATTTTTCACATGTAAACACTATTACAAAGATCTCCTTTTCAAAGAGAGTAGAGTAATTTTCTTGTGCTTCATTAAAGGTTTTGTTAGCATAAGAGATGGCCTTGAACACTTTTTCATTTTTCTCTGTCCCAATACAGCCTCCTATTGCAAAATCACTGCACTGCCACATGATCTCAAATTGTCTAACTGGTTTTGCCATGATGGGAGCTTCCACTAGTCTGGATTTGATTTTCAAATGCTTTCGGCAGGATTCATCAAATAAAACTTACTATCTTTCTCCAAAGAATCTCGCATAGGCGGTTCATCAATTTTGAGAAATCTCGATAAATCTTCTATAAAATCCAGCATGTCCTGTTAAACTTCGATTCCCTCGATCGTGAAGGGTAGCATTAGGTCTCTATAATTGAAACCTTTGCTTGGTCTACTTCAAGCCCCGTCAAGTAAAACCATGTGCCCCAAGACAATCCTCAGAACTATAAAATGGCATTTTTCCCAATTCAAAGCTAGATTTTTGTCTTTGCACCTTTGAAGTACTATCCCCAGGTTATGCAGGCATTGTTCAAAACTGGATCCATACACTGTAAAGTCATCCATGAAAATCTCCATAACTTCTTCTGCTAGATCAGAAAATATAGACATCATGCATCTTTGGAAGGTACCAGGAGCATTACACAGTCCAAATGGCATTCTTCTAAAAGCAAAAGTACCAAATGGGCATGTAAAAGTGGTTTTCTCCTGATCTTCAGGTAATAGCTATTTGGTTATATCCAGTACCCATCAAGAAAACAAAAAATGAGGTGTCTTGCCAACCATCCAGCATTTGATCGATGAAAGGCAGGGGAAAATGTGATCCTTTCTCGGCTGCATTCAAGCTTCTATAGTCGATACAAACCTCCCATCCCGTCAGCCTCTTGTAGGAATAAGTTCATTCTTTTCATTTCGACATGAATCCACCTTTCTCGGGAACCATGTACTGGGTTTACCCAAGAACCTGTCTGGCAGTATATATGAAACCTGCATTTAAACCATTTCAGAACTTCTTTTCTGACAACTTCTTTCATGACTGGGTTCAGCCTCCTTTGATGCTCAACAGAAGTTTTTGCATTATCTTCCAGCAATATTTTATGCATACAAATAGAGGGACTGATACCCTTCAGATCTTCAATTGACCAAGCAATCGCTTCCTTGTATTTTCTCAAAATTACCAAGAATCCTCTCGTTTCACTTTCAATAATGCAAAATTTGATATGATAACTGGTTTTTTCTTTTCTGGCTCTAAAAACTCATATTTCAAATGACTGGGCAACTCTTCAATGTTAACCCTTCTGCACTAGTTTCCTGCCTATGAGTTTTCCGTGTCCGTCGCTTCACTTCATCTTGACTGCCATTTATACTGAGATCGTTTCATTATTAAACAAATTAAGGCAGAACTTTACAATCAAAGCTCTCAAGGTAATCGAAATTCATCTCAATTTCATTGATAGAGTTTGGAATGTGATACAATCAGAATTAATTTCATCATTGAGAAAGCTATTGCTTCTTACACCATAACCTGCCTTCTCACATTAGGATGTTCCAAACTCCTATTAATATTAAAATGCACTGATTCATTCCCAACTTTGAGTGTCAGTTCACCTTTCTGTACATCAATCAAGGCAGCTCCTGTTGCTAAGAAAGGTCTTCCCAGCAACAGAGGAACTTGAGGATCTTCCTCCATCTGCATGATACCAGTCCATCGGGAAAATGAATTTCCCAACCTTGACGAGTACATCTTCCAGAATGCCCTCTAGTTGTGCCATTGATCTATCAGCCATCTGTAAAGTAATTGCTGTTGGGGTTAGTTCCCCCAAACTAAGTCTCTGCACAACTGATAGAGGCATCAAATTTATACTTGCTCCAGAGTCACATAAAGCTTTCTTGAACTCACATTTCCCTATAGAACAGGGAATAGTGAAACTGCCAGGGTCTTTCATCTACAGAGTCACGATAATGGCAATCGCATGAAGCAAAGTCAAGTTAACTATACCCTCCTCAGCTATCTTTCTTTCTTGCTCAGCACCTCCTTCAGAAATTTTGCATAAAGAGGCATTTGACTGATCACCTCTGCAAATGGGATATTTATTTCTATTTTCTTGAAAATATCCAAGAATTTAGAAAACTGTTCTTCTCGACTTCAAGTCTCTGAATGGCACCTGTAGGGAGCATAAGCTGGTACTCCTTCTTCCTTTTTATGGTCTTTCCTTCCTGTCATCTTTTCAATCAGGCTGTTCTTCCTTCTCTTTTCAGCCCTCTTCCTTTCTCTCCTCGCCCGCCCCTCTCTTTCTTTCTATCCGTCTTTCCGCTATGCTACTCAAATCCTTCCCACTTCTCAATCGAATTAAGCATGCGCCTTTGTGGTTCTTCTCCGGGTGTCACCCTGGGAATGTTCCTTGTTCTGATTTGGCATATTCAGGCCAATTGCCTTACTTGTGTCTCGATTCTTCTGAAGCACTACCTCTTCAAACATCCGTATCGACTTGAAAGTTTCCAAGCCGTATAGCTCTCTGCTCATAATCAGTAATATCCTCTTGTTATCCCCAGAACCGCAAGATTCGATCCTCAAATGGTTGGGTTCTCCTCTGACCCTGGTATTCATTTCTGCCCTCACCTCCTTGTTGTTGTTGTTGGAACCTTGGTGGCTGCTGATATCCTTGTTGAGGATGCCCCTCGGGGGCTAGCGAATGCCCCTCCACCATATGAGAAATTCTCACGGTTCCACAAAGGCCGGATCATATGGGACAAGGTGTTAGATTTGGCCTAAATGATAACTTTGCTCGTTCACGTACTTAACTCCTCAAGACTATAAGAATCTTCTTCTCGTTACCTCACGCACTCTTCCTCATCAATTTTCTTCTATCGCTTCCTATTTCATGAGCAAAGGTGCACTCTTTGTTCATTCATCCTATGATTATAGCATCCAATCCCTACCACATTGTCATCTTGCCTGTACTCTATGACCCTTTCCTCCTCGCTACTACCTCTGAAAACTCGCGATGAAGCTTCATTGCATTTGCTGTGTCCTCTATCGTGATTCTTGCCTCTTCAAAGACTTTTTCGCTGAATGCTCCACAAATATGAAGCATCGAGCACACCCTTTGGATGTATCATTTAGAGCTTGATACACTAGTATCCATCCGGGTCTTCAAGTCTATTCCATGCATTGGGCACCTCTTAAGCAATCTTTTTGAATCTTTCCCAAGTTTAATACGCTCATCTCCTTGTTGGAATACAATTATCTCTCTCGTCTCTCCGGGCTGAGATGGGGAAAGAATCGGCCTAAGTAAGCTCTACCAACTCTTCCCAAGTATCAGATCCATATGGTAAATGATTCATACCATGTGGGTCGCTTATGTCTCCCAAAGAAAATGGGAAGAGATGTAGTTTTATCACCTCCGTCTCACACCGCTCGCCTTCACTCGTATTAGCCATCCCGAGAAATCTTCCCTGTGTGCTCATTTGGCTGTGGATGATCTAAGAAACTGATGTTGCTAAACCATTATAATTAAAGCTGGCTTTAATTCAAAATTGTTTGCATCCACTGTGAGGTCAGTTCGATTGCGTAATACTTTCTTGAATATTAGGGCCTCTGAGAATCCACAGTCAGAATGGGGTCTTCCGTCGCCGTCCTCCGTTCCTCTGTCAGTCATGTATCTCTTCCGCTATAAAGGCTAAGTCAGCTCTTTGTCTTTTCTCTCTTAAGCTCCCTTCGATGCCTCTCTAATTTCTTAGTGTCTCGCTGAATCGTGTCGATCCTGCTTCTATACATTAAAGGTTTTCTCCCAAATAAAGGCATACTCATATTAATAGGATTAGTCAAACATAACAAATATTTTCAACATGGCTTGTTAAAAATTAGTGACTAATGTAGTCACTGATTGAAAAGCTATTTTTGTTCTTTTTTTTAAATGTCCAAATTAGTATTTCCTTATTTCGTCAAAATATTGATCTAATTAATTCTTTCGATCCCCGACAACGGCGCCAAAAACTGTTTGACAATCTAATTCTCCCACTATGTAAGTGTGATTGATGGATCAAAACATCAACACAAATTTATAACGTTATTACCCAAGGATTATTATCTAATCCCCAGCAATAATGCCATGAAACTTGTTTGTTATATTTCTTTGCAATTATACTGATTAAAAATGGTTTCCTTAAGAGTGGCTGAATTTCTTTCTGGTTTTGATCCATGATTCTGCAAGTGGACAGGTCAATGGAAGTAAATAAAGTGGATCTATCCGGCATCGATCCTACGTGAGATCTCAAGCACTCGAATCAACTACTCCCGACTACTCAAAGATCTATACTATTTGAACTATGATAGGCAATTGATAAATTCCTATGCAACCTTAAAATAATAAAAGAATGAAAATATGTAAACTAAGAACAAAATGAACTAATGTTTAAACTAAAAATAAAAATTAAATAAAATAGACTGTCACTAGCTTTTAAAGGGATGCATTGAAAATACAAATTTATTGTGAAACATCAATTCCCCGCAGAGCAACTCAGAATTTTGCTTATGAACTCAGATTAATCAGTCTACAAGATGGTAATGCCATGTGGATTTCTCCTTAATGACACATTTCATCATCTAATCTTCCCCTGCTTCTTTCAAATGAGGATTAGATAACCACTTTTTAACTGAAGTTGCCTTGTTCCCGGTATTTTTCTTTTTCAATACCATACCTGCACATGGACTATAAACCCAGTCTTGCAAGACATGTGCTAAGTAATGGGTTTACACTATAATCGGTTTCTCATCCCCAAAATCGGGAACGCTTCATTCTTTCCTCGATTAGATCCTTGCTAACACGGATTGAACTTACTGCTCGAATCGAGGCGAACTCTCGCTTCATTTTTAATTGATAAGTCATTCAACTCATTCTCGGTTTCATGAGAAGAGATTTATCTCCATTATAACTACACGAGCCCATTAGATCCCTAATATTAGGTTCGTGACACCCTCAGAAATCATTCAACACTCTCGGGGAATGGCTCTCCGTGGCCACCTGCAGGGCCCCCGAAATCGCAGGCATGAAACAATCCCATTACAGTATAGGACACCGATATTTGGATCTACACAAAAATAAACAAACTAATAAGGTATCTGCACTCAAGTTCAGAGATTCCACAAAACTTATGCAGAAAGATAAATTTAAACAACATAGTAAATTCAACTAGTTAGGTTTCTAAATTACTTTTATTACACTACGGTAGCTCCTCGGATCAGGAAGAACTACCAGAACTAAACTCGGAAGTTCTCTAATTCCAAAATTTGTTTGGACTTTCCAAACAAAAACCAAGTATGTAATTTAAAGAAAATATCATTCTCGCATTCAGCTTCAACTTCAACAACTAACATCCGTAGATCCAAATTCAAATGCAATAACAATCTACCTAATCTAATCTAAAAATAACAAAGAAAATAAAGAAAAAGAAATGTAAAATTAAATACACGTAGCCTTCTGGCCACTCCAGACTTCTCTTTCTGAGCCGCCAAGAGCTACTTTCCTTCAATAGTAGCTGCGTATTTATAGGGTTTGGAAGTTGGGCCCTAACTTCGATGCACCTATTTATGGATTTCAAAATAACTGGCCCATTTGTTTGTTCATGTCGCGACTCCATTTGTGTGTCGCTAATTCGACTTCGATGTCGCAACCTCTTTTCACGCCGCGATTTCACCGCTCGCTTATGAGCTGTTTTACTGCCGCGACTTCAATCATACATCGCGACTTCACCTTTCCGGCATTGTGGACCTTTGAGGTCGCGAATTTCAATCATACGTCACGGATTTCGCTTTTTCTCGCTCGGCCTATAACGCGTAAGCATCTGGTCGCGACTCGCCTCTTTAACATCCTCGATATGATGTCGCTAATCGAATGACTTCCTTTCTTCAGAACTCATGTCGCTAATTAATCGAATGACGCCGACTTCACCTTCTATATTGTGAGCTCATGTCGTGGAAGCTTTTTCTTTGTCATGACTTGTCTTCAGCATCTTTGATATGATGTTCACGATAAATAAATGATGTGTCGCGACCTCCATTCTCAGAATGATGTCGCGATCACCTAAGGACGCCGCGACATCTTCTCGATCTCGTTGTCGATGCCTCTATATGTTCTAACCGGGTCGCGACTCTATGTTCACTTCCCTTTGAAAACTTTGTCACAACTTCTATTCAAAGGTCAATGCACTCCATGTCTACCAAGTAATTCTCTTCAATTATGTCACGACCTCAAAGTGGTGTCACGACATCATGTCTGCATCTTCATTCATTCCCGGGTCGCCCGATTTGGAGTTTCGCTATGTACCTTGGTGCTATTCTTCGTCATCATTAAGGTCAATTTACATCAAGTCCTCTCTTTCAAATTAGTTGCGACTTCTTTTACTTTCGAAGGATGTTCTTGTGGTTTTGTAGACAGCTCCTTGTCGCGACCTCATGGTGGTATCACGACATCATTTATCTCTCTTTTAGTGTCGCGACATGAACGTCTTCATTTGACTGCTTCTTTTAATCTTGACCAAGTCATTCTTTTGTCTCAACTTCCTTCTTCAGGTCACGACTTCGCGTGTTCACTCTTCAGCTTTTAAGGCCAAATTTTTGATGTCGGATTCTGAAATTGCCGGAACCGCGCTTCCCGTCACATTTAACCCGGGCTTGATTTCAATTTCACAGCAGTTGATTTTTAAGGATTTTTTGTATAAAATCTATTCTTCGCTATATTTTCCCGCAAATTGGAATTCGATTCAATTATCGCTTCGCGCACAATTCATCATTATTCTCATTATAAACTTAGAAAAATGGATTAAAAATCTAATGAGTTTTTGAACTCATCAGTGTTACACCACCCTTTGACTTGAAAAAGGTAATTGCAATCTCATTTTAAACTTCAGTTTTCAATTGAGAAAAAGGAATGTTTTCAACCTCTATTATAAACAAATCATTAATACCGCATGCAAAACGCTTCTAGTCAATAGACTTGTTTCAGTGAGTGTGTGTAGGCCTTTTCTTTTCATCTTTTGTTGAATTAGTTAATCTTCTAGGGATCTCCTTAGAATACTAGTCAAAGTCCCATGTTTGTTTTTCATATTGACTTCACTACTGAAAATTCAACCTTCAAGATCAAAGAGGTCTTTTAGGCTTGTAATGTTAGGTTTTGGTAATTGGGTAGATGATTGGAAAATTTTAGGCTACAAATTACTCAGATTCTATTTTTTTTCTTTTTGTATAATGGCCTTAATCTTTCATCATTTTCTTTCCTCGTAATGTAAACTCCCCCACCTTCAACTTATCAGCTCAATTCCTTTTTACTAGAACTCTTTTCATTTCTCCTTATTTTCAAGGAATCGAATAAAGGCAATGTTTTATCTTCTAGCTTTCATCGCCTTAGAGAACTTTGGGTTAGTAACTCCTATACTAGTTGGCATTAGGGTACTAGGTGTTGAAACACCCTCTCACCAATTGTTCAAGAGAGATAGGCCACAAGACAAAACTTCTTCCTTGAACTTTTTCCTTTGTCTCTAGTTCTTCAATTCTATTTCTTCATCCATCCTTGTAACCCAAAAAAGAAATATATTCTCAACTTGTTTCTTTCGCATTAAACATCCTTATTCGAAACCGAGTAATTTGGGGTTCTTTGTCATAGGATTATTATAAGGGAGTGGGATTTTAGGTTTCTAATCGCCTTTACGGAAGAAATTAGGTACTTTGGCTTCTAAAGGTGGAACTAGAGTGTATGCTTTCTGCATATAATGAGGGTAGGTTGTGTGCTAGTTCAAACTTGAAAGATGGTTTCTATCACTTCTAGTTAGTTGTTTTTACCTAGGATTTCGCCTTGACCAATCTAACAAGTTCTGTGGATTTTGTACCCTTGCTCAGGAATCACCCCAAAAAGGATGTTCCTAATCCCTCTCAAAGTTTTAAGAATTTTCGGTTCCATAGTATTGTTTTTTCAAGATTACGACTCACTGCCTATGTCACACTTTCAATCATCTTATTTGTTCTTTCAATTGTGTACCTTTTCCAAATTCTGCAATTTAAACCTGATTCAAACTAAAACTACAATCTTCTTATTTCAATTCACTAGTTCCTGCTCTTGTTTTTCTTACAATGTTGTTCTGGATTTTTACAGTGGTCATTGTGTCATTGTACAAATAAAGCTTGAATACATAGATCGTTTCTTGCAAACAAACAATTAATGACACGAACAACACAATTCATTAATTCAAAAGAACACATCACAAAGAATTTTTCAATGAACTTCTCTGAATTTATATTCATTATGATGAAGAAATACAATTAGTACTGAATCAGAACCAAAGAGAAAAATTTCTATTCCTTGATCTAACACCCCATGTCTTATCTAAAGGCTGTAGCTCTTGCTTTATTAGTTCCCCTGATCATGGATGTGCGCAGGAAAAAAAAAAGATTGAAGCAGGGTCAGAGCAAGACCTCTCACAGTGATTAATGTAGTGTCCAACCCACTAAGGTGGGCCTATCTCTACCTCTTTCACCTGCCTGGGATGATGGGAGTCTCAAGCTAACCTCTTCTTCTAATTCCCTTCCCATCATCAATCCTTTTCAATGATAGATGATCATTTGGAATCATGACTGAATTTGTTGTTTTCACTCCATTCACTCCATATGCTCAGATTTGCACCTTTGGAACTCATCTTTTCCTCATCCTCCTTTTTTCATTTCATTGTTTCTATTCTCTCTATGCTCTCCCCATCCTTTTATGCTGATTCTCATTGGTTCTCAAGGGAATGAAGAAGCATTAAATCTTCTTAATATTCCCACAAAAATTCAAGTAAAATTGTCGATCAAAGCGCTCTAGGCTAATAATAGGAGATTGAGAAATGAGTGTCCTTAGGAAGTTTGAACGTTTTCCTAAAGAGGCATTGAATAGATTTGAATTCCATTTCAAAAATACACGACCTCAACTGGTTCCTCCATTTCCAGCTGGGTTTCTAGTTCTGCATTCATAACAGTCTTGGTCGGAGGTTCCAAGCGAACCTCCTCTACTCCTTGGTGATGTTCACTCATGAGTTCATCAATTATTCGCGAGGTCCCAACAAGGATTTGCCATTCCGCTACGGGTGAGAATTAGGAATCGCCTCGTCTGTGGTTTCGTAGTCAAGAGAGAAAAGAAAGTGGAACGCTATGAATATGCATTGATTGGAGTTTTGGAAGAAATCAGTTATCTGGGCCAGCTTTATGACAAATGGGCTCAAGGTCATCATTGTCTTAATGGATGTCACAACCTAATACCTACGCTACAACATTAATTTCTAACACTTAATTTCCCACTAAAGTCAGGACGCCAATTGTAAGGTTCAAACCTCAATTTATCAGAGATTGCATACCCCGATCAGGCCCTACCTAAGTTTTTGTTGTGACTTGAAATGTGGTCTCGACTAACGAATTGGTGTTGCGACCTAAAAGCATGAGTTGCAACACTAATTTCAAACAACAATTGTTGCGAATCCAAAAGTGGTCGTGACCTCTAAAGTATGTCGCGACATGAGAAATTTTCTGGTCTTCAAGATTAGTTCAAATTCATAAAAGACTGAGGAGCTTAAAGCCTTTTTTACCACTGCACCAATAGTGAGAGCCCCCAACTGGCAGTTACCCTTCGAGGTGATGTGCGATGCAAGCGATCTAGCCATTGGAGCAGTTCTTGGACAAAGGGAAGAAGGAAAGCCTTATGTGGTCTATTATGGAAGAAAGACACTGAATAAGGCACAGAGGAATTACATAACCACATAAATGGAGCTGCTGGCAGTGGTCTATGCCTTAGACAAATTTCGAGCTTATTTGGTTGGGTCGGACATAATAAATTTCACGGATCATTCAGCCTTGAAATACCTACTCACCAAAAAAAATGCTAAGGCTAGGCTTATTAGATGGATCCTCCTACTGCAAGAGTTTAACTTGCAAATCAGGGACAAAAAGGGTGTGGAAAATGTTGTTGTCGATCACCTATCGAGATTAACAATCACACACAACCCTCCAATCAATGATGAGTCCCGAGGAGTCACAAGCCCCGGTTACACAAGGCACCCCCGCATGCCCACATTACAAATTACTTGGCTACAGGGGAGCTACCAGCAGATTGGAAAGCACAAGACAGGAAATTATTCTTTGCAAAAATTCACTCCTATTATTGGGAAGAACCCTTCTTGTACAAATACTGTGCTGATTAGATAATCAGGAGGTGTGTGCCTGAAGCAGAGCAATAGGGAATAATCAGCCACTGCCATGAGAATGCATGTGGAGGCCATTTTGCTTCCCAGAAAACTGCCAAGAAGGTGCTGCAGTCTGGATTCCACTAGCCCTCTCTTTTCAAGGATGTCCATACCATGTGTAGGGAATGCGACAAATACCAAGGTTGGGGAAGATTTCTCGCCGTCACATGATGCCTTTAAACCTGATTTTGGTAGTTGATCTTTTCGACGTATGGGGGATCGATTTCATAGGACCATCCTCCCTTGGATACCTCTACATTTTGGTGGGAGTTAACTATGTGTCCAAGTGGGTTGAAGCAGTTTCTTGCAGGGCAGCAGACCACAGGGTGGTACTGAAATTCTTGAAGGAGAATATATTCTCCATATTTGGGGTCCCTAAAGCCATAATTAGTGATGGAGGTTCGCATTTCTGCAACAAACCTTTTGAGAGCCTCCTCACTAAGTATGGTGTCAAGCATAAAGTAGCCACCCCATACCACCCACTGGGTTGATCTGTGCCGAGCTACCCAACGAGAGATCAAGACAATATTGATGAAAGTGGTGAACTCTAACCAAAAGGATTGGTCTCTCAAGTCGCTGACTCCTTGTGGGCGTAATGTTCCTACAAGACCACATTCTGCATGTCTCCTTATCGCCTGGGCTTATGGCAAAGCATGTCACCCGCCCGTGGAGATTGAGTATATGCATGTGCTGCATTGAAGAAATTGAACCCGATATGGGACGTGTGCAGCTGGTCTCGATGCTCCTTGATATGCTGAACGTGAGCTAGAAGAACTGAGGAATGATGTCTACTTCCAACTCAAAATTGCAGTATGATAAGTCAAGAGGTGGCATGATCAACTTAATAGCTCGCAAACATTTCAAACAAGGAGAACAAGTGTCGCTTCACGACCCAAGCTCCACCTCTTTCCGGGCAAGCTTAAATCAAGATGGACTAGCCCATTCACCATCCAGGAGGTCTATCCCAATGGATCAGTGGACCTGTTCAATCCCAAAGACTACAGAGTATTCAAGGTTAATGGGCAAAGACTGAAGCCATATGCAAAGGTAATACTTTTTAACCGGCAAAGGAGGAGATCCCCTCCGACCCTCCATGATCGCTAAAAACAAATTTTGACAGAAGTGGCTCATGGGTCTCAGAAGCCCCTAAAATTTTGTTGCTGAAATTTTTGTTTCTTTACTTTCAGTTCTTGCTTTTAGAGATTTTCTTGATTCCCTTGCTTTTTGCTCCTTTTTCTTTTGAAAATTTTTTCTCATTTACAAGTTTGTTTTCTCACAATTTCTAGTCTTCTGTTTTGCAGGTGTTGCAGTAGGTTGGGGTGTTATTTTCTGCCTAGAAAATTTCCAGGTTGCGAAAATTTGCAGGTCGCAATATTCATCTCCCTGCCCCTTTCATCTTCCGTTTGCTGCAAACCCTTCGTTTCCTGCTCCTGCCATTAATTTTCTACTATTTTTCAACTAAATGCATTTAATAGGCACCCTAAGTGCCATTAATTGGCCAAGACCTTCATTCGGGCCTCCCTTTATAAAACCCTCTTTTCTTTCTTTCCTGCTTCTAGTTCTCAACCCCTCTCCATTTCTTCCTCCTTCTCTAGCCCTAGCATGGTAAAGACCTCGTGAGGACGCGCTTCCTACTCCGGTGCGTTTGTTCCTCCTCCCTCTCGCTCAAGGTCTAACCCAAGCCTGCTCCTACCACCGCTCGCCTCCAATTGTCGGCTTCTCCCGCCACCGCCGCCCCTCCAACCACCGCCCTCCCACCACCGCCGTGCCTCCAGCTCCGCCACCCCTACTCCACCTCAGTAGTGCCGTCGCGGGCTCCTCCCCACCGCACCCTCGCCTCCCATCCCCGTCGAAGGCCGCAACCCCGCCCCAAGGAGATACACCACACTCGGGGTCGGGTCCCACTCCACCCCTCCGCACATCCTGGGGCCATCCGAAGGGCCCATGTCTAAGAGGGCCCGAGGTCTCCAACCTGTGTCTCAACAACCACGCACCCCATCGCACTCCCGCCTGAGCCCCCTCCTGCACCCGTCCCAACCTCCATTATCCGGCGGCCACTCTTCCACTACAACCCTATTCCAGGGAATGTTGATTGCAGCGAGAGGGACCTGCATGATGAGTTTTATTATGATCTTCCCCGTCCTTTCCACGTAATTGAGCCCGAGACTCGACGTTCTAGCAAGTGCGCAGGTATTCTGAGCCGCTCACGACACCCTCGTCTGCTTTTCTACCCGGGTGGTCATCGAAAGTTCTACCACACGATGACATCCAGGCGCGAGTCCAACCCGACTGCTCTTCATTTCTCCATCGACAAATGGGCCAGTGGATACTGTGGCCTCGACATCACCGCTATTTCCTCCAATTCGTCTAAGTGGTCCTCGCTAACTCGCCCCTATAAAGCAAGAGCCTGCATCTCTCGCTTGGGAGATGGTATGTCTTCTTTCCGGACACTACTACCAAGACGATATGTTCGTGAGGCGCCTGTCACAGACAGCGCCTTATAGATCACATTCTACGGTCTAATATTTTCTTGCTCCAGCATATAGTTCAAAGGAGATGAGCCATCTTAAATGCCCTATATCGCATCCGGAGGGCTTCTGGTTCAGCCCAGCGAAGCTTATTATGACTTCCTTGTTCCATTTCAAGGACAAGGTCCATCGCAAGAGTCTACCTCGAGTTGAGTCCATGCCTCTCTTATTCCCAAGACTTCTATGCCAAGTGCTTGATTATATCTGGGCTCCCGATGAGCCCCGAATGGAGTCTCACGTGACCGTGAGGCCATCCTACCATCGACGCAAGGGCGCCTTATGCCCCGATCTTTCACCTTCCGCCTGTGGCCCAACCGAGGACCACCTCGCCGATATTCCCGCTAAGGATGCACTCCAACGGAGCATACTGAGGAGCCTCAAGCTCCAAAAGACCCTCACCCGACATCTCCCTTTCTACCCAAGATCGCCAAATTCTCCGTCGCTCTCTGCTTTTTCATTGCCCTCTCTGCATCGGACATTCGCGCTACAAGAGGGTCGAACTAAATCAACAAATTTATATACACCTGTCTTACTACCGCCGTAGTCAAGCTATCGCAGTGAGCAAGGGTCTAGTGGTCGAACACTCGTGGATGGGCTTTCATCCTAAAATGATTGCATAAGTGCAATGGCTGCAAGGCTTTCTATTTGGACTCTTGGATTTGCTTAAAAACAAAGGGAAGTAGGTTGAAAACTGAGAAATTGTAAAACCGAAATGAAGTGTGAAAAGTTAAATTGAAGATTTAGGTCACTAACTCGTAAGTTGGGTGGCAAACAAGTGTCCCTGTTTATCCGCTATGACATGCAACCTATAGTCCAAGGCATAACCCATCTATGTTTAAACTAGCAAACCTAACCCTAAAAACAACTCCTATTTGAGCTAACACAGTAACATGCAGCTTACGGCTCTTAATCGCTTGAAACCCTACATTCCAATATCATCTCGCAGGCTCAGAAGACCATCTAAAGAACCACGTTGCATCTAGCATTAAGTATGCACTGTGATCCCAAAGCATGGAGAGTATCGCCAAATCAATAACATTCAATGCTATTCAACCCTAATTTGAGAAGATAAAATCATAAACACAGTACCTATGGCTTTTAATACAAGAGGACAACATGCATATGCCCCACCACTCAAGCTTAGCTTCCTTCCTCTTCAAAGAAAGTGAGGCTTAGCCAAGCATCTCTTGAGTTGTCATCCTCAAGAGGTGTTTCGCGTACCTAAGAAAGTATAAAGAGGAGAGAGAAGAGAGAAAAGCAAAACCTAATTAAAAATACGAAATTTTATTTACAAAAATGAAAACTTACAAAATTTCTTCTCTCCCCAAATTATTGCTTCCCAAAATCCTCTATTGATTACAAAAAGAGAGGGGTTTATATAGGCCACCTCAATACATGAAAATTAAAAAAAAAAAAGCCTGCTAAATTTGGCTAAGTTAAAGGACAAGAGAGTAATACACCAAATTTGAGCCTACATTAACACAAAAACATGATGAGGCAAGCACTCGCAGACGAAGAATTTCGCTAGGTAGCTTAAATCACCACATATTAATAGGAAAATTTCGCTAAAGTTTCAAGTAATTTCGCTACATTTAAATTCTACTAGTTTAGCTTAAATTTATGTGAGTAAATCTAAAATTCATGAATTTTAGCTAAGAACAAAGGCTCAGCGAACCTGAAGTTGGCCTATTAAATTTGAGATTTCAAGAGAAATAGTGGAATTTTGCTAAGGTTACAATTTTCGGCATTCTAGCTTAAAATTTTCAACTCTCAGCGAAAATTCCGTGCTTTGTCGACCTCCACCGTATTTCATCCCGTCTTTCAACCCGTATCAATTTTTCTTCACTTTGCCTTCACTTTTCATCGATTCTAGCCGGGCTGATGGTCGATTAATTCTGAGTTCAAACTTCATGATTCATCATACATCCCGATATTGAACTCCGCTAAAGTGCGCAAAACCAGAAACAGCCAAAAATAACCTCTCTAAACATAAGTGATACTAAGAAGACTTGAACACTTCAATCGGGCATTAATGACATGATTAGCGTAAGAAGCACTCTGCAAAAACCTATCTACCATGGTTCAAAATTGTACTCGGGGCACCAATCGCACCGCCTTACAAACTATTTGCTACAACGAGCACTTCCGCACCACCTCCGCAACATATCACAATTTCCACCCGGGACTTTCTGACCATCATGGATGCAATCCGTGATCAGTTCTCCCCTACATTAGCATCATTCTCAAGGACGCCCATGCACTCCCTCACGAACAAAGTCGACTGACCGAGGCTACCATGGCTCAGACTCGGGGCCGCCATTCCGCACGTGAATCGCTTTCATCCTCATGCAGATCTCGTAGTCACTGGGTCTCCGCGATCTCCCCATATACCTACTCAGGTCAAGCCTAATTCCCACTCCAATCAGACCACGCTCTCCACCTCCACTTCAGACTCCCTTAATCGCCCTAGCAACAAGTAGTGACTTCCAACAATCTAATTAGCAAAGACCTTAGCCCGTCCAGCCGAGGACGCCTTCACCGGCTACTCGACCGAGGAGGTAGCACTCCTCCACTACTCTTCCAATCCACTCCCCTTATCAAGTACAATGGCATACTTTGGTCGGGGAGAGTTATGAAGGAAGTGATTTTTATACTTTAGATATCATTTTTTTTTTTACACTTTTTGAGTCTACTACATGTGTAAGCAAAAGCCCATTTTGTATGTGGCTTGCTTTTTGCTCCTTTTTGAGAAAGTTGTTTTTGTAAAAGCTGAAAATTTAGTGACACACACTGTTATACATATCAGATAGCTCAGTTTCTTAACTCATTTGCAACAATTTTTGCCACCATTTTTTTTTGTGGTTTTGTCTAGCCTGCAAGTTGAAAAATTGAAACACTGCATAATGTCATTGATACTAGATTAGTTCCATACGATTAAGTCATTGTCGCTTGAAGTCTCCCCGGTATTCAATCTTTCTTCCACTCCTTAGCTAGCCACACACCGTACCGCTTCTCGTAATAGCCTATGAAACTCGTATAACTCCCTTTATCGTGCAACCTACCCTAGTTTCATTGACCACCTATAAAAGGCTGTGATTCCCGTAAAAGAAGGCCAATGAAGTCTTCCAAAAGAAAAAGAAAAAGACAAAGAAAAAGAAAAAGAAAAAGAAAAAGGAAAAAGAAAAAGAGAAGAGAAAAGCTGTGACGCTTTACCTTGAAACTCGAGCACGATCCACGGGGTTTACGGTGAAAGTCTTTAAAGCCTGGTGCCCTAAACCTTAGTTGGTTGGGAGCCACCGACTTAGTGCTCGCTACATGGGTGGATGGGTGAGGTTTAGCGAGTCGTAGTTGTTGGAATTTCGACCATTCTGAGTCCCGGTGAAACCCGAGGAGCTAATGGCCTAAAGATTCTCATGACTCGATACCCTGCCTTGGTTGGTCAGAGTCATCGGTGGACCCCCATTACATGGACTTGGTGAGTTCGATTTCTCAAAGATTGCATACTACAATACAAAAAGAAATATGACAAAGAGGGAACTGCATTTATTTAGGTTGGTCAATGTGCTGGGATCAGCAAGAGCCGCCTGGGGGAGTAGTTTAGCGTGTTATCATGGAAAACTCGATCAAACACTTAGAGCTTCGTGGAAGCTCTGCCCATTCCCTCGGGATAGATACTTCAAACTTGGTCCTATATGGCATTTATTCTCCTAAGCTAGTTGTTAAAAGTGTGGTCCTCAATCATTCACACCGAGGGTAGGCATTACTCTTATCCATACACTTTTTTGAAAATACCATTCCTGCATGAGCATAGCCTCTGCCTACTCTTCCTTCTTGTTATTGCTAAGGGACTAGCAATGTGTCGATTTTCTGGGGGGAGGATAGTGCCAAATAGTGCCGTTTTTTAGCCCCGTCTATCACAGGCGTTTTGAGCACTCAGAGTACTAATCAACTTAAATAACCCAATTGATAAACTAAGGTCCCGCTTATTTACTAATCATATGTTGTGGATATTTTTGCAGCTTTGCAAGTCAATTACACCATTATCTAAAGTCAATTCAAATACGAAGAACCCGGGAGCCGAACTCAAGCTGCATGTACAAAGTGTATGCGCAATTGGAGCAAAATACGTAGGGAGAGTGAGTATCAGTGGTAGGATTTTGCGTTGTCAAAGAAATTTTCACAACTCCGCATAATTCTCAAGCAGTTGCCAAGTTTCGTAGCTTGGCCCTATTCATTGTGTTGACCACTCTTGACTCCGCTTTTGTTTTGCACCAAAATTGCCCCTCAATGTAATTTTTCGTTTCACATTTGCACTTCGTCTACGATATAAGCCTCAGTCAAGCACTATAAAATCAATCCATCAATCAATAAAATCGCGCCTCAAAGCTTCTCGCCTTCCCATCGCAGTGACTTTCTCTCCCTTACCAGATTTTCTCACCAGCCAAACACCCTTGAGGATGACAACTCATGGATGTTGGCTAAACCCTCTCATCCTTGAAGAGGATGGGCCACCGGGTGGAAGTTTTGAGGTAAAGTACTGGCCCTGTTGTTACCACAGTGCATTTATTATCATTTATGTTTCGCATTTCATGTTAGGTTTGAATCGGATGTACCCCCGAGTGGCCAAGATTTCATAAGATTTCAAGGCCCGCGATACTTATTGCTAGATCCATCGATGCTAACTTAGTTGCAATTTATTCGCTTCCCGTAGGTTGGGGATCCAAGGGCGCTTAACTACTTCGAAACATTAATGGTTAATAAAGCCTGTGATAATTGAGAAACTTTTAGGGTTTATTCTTATGGCTAAACATAGATCCCAAGCCTCCGAAATGACTATAGGTCATCCTCCCCAACGCGAAGAAAAGGACCCGAGGACATTATAGTTGCCTTAGAACCTTAAGCCCAGTGGCTTGAAACTTCAAGGATTTCTTTTACACTTTATTTCCCTACAATTACGGTTTTTCAAGTCATCAACCTCACTGTTTTTACAAGAAACCCCAAATCCAAAGTGGAAACACCATTTTCAATCAACTGTGACTTACTTCGCATGAAGAAAACCCATCCCGAGTCTCACCTCTATATCACTCATATCGCAAAGAGCTTTGCTACGGCAAGATAGGAACTTAAGATAAATTCTTGTTGATTCCTAAGACACCCATCGGTGGCACTAATCCGCTTTCTTCTCTCGCTCTAGGTTCCCGAAAAGAAAAGCTCCACTTTACTAAAATTGTGTACGCTTATTTATAACTTTTTAATTAATGACTTCCAAGGCTCCAGGGTGGATTTCAAAATCAATACATGCCAGCCACTGCTTTAGGTCACGACCTTAAAAGATTGTTGCAACGCAGTACCCGGGTCCGTTTGTGCAACTGTCGCGGATCAGCAAGAAACTAGTTATGAATCTTCTTTCATTTGTTCTCGCATTTGCCGAGTCATGACCGATGTTTTTCATGACTTGTTTTTTTCGCCGCAAGTCGATTTAGGGTCATGGCTACGAATTCTTCGCACGACTATGTTAGTTGTCGCTAGGGAGAATCTTCGTAGCTTAATTCTCATTTTCTTGTCTTGTGAATTGATGTCGCGACCTCAATTCAATGTCATGACCTTTTGCTGCGACGTCATCCACTGCCTCGAGCCTTCATGCCGTCGACTCCAAACCGTTAAAGTTGTTTTCGTTTTCATCGCGACGTGGGAATTTAGGTACTAATCAAGTATTTTCTTCGTCAATGCAATTCTTGTTGCTACCTCGTGCTATTGTCACGACAATCCTTCTTCCTATCCAGTTGCAACCTCATTTCTCGGTCTCAATAGTTCCCTTCAATCTTTCTATTTCTGGTCGCGACCGACCGCTCAGCTGTTTTCAGGGATATATGTCGACCTGATTTGATGTCGCGACCAATTCGTTGCCGCTATGCTGATCTTTGTTGCACCATGTTTTTTCTCGACCCTTTGATAAATTGTATGTCACGACTTCGCCCATGTCGCGACTGGGCCAGCTTGTTTTCTACCGCATTTATGTCGCACCGGCATACGTTAACATGACTTCATTTCGTTGTCACCACTCCGATTCTGGTCACAGCTCCCATTCTCGTGTTGCGACTTAAAATTGTTTGTCTTTTCATTGTCTTGTCGCGACTTAGGATTTAGGTTGTGGCCTAATCATTTCTTTCCTTGCTGAAATTTATGTTGCGAGCTTAAAAATATGTCGCGACTTCAATTCTGCCCCTCCTGTCGCAACCTCACTTCTTAGTCACAACATTTTTAACTGTATAGCTCATTCTTATTGTCGCGACATAAATTCCAGGTCGCGACCTTGATTGAAGTCTCCAACTTATATTTTGTCGTGAACTCGGAATTTCCTAGCGAGACATTGCAAGTTCATTCAAGATACTTTGGTCGTGGACTTCAAAACGGTGTGTCACGACATTATCTTCCTTGAAGTTTTTCCCCGCTTGCTCTCGCCAGTTCTCTTCGGCCAAGTAATGCTTTTTTGCCTGCCATCACTTCTAGTCATGAATCTTGAGTCTCTATCACACCGGGCCGTCTCTTGATCCTGTTCACTTCGATTTTGGCCGGAATTTTCACTTCGCTTAAATTTCTCGCAAAATATAAATTTCGTAAATAGCATATTTCGCATAAAAATAGGCAACAGCTTGTAAGAAAATCAGAAAATAGGACTAAAAATTCAATGAGCTTTAATTGATCACCCACAAATGCATATATTAATACCGACACTTCTGATTACATCACTCAAGTACTTGGAGGATAAAACCAAAGGTGTATGGGTTTATAAAACAAAAAGCTTTTATCGAAATAAATGATTTTATAAGGATCATCCAAAAGCTTTAGATTTGAAAAAGAAATGAAATGATTTTACAAATGATCATTGGATGTGATCCGGAAAATAAAGGTTTTTATCACGCATGGAGTTCTATCATGTGTGAGAGGAGTCGGTGAGGACCTGATACATGGGGCATGATGGGTCGCGTCTCATTCATGACATGTAGGATTCTATGCTAGGATTGCATGTCATAGGTTGGTGTGTGCTTGGTTGTTTAACCATTCATGTGCATTTAGGTGGGGAATAGCCCTTGTAGGACTTATCTCTTGCGGGCGAGTAGCTCCCATCAAAAAGTCTCAGGATTTGCACTAAGTCTGGGGACATGCATTGAGCGGACAATGCTCTTAGAGCTAAGATTATGAAGCGGACCCGGGTGGCGCGATTTGTATTTTGTACGCTATATTAGAACATGTTAGTTTAATATAATGTTTGTATTAAAGTGATATAATAACTCTTAGTGGCTTCGGTGATATAGATTGTATTTATATGGATAAATGGGCCTTACGTGGCCATTTTTACTCGTATGTGGACCCGGTGTGGTCGTTGTATAATATTGGAACAGATTGCAATGAAATTGCACTTGTTGTATTTTGGGTAGAGCTCCCCGTACAAAGGAGACTCTGCCTGATTTTCATTAAATTTTGGATCTTGGGAAGGGGACTCAGTAATGGAGTGGTGTCGGGTTGACATCACAAATTCTCACGCGGAGTTGACGGATTGTCAGCGGGCCCACTGAATTTTGGGGATGTCACAAAATATCGTTATATAGGCATTATATTGTTGATATATCGTAACTTTTATACGTGTCGATCGTCTGATATATAACATCGTGATCGATTGATTGAAAATGCGGAAAAATATAGAAATATAGGTGATATATCAATTGGGGGTGTCTCAGTGATGGAGCAAAGAAATAGGAAAATATGAAGAGACATGGGAGAGAGAAAATGAAAAGTCTTCCTTAATAATTAATATTATTAATTGTACATCTTCTTTAATAGTTACTATGCCTTCCTTATAGAAGACCATGAGGAGAGACATTGGAAGAGAGAAAATGAAGGGTCTTTTTTATTAATTAATATTATTGATTTTTAATAATTAATAGTTTGATTAAAAATATTTGGATTGTGCAAATCTTTATGCAAAAAAATTTTAAAATTTTTTCTTAAATGAAATCTTTTAAAACTATTTATAGTGATTTTAGAATATTCTAAAAATATAAAAAAATAGTCATAATATATTAACGTAAAATAAATTTAAAATAATTTTATATTCAAAATTTTATTCCTCAAACGTTTTAAAATCAATTTTTAAACAATTATTCTAAAAATATTAGTATGTTTAAAAAATTTAAACAATCATTTTAAAAATTAATTGATAACATTTTATCTTTCAATGTTTAAAAAAATATATATTTTATCTTTCAAAAAAAAATTTTATTTTTATTTTTAATATGTAATATTAAAAGCTTAAATTTTGAAATTAAAGTTTACTATTATGATTTCAAAATAATAGGTTTGAACTTGAAAATAACATTTTTGAGAGTTTTAACCCATTATTTTGTATATATGTCACAAAAATGAATTTTCATGTTTTTTCAAATCTAATTTTATATCATCATTTCCTATACTTTAAAATAATTTTGATATATAAATTGAATATGTTTAAATTTTGAATAATTTGTAAATATGGATATATCTATGATATATCTGTAAAATCTAAATACTGATATATTCGTTGAGGATTCCACTAGTTTCAAGCTCCAACCCGAGCATCTTCCTTTTTCAATTGGATTTTGGCTCCAATTGGAACTTCACAAATTCTTCAAGTTATGCACACTTGAAGCTTTCACTATTAAGCCTGATAGAGACTATTCTCTCTAGCTCACGAATTGAGCAAATGTACTCGAGCTAGGATGAAATCAGTGCACTCTAGAATATGCAAATGAAAGTGAATAAACAAAGAAATGAAATTGATAATTAAGTAGCAAGAAAAATGGCGGTTGAAAGAATAAATGCAACAAAGTCTCATAATATAAATGATCCTAACTAAGAATTTATGAGGTGAAATCTCGGGTAGCATTCGAGTATCAGCAGGTTGACAGTTCCATTAATAAACTAGTCATTGTGCATTGTGCACTATAGGTGACTGTTGAGATGACCGTTTACTCGACCAATTGACCAACCATTCGACAGTTTACCTTACCGGTTCATAAATATGAAAAACATACCTTTTTGGACCCATTGGATGACCTTGACAACTCAACCAGTTGCTTGTCAGAAAAAGACGTTTTGGGTTCATTTCAACTAATTTTTTATCCAAATTAGTTTCTAATTTTAAATAACTCTTTTAAGCGCGTTTTGTAAGCGAGAAAATTGATTTTTAGAAAATGGTAAAACAGTAATTTCGGTTGAAAATCCGGAAATTTCTTAGATCTCGGATGATGAAACGAACTTCACTGTTGGAATCGTCTCGCGAAATCTAGCTACCTCATCAAATTTCATCGGTCAGGAGACAATCGAATTTCACGTTTTTCGAAGCGCGAGAGTAACAAATAGCAACAGCGCGTGTTGGATGGCTCATATGAAGCCATGTGTCAAATGGTGAGATAAGTCGAAGCAAGGTATAAGTGGGACCCATGTGGGACATGTGCCACCACTTAAGAGGAAGGAAATCCAAATATGTGGATAAGTGGATAAGGTGTAATCCAAGAGAGTCAATGAGAAGGTGACACGTGGCAAGAGAGGACATCCCACTTGACTTGTTGGACTAAACAATCCGGTGGGGGAGAGGAAAATTGGAAAGAGAGAACGGGAAAAAGAGGGAGAAAAGAGAGATGAGAGAAGAGGAGAGAGAAACTTATCTTTCTCTCTAGTTTACCCAAAGATCCAACCGTCGGCATTTGTCGAAGCGAGAGACAAAGTTCGTCCTCGCGGCGAGTGCTTTGAATAGAGACAAAAATTGGGGAGATTGACAAGCTGAGAGGTAGGGATTTTCCTGCCGATTGTTATTTCGACTTAAAGTCATTTAATGGCTGCGGTTTTCATCGAGGCATTGGTGACTGTATTTCAGTCCCACAATTTTGGGATCGAAATTGAAATGTTAGGATTGAATTGGGTAGTCCATAACTATATAAAATGCATTTTTTGGGTTTTGGTGGCGAGTCACGGCGACACCTTTGGGTCGTGACCCGAGCCGGGAGGAAGGCGGGCCGTGCGTGGGCATGACACGTGGAGTCGCCTGCGCCTGGTCTTGTATCTTGCTCGACACGAGGTCGTGTGCTGCTTTCGTACACACGATCCGAGAGCCGGGGCGTGCGGGCGCGTTGGTATACGGAGTTTCGGTGCGGCGAGAGACAGTTTCTAGAAAAAATAAATAAATTTTTTTTTATGTGTTACGTGTTTTGAATGTTGAGGCCGGGAGATGCCTCATTGGATTGAGGTCCCAATTCAAGGATCTTTTGTGTGTTGATGGTGCTTTTCACCGTCTTTAGTTGGAGCCCTTTGAAGTAGATTGGGCGGTCTATTGGATCGAATCGTCGGGCAACCTGCAACTTGCACAAAAAAGGTGATCAAACGAGGGTGTGCCAGCCACCTCTCTGATGGCTAAGTTAGTTCCTTCCTTATGAAAAAGAATTCAACTGTTTTCTATGGCGTAATTGCTGCGTACCTTTTTGTGGTGGAATGGGTCGGTATTTATAAGGGGGAAATAGTGGTTACTTTCCTCATTGGATGGTGATACAGTATCTTTCTCATTGGGTGAGGTTTCTGCTCATATATGGGCGTTAAGGGATAATGAGTCATGATGTCATGCCGCGATCTTTCTTTCCTAATCCATGGGATGCGAATCATGGAGATTGGGCACTTTTCCTTTACATGGGTTTTTCGAGTTTTTATATCTCTTGATTTCCCGGGGTGATTTTAACTACGGGCCTTGGCTAGTGTTGTGGCATGGGTGAGGTCTCATTGTGGGCGGGCTTCTTTATTGGGGGTCCCAACTCCCTTTACTAGGAGTGGGGTTTAGGCCTCGCCCTGGGTTTCTTTCTGGGTATGTATATGTCGTTCTCTACCTCATTAGTAGCCCCCCAACTCTTGACTAAAGCAAGCTTAGGCAAGGGCCGAAGCGTTTCTTAGATCGGTTGCGCCTTCCACGTGGCTTGCAGGGGATGGTTTGATATGAGCTTTGTCGCCGTCAAACCTCTTGTGATAATGATGGCGCTCTTTCGATTTTCACACCTATTGCGTTGGCGCTCCTCGTACGCTAAAACATTCCTTGTATAGCACTTTTCCCACTTCTTCTACGGTTTTGGAAGTATTATCTTTGATGTTCAGACCTTCTTGTGGTGCTTTTCTGTCTTCTTGGAAGTCGTTTTCCTTGTTTTCCTCCTTGGATTCGGTCGTCTTCCTTTTCTCTCTGTTTTCTTTTCCTTGTTTTTGAATTTCAGGTTGTTAGGGCTTGTTGGGTTGGGGTCCCGCCTCTTTCGTAGCTTTGTCCGTTCTCCCTTTCTGTTGTTTAGTCATGCGTGCTTCTGTAGGCTTGCGAATAGAGGGAAGGCCGGCCAAGGAGTCGGTGTCAGGCGAAATGGCTACGGACTCGATCGTCCTGTCGCTATGGTTGCTAGGGTCCTCCCAATAGGTTATCTTCCTCTAGAGTAGACGGGGAAGATGCAGATCGGGTATCCACAGTGACTCTGAATATTTGAGGTTGTTGTGAGGTATTATGCGGTTGCATGGGCCTATTGGGATCAGGCAACCATTCATGTAGATTTTTGCTACTCGTTATGGACCCCCTTAGGTGTATGAATGCGGTATACGATGTCCTCCGTCTTATGTGGTGTCCATTCCCAAGATGGTTTGCTTCTTTGAGGTGGCCTTTGAGAACGGTCTTCGATTTCCTTAGCACCCCTTCATAAAAAGTGTTTTACAACAATTTAATGTGTGCCCGTCCTAGCTCTCTCCCAATTTTTGGGCGTCTTGGTGACCTTTGGTTTTCTTCAAGGATAAGGGCCTCGGGGTCCCTAGTATTGCTCTATTGCTGGATCTCTTCAACATGAAAGAGGCCTCGGAAGGCTTCTTGTACATTTCTAAGCGGGCCACTGCCAAGCCTATTATTTTCGACCTCCCTTCTTCCCACAAGCATTAGAAGAGTGTTGCTTTTGCTGTCGATTAGACATTGGGAATCTGACCTATGACCAAGATAATCAGTTAGGGTTAAACCAGTATGTTGCCAAATGAGAACCTGCGTGAGTTTTATGTCCATGCTAGTAGGGGTCAATTTTTTAGAGGTCAGGTTATGTTTTTTACTTTGTTATGGTTGTGTTGCCTTCAGGTATCCATCTTGACCTTACTCTTGAGACGGGGGAAGTGACGGCGGCTAGAGCGAAGTGTCGCCACCGGGCACATCTGATCGATCAAGTGTCGGACCATCCACGGCTCTTCGAGTGAGCCCTTCTAGGATCTCCTCATTGAAATCTCCTCCGCTCCATACTGTGGAAGCCTCTCTAGGGGGCCTCTTGTTGTGAGGCCAACTAGGGAAGAACTTCGAGCCCGTGTCATTTGTTGGTGAAGAAGAGCGTGAAGCGGGCTCGGGGATCCTCCCAGGGCAACATCGACTCGGGGGTAAGGTCGAGCTAGGGTATCTTATCCCCGCTCGCTCGCCCAAGCTCAAGTGAGGGGGCAGGAGTGGTCCTCTTCGGCCGAGGTGTCCAAGGTGGCGGGCACGCAGCGTCTCTCGTCCCCCGCTGCAGGAGTCAAGGGTTCTTTGAGATAGGCTGACGAGATTCCTCTAAAAGTCCTTCCTATCTCTGTCTAGAGCCCTTCGGCACAAAATGCCTCACCTTCCCCCCCGACACGGGGAGATGCGGGAGATGATCGCTTTGAGGCGGGGGGTGGACTGCTGCCTAATCACGAAGCTCGCCGCGGGAGCTGTTTCGTATTCTTCGGGACTTTGATCTTAAGAAAGTAGAAACACTACGCGTTAAGGAGGCTCTGGCCTTGTCCCTCCAGGGGACCGTCTCTGTATGTTTGAGCGCCTTCTTGTATTTGTCTTGCCGTTGTGTTGATGTTGTACTTCTTGATTCGTGCCCGCAATGAAATTTGAGCTAAAATCGGCTCTAAAATTTATATACACCTAAGTTCACCTCTTTGCCGTAGTCAAGCTACTACTTGATATAGTGAATCTAGGGGCCGAACACGGGGATGGGTTTTCATCCTAAAATGGTTTGCATGTCAGTGCATGAAGGTAAGGCTTTATTTGGACTCTTTGGAATTGTGTTTCAAACGATTGGGGATGGTTTGGAAGCGAGAATTGTAAGCGAAAGTAAAAGGTGAAAGTTAACTTTGAAGATTTGGGTCACTAACTTGGTAAGTTAGGGCAAACAAGTGTCCTCGGGTTTTATCCTCGGCGTTATGACATGCAACCTATGATCATAGCTCTTAGGATCTATATTTAATAGAAAACCTCACCGTAGGCAGCTCTATTTGAGTCGTCTGGTGCTTGTGCAGTTATGGCCCGCTTTTTAAAACCCTAACATTAAATTATCATTTGAGCTCGTAAAGACCATCTAAAGAACAACGATTGCATCTCTCACATTACGCGTATCCTAAAGCATGGAGAATATTGGCCAAAATAATAGCATTAAATGTTATTTAACCTGGTTGAAGAACCTAACATGTAAATATTATTTGGAAACTCGTAAAGACCATCTAAAGAATCACGTACTTCTCTCCTTTGAATATGTACTTGATCCTAAAGCATAGAGTATTGGCCAAATCAATAACATTCAATGTTATGCCTTACTGTTTGAATATAAGGGCCATAAATACACTACTGTAGCTTTTAGTGAGAGGGCAAACATCATGCCTTACCAAGCTAGCTTCCTTAAGTGCTTCAAGAAAGGAAACAGCGAAACATCTCTCAGAGTTGTCATCATCAGAGGGTGTTTGTGATAGAAAGGAAGAAAGAAGAGAAGAAGAGAAAAATAAAGAAAAACCTAAAATAAAAGACTTTATGTACAAAATGAAAACTTATAAAATATCTTCTCCTCCTCAAAATTGTTCCAAAAATTGTTACTTGGGTTACAAACAAGAAGGGGCTTATCATAGGCCTCCTCAAGGTATAGAAAATACAAAAACCCTATAAAATTGGCTAAGTTATAGGATAGTGGCTAATACCTGAGTTTGGAGCGGTTTGGCATTAATTACAAAAGCATGACGAGTATCAATTTTCGCTGAGGGCAAGAAAATTTGGCTAACTAAGCGAAATCACCGAGGGCATAGAAAATGGAAAGAACTATTTGAAACCGGGTAATTTCGCTAGCTAGCGGGAATTTATTTAACAAACGAAATTGTGTGAAATGCTTAATCGATTTTAAGCTAAAAATGGTGCCTAAGCGGCTGGAGTGGTCTAGCGAAATTTGGTGTTTCGCTAAAGGTTCTGAAATTTCGCTAAGGTTGCGAAATTTTTACTTAATCTTAGCAAAATTACTAAACGACTTAAAATTCTGCGTATTGATCCATATGGCTGCTTTGTCGCTTCTCATCAATATTCTTCACTTTACCTTGGTTTCTCATTGATTCTTGGGCTGGTTGATGGCGAGACTTGAATTCCAACTTCATGATTCATCATTTGTAATGTGTGAGATTGAACTCCAAAAATTAATCACGAAAGCCTACAAAACAGCGAAAATACCCTCCCAAATGGCATAAGTGTTACTAAGAGGAACTAGAACACTTGATTGGTATAAATGACATGATTAATCACGCGAAAAGCACTCAAAACCTATCTAATATAGGGTTCAAAATTGCACTTTGGGCACTACACTAATCACACCCATAACGAAGCGTTGCTAGTCATATAATGCAATAGCAGATGCATGTGTGGTGATTTTCAAAGGTTATGATTGAAAAGGTTTATGTACATATAAACAATACCTTAAAGCGAAAAATTGAAATCAAATTTGGCAAATATGAAAAGAATCAAAACCATACAAGAACCATTTCGGAGTCAATCTTGGATCCATGATTCTCAACTTGAATTTCCTAAGTCTAATGGTTCTTTATGTAAACGATTACCTTGATAGTTGAAATTTGTCCCCCTCTGACCTAACGACATGGCCTTAGGCGGTGAAACGACCTGATGAGTTAGTCTTTTTCTTTCTTTTTCAACTATATTGTAGGATGCAATGCTTAGATTCGACTTCACCAAAGTCGGGTGGAAGGGTCCACGATGACTCCCGGTAATTAAGGTTTAGGGCATCGAAGCGAGAGGATCATGAGCCACGAGCTCTAGACTCACCGGTTCCGATGACTTGAAAATCAAGCACCTACAATTCGTTAGACTCTACTATCCACCCATGTGCGAACACAAAATCGATGACTCCCAACCAATTAAGGCATAGGGCATCGGGTTTCAAAGGCTTTCGCCATACACCCCTCGGACCGTGCTCGGGTTTCAAGGCAAAACTTCACGACTTTATTTTTCTTTTTCTTCTTTCTTTTTCTTTTTTCTTTTTCTTTTCTTTTCTTTTTCTTTTTTGGAAGCAACATTGGTCTTAGTATAGGTAACACAAACCTATCCTAGGTTGCCAACATGTAAGGCCCAGGCTATGCAAGCGAAAGGAAGCGAACAAATTCACGACCTATTGAAATAATGCGGAGTGCGGTGTGTGAATTCTTATAAGGGAGAAATTTCAAGTTGAGCATGCTGGGACTGTAAGTGACCAAAAATTGTTTCAAGCATGGAATTTGTTCTAACATAGAGGTGACAAATAATGATACAATTTTCCAACATGAAGCAATTCAATTGTCCAATTGTAGCAATTCAATTGTTCAATTGAAAAGAAAAACACATTTTAAGCATGGTAGAGCCTGAAAACATAGTTTGTACAAACATAAATATATAAAGCGAATAGCTTTTGATATAGCCAAAATGGCTAGTACATGGTCTGAAAGCTAACTACAAAAGTATCAGCACTACTATGGCTAGCACATAAATGCTGAATCAAAATCGGTAGGCGGTTGATAAAAGTAGTATTATCTAAGTAAAAGAAACCTAACCACCTCCTTTGCTTTGGTGGTGGTGGAGTCTAGCTCTTCTTTGTGACGGAACATCAATGAAGGTACGCATCGGTGGGTGGGCTCCTCTCGTGGCCGGGGCGTGAGGAAAGACCTGGATGGGTCATGTCCCGAGTCGACATAGAATGGCCTTTGGGCTGACCTCGATCTGAGGCGGCTTTGTGTAGGCTACTGATGGCGGGTAGCATCATCACACCGACTATCTCTCTCCGAGCTAGCATGGATGTGCCAGGGTGAATGATGATAGCATGCTGAATAGGAAGGCCCGGGAGTATCTGTTGCAGCTGCTGATGTAGTGTGTGGAGGAGATGGGGTGAGCGATGCGGAATGGGAGTCCTGTACCTCGGAGCTCAGGCGAGCATATCATCGTGTGGTGGTCTCAGCCTCGACCGTACCTCCCTCCCCCAGTCTTTGTGGTCGTATGTGGAAAGAGACGGGCATAGTGTCACCAGCTCTGCGAGCATGACCAAGAGGCATCGGACCTATCTCATTTGGGCTCCTCACAGAATCCTAGATGCTCGAGAAACGTAACATAGAGTCGCGGCATAAGTAATGAAGACTCTGCTTTCGTTACGGGGTCCTTGGATGGATGCTATCCTTGACTGTGAAGGAATGTGCCTGACTGGAAGGCTGAACCAAAATCCCAGAGATCGGGTAAAAGCCTTCTGGATAGCTCCCTCCTGCCGCACATAATCTTGTAGAGAATAGGCTCGTCTGAACGGTGGTCAATCGACATCCGGCGGAAGCCTCACTTGTAGAATGCTAGACCGGCGGTGGTGTCTCGGCCCGATTGCTCGGACCATCTCCTGTGAGGGGCGGGTGGGCGTCTCTATCCCACCAGATTCGCGGCGGTAATGCAGCGGGCCCAAAACTATTGGCGAAATGTCGGATGCCACGAGTACAAGGCGGTCATCGATCTTGGCGAAGCTCATTATTAATTGTCTCCTCCCACGGATTATGTCATGGAGTGGTAGAAGCGTAACACCACTCTCGGGATAATATCTTGTCGGGGAGTCATAAGGTAGGAGTGAATACTCCTCGATCAATCGCCAGACTCAGGTATCTAGGGTCAGCCCTCGGCGCGGGGCTTGTCGTGGTACGACTCTGATGTAGAAACTCTGCGGAGGTGGAGTCGCGTTCCAGGAATGGGGTTCCTGCGAATAGTGGCCTCAGAATCCTCGAGGCGACGACAAGCGTGGTGATGAAGTCGTCTCGGTGATCTGTGAGTGGTGAAGCGAAGATGATGACTTCGCTTTGAGCCAATGTGCGGGCCGCGGAGGCGGGCCCTCCTAACTCTCCTCAGTGGGTGATGGGGCCACGAGGGTCCGTCAGGTGTCGATGGCGGAATCGGGAGCTCTGGTGCGGCCTCGGGGAGGCCCGGTGATAGTCTTTGGAAATGGGGCCGGGTGAGCCTCTCTCTCGAGCGTCTTGAATCACATGTTGAAAGCGGGACCCACCAGGTCTGCATTCATCTTGATATCGAAATAAGCTGGCGAAGGGCTCACTCGAAAATGGCGAGACCACCTTAGTGCGATGAAGCTCTCGTAAACTCTTGAATCCCTCTGAAACAGGATGCGAACCGAGGGCTCCTTTGGATATAGCTACATCGACCACGAACTAACCAAACAGGCTTCGATAGTGATCCTCTTTGGGATGGGGCACGAAAATTTGAACCGAGGCCGCGGGTATCACGGCGGTGAAGGCTCGAGGTAGGGGCGATGGTGATGCGAGCTCGTGCGCGGCGTGGTGGAGCTCGAAGGCTCGGTCGGGTGATGCGTGCGTGGCGGATCATTTTGTACTAGAAACTGGTCGGGCGGAGCACGGTGCGAGGGCTGCAGGCGAATGCGCGGGCGGGTTGCTTGACTCGGTCTTCGGGACACGAACTCTGGCGATAAAGCTCGAGCCGGGGTCGGCGGCGGTGAGGCTTGTGAGTAAAAGCGGAGATGCGGGGCTTCCGGTAGGAGGGGAAGATGTGAAGTGGCATTTTGGACACCCTCGGGTTTTATATAAGGCCGTTTGTGACCAGACAGTCTCCACACTTGAATTTTTCGCTATACTTAACGAATTTAGCCTCTTGAACTCACAAATCATGAAAATTACAAATTAATTAATAAAAATTACATATGAAATAAAAATTATTGTTAGAAAATTTACTATATGATGCTAATATTAAGTCAAAATAAAAAGTACTATAATAATATAAACTAAGCTACGAGAAAATAGAAAAGCTAAGTTAAAAATTTTGAAAACTAACTAAACTAACAAAAAATTAATTAACCATGAGAAAATAAAATGTGTGGGCGCGGTCGGTTTTTGAAAACACCGGGCAGTTCAATTTCCAGAATATAAGGGTCAAGGAGAATGATCTCCTCAACCAGCCCATTATTGTAGCTCCATGGTTTGGGTGACCCGGTGTTGATGTGGTCGCTAGCGTGCTTTGGAATTGATCAATTGACTTGCGATTGGCGGTGACATTCTTAAGACCAAAATTTCTTCATTTTCTTGGCTACGATCACTCCTTCACACTTCTTGGGTACTTTGTTTTCACACTGCCCGGTAATTGAAACAACTTCGCCAGAATTTGATTTTCAGTTTCTAGCAACTCATGTTTGTTGTTCAAATGAAAGATGTTGACTCCATGGTCATGTTGCAAGGTTAATTTTGCATGACTCCCATTCGACAATTTATTATTGCATTGTTGGTGGCGATGGTCTTCTAAGATGATTGGTACATGATTGGGTTCACTATCAATTGGTTGATGTCAAGCACTACAAAATCTTTTGGGTAGTAGAATTTGTCTATTTTCTAAGGACATCCTCAACTATCCTTAGGGTTTTCAACGATCTATCGGTAATGATAGTGTGATGTTGAGCAGGTTTAAGTTCACCTAAACCTGAATGCTTGTATTCCCCGAGATACGGCATTAGGTTCCTACTTGGCTCCCATCCCAAACGAGGACTTTTCTATGCAGTTCCCACCAATATTGGCGAAATTGTGGGAGATCAGGGATCTTTGTATTTGACAGGATATTTGCCTGAATTATGGCGATATGTTCGGTGAAATGCCTTCTTCTCAATACCTAATCCCTTTTGATTGTACAAAAGATCCTTCAAAAATTTTGCATAAACGAGGACTTGTTTGATTAAGGTCGGTAAAGGTGTGTTAGCCTTCACTTGTAAACCTCGAAATGCACCTTGTTGAGTTTGCTAGCCTTCTTCTTTCCCTCTAAGTGCTTGTGGAAATGGAGTGGTATACGATATTTCATTGAATCCTCCTCTAGGAGAAATAATACTTTCGAGGAGTTCTGATTCTTCTCTCCGCTGGATTCTTCTTGAGGCTTTAGCATAGGTTGATCAATCTCTTTTCCCACTTCTAAGGGTTATTATGGCTAACCTCATCCATTCCCAATTGTTGGATGACCACTGCTGCTGATCCACTTTAAGTTTGGAAGTGTTGGGATGGAAACCTCCTCTCTCTTGTACCTCAAGCAACTTGTTGATCTTGGTGATTGAATGTAGGTTATCAATTTTAAGTTCGAATTGCTCTCAAAACCCAAATCTATTCTCTTATTAAGAGTGTACTTTCTCACAGTATCAATCCTTTATTGCGGGTTGCGCATTAGATTCCTTTTTGTTCTCAACAAAGTTGCCACCACCTTACTCAAATTCAGCCATGGCTTGTTCCTCTGGAGAAGAGGATGATGGTTGTTGTATTGTGAGAAAAGCGAGGTTTGGCACAGGAATTTACATAAAGCGGGGGTTGGGCCTTCCAAGCTGCAAGGTTAGGTGATTCCTCGATTGGAATTGTAGGTATTACCATGTAGACATTGATTGTTGTGGCTTGCTTGTGTTGGCTTCTGAGTGTTTGTTCTGACGTCAAATCCTTCACCCTTGGGGGCCATAGGACATGGTTCTGCGGGTGCACGAGGGGATTGAAATTGCTGCAAGGATTAGGCGTACGAGTTTTCGATCCTTTGCATGCACCTCTTGGAGGCTGTTTGCTTTCAAGCTCCTCCACTTTCCTTAACTAGGTTAAAATCCCCAGCTCTTAAATCTATTTCTTCTGGCGGTGCATGCATCCCATAGGTTGGCCCGGTGGTTTTATCCTATCCATTTCTCTGAAGGTTAGGCTCATCAACCCTTAGAAGTTTCAACCACATAATTTAAAATCCATGGCTTCATCGGGATGCTTGCCAGAAAGTCTCCCCTTTATAGTTTCCAAAGTTGCCTCATGGCGGAAGCGTACCATAGCAAAGTGGTTCCTGACATGTGTGTGGAAGCCCGCTGATGTGGACGTCTGTGGTGGTTTCCATAAATCTTTCCCAACCTTTGGTAAAATCTCTCACCATCCACGAGCTACAAGGTGTAGAATTTGTCTTTTCAAATTATTGGTCTTATGAGCGAAGACTTCTTCGAGGGTGCTCTGGCTCCCATTAATTCCTAATGGTTACAGGCCTCAGTGGGTTGAGCCATATCTTGGCCTTGTCCTTTAAAGTCAATGGAAATGCCTTTAACTGACAAATCCATGTCCATCATACCTTCCTTAGAGAGTGAAATTGCAAAACCCTCCCTCGAAATCCTAATATGAGTGTATGGTTCATTTTTCCATACCATGATATGTGGGAGTAAGTGCCAATCAAGGCCTCATGCTACGTCTTGACGGGAGGAATGATACGAGGATGGGGAGCCTTGGCACTCTGGGAGATTGGATGTGATCCTCATGGTTCTGAGGCATTTTGGATTCATAGGGGGTTCTGGTTGGCTCTGCTGTTCTGGTGTATGGATCCATGGGTATCGATATTCTGGCGGCTTCACTAGCTAGGTCGAGTTGTGTACTTATCTATACGGTCTACACAGTGTCTTTATCCTTTGTTGCATAAACACATTCTGAATTGTAGGGAACAGCAAAGAAAGTAACAAAGCTTGCGAAAAGAGTTCGATTAACTAACAAAATTAAAACTAGCTGAATGAAAAAGCTGAAAGCGGTGCGTTCTTTATTTGGAGTGCTTTGAAAACTAACGGTTCACGCAAGCGAGTGACAAAAAGAAATTAAAAGGTTACCTTCACTTGTGATGTTACGATCAAGTACGCTAACACCATTAGTGGTTGGCACCATCAAACCTTGGCGCTCCATTTGATTAGTGCCACGGTGGTGAAGGCTAAAATCAACAAAATTTATATACACCTGAGTTCTACTCGCCGTAGTCAAAAGCTCTTGCACTATAGTGGTCTGAATTCGAACACGGGGAAATGGTTTGCATAGTGCATGAAGGTGGGCTTTCTATTTGGACTCTTTAGGTTATTGTTTCAAAAGCGGTGGGATGGTTTAGGCGGGTGTAAAACTGAAGAGAGTAAAAGGTGAGAAAGTTAACTTTGAAGATTTGGGTCACTAACTTGGTAGGATTAAGGCGAACAAATTAATCTCGGGTTTTATCTCGTATGACAAATGCGACCTATAGTCCATGGCATAAGCGGATTGCCCAACTTCTTGAGCCTCACCGTGATGACTCTATTTAGTCCAATCTGGTAGCATGTAGTTATGGCCCTTTTAAAACCCTAACATTAAATTATCATTTCGGAGGCTTGTAAAGACCATCCCAAAAGACAACGGTGCATCTCTCACACCATGCCACTTTGTATCCACAAAAAACATGGAGGGTATTGGCCAAAATAATAACGTTAAATGTTCTTTAACCTGGATTTGAAGAACCACACAACATGTAAATATTATTTGGAGAGCTTGTAAAGACCATCTAAGAATCACAGTACTTCTCTCATGAATATGTACTTGATCCTAAAAGCATGGAGAGTATTGGCCAAAATCAATAACATTCAGTATTATCTGAGCCATGTTTTGAGAATATAAGAGCCATAAATACACTACACAGCTTTTGAGTACAAGAGGACAACATGCATATGCCCATGCAAGCTAGCTTCCTTATACTTGAAGAAGGAAACGTAAGCATCTCTTGAGTTGTCATCCTCGAGAGGGGTGTTTAGCGGCCAGAAAGGAAGAAAGAAGAGAGAAGAAAAGAAACAAAGCAAAACCTAAAATAAAGACTTTGTACAAAATGAAACTATAGAAATATCTTCTCATACATCAATTGTTCGAATTGTTACTTAGGTTACAAAACCAAGAGGGGCTTATAGGCCTCCTCAAGGTATGAAAATACCAAAAACCATAAAATTGGCTAGTTATAGGACAATTAGTAATACACCAAGTTTAGGCGGTTTGGCGTGTAATTACAAAGAAGGCATGTGAGGCATCGATTTTATTTATTATGTGGCCCTTCTTCGCCAATCGTTTATCTTGAAAATGGAAAGAACTAAGCTAAACGAAAGGTAATTTCGCTAGCTATGTAGAAATTAGCTAATAGCGAATTATGTCAATCTTGAAAATCAGTTTTTTAGCAGCTAAAAATGGTGCCTATGTGGCCCCAGGGTGGTCCCCAGCGGTGGTGTTTTATTGGGTTCTTATTTAAGCTAAGGTTGAAATTTTCGCGATCTTAGCGAAAATTTTAAACAGCTGTGAAAATTCTGCATTGATCCTTCTTTGTTGTCTTCTCACGCATCGATATTCTTCACTTTGCCTTGGTTTTCTCATTGATTCTTGAAATTTAGTTGATGTTGAGACTTTGAATTCAACTTCATGATTCATCATTTGTATTGAGATTGAACTTCGAAAAGTGTCTGCGAAAGCTTCCATGACCAAAATACCCTCTAAATGGCATAAGTGTTACTAAGAACTAGAACACTTGATTGGTATAAATGACATGATTAATGCGCCAAAAAGCGCAAAACCTATCAATATAGGGTTTCAAAATTGCACTTTGGGCATAATCACTAACTCCATCTTATTTATCGACATTCTTATATAAGGACACGTTGAGGAGGGCTAGTTCGTGAGAGCTGCGCTAAGGCGTAGAGAGCATCTGAGGCTAAGGTCGCCTCCTTGACCCCAGAGTAGAAATTTGCAGGCTGGATACAAAGTATTTGACGTGTTTTGGGGTACAAATCCGATGCGAAGCATGCCTCGTTAGTAAAGGCAGAGTTGAAGGCAGGGAGAAAGAGAGGTATAGAGGGCACAATGTCCATCAAAGGATGAGCTGGAGCGGTCAGGAAGGTTCCGGGCCGCGGGGAGAAGGCTATGCACGGCGGCAGCGTTGGATTAAGCTCGCCGAGAGGCTTCTGAAGTTAAGAGCTTGGTGGAGCGCTTAGCCGAGGAGTGCGATGCGTTGCAACGAGGGGGACCTCTAGGCGGGAGGCTATGATTAATAGGGATGGAGATGCGCGAAGACTAAGGGAGGGAAGACTGCACCTTATGGGCCGGGTGGCTCGCTTTACCGCCTTGAGGCTGTGAGCTTTTCAGGGTTTGGACTTGATCTTGAGTTCCCCGATAAAGTGAAGAATGCATTTCGAGGATGAAGCATGCCTCGAGGAATTGTTCCCCGGATGCTCCAATTTGGGTTTCTTTCCACTGGAGAGGCCCAAGGGCTCCCTGTAGAGATTGGTTCTTCCCCCTACTTCTTTGGGGCTTTGCCTTCGATTTACACGGCTGAGGGGCTCGCCTTCTGCGGGGCTGCGCCTGTGGCTCCCTGGAAACACTTAGGCCCTTTATAACCTTTGCGCGTTAGGCTCTGACCCTAGACATACCGTAATACCGCGACATTGGTTTTGTTATTTTATGGATATTCGTCCTTACATAACTTTAGTTTTCAATGTAGCCTTCTATGACTCGTGTTGAAGGTTTTACAGTGCCCGATCTTTTGATGGTGGGTCTTACTTAGTATGTGACTACTTGGCAGCTAGGCTCTGAGCTCTCTTATGCAGCCGAAGCAATAGAGCTCTTTTAAAGCAGTACGCAAGGCTCATGAAGCGAGGCTACAAGCTCATTGAAACTATGCATGGCTCTCTTGAAGCGAGCTAAGGCTGCTGAGTACATAGCTCTCCTTGAAATTAAGCTTCTCGTAGCTCTGGCTATGGCTCCTTGGCTGCTGGCCTTCTAGGCTTTCAAGTTCTTTATGAGCAAGGCATCACGGCCCTTTGAAGGCGAAACTCTGAGCTCGTTGGGCGGCGCAAGGCTCTCTTGGAAACTAAGCTCTGAGGCTCCTGAGCTGCATGGCTCCTTGAAACTGAGCTACTACATGGCTCTAAGCTACATGGCTCCTTGGCTACCTGGCCTTAAGGCTGCTCAGGGTTCTTCTATGAAGCTAGAAATTTGTACAGTGCCCAGGCCCGGGCTCTGAGACTTGTTGAGCGAAGTACATGAGGCTCTCTTGAAAGCCCGAGCTCTGAGGCTCCTAAGCTATATGGCTCCTAGAAACTGAGCTACTACATTGCTCTTGATCTATGGCTCCCTTGGCTACCACACTGCCCAGAGTTTGTCTCGGGTTCTTTATGAGCCAGGATTGTGTCTACGACCCTTTTGAATCCCGAGCTACAAGGTTCGTTGAAGCGGGCACAAGGCTCTCTTGAGCGAAATTTCTGAAGACTCACAGGCTACATGGCTCCTTGAAATTGAGCTACCATGGCTCCACAGGCTATGGCTCCTTGGCTACCTAGCCTTTTTGGGGTACATCAGGGCTCTTTGTAGGCAGAAGGTTGTACGACCCTTTGAGAGTGAGCTCTGAGGCTCTACCGTTGAAACTAAGTTGCTAGGCTCTTGGGAAACTAAGGCTGCGAGGATCCCACAAGCTATATGGCTCCTTGAAACTGAGCTACTACATGGCTCTTGAGCTATATGGCTCCTTGGCTGTTAGTAATACAATTTGTCGGGTTAACATAGGTAGAGGCATGCGACAGCACAGATTGGGTGGAAAGGGGACTCTCAGGCTTGTGAGCAAGCTACAAGGCTCTTGAGATATATGACTCTCTTTGAAGCAGACTCTTGCATGGCTCTGGCTAAATGAGCTGCCGTCTTCTTCTCCTAAGGAAGGCACGCATGCTTTTAATGCATATCTTGCAAAGATCGAGTGTATTGTTGGCTCTCCAGCGTCGAGGTTTCTTTATAAGTGCTGTAGCTCTTTGTGATCTGTGTCGTACTCGCTCTTAACCTTTTTTTCTCTCTTCGACCCAGGTGTTGGAGTTCATTTCCCCGATGTGAATCTTAAGGTTTGATAAATCCAGCGCATGGGGTGCATTTGGTGGCCATGGTCGGTTGCAGTTTCCGATGCTCTACCTTTGTAGGAGTTAGCATGTCTTTCACCCCACAGTTCCTCCCTTGTGGGAGTTATGTTGTTTCCTAGTCTTGCCCATTGATGGGCCCAGACGGAAGGACGTGTCGAGGAGGGTGGTATGCTCGGAGGGATATTTTTTAAGTCCGCTTCCTCAGCTATACTTGTCCTCTTTTTTCCTCTTGCTTCCTTCCTGCTCCTTCTTAGCCTTCCTTTTCTCTTTCTCCTTCTCCTTATTTTCTCTTTCTCCTTCCTTTTCCTTTTCTCTTTCTCCTTCTCTTTCTCTTTCCCCTTCTCTTTCTCTTTCCCTTTCTTGTGGTTTTCGCCTTGATTGGGTGTTGGCCGATGTGAAGAACGACCTTGCTGATTGTAGTTTCCTGAGATGTAGAGAACGGCTTTGCTGATTGTAATATTCTAAGATAACTAGAATAAAAGTATAATCTTTTGGAAACGTGTGTACTTGTCTGATATTTGTTTCTTTTTTTTTTATTGATCTGCGAGAATATTAATCAGGCGAAAATGAACAAAGACTGTTATTATAATAAAACCGTGAATTTATTATTAAAAGCCCTGGGAGACAGTAGTGGCATGTGGGGTGCTCGGCGTTCCCGAGTGTGGCAAGTTTTCCCTCCCTCATTTAAAAGTTCGTAGTTTCAAGTTGGGTAATGCGTGATACCACGTGGTCCTTTCGATTAGGTCCTAGCTTCGTGTGTGGGGTCTTTCCTTGATGGAAGGAAGTTTCTTTAGAACGCTAGTGCTTCGGGGCACAAACTCAGCTTGACCACTTTGGTCGTAATATTTTCTTTGTCTTCACCTTGATAGTCCTCGTACTTTGAGGGCTTACTCACGCTTTTTTCTTGGGAGGTCAGGGGTTGGGCAGAAGAATCTTCTTATTGTACTTCGATATTTGCAAACTCAACTCTTGGTGATTTTAGCCCCTTCAACCTCGATGGAGACTCACCGGCTGCCAGAAAGCGTTAGGGTAAATGGGGTTTCTTCAGGTTTGCTAATCTGCGTGTAGTTAATGAGCCCATACTTTCGGAATTATTCTACCCATTTTCCTTTTAGATTTTCCAGTTTAGTCTTTTGTGCTGCCTTGAGGGTCTTTATAGTGACTTCTTCTTGTCGCTAAAAGCTGCCGGATGGCGGGATGAGTAGTAATTCTTGATTAGAGCTGGTCACCGAAAATCTACGAACTTGGGATTGTGAATTGTTTCTGTGCTTCGGATACGAGGCGCTCCAGGATCCGAACCTGCATATGAATCTCCACACAAAATTCACGCACCTTTTTGCTCGATGATGGGTTCTTTAATGGCAGCCTCGGCATGGTAAATAATCCCTCTACCACGATGAACATTAGCCCTTCCTGGGGGTAGGGGTCCCGATAATCCCCTTGCATTTATTGGAAGGGCGAGGGCTTGTGTGATTGAGGTCGCGACTAGAAAGGGAGGTGAGGATGCGGCATTACTCTTGACCAGAGATCTTGCATTTTTCGCTCAGTAGTGTCTTTACCCCGAGGTATTGTGGGCTGATAATATCACATTGTCTTACATCTTTCTTTGCCAAGGACCTAGCTCAGAATATAGTTGCCACGGATACCTTCATGCACACACGAGAGCACGGCGTAATTGAGCGATCTTCCTTTCCCACGCATTTAAGGATGGGTGTCGAAGAAGCCTCGTTTATATAGGTTCCCCAGTGAATGGTTAATCTAGTGAGCCTCTGTGTCATCTTGGGCTTGGAGCCTCCTTTGGATCGATTAATGAGGTTTAGTCCACGAAGTAATCCCGGATGGGGTCCATCTGACTCGACTTAGACATTACGAGGACCATAGCTTCCCGCTGTCGATGTTCATCGGGTTTAAGTGCTACGGCCAGAAAATATCGATGCATGCAGATCCTCCCGTGATGTTGTACGCGGCTTTGCTAAGGCATCAGCGTGTTCTCACCTTGCCCGGACTATGCGACTAAACCCGTAAACTTTTAAGCCCGAGTTCCGCACCTTTTTGGGTAAGGATCATTTTCCTGGCTTCATAGGAGTCCTTTATTTGTTTTACCACGATTAGAATCCCACTTACATATCTCCAGTTGATCGGCTTCCCATAGAGTGAAGCGAGATTAAGCTTAGAGCTATGACAGTTCGTACTCGGCCTCATTGTTAAGTTTGAAATACGAATTTGGTGTACTCCGCGTCAATCCGTCAAGGAGGTCAAAAGTAGACCCGCGCTCGCTTCGCCCAGGAATTAGCGTATCGATGGACAACCTCCGGATCTGCGTTAGGTCGGGCGCCAGTTGAGTGGTTGGTGGTATGCCGGTATTTGAAGGGTGAATTCCGATGAAATGCGAAACCTTCCCTTTGGCCCAGCCATCCTCGACGTATCTCATGTCGAATACTAGCTCACATAGCCATTATTGCTCAGTCTTCGGGGTCTACGTAGCGTAGTATACGATGTTGGGACTTCAGTGAGTGAGAGAGGCACGGGGGGGGGAAATATGGTGAAGCCTTTTAGCGGTGGATTACAGTGCTGGTTAACTTCCATCTTTAGATGCCTTTATCGGCTCCACTCTTCATAGCTCATTTGCGATGAAGTAGGCCAGAGCTAGCATGTTAAATCTCACTCTGACAGCGTGGCGCTAGTTAATAAACAGTATTCTAAATAAAGGGTAAGGAGTTCTCCCTCTAAGGGACTTACCAGGATGGGAGGGGAGCTCAGGTATGTTTTTAGCATCGAGAACGCCTCTTCGCACTAGGCGTCTTAATGGAAAGCCTTTTTCAGAACTTGGAAGAATGGTCGGCACTTGTCGCTGGATCTGGATATAAGCTATTTCAGGCTTGGTGTTATTATACGGTCGAAGCGTTGAATCTCTTTAGTGTTCGAAGGTGGTTGGATGTCTAGCACAGCTTTTATCTTATCTAGATTTTCTTGTTCTTGGTTGTTGAGCATGAAACCTAGAATTTCCGGGGAGTGAACTCTGAAGGCACACTTGGTGGGATTTAGCCATGTTATAGTTCTTCATGACTGGAGCATTCGTTGGAGTCGTTATGTAGACTTAGCCTTAACAGTTACACTAATGTGCCATATGCTCATGACTCTTGATCTGCCTGAAACATTACATTTTACTAGCCTTTGATATCTGGCCCTAGTTCTTATTGAAGGAAATCACTGGCTAACGATGGTACCTTGCCACCGGTATGACGAGGTCTTCTCATGGTCATTAGGGTCCGTTCGAGTTTGGTTGTATCCCGAAGCTGACATCCATGTTTGAGAAGCTTCGTGTGTTGTGGCATCCACTAGTCGATCAGGGTGAGAAAGCTATCTTTTGGACGTGTGAACTTTATTAGTGTGGGTGCAAGTCAATGCGAGTCTCCATTTGCTAGTTTGCCTTTTCACGAGGGACTATGTGCTTCTTAACAGTCAAATTATTCCACTTCGGATAGCTGGCTTGGCTGCAGGAGTTTGTTAACTTCTTCAGACGCTTCTGCCTTCTAAGGCGAAACTCTTTACTTGACAAGTTTAGCCGGCGGGCGATGTTCAGCCTCGGTAGGTGATCACCTGGGGATCAATTCCCCCTATATCCTCCTGCTTCCAGGAAAATACTTCCATGTTCAGTTTCAAGAAGTGGATGAGAAGGTCCCTAACATCTCTGGCTAATTTGGATCCGATGTAGATGAGATGTTCTGGCTGTTCATCAAGCTATATCAGTTCTAGTTCTTTTGAGGGCGTATGTCAGGTGCTCATCTCATCCTCATGTCGAGTTCGTCCATGTAGATGCTGCCTATCGCTTTCTGTTTCATTGACGCCGAGTAGCACTCTCCTGGCAGATGACTACTGGCAATCACTCATTACATTTTGATAACATGCGGAGGTGAGAACGGATATCACCCAGAATCATTGCTTTGCTATGTCACAGACCCACCGAGAATTCGTCACTTTACGAGATCCCGTGAGCAAAGGTACACTTAGATCAGAGGTCGGTGGAGCTGGACGCGGTCATCCCGACATCACTGATCGGTCGGCGCGGAGATAACATAGTTTTATTACATTGACTAGACTTCGCACGTTTTGCATACAATACCCACTCGGCGATCGATGACATACCCATGTCGGAGTCCGAAAAAGTTATGGTGGTGTCTAGCCAAGGGAGTTTGGATACTTCTTATATTTCCAACATTCCCTCGTTCGACGTCGCTGTTGCATTTGAGCCTCACGGCCGAAATGGACTCTCCTCCCCCACAAATCCTCCTCAAATCGTAAATGGATTGTCGGGTGTTGAGTTGGTGTCGGGCTGGAGGTGATGGGGCGGTAGCCCGTCCCGACTGAGGTACAAGAAGCGGCGAAGATGTCCACGTTGGATCAGGTATTCAATTTCCTTCCTCAGCTAGATGCAATCATCTGTTCGATGTCCATGATCCCTATGGAATTCACAATACTTAGTTAAGTCTCTCTTCACTGGGTCTGTCTTCATCTAAGTCGGCCACCTTATAAACTTTTTGTGTTGCGTCTCACGTAAGACCTGTGACACCGAGGCTGTCGGCGTGAATTCGCGCGTGGATATCAAGCAGCTCGGCCAGGTGGGCCCAAGCACCCTCGACGTTGCCTCGCCTCTCGAGATCATTCTGCCTCTCTGTCCCTTCATGGGGATCTATCTCTGTCTCCTCGTCTTCTAGGGCTCCGCTCTCGCTTTTTCTTGCTCCTGCTTTTCTCTATTTGAGTGGAAGAGTTTTCCCGCTTAGATAGAAGGGCTTCCTCACCGTTGATGTACTTCTTTCCTTTAGCTGTTAATTCCTCGGCCATGCTTACACTGGGAGGGTTCTTAAGATTGAAAACATTAGGCCTTCGCCACTTGCGGTACGTCGAGCCCAATTATGAAAGCGGTGATGGAAAACTTCTTGTCTAGGATGTCTACCTTTAAAGACTCCGCGTTAAACCTCTAGACGCAGGACCCGGTGCTCTCCCGCCTCGCTTATGGTCGCATGATGCCTGGGCTTCAGATGTCCGAGCCACGATGAAGTGGGAGATCAACTATGGATAGCTCCTCAAAGGATGAGATTGACGATGGGGGGAGTCTGTTGAACCAGGCTAAAGCCGGCCTTTAGTGTGACGGAAAGTCTGCATCCGACTGTGGTCCCGCATAGCGTGTAGCTACATCTGATTCTCAGGTACGAGGTGGTTCACAGGATCTTTCGTTTCGTTGAACGTTTCAATTCCGTTGGGAGAGGGAAGTGTAGTACCTCGACCATGAATGGGGACTCCGTTTTCTGTACCAATGCATCCATGGAGACTAGATTTCTTTCTTTCACTATTTCCCTCGTGCGGTTGAGCTCTTGCTGGATGTCCCGAAACGCTGCTCCCACGACCGTTCCCCTATCTCCAGCTAATAAAGGGTGGGTCCATTGCCTCTATTGTTCCTACTGAGGAATCCCCTCATTGCGGTCTTCTCCCGAGGGCTTATAAGGATCGAGCTCCTTGGCTCGGCTAGTTTCTCCTTCTCCATCAGCTTCCCGAGGAGTGTCGCGTAAGTTGTCGCTTCCCATTGCTGTATTTGTCGGTGATCTCTCCAAGTTCCTCAACAAACGCCAAGGCGAGACGGAGCGCCCACCACAATATTGGCTTGTATAGTTTCGAGAGTGTCTCTGGTAGATAGGCCATCTAGGTTAGCTTGCTGGTCTTACGTCCTAGGGGCTGGCGGATTCATGCTCTATGTTTCGTGTTGATACCATCGGGCCACCGAGAATCTGGGCTTTACTTGTAAAGGAACTATCATTCCTACGTACTCCGCGCCAACCGATGGTGCTTTTCTACTAATGCCGGGTCGACTTTGAGGCCATCGGGTCGTCCACGGATTGATTGTTTCCGGGCAACCCGCAACCCATGCGCAGGATCCAACGGTGTGCTTGCCAGCTCGATGGCTAAGTCGGGCTCTTTCCTTATGAAAAAGAATTCAACTGTTTTCTATGGGGCTTAATTGTTGCATACCTTTTTTGTGGTGGAATGGGTCGGTATTTATAAGGTGGAAATAGTGGTTACTTTCCTTATTGGATGGTGATACGTATTCCTTTCTCGTATCAAGCGAGGAGTTTTCCCATCATCGATCGACTTTAAGGGATAATGGAGAGTCATCATGCATGATTTTTCTTCCAAATATGTGGGATGATCATGGAGATCGGGGCACTTTTCCTTACATGAGTTTTTCTAGCCGCTTATATCACTCATTTCCGGCGTATGATTTTAACTCGGGCTCCAGCCAAGTGCCGTGGCATGGGCAGGTCTCACGCTGGCGGAGCTTTATCGGGGGTCCCCAAAGTGGAATTTTGGGCCTACGCCCCTTGGTTTTTGCTTTGAGCCTATGTATATGTTGTTCTCTACCCCCTTCATGTGTTATTACTTGATAACTGAATAACATTTAGCATGTGGAATTTTTATGTCGATGTGCATGTCATGATATATTGACATGATGAATGAAATTTTCATGCCATGAATTGGAAATAATGCATGTAACTTAACATGGCATACTTGCATTTCATATGCACAGTTATATCGCATCGAGACGGGTGGTGCATAGTAATGGTTGAATCACCATTCTAGAATGTATGAGTCTTAAATGACAACATCCAAAATCGAGACTCACGCTTAGGTAAAACAACAACAAACGATAAATCTTAAAGGTGCAGCAAGACAGGCGTATCCCTTCCCCCTCCCCTCTCCACCCAAGGTGAAATGAAAGACCCAAATTTTATTCGGGTTAGACATACGCGTCTGATGAAAGTTCGCAGTGTCGAAGGCGCGCGGCCTAGGGTGAGACCCAGAAATTCGCGACCCAAAGAAACACAACGTAGCTGTCGGGTGAAACATCAATGACTAGTTTTATTTCACACTCGCGTAGTATGCGAGGAGCTGATCGTGACTGAGTTAAGGGCATGAGGAGTCTCATCTCATGCATGACACGTAATATTCCATGTAGGATTGCATTATTTACGTGGAGTATGATTGGGCGTTTTATGTATGCCATTGCATGTGCATTTTAGGTGGGGAGTAGCCCTCGTAGGAAAACTTCTCTACTGGGCATTGCTCACCCCTTCATGGGTAAATATATTTAAGGTACTAGAGGTACATCCAAAGGTGAGCACAAGTGAGGATTATCGTGAAAATGTGCCAGGCGCTTCATTTATTTTGGTACTGGGGTCAATGTCCGCTTGTTATGTAAATAATAAGTTTTGTAATAAAAATTTAGTTTCGGACTGGTTTAGTATGGTGTTGATATTTTCTCGGACTTATACTGTCAGTATAGGTTGTACAAAAGCAGTAGTATTTGATAAAATGTATGAAAGAAAATTAGAAGTGTTGAGGGTAAGAAGGAATGGGCTACTGCCCATTTCTGGTCCTCTATCGCAACAAAGAATCTTTTGTCATGATAGAGAATTCTGGTTCTTTGTCGCGACAGAAGTCCCGTCAATACAGGTCCCCGTGCCAGCACACACATATGACCCGGGTGCTCAGCTTATCGTGCATGCGTGATAAGACACGCCGCCAAAAGTGACCGGATGGCCTAGGTCACACAAGAGTCCCTCCTATCGCGACAAGGCTCACTGCCCCCGTGTCGCGACAATGTGATGTTGTGACACAAACTTTGGCAAGGAGTGGAAAGAGTCTCGTCATACGTAGATTTATCGAGACGTGGAATTGCGGCCTCATGTCGCCGACAAAGGAGCTTCGTGGTCACTGACAGGGGCTGGCCACTTACTGTGGTCGAGTAAGTAGTTCCGCACATGCGACAAGAGCACTACACGCGCGGTAGCACGCACGACCAAGACCGTATTTCACGAAGACTCGCGGCAAAGGCGATGTGGGATCGCTTCACGACATACCACTCATGTTGCTCTATCGCGACAGAGTTGACCAATAGTAAGAAAAAAATATATATAAATCTCAAAATTTCGACCCTCGGGAATTGGGGCGTCACACATTTTAAACTCCAAATAACTAAGATTTGATGAGTAAACATGAGTTTTAAAATATTTAATCAATTTAAGGCCAAATCGAGTAAAAATCACAGTATGCAAAGAATGCTGAAAAGGCCCCGGAAATGGTCACTTTAGGTTATTTTCATTCAAAATCAATTTCAAACCTTAGAAAACACTTTTGAATACATTTTAAACTTTAAATGCCTAAGGTTTGATGCTCATACTTGAGCTTTCAAAAAGATATTCAATTTAGACACAAAAACCGAGTTATGAAAAATATGCATGTAAAAGATGATATACCCTAAAGTGCATCAATGCATTCATCTTACATAGATTCTTAAGCTTACAAAATATTCATTTGATGCTTGAGCTTAGAGACTTGGTTACTTGTCGTTTTAGATTTGAAATCTTCGTTCTTTGATTTGAGTGAACTTGACTTCCAAGAGCTTGATCAAATACATTAATGTCATCTTAAACTCGAAATATCTTCATTTGATGTTTGATCAATTTCAACCTATCACTCAACTCAATGTTAACTATTAGTAACCAATAACCTTGGTTTGTTATCATCAAAATTCAACAGAGGTACTTATTAACAATATGTATGTATTTTGTTAAAGCTTATTATAGGAGTCAAATATATGTACAATTTAGTTGGGCATTAATTTTGCCAAAGGGAGGGGTTAAAATAAATTTCAGTGTCATTTTGGTTTGTATTGTTTACAAGCCCGCCGCCTTGGGCCTATTATTCCACCCATCCGAGGCCTCGCTAAGCCCTTCTACCATAGGCTCTCCTAGTACAGCGTTCGTAGCCAGCATCGCCTTAAAAATGCAAAGTCGAAACCCGTTGACCAATCAAATAGACCTGTGAAGAAATAAACACTCTAAGGGTGGATGCTTATGGTTTACTACACTCACATACTTTATAACCAAAAGAATTATACTACAAAAAAGGCATGAAATAATATACAAAAGGTAGAATAAACATTTCATACAAGATTGCCTTTAGATCAAAAGTTATCTTCTAGACTTGAGGGTCAACACGCCTAAAAATAAGAACACTAGCAGTGTTTTCCATTTTAGGCTTTATTCCTGGCGTAGATAATCATGACTTATACTTGACAAATTGGTGCTGTAGTTAATGTGATCCTTGGTTGATTGAATGCCAAATTATTCTATCACCCCCGCTAGCTAGGGGTCAATAATTGGTGCACTTCTAGCTTAGATCGAACACTTGAAAAGAGTTCTAGGTATCCTTTATGAAACATCATCAATTCAGAGATGATGGATAAAACGTGTAACAAGAACTCCATTACAACCTTTTCAAGGGACAAAATGATAGTCTAATCTGATATGCTTGGAGAGTACAGAAGACAAGATTTATTGTCATGTGGAGTGCGCTGAGGTTATCACATAACAGTTAAGGAGGTTCATAAATTGGAATACTTATATCACGAAGAAGAAAAGTAAGCCAAGTTATTTCTATAGTACTAGATTCAAGCGACCGATATTCAACCTCAGAACTTGATCTAGAAACTGTGGGTTAGCACTTAGAGGACCAAGAAATACAATCGGCTCCTAGAAAAATACAGTATCCAGAAGTGCTTCTTGTGTTCATACAAAATTCCCCGCCAGACCAAGATCATAAAATCGTTGAGACAAAGTGAGCTTGTTTAAGAAACGACTCGTAGTCAATTATTCCCCGCCAAATATCCTAGTATGCTTGATGTACTCAAATTATATTCAATGGGTTTAAGTAAAGGTTGGAAAGCCTGATTATTAAACACACACGTGATTCGATATAGCGTAGGGTATGCCGCTTTAATCAACAAAATTTATAACCTAAATTCTCCATCGGGTCGTAGCATACTATCGCAAAGATAGCTACCCCAATACTGGGCCGAATATTGTGATAAGGTTTTCTTCGTGTAAATGATCTGTAGTTGGTTCAAAAGAATTTGTACTTTGGATTAGATGTTGTAAAACATGGGGAGGTGAAATGGGCCTGCAGCCAAAATAAAATCAAACTAAAATATGAAAGAACTCCCTCGGGGCTAATCAAGCTACTGTGGTCGAGGTCCCAGTAAAATGAGAGGTTCCTCGTCCTTTTCCTCGCATGGGGAGGATGACCACAGTCATTTCCGAACCCGAATCTTCATTTGGCTATCAAACTAAACTCCTGCTAATTTTCCTTTGAAATATAGAATTTATTGACATTAAACACTTGAGCGCTGAGTAAATATAATCCCCTAAATCTAATTCCTACAAGAACTAATATTGCAATCCAATGAATCTTAGTGATTCAGCAATAAGTAATCCACTGAACCTCAAAATCTGCCACAACATCAAGCCAACTGGCGGTAAACTATGGATTTAAACCTAGAACAAGAGATAGAAAAACAGAATGACAATAATAACTTACTTGAGTTAAAATAGAGAAACAACATTTTACCTCAAAACCTCTAGTGGCTCAAAGAAATTCTCCTCTTCAAGGATGGAGGGGGGTTTAGCTTTCAACCATCCCTTGAGTCACTATCCCTAAGGAATGTTTAAGGGCAGAGAAAATGGAAGAAAGGAGAGAAATGAGGTGCAAGAAATGATATGAAAACTCGCTAGTGCCTCATGTAAATGCAAGAATGAAAGTTGTTTTCTTTACAAGATTTGCTTTGAGCTATATAGTGTCACAAGCAAAACAAAATACCCTCAGCATTCAGATAATACATGAAGGGAAAATGGTAAATAAGAAAGTAATATTGACCTAAGTCAAAAGGGGCCAAAAATCACAATGTAGAAGCAATTCTTCGTAAGGTGCAAATTTCAGAGGGGTTCAGGCTCTTTCCTTGCCTCTTCTCGCTCTTTCTTTCCTTCACATTTCTCGATCCGCAATGAAGTTCGACTCGAATTCTTCCCGTGCTTGACCACCAACAAATTTGCATAAATAGCCTTTCAAAAACTACAAAATTGCTGCCAAAATGCGATCAAGAAATAGTCTGCACCTTAACGTGCAAATCGGTTAATTCGCTGATTAGTACACAAAAGTGTCACAACCTATAATAAATAGGCCAAATAGTGTTCCTTGGGCACTATAATCATCAAGCCTTGTAAAGTGTTAGTTATCATGGATCTAAATAATTTGTCAAATTATCTAGACTGTATGGTCGCTTCATCGATGAAGTCATGGTAGACTTGAGAACCATGGGTGTGGAAATAGAAGTGCACTCCATCATTTTAGTATGCTCCAAAAGATCTTTAATGTATTTCGATTGAGATACAAATAGTCTATCATGAATGTATTTGACTTCCAATTCCAAAAAGTAATGCAGAGGTCCTAAGTCTTTGAGAGAAAATTTCGCACTCAAGGTATTAATGAGGTAACCAATGATTTTGTTATCATTACTTGTGAAGATAATGTCATCAACATAGATAAGTAACAAAATAATTGAGTGACCTTTATGAAGAATAAAAAGGGATGAGTTTGCTTTACCACAATGAAAAACCCCAAATGTAGCAAGAAATTAGACAATTTATCAAACCAGCTCTGATGTCATTTAGGTGCTATAGAATATCTAATCAGATACATAATCAAGAAGATCATGATTTATGAATCCTGAGGTTGCTCCATGGCATATCTTTCTTAGAACCATGTAAAAGGCGTTTTACATCTTAACTCCGCCTCATAATATTCAACCCAAAGTCATTGATAGAAAGAGGATTAATCTGATGTGAGTTTGTTTTATAATCACTAAAAAGTCTCTCCAAAATCTAGACTCGTATTCGAGAAAACCCTGGAGCAACTAGTCGTGCTTTGTATCTCTCACTGCTCCCATCTACATTCAACTCAGCTTTTAAACACCTATCTAGAACCCATGACATTAGCAAATGAGGGTCAGGAACCAAATCCTGGCGTGATTGGCGTGGGTTGCCAAGGCCCCTGATCTTCTGCATTGCCTCAAACCAATGGGGAAAAGAATGTGTGAAGTATCCTTTTCGCTCATGAATGTTACTCTATTGTAAAAAGGTGATCATTTGAGACTCTCAAACTAAGGTCATTCTCGAGTTTATTTGTAGTGACTACATAAGCCTCATGGATTATCTTGTCAGTTCCTGTGTGACCATTAATCCGGCATCTTCTATAAGCAGAGATCAACAATTAGGGTGCTACTAATATCTAGAGGATTGCTGCAAGAGATTTGAGCCACTTGTTGCTACAAATTTAGAAGAATTTCGTGAGTTCATTAGAGTGATTTAACAGGTTTAACAGAAATAAGTTAAGAGCAAGACACGCTTAAGCTCCAAGAGGTGTTCCAATCGGGTGCTCAATGTGAGAAGGTGCATACTTCACTAGTAGTAGGAATCTTAGTACCGACACTTGATACTTCTTTGTCACAAACAAGGTTAAACTTCCTTGTAGAAGTCCTTCCATCTATAATGTGCTTAGTTGTTCTGCACATGAATAGTACATGGGCTATTATTGCACAGTCACGGATCGCATCGTTGATTCGTTTAGCTTCATTTCATCATCAAAAGAACATTTTATAATTATTGTTGTGTTCCATTCCCAGCTTTGTATCTTATGGACTCATTTTGAACTCTCACACTATGATTCAAGGTTGAAAATGAAGACATTTTTGTAGAATCAGTAAAATGGTTTCGGGAAAAAGAGTTAAGATATAAGGAAAATTTACTAAGATACATGTCAAGATATATATAGAAATATTTTAGTTGAGGGATGCCAACATTCTATACTTTATAAAGAAGGAATCATATCCATAAAAAAATGCATGGATATGACTTTGCTTGAATTATTCTTTCCATAATTTGAGATATGGAAATATTAAAATCAAATATTATCAAGCTTCTATATTTAGGATATTTATGGAAAAGCATAAAGAAAGGACTCTCCATTTTCAACACTATCGAAGGTAGTCGATTTGTGAGATATGTTGCAATGAGAAATGCATCTACCCATAAACTCAAAGGTAGCTTCACATGGAAAAGCATTGTTAGACCCATTTCTACAATGTGTCTATGCTTTCTCTCCACAACCCCATTCTATTCTAAAGTTCTGATTGAAATTTGTAGCAAAATTCCACACTTGTTCAAATTATTATGAAAATCGCTTGATTGGAACTCACCTCCTCCATCACTCTAAAAATTTTTTATTCGTCTTTCAAATTGATTCACAACAAGACTTTGGAATTTCATAAAATATTCAAAAAAATATGATTTCCTTTTTAAAGGGTAGAGCCAAGTGTACCGAGTATGATCATCCACAAAGATAACATAATATCTATATCCTTGAGTTAAATTATTTGCGTGCCCCTATAAGCTCTAGAATGAATTTGTACTTCAAGATAGGTTTGCTGAAGTTTTATTTCTCTTAAACTAAATGGAGTTTACAAATCTTCTAATCAATCGACACAAACCGTTGTTGATTTCATCCACCTAGACACTCCAAATTTTAAATTCTTTTCTCTGTAGAGCTTTATAGATTTTGTTTCAGGATGCCCTATACGTTGATGCTACACTTTTGTTGAAGCTTCTATTTGATCTAGTAGCTACTATAACTGAATCATATCATCCTTCAAAGCATAAAGACTTCCTTCTCAGTCCTTTTGCTACCACTTGGTTAGTAAAATCTTATCCTTTATAAATGTCCGCTTGATGAGAATTCTATAGAGCATAAGTTATCGAGGTAAGTTTCTCAATGGATGTAACAAATTTTTCTAATTTCAGAAACAACTAATAAATTTTGCTTTAGATCTTCTATGTTTGGTTATATTGCTTCGCTAATGTGATATTTGATAGGCAATTTTACGTTATGTAAAATGGTATGCTTATGCTCAAGTGCATGTGTCGCTCAAGTAATAAAATTGAAGTATATGTATCGCCCCATGGAGAATTGGGTTACTAAGTACTGACTCTAATCTAGCCTAGGGCTCTATTTGAAATGTATTGAAAATCTATAGAAGCACTTAAATTACACTAACTAAACATGCAAA